>OZ004711.1:7981047-8581047 GCA_963924515.1 Vespertilio murinus
GTTCACTTCAAGTAATGAAAAATTTTTTTAAAGTGATTCTGATTTGAAAATATATTGGATTTTCACAATTTAGAACAGAAAAGGAACTCTAGAAACCAGAAAATAAGTTTTTAAATAAAATACTTTATTAAATACTATCAGCCAAAACCGGTTTGGCTCAGTGGTAGAGCGTCGGTCTGTGGACTGAAAGGTCTGGGGTTCGATTCTGGTCAAGGGCATGTACACTGGTTACGGGCACATCCCCGGTGGGGGGTGTGCAGGAGGTGTCTGATCGATGTTTCTCTCTCATCGACGTTTCTAGCTCTCTATCTCTCTCCCTTCCTCTCTGTAAAATATCAAAAAAATATATTTTAAAAATATTATCAATACTTCAATTTTAAAATTAAATCAGGTGTGGAAGATTGTTAGTACACATTTGGAGCAATATCGTATAGTCCTACCTTAAATCATCCATAAAAACAAGTGAATAAGCCATGTTACATCGTAAGTTCCAGCTGAAATGCTTATTATTTCTGATGTATACACTCATGGACTTACTACTTAGTTTCCTGAGGATGGTTATTGCTGGAAGCAAAGATCTACAGTAATTGGCATACAAATGGGAGAAGGCTGAATGGACTTTGATATTCAGAAGGCTGAATGTCTGCATATTACTACCTGCTGCTGAATGAATGGCCGAAGGTAGTTCATTTTACTGTTTACTAAAAATTACCTTTGAAATGCCTGTTTGCATTCCTAAAGGGCAGTTGTGAATTCTAGTAATTAAGGAGATGGGCTGGAGATTCAGCGGAGCTTGGTCACAGAACTAAGCTTTCTCTGGCTTCCCCATAATTTTCTAAATTTGTATTGCTTGTCTTGTGTATTAATTTGCGCATCAGCTCTTTCTCCAGGCTTCTGAACCCAAGCCACAGGGGCCGTGGTTTCAGTGATGAATCTTTACATTGAGAAAAAAAAGTATAGGTTGCTCATCTTCTCTTGACAAAACCTAGAAATTCAATTCAGGCCAATGTTTTAAACATTTCCTTGAACACTCTACATCTTCCATTTTATGTGAAGAAGTATCTACAGCAAAATTCCAAATCCTCAGACTGAGTGCTGTCAAACCACACTCCTACCACTGTCAAACAACGGGCGTATGCTTTCATATGCTACTTTTATTTTTTGCCATAAATCACTAAAGCTTCTTTAAAATGCTGCCAACTCTCCTCCAAAATAAAAAAGTAGAGGCCTAATTATAGTAATAACACATTAAAAACAATAATAAGCCATTTGGGCAAAGATACATCTGGTAAAATGAGTTTAAAAAAAGATTTCACTAGAGAACACATTTTTTTCCAAATAGGAAATTCAAGAGACTGTCTGCCTAGCATCCCTTTTCTAGAAGCTGCTCCCTTCTGCCACCTTCACGGTTATCCCAGGAGAGGTGAGAGGAGAGAGGTGAGAGGTGAAGAGGAGGGCGATAAGACGTGTAGGTTCGTATGGGAGAAACTGAGTGGTCCCGAGGAGACACTGGACCACGTCAGGTGTGGGCACCACACTGAGGGCCAGGTCCACGGAGGCTCAGCTGGAGAGGGAGCCGGGCAGCCGGACGGACAGCACAGCGCCCTCAGGAGAGGCCGGGCAGCTCCTGGGCCCAGCTGGTTGCCGGGATTCACCAGCGCCAGACGGACTCTACTTTCTCAGAGATGGCAGGAATTTGTATTTTTATGAGAAATCTTCCCTTTTAAAAGCTAATAACCAAATCAATTTTCAAAAGCACTGTGAGCAAACAAAGCATGTCTACAGGCCGCTCATTTTTACGGGTTGGCAGCGATGGTGTGTTTGGCCCAAGTAAACGCTGAGCCACAGCCAGGAGGAGGGACAGAATGGGCACACGAAGAGAAACAGCACAGTGGTCCTGGGCAGCACTCGGGCTGCAGGTCCTCGCTCCACCCCTTCCCGGCTTGGTTTTTATTTCTCCTCCAAGACTATGACATACTCTGCTGTCCCCCTTTGTGGCATGAGCTCGCGTCCCTCCAGTCTCTATCCCTTCCAACCACGGGAGTCCAACCCACGGTGCTGACTGCTGTGAAGGTATGCATACAATTCAGACCGGGGAGCCGACCCAGGGGCCCTGGGGGGGATTATGACGCAAAACACTTCCTTCTGAGTGAATAAGGCTTGAACTCTACATATGGCCAACTCCACTAGAGGTGTTTTCAGGGAATGCAAATATTCTGCCCCCTTGTATGGTCAGGGCTCTCATTCACAATGAAAGAAACCCCAACTGAAAATAGCTTAAGCAAAAAAAGCTACTTACTGGCTCACATAACCACATGTCCCGTAATAAAGCTTATGTTAGGCACAAATGATCTCTCCAGAACCCAATTTTCTGTCCCTATCACAGTCCCCATGTCTCCAACCACATGGCACCTACTCTTACACCCCTAACCCACGCCTCTCGCCAGCAACATGCACAAACTTCAGTGTCACTTTCCCTGGAGCGGTGGCTCCCAGCGGGGCACACGCCACAGGGGGGCAGTTTGATTTTTAACAGGGCGATGTGAGAATGAGTTATTAACAGTGAATTTTTTGCATTTCTTATGGTTCTAGGGGCCTCATATGCAATATATAAATATTTATTGTGACATTTATGTATTTCAGTTCTCTGTTATGTTTTGAAACTTTATTTGCTATTTTTTCATATCACTTCATATTATTTTTTTTTAACAATTTCTTAGTGATTACTTCCTCAGTACTTCAACTGTCCTTTTGTTCTTTGATTTTTCTCTTTCATGGATGCCATGTTCTTTGGACGCTTGTTTAGACCAAGTTAATGGCCTATTAGGGTTCCTCCACATGAATAGGAGTTCACTTTTTGAATATTAAGAATTATAGGATTGCAACAAGATGGTGGCAGAGGTAAACACATAACTGCAGCCTCACTCAACAATTTCAAAAAATACAACTAAAATATAAAGTGGACATTATCCAGAACTACAGGAAAGGTGACTGACTGGAAATTCTACAACTAGAAGGAAAGAGAAAACCAGAAGGAAAATCAGAGGAGCTGTAAAAGCCTAAGGTACAGAGAGACAAGGTGCGCGCGTGGGGAGAGGATGGAGCGAGAGAGGAGGGGCGGCTGAGTGCCTGGCTGGCGTTCCCTAGCAGGAAGGAGATAAAAGCTCCGGACTGCACTGAACCCCAGTTCTGGGCGAGACCCTGGGGTCCCAGGCTCATACAGAGGGAATCTGGGCTCTAAGGCAGAAGCTAAGGGGAGCTGCGAAAGGCAGAGCCCCGGAGTCGCGCACATTGCACGCAGAGGACAGTCTGTTCACTGAGCTGCTGTATTGCCCTAGCGGGAAGGAGACAAAAGCTCAGGACTGTGCTGAGCCCCAGTCTGACTGTACTGAACCCCAGTTCTGGGAAAGACCCTCGGGCCCCAACCTCATACAGAGGGAATCTGGGCTGTAAGGCGGAGGCTCAGGGGAGCTGCGAAAGGCAGAGCCCCGGAGTTGCGCACAGAGCACAGACTGTTGATTGGGCTGCTGGATTGCCCTAGTGGGAAGGAGACATAAGCTCTGGACTGCTCTTAACCCCACTTC
Source organism: Vespertilio murinus (assembly GCA_963924515.1). Lineage (NCBI taxonomy): Eukaryota > Metazoa > Chordata > Mammalia > Chiroptera > Vespertilionidae > Vespertilio > Vespertilio murinus. The sequence goes on from OZ004711.1 coordinate 7,984,632, forward strand.
CAACTGCACTAAACCCCAGTTGCAGGCTCATTGGAGGAGAGACTAAACTGTCTGGTAGCAGGAGAAACTCTAGGGTGCCTTTCTCTCAGAGGTGCTTGAAGCGAATACCAAAGGACACTGAGGTACACTGAGACTCAGGAATCTCACAGGGTGGGGCTAACAGGAAGCCAAGGCTATAGGCTCCACCCTGAAACTCTGCCCCATCCAAGCTGAACACAGAGGCTTTTGCAGGTTTCCAAGTCTAGTAGAATTGGGCTGTCTCCTGGAATAGAGACAACTGATCCTCCCAACCCACCAACTCAAGGAAGCAGCGAAAATGCCAAGACGAGGAAACAGATCACAAATTAAAGAAATGGAGGACAAAAAGCGACTGGATATAGAGTTCAGAACCACGCTTATAAGGTTGTTCAAGAATCTCCTAGAAAAGGCCGATAAAATAAAATAAATCCTATGAGGATATGAAAAGGGATCAACTAGAAATAAAGAATACATTCTCTGAAATAAAACATATTATACAGAGTCCTAAAAACAGAATGGAAGATTGCAAGAATCAAGTCCAAGATTTGGAACACAAAGAGCCAGAGGACACTCCTCTGCAGAAGCAAGAAGACAAGACAATCCAGAAAGTTGAAGATAACGTAAGAAACCTCTGGGACAACTTCAAGCGAACCAACATCAGAATTATGGGTGTCCCAGAAGATGACAGAGAGCAAGATACCGAAAACATATTGAAAGAAATAGTGACAGAAAACTTCCCCCACCTGGGAAAGAAATAGACTTACAAGTCCAGGAAGCACACAGAACCCCAAACAAAAGGAATCCAAAGAGAACCACACCAAGACACATCATAATTAAAATTCCAAGAGCAAAAGACAAAGAGAGAATATTAAAAGCAGCAAGACAAAAGCAGGTAGTTACCTATAAAGGAGCACCCATACAACTGTCAGCTGATTTCTCAACAGAAACCATGCAGGCCAGAAGGGAATGGCAAGAAATATTCAAGGTGATGAATAGCAAGAACCTACAGCCAAAAATACTCTACCCAGCAAAGCTATCACTCAGAATTGAAGGCCAGATAAAGAGCTTCACCAATAAATTTAAGCTAAAGGAGTTCATCACTGCCAAGCCAGAATTATATGAATTGCTAAAAGGGGTTCTTTAGGAAGAGGAAGAAAATAAAGATAAAAATGATGAACAACAAATACGTAACTATCAACAAGTGAATCTAAAAACCAAGGGAAGTAAAAATCATGATGAACAATATTAACGGTGAATAGAATAGAATCAAAAAGGGAAGTGGGGGGTGTGGGAAGAGACTGAACATAAACTGCACCTATGGATGAGGACAATGATGGATGAGAAAAGGGCAGAGAGTGGGATGGAAACTTGGTGGGGGAGGGGGAGATGAGGAAGATTTGTAATAATATGAACAATAAAGATTTATTTTTAAAAAAGAATTATAGTTATGGGGGCGGGCAGCAGGATCTCAGAGCTGCTGAGGTGGGGCGTGGCCATAAAAGGCTGGGACCACTGCCAGGGCCTTCCTGGGCCTGGGCACCTCAGAAAGGCCCCGGCACCAGCCTCCGCCCAGCCCGCTGCTCCCTTCCCTGCAGACACTGGCACTTCCTTTCCTTCTCTGCTTTCACTCACTTCCTCCTCTCCACCTCCCGAGGCCGGCCCAGCTCCACCTTTCCCTCCGTAGGAACATTTCCCTTTATGACCATATGAATCATGCTGCAGCCTAAATAACATGCATGCTACCCAAATCATGGTCATCACAAAATCTAGGATATAGTGTAAATTTAACACTTGGATTCATCCATATCTTCTCTCCATTACTCATGGTCAAAAGCATAAAAAGTTTAAGGCACTATATGTTATTTCAAAAGCAGAGTTTGACAGGTAGGTAACATTAATTTTTGTTGTTGTTGTTGTAAGTCCTTACCCAAGGATTTTTTCCCATTGATTTTTAGAGAGAGTGGGAAGAGGAAAAAGAAGAGAAGGAGGAGAGAAACATCTAAGAGAGAGACATATCAACTGATTGCCTCCCACATGTGCCCAACCGTGGCCAGGGATCAAACCTGCAACCCAGGTACATGCCCTTGACCAGAAATTGAACCCATGACCCTTTGATGCATGGGCCAACGTTCTAACCACTGAGCTGCACCAGCCAGGACTGATTTTTTTTTAGCTTTGAAAATTTGTCACTAAAGAATTTGAATCTTTTAATAATATTTATTACTTAAATATTTATTTGAACTTACTATGAGGTTATCACTACTAGTTATGACACAGGCCCTTAAAACAGAGATCACCAGACCATCAAGTAAAGTTTATTTATTAAACAAGTCTCAAAGAAAACAAAGTACTGTAGCCCTAGTGGTGAGGTATCTCAATAAAATATGCAAAGTCCCTACAGTTTTACCAGAAAACTCCTCAAAGCAACCTAGTTTTTATAAGAACCTATCACTTCCCCCCCCCCCATTTAAATAAGGATTTCTGACCAGCTGATGGCTCTTCAATGGGCAGATTTGCTGACTGACCACCTCATAAAGGAGCACAGGCCCTCGCGTGGAGAACCGGCCCCCATGGCTGAGCGAGGGAAGTGGGGTGCAGCCCCTCAGCTCCGGCTGCGTGGCCACCCAGAGAAGACTCTGCCGGGCTGGCTGGCGTCTGTCACAGACACAGACTCGGCGGGTGGCTGCAGGTCCGCTCTGTTTGCTGAGTTTGTATAATTCCACTGCTTTTCATTCACTGGGCTCCAGTAATAAAAGTCCAGGCAAGAAACTCAAGTTATCCCAGTCCTCGGGGTTTCTCTCTGTCCACTCAGCCTCCCCACACACTAACCTAAAGGAGGAGACTCAATGCCCACTCCCCTCTTGCAGCTGCTATTGCCATTGGCATCGGGGAACAGAGTGTTTTCATGCTCTCACATTTTCATGACTCAGTTTCCACGCCTGTCAAAATAAGGAAGTTGAATGATCTTAGGTTCCTCCCAAAACAACTTAAACCAGAGATGCGGTGTGCCTAAGGAAATCTGTTTGCTATTTCTGTTCCCTGAGGAACATTTCTTTATGTGGTCTCCCACCAAAAGAAAAAAAAAACACACAAATTAACAAACTCAAAAACAACAAAACCAGAAAGCTCTAACGAAAGACCTCTCCGACATGCTGTTCCACTGCCAGGGCGGGCCTGCCTCCTGATGACGGCCTGCCATCTCCCACTCCGCGGGTCCCCCACCCCCTCTGCGCCTCCCCAGCACAGCTGCCCCTCCCTCCGCTCCGTGCCCCAGGCCGGCAGCATGCCCATGCTCACTGGGGTGAAGCAGAACGCCTGTCTCTCCCACCACCTGGGAGCTCCCCTCCATCCTCAGTGCCCAATGTGCCTGGTGCTTTGGAGGTGCCCAGCTCACGCTGAACAGAAATCCCGAGCTCTCCAAGTAGGCTGTGAGGCCGAGAGAGACAGGTGACACCTGGTAGGTAAACTCTGGAAAGTTACACTTTCATGATGACTTTCCTGAACTACAGGCAACAAGAAATGTGGGAGGGGATTTGCAAGCTCCGAGATTCTCAAAATGCACAGGTTTCCTGCAGTGAAGTCCTTTCCCACCATGGCCTCCTCCTCAGTGGGGCTGGGACCTCACTGGCCCTAGAGCGTTCTACCAGCTTATACAAACCCAGCTCCTCCCACAGAGAGCAGCCCGGGACAGTGAGCTACTTCGTCTCTCCACGGCTGAAGGCGACGTTGGGACTAGCACACCTGTCCCAGCTCCAAACCATTTAGCCAAATGAAGTCCTGTCTAGAGATGTACTACTATCTCTACTGCTACCAGGATATCGCATGCTCTCAAACAGAATCTGTGTGACCTCAAGATCACTTAACTAATTAATGGCAGGGCTGGGATCGAACCCCAGCAGCCTGGCCCCAGAGCCCACACTCTGAGCCACGACACTAGGCTGCCCGCTTCGAGGACTGCAGTGGGGTGTATCAGACCTTCAAACTTGGTGTGAAATACTGGAATTTCTATCAATGGACCAGAAAGCTCGTTACAGATTTTTAAAATGCACAGGCAGCTAGAGCACAAGTTTTAAAGCAAAGACCTGGGAGGAATGTGTGACAAAAAGCAGCGATTATGGACCCAGAATATGAAAACAGGAACTTGAATAGACATTGGTACACCCCTGCTCACACCAGCACTATTCACACAGCAGAGAGGCGGGAACAGCAGTGTCCATGGATGATGCACAGAGAACAGAATGTGGTATACCCTTACAATGGAACATTATTCCGTTTAAAAAGGAATGAAATGTTGACACATGCTCCAACATGAATGAATCTTGAAGACATTATGCTAAGTGAAAGAGCCAGACACAAAAGGACCAGTACCACGCGATTTCACCTACATGAGGTCGTACAGTCAAATTCACAGTGACGGGCAGTAGAATAGTCATTGCCACGGGCTAGCGGGAGGGGAGATGCGGAGTTTGTTTCATGGGCACAGAGTTTCGGGGTAAGATGATAAAAAATGCTTTGGAGATGACAATGTGAATGTACTTAACGCCACAGAACTAACTGTATACTTATAAATGGTAAACATGGTGAATTTTGTCATGTATATTATAACAAGTAGTTATATACCAACCACAGTGTGGGACAAGAGGAAACTCGACTCAAAGTCTGGAGTCCGCTACTCGGAAGCCTTGGCGAGGCTGCTGTTCTCGCCTCAGTCTGTGCTACCTGCATCCCGGGGTTACTATGGAGGTGAGACAGGAAGCACCTGGCTCTGAGTGAGCACCTGCCGTTTGGTGCACATCATGCTGATACCACCGAGAGGAGTCTTGGGAAAGAAATCGGAGCCACGGCTCTGCTAACAAGGCAGGAGGCGCTGCCAGTCCTTCGAGGAGATAGAGGTGAGGCCCGGGAGGTTTCTCTGCGCTGACAGCCGGTGGCCCCTTCTGAGCACCCCCCCCCCCCCACCCCGAGGGCAGAGGCCTGGCTCCTGGACCTCACTCGGCCGCTCGCTCGCTGTACTGACTAGGCAAGCCACGTCGGCCACTGGGCCTCAGTTCTCCCCTTCGCCCGCCTGTCGCCCAGAGAACCTGGGGAGGAACAAATGGGAATGTGCTGCTGGGGAACAAACTCGGCTGAGTAAATATGGAGACCTTAGTATCCCATCTGACAACTAGAAGGCACACGGAGGGCTGAACAAAATGGAAGGTTTTTATAGGCAGAGAGCGGGTGGGCAAGAAAGTTAAAAGAGAGATTATTTCAGATGGGGGGAAATGTAGGGGTCTTATCAGGGAGATGGCCTCACTAGTGCTGACCAGGGAATGCCAGATCGATTGGTCTAAAATCCCATACCTGGGAGAGGCTGGAACTGTAACTAGGTTAAATATTAAGTCTTGGTGACGCCTAGCAAAAGTGACTCCATTTTCCATCTCTTGTTCCTTTTTAATACTATTAAAGCTTTGAGAGCCCCGAGAGCATTTCCAGCACAGAAATAAGGGGTATGATCATCACCAACAGAGGTCCTTCAGACCTTTCTCTTCTCTGTCCCCGCGGACAATGGCACTGGCCTCAGAGGCATTGTTGATGGGCATTTCAAGACCCACCCTAAATGTCCCCCGCAGGACCTGAAACTCCTCTGACAGAAACTGCCTTGCACGTCATTCTCTTCCCTGCTGTGTCGGTGTAGGAGCCTCAGGGAGCCAGCACTCGGAAGCTGTCACCGACCAGCCAAGGTCGGGAACCCGCAGGGCTAGAGCCGTTCCGCCACTCTCGGAGGCCGCACGCTGCAGAGCCCCCTCCACCGAGCCACGCCCAGTGCAGGCATCCCCACTGTCCACGCCAACAGAGCCGCGTCCACCGGAGGTAATCCCGCCGCTGCCCAGCCCGAGGCCCGGGACACCAGCACTCTCCGGACCTCCACCTCTCCTCAGAGTGCCCTCTGCTCCGGCTCTCCCTGAGGCGTGGGGTGGCATCCCAAGCAGCCTGTCCTCTCAGGCCACTGCCACGGGGTCGGAGCGATAGGAGTCCTTCCTCTTTCCCCGCGGTCACTTCCAATTCCGCACTTCCCTCAGTCCAATGGTCACCTTTCTTTTGCAAAAGCCCTGTATCTTTAGGGTTTGGTTAACACCCCTTTTCCCACCCTGCTGCTCCCATCTATGGACCTCCAGATATTTGCTTCTGGTTCACAGACTTCCTTTCTGCCCCACTCCTGGCGTCCTCCTCATGCTCATATGGGTGACCTATCCAAAGCCTGGCCTCTCTGAAGTGCTTGGCTTTCTCTTCTCCGGAAACATTTTCCTTGGTTCTACCTAACTCGGCTGGGGGAATACCATGAACCGCATCACCAGGGAGTTTCTTCCCTCCCCCTCCAGCCTCCGCCACTGCCTTCTAGGCCACTCGCTCAAAGGCCTCCCTGTCCCAGTGCTCTGTCTTCTCACCTGCAGCACCGGCCTCCAAACCTCTGCACCAGCTCCCTCGGCTCGGCTTCCCGCCTTAAGCGGCTTCAACCCCACACCCTCCCACACGGTGCCCCCCTTCCCTTCCTCCGGGCTTTTCAGCACCGGCGGGCAAGCAACTGTGGCGGGAAAGAAAATCGTGCGACCAGCCTTACGAACCTTCGCATTAAATGCGTTTATGATCATAAACCGGACATGAACATCCGCTCAACACTTCCTAGAAATCTTACTGCGATTCCGCGCCATTCCCTCCCTACGCTCGCTCTCCAGAAATGACCTCACATCATTTTTCCCAAACAGAAGCTTTTCAGCACGAACTCCCTCATTGCTCCTCCACCAAATCTGCAAACCTACCCACCTCCAGGCCCACCTCCTCCTTGTCTCCGGCCACGTGGAGAGCCCGCTCCTGCGCTGAGCCAAAGCCAAACCCTCCACACCGGCTGTGGACCCCGTGAGGCCACCGCCCCAGCCCAAGAGCGTCTTCCATCCATTATCTTCTCTTCCTGCTTCATTAGCCACTCTGCCTCTCTCCAGGGTCATCCCCAACGACACACACCCCTCTATTTCATCTTCACCCTCACCGCGCACACACACCCTAGCAGGTGACACAATTTCCATATAGCCCTGTTATCTATGCCAAGGCTTCTCAAACTTTAACGTAGATACAGATGGCCTGAGAATCTTGTTCAAATGCATATTCTGACCCAGTGGGCCAGGAGTGGAGCCCAAGACTGTGTACTGCCAACCTACTCCAAGATGCTGCTGCTGGCCCCAGACCACTCTGGCAGCGAGGCCGGTTCCGTCCCTCGCTGCTCCTAACCAGCTTCCCCCCAGCGTAACTTCATGGAAACTGGTCTGGTCAAACCGCCAATAAACTCTGTGTTGCAAGTGCCAATGAAAAATGCTTCTTTCTCCTCTTCCATCTCCTCCCCCTCCTCCTCCTTTAAAAAAGAGCATTTAGCAAGTGTGATAAAACTTTGCCTGGACTTTGTAAAACAGATAAAAACTCTTAAGACAAAGGACCTAGTGCTCAGACACCTGTGCCTTTCCCTCTCTCCTCAGGCGTGTATCTTTGCTTTCTTTCTCCTAAGCTCTAAGGGTTCTCACTAGACTTGCAACCAGGGGGGCCGTGGGCAACAGGCAGTGGCAGCTTGTCCCAGCTTAACCCCCTGGATCTGTCTCCAAGGGCCCTCCTTTTGCCTCTGTAACTTGTTTCCTGAGTCCATGAAACCCAGCGGGCTCACTTCTGCCTCTGTGCTTGCTTCCTAAAGGGCCTGGCAGCTCTGTCGAGGCTCACCCCTGTGTCTGTGATCTTGCCTCTTCTATCCTAAGCCTTTCCTCTCTTTTTCTGTCCAGCTTTAATAAATGTAGTGTCAAAATCACCTGGACTTGAACCGTGAAGTCTTTCCTGCACTAAGTCAATAATTCACACATCGCAGACCATGCCGGGGCATACCCACCTCGGTCCCAGTCCCTTTCCAGTGCAATTCTACTGACTCCACCTCCAAAATGCTTTTTAAATCCATCTGCTTTGTCCATCCCTCTGCTACACCTGAGTCCCAGCCACCAACCACTGTGCAGCCATAATGCCCTGGCTGACCGCTCAGCCCACCGCAGCTTCTCTTCCGTCTGTTCCACAGAGCCCGTCTGTGAGTTTCCTAAAAATGCAGAGTGTGCTGCTCTGGCCAGGGGCTCAGTGGTTGGAGCATCGTCCTGTACACTAAAAGTTGTGGGTTCAATTCCCAGGCAGGGCACATACCTAGATTGTGGGCTCAATCACAGATAGGGGAGGCAACCAATTGATGTTTCTCACATTGATGTTCTCTCTCTCTCTCTCTCTCTCTCTCTCTCTCTCTCTCTCTCTCTTATAAATAAAAACATATCCTCAGGTGAGGATTTTTTTTAATATGTTTAAAGTCTGTAAATGGCTCACCATGAGTAAAATCCAAACCCTCTATTCACCATGGCCTATAAGACCCTACACCAAGCATGTCAAACTCAAGGCCCGAGAGCCACATGCAGCCCACAATGAATATTTTTGTGCCCAGCCAATATAACGGTAAGAAATGTTTTAATAAAAATTTCATAACTTAATTTTTATAATATACTGTTATACATAATGACTGATTATTATAATCGTGTTGCATTCATTTCTCTTACACGCTTTATGTGCCTTACACTCATGCGCACCATTTACTAGTATCTCCACTAATACTAGCAGTGAATATTTTAGCAACCGATTGCCACGTCATTAGTCTTGTACTGGCTTGTTTGGTGTGCACAACAGGAAATATTTTGCTTTTGGAAAACAAGAAAAATACATTTATTTGTGTTATGCTTATTAATCTGTGCAGTTATTCAGTGTCTGTTAAATTAATGTTCAAGAAAAAATATTAATTTTTATTAAAATGTTCTATTATTTTATGTTGACGATTACTCAGTTTATTTCAGCTCTTTGTATCCAGCATATCTCTATATTTCCATGAAAATTGAAGCTTTTGTTTTTTTCCAGCCCCCATAAACTTAAACCTTCTTTATTTGGCCGGTGTTAGCCTTTGAGTTTGACATGCTTGCCCTACACCAACCATTCTCTAGCCAGCTTTGTCTTCTTCCAGCTCCGTGAGTATGCCAAGTGCTCCAGTCCCTTTCTCAGGCTCTGCTCTCTTGCCTGTGGAAGACCTGAAGCAAGAGGAAGCAAGGTGCCATTCATGAAACTGGAAAAAGTTTTTGTGGTTGCCTGGAGCAGGACAAAAATGGCAGAATGTGGTATGAGATGAAACTAGAGGAAGGTAAGGGCGTGGTCATTTACCACGCAGTAAGTCCCACAGTTTAGACGTTCTAGACTTTTTACTGAGAGCCCTCGAGAGCCACTGAAGTGTTTCAAGCAAACAAGTGGCATAATTAGACTTGCATGCTGAGAAGACCATTGTAAATACAGTGTGGAAAGCAGAGAGGTCTCGAGCAGATGTGGGAGACGCAGCAGGCCAGGCCAGAGGCAAGGGTGGCCTAGGGATGAGAGCGGACAGGGAACCTACCTAGCTTTTACACTATTTGGGAGGCTGCAAGTGTTAGTTAAAAGAAGTATATTCGATCTTGGGCAGTTCCTGGCTCACAGCTCCCCAAACCCTTGGAATGCCGGAGTGATGAGAACAGTGGGAGCATCTTTGGTTCTAATACTCAGTGTCTCCTCCTCCCTCAGTTCCTGAAAAGGCCTGAGTCATAAAGGTTAGATGGTCTCATCCTATATATTAAAGAGGTAATATACAAATTGACCATCACTCCAATATACAAGATGGCCGCCCCCATGTGGACACAAGATGGCCGGCAGGGGAGGACAGTTGTGGGCAATCAGGCCTGCAGGGACAGTTGGGAGGGACCCAGGCCTGCAGGGGAGGGCAGTTGGGAGGGATAAGGCCTGCAGGAAAGGGCAGCTAAGAACAACCAGACTGGCAGGGGAGGGCAGTTAGGGGCAATGGGCTGGCAGGGGAGTGATTAGGGGGTGATCAGGCTGGCAGGCAGAAGTGGTTAGGGGCAATCAGGCAGGCAGGCAGGCAGGCGAGCAGTTGGGAGCCAGCAGTCCTGAATTGTGAGAGGGATGGCCCAGATTGGAGAGGGTGCAGGCTGGGCTGAGGGACACACACACTCATGCACAAATTTCATGCACCGGGCCTCTAGTTATTCATAACAGACCCCTTTCCACAGCTGGGTTCCTCTGCCAATGAGGTGATGTTTGGAAAGCACCTACGGGGGGCTGGTTGGCCCTTGAACTGGGGTTGGAACTTTCTGTCCCATCTGATTTCTGGGGAGCCGAGAGGCTGGGGTTGAGTCAGTCACAGCGGCAATGATTCCTTCAGTGAGGACCGTGTCATGAAGCCTCCATGAGAGCCCCCCGGAGGGCGCAGGCTGGGACCACAGCACTTCCCTGTGCGGCCACCTGGGCCCAGCCTCCTCGAGGACGGAGCCCCTTTGTCTGGGACCTCACCCTGTGCATCTCTTCTTCTGGCTGTTAATCCGTGTCCCTTCATATCCTTTTGCCAAGAATCGGTAATCTAGTGAGTAAACCAGTTTCCTGACTTTTGTGAGCTGTTCTAGCAAATGGAACCCAGGGAAGGAGTTGTGAGAACCTCTCATTTATAGCCAGTCATGGGTCAGAAAAGTTCAGGTAACAACCTGAGCTGGAGACTGGCATCTGAAATCCAGAGAAGGGGTCATGGGAACTTCCAATCAGTAGCCAGTTGGTCAAAAGCACGGTAACAACCTGAGCTTATAACTGGTATCTGAAGTGGAGGGCAGTCTTATGTGACTGAGCCCTTAACCTGCAGAATATGATGATGTCTCCAGACAGACAGTGTCAGAATTGAGTTAAATTGTAGGACACCCCCTGGTGTCTGAGAATTGCTTGGTGGTATGGAAAACTACACCCCATATATAAAAATATATCACATTGTAATTGAATATAAAACCCTTTTAGAAGTTTTTAAAAACGTGCCAGAACTTACTGAGCAAATATAATTTCAGATTTTTTTTAAAGGCTTACTATGCAAATAGAAGCACGTTAGCTAAAACCCTCTCCTAATAACAGGATAAGCTAGTCTACAATAAATGACTGCCCACCAATCCTTTCTGGTTTTTTAGGGGAGGAAGGAAGGGGATGATGGGAAAGGTAGTATAAAAGAAAAGAAAGATATGAGACTATAAATTAGGACAGTGGATGGGAAAGGGGCCACAAACCAGAAGAAAGGAAATCAACTGTGCTGACTTTTCAAGTCTGTCTAACCAGATGGTGACCCTAACCATTTCCAACTGGGTCAGGATGGACAAAAATTATTCCAAGACTTCATTACCTGAAGTTACAGTTTAACATAATTTATGAGCTCTTGTTATAAATACGCTAAATCTAAGGATATTTGTTATATGAAAATATCAGAGTCACAGAACTTTTAGAGCTGGGAGAAACTGAGAGGCCATTTAATGAGGCTTCAGGCTCAGGATTCCTAAGCTCCTCCTCCCACCTACAGACACTTCGGCAAGGTTTCACCTGGAAGCTGAAAGAATGAAGCCCTTCTATCCACGTGGATAATTAAAATGTATCATGGTTCCAAAAGAGAAATTAAGAATTGCTAAGCAAATAAATATTTATTGTCCAAAGATTTAAAATAACTGGGGATAGGGGGTTTGATTTAGGTTCACCAAGATTTTTTTCAGTTACTTTGCCAGTGAGTTTTCTTTTTCAAAAATACACAAATGGCCCAGACAGCATGGCTCAGTGGTTGAGCATTGACTTACGAACCAGGAGGTCAGGGTTCGATTCCCAGTCAGGCATATGCCTGGGCTCCAACCCCATCGTGGGGAGCGCAGGAGGCAACTGACCAATGATTCTCTCTCATCATTGATATTTCTGTCTCTTTCTCCCTCTTCCTTCCTCTCTGAAATCAATAAAAATATTTGTCTACAATAAAAATATTTGTCTAAAAGTACACAGCTATACAGATGATTAATGACTAATTTAAGCTGCTCATCAAGGAGATCGTTTTGGCAATAAATTTTTACCAATTTGTTTTAGGATTAAAAAAAAAAACTCGGCTGTTCCATTTGGTCAAAGGATGAGCAAGATTTAAATTTCTAATTTCCTAACTTACTGCATATTTGGCTAATTAATTCTAGCATCTGACAGTGAAGAATCAGAGAAATAACAAAGTTTCCTGTATAAAATTAAAAGTTTCTAGAATAGTACAAATTCCAGCTGTATTTTCATCTCCTACAGTACATACTTTAGTAAGCTTATTAAAAAAAATGTTCTCAATAACATCTGTTCTACACAACCTTTAAAAGGAAATTGTGGGAGCTAGCATCTAAGAATGCCAGGGGTCCTCAGCCTCCCCGGTGTGTCAGTCCTCTCCCATTGTACCGGGTTCGGTCTATGTGCCAGAAAAGGTTATGGCACGTCACTTCCAAGATTAGATACCAAGAGACAGAAATTTCCATCTTAATTACCATCTCTCTTTCTCTTTCTCTCTCTTTGATCACTTGCTCTGGGGAAAACGTTAGCTACCATGTTGTAGAGCAAGTATGTCAAACTCAAAGGCTAACATGGGCCAAAGAAGCAAGGTTTAAGTGTATGGGGGCCGCAAAAAAACAAAAGCTTCAATTTTCATAGAAACATAGGTTTATTTTGATAGAGATGTGCTGAACACAAAGGGCTGAAATAAATGAGTCATTATTAACATAAAAATATAGAACACTTTAATAAAATTAATATTTTTTCTTGAGCATTAACTTATCAGACACTGACTAACTGCAAAGTGAGTGTAATGCAAGTAAACATATTTTTTTGTTCTCCGAAAGCAAAAATGTTTTGTTGCACACAACAAATAAGCCAGTACAAGACTAATGACGTGTCTTCCCACTCTCACCCAACAAAAAGCTCATACGCCCTGTGGCCTACTGGCCCCTCTACTCCCAAAGCATCTGAGAATACACACATATACACCCCTGCGTGTATTCCTAGGTTCCAACAGAACTGACGAGCTAAAGGAGACAGCTCAAGGTCAAATATCTCCAAGGCCAGCGATGTATCTGGTATCGGTTAGATCTGTGGGTCTGTGCCAAGCAGAGAGCTGATGCTCAATAAACATTAGTTCCCCTCTGCCTCCTCACCACCCCATCCCTCCTCCTCAGTTCCATTTTCTCTAGGACTCTGCCTTTCTGAGTCAAACGTATTCTCAGCCACATGAATTCACTTAAAAAAAAAAAAAAGGACAAATCCAGGTGTCTTGCATATCTAAGAGCTAAGAGCAGGAGCCGTTTATTTAGAAGTATTTGGAGCCCATGAAAAGTGGGACTCATGCACATCTTGAGAGAAATACTCTGGACACGTTAGAAGAGTTCACTACAATCTCCTCCAACACAGCAGTTCTAGGCCGTTATATTGTCTCCAAATTTAGCTTTCAGAAAAGGTTTCCAATGATGTTCCCAAATTCAATGAGCAAAAGGGTGTTGTGGGGTTGGGTGATGTGGCGCAAAGGATGATCTCAACTCTGGTTTAAAAATTTCCAGTCTCAAACCATCTTCAGCCAAGGCAAGAGCCTTGAAGAATTAAGGCAAGGATTTAAAACTTTTTCACTTCTTCCACCTTCTACCAAGACCTATTTCAGTCCCATTCCTGTTTTCCTATCTTCATGTGTCTAGGTCCCGTCGTCCCAAAACATATCTAAAAACGTATATTCCCACTTTTTCTTTTTTTTTCTTTTTTTTAATTTTTTTTTTATTATTGATATTTTACAGAGAGGAAGGGAGAGAGATAGAGAGCTCGAAACATCGATGAGAGAGAAACATCGACCAGCCGCCTCCTGCACACCCCCTACTGGGGATGTGCCCGCAACCAATGTACATGCCCTTGACTGGAATCGAACCCAGGACCTTTCAGTCCGCAGACCGACGCTCTACCACTGAGCCAAACCAGTTTCGGCTATTCCCACTTTTTCCACATAAAATCCTGAGAAAGGTTCTACTCCTCAGGCAGAGGGGAACCTTGCTGAGATCTCAGATAAGAGCGCCTACTTTCCAATGATCAATAAAGTGAACAGAAGCAGGAGGAAGGCCCACTTGTGGCCAGAAGATAGCAGACCAGCTGAATGGACTAAAACCACACCCATGAGATGTAGTACATCCCTGCCCTTAGGCCCTCCCTCCCCCACTGCCACCAACCCCTTCAACACTCCTTACTTCGTCTACCCCTAAAAGTAGGACAACTATTACCACCTTTGTAAGCTGTGGCCCCTGCAGCACAGAGGTGCAAGCCGTGCTCAACATCACGCCACTCACAAAGTTTCAGAACCAGCATCCACCCAGGCCTTACCCCCTGCCCTCCACGCCTTCCCAGCGGTCAGTGCTGCCTTTCCCAGTCATCCCATTTCTGGATCGCTGATGGTCTAGCTCTGCTGCTCCAGGTGTGAGAAGCATTGCTGCCGCTGCAAGCTTTGACATCCACGAACCTCGCTGCGGGACTTAGCACGGGGCTCATTCACACATCTAACCGATGCGCCGTCCCCTCTGATAATCCGTGCCCTCTGCTGATCCCCAAAACTTAAGGAGAAACGAGGTTAGGAAACTGGGGCAGGGGAGAAAGTTCAGTTCTACACGGGCTGAAATCAAGGCACAGATGGCTCAAATGAACCATCATCAGTCAAGCCTCTTCCACTGGCAATTCTAAATCAGTCCGCCAAACACGGGAGCTTCTCCCGGGAACTCTCCTGATGACAACGTCCAAGGGCCAGCGTCTCCAGGATTCACCTGAAATTCGCAGAGAGGACGCCGCCCCGCGGGCAGCCCGGCGGCCACCTCCGCCGCCGGCAGCGCGGGGCCGGCGGGCGGGCTCAGACCCCCGGAGGGCGGAGGGCGGGGGGGGGGGGGCCGCCGCCCGGCCCGGCCCCAGCTCGCCCACGGCGCCCCTTCCCATCAGAGCACACTCCGGCCAGAGCCGCCCCCCAGAAAGACACTCAGGGGGAGGGGTGGGGGGCAAAGAAACAGCTCCACGCCCCTCTCCGAGACCGGACCCGACAACTTTGGAGCTCGGCCCCTGGTCAGTCCGAGCAGAAGTTCTGGAGGCGCTTACAAGTTTTTGCAACACTCGAGCTCTTCCCCTGCCCACAGCGGCAACCGCGGGGCTGAGGAAGTGGACATCCCCGGGCTGGAGGCCCCGAAGGGCAGGAAGTGGAGGCAGAGGCCATTTGTGGGAACGGGGAAAGGGGGAGGCTGGGGCGCCGCCCCCATCTCCTCGGCTCCAAACCCGTCTCGGCGGCCCGCAGGCTTTCCCCGGGGGGATCTGCCCGGCCCCGGCTCCCGCGTCGCCCTCCGCCGGCCTCGGGGCGCGACGTGTCCGACCGCCGGCCACAGCCCTGCGCGGAGAGCGCGGGGCCAGAGGCCGCCGAGCGCCGGCGGCGCCCCCCGCTTCCTCAGCCCGCGCCCCCGACCGCCCCAGGGGGTCCCGCCGGGCCGAACAGCCTCACCTGGGACACGTCCGGCGCCGCCTCGGCCAGGCGCCACCCGCTCGCCGCTCTTAAACCCGCCCCGCCCTCCCCCGGCCTCCTCCCCCGCCGGACCCCGGCCGGCAGTCCCCGGCCGATTTGTCATTGAGCTGCCGGGATCGCTTCCCCACCCCTGAGCGCGCCCCCGGCGTCGCCCCGGCAACCCGCCTCGAGAGCGCGCGCTCCCTTCCGCTCCCACCCCGGAGACCACGCCCACCGAGCCCTATTAGCCAATCTGAAGAGGATCTGCCAATCTGAAGAGGAGGCTGGGGTACGGTTGGCCAATGGTAAGCCGCTTCAGGCGGGAGGGGCGGGCTCAGGACGCCGGCCCCGCCCCCTCCGTGTCCTCCCCCGGTCGCCGGGCGCGCCGCACGTGACCGGTGCTGCAGTGGAGGAGCGCGGAGCCGGTCCGGTGCGGGCGTGGGCGGGCGGAGGGTGCTCCCCTCGGGGATCTAGGGAAGGGCAAGGCCAAAGCCGTGAAAAGCAAAAGGGAAGGACAGGCCCGAGGCAGAACACCAAGAAGAGTTACAGTGCGGCTCGCCGTGTCGAAGGGCCCCCGCGGCTGGCGCGGGTGGGAGGGTCTCCTGAGGAGGGACCTCCGCCATCCCCACGACCACCTGGACTGATGACGGCGTCCCATTAGCAGTAATGGAGCTCCGGGACCAATTCCTGAAGACCCTTCACCGGGTCACAGGTTAAGAATCCGAACCCCAGCCCTAGCCTTGGTGCAGGAAGCGCAGTGGGAAAGCTCATGACCAACAGGTTTTTCTCCCACAACCTGCCCCTGTCATCGTCCTCCAAAGCCCGGGAAACCAACTTTCTATCAAACAGGGGCCTCACCCCGGGTTGATCTTAACAACTAACCGCCCCTTTCTGGAGCTGAATCCTCCCGCCCCCCCATCCCCCACATACACACACACACACACACACACACACACACCGCCTCCGCAGGATCTGTGGCCCCACTGACCCCCTACACACACCTCAGGGCACAACACATTGTATTGCCGTTAATTGTTTAAATATCCGCCTTATAATCTTTGGGAAGGAAACTAGTTCCTGTTCAACTTGATATCCACAGCAGCTGGCACTATGTAATTAATTCTTTCGTTGGTGATTATACATTAGGATACTGTATTATATGAGAAGCCTTGTGCCTCGATTAGATTGTTATGTATAAGCAGCCAACAGATCCAGGCCCTCCACGAACAGCTGTATCAAAAAGCACAGAAGTTTGCCCTGGCTGGTTTGGCTCAGGGGTTAGAAAGTCAGCCCCTGGACTGAAGGGTCGAGGGTTCAATTCCCGTCAAGGTCAGCTATCTCCGTTGCAGGCTCGATCCCCAGCCTGGTCGGGGTACATGTGGGAGGTAGCCAGTCCTTGTGTCTCACACAGATGTTTCTATCTCTACCCCTTCCACTCTCTAAAACTCAATGGGGAAAAAATATCCTTGGGTGAGGATTGAAAAAAAAAAAAAGTACATAAGCTTAGCCTTAAGTAACAGGCTTAACCAGAAACATGTAACCAGAAGAAAGCAAGTATTCGGTTTTTACCCTTTTCGTATATATTGCATGCTGTTTATATGACAGAAGCTCTGCTAGGTACTGTAAGGGAGAAGGGTAGGAGGCTTCTCAAAAAGGAAGCTCTCTGGTATTTATAACCTAGAAAAGAAAACAGACCCAAACCGTCTCCGGTGGAGTAAGGATTAGTGCACAAGCTGGGAGTCTGGAACCATATAACTAGCAATTACTTAGGAAGCTCCCCTCTGTAGCCCTCAGTTTCTCCAGCTGCCCCACGGGAACAGCTCCTCCCGCTGCGGGCGTGAGGATATAAATGAGATCCCTGTGCCTTTCCGGGACTTGGTTAGCTGGAATTGTGATTGCCACCAGAAACTGCGAGGCACACGCAGCCGTTACAACCAACCCAGGGCAGCATTTCCTTCCAAGGCCCACCTGGGAGTGAGCAACGCGATCATGGTGCAGCCCAGCCCGGAGCAGCCTGCGGAAAGGACGTTCGTGGTGGTGCCATCTTATCAAACCCACGTTCAGACAGGAAAGCCTGCAGCAGCCTGTCCGAGCGAGATAAGTAGTTCAGGGAACAGGAGCAGGTCACGGGCATGGGTAGGATTGAATTCCCAGTTACTGGGTGAGGCTGTGTGACCTACTCTAACCAATGACTTGAGGTGGAGTGACACATTTTTGGACCGGAGAATTTACTTGCCAATGAAAGACACTCCAGAGCTCTCTTCTGTATATGTGGCCACTGGGAATGCTTGGGAGTGTGGCTGCTCCATCAGCCTGGGACCCACCCCGAGCACACACCAGCCCTCCAACACCAGCCCGGGGGGACACTGCGCATGACTGGGAAACAGACCTTTGTGGTCTGCGGGCGCTCGGGTTTGGAAGTTGTTTGGAATAGCCACATAGCTTAGTGTGCCTAGCTAGGGACACAGTGGTGAACAACTCAGAAGAACAGATAAATAAACCAATAAACAAGCAACTCCATAATTACAAACTGTGTCATTGCAAACGACTTGAGATTGGGTGGTCAAAAAGCTCTCTTGGCAGGTGACGTTTAAGCTAGATCTTGGAGGATGAAAATGAATCAATCTTGGGAAGAGTTGGGAGTGAGGGGAGGAGAACGCTCCCAGCAGAGCAGTGAGCAGGCACAAGCTCCTAAGGCAGAGCGCAGCCAGTCTTGAGAACAGACCGGAGGCCTAGCTGGACTTCGGGGCGGGGGGGGGGGGGAGGTCGGGGGGGAAGAGCCACGCAAGAGGGAGAGGGAGGTGGGAGCCAGATGATGTGGGTGCGGCTTCTAGGTTATGACAAGGAGATTGGCATTTATTCCCGGTGCGAAGATACGGAAGCGGTTTGAGCAGGAGGTGACACACTTGATTCACTGTCTGCAGTGTAGAACACGGGCTGTAAGGGGCAGGTGTGAGAGTGGACATTAGGGGGCTATTCCAGGGGTCCAAGCAAAGTGGGGTCCACAGGGCGGGAGGCTACAGGGAATTAAGGCACAGGGAGATGACAGGAGATCTGGGGAGACTGCAGGGGGAGGGGAGGGAGAGACCTGACCACTAACCCAGGGGTTTCTCGGCCCAGTCCTGGAGGAAGCAGAGGCAGGGCTGGACGTTGCCCCTCCCCCCCAGGCACTGTCCCTCAGGGAGAGAGCACTCCAGAGCCCGGCAGGAGCGGAGGGTGTGGAGGACAGCGGGCGATGTCCTAGAGCAGCGGCCAGCACTGGGGACTTCCTCCATGCGTTGGCAGTACTAAGTAACAGCTGGTAATAGAAAGAGCCTGCCAAGGTCCAGCTCCCCTCTGGGCATTTGATACTTGGTGACCACCTCAGTTAGAAAATACAGGAGGCCGCCCGTCTATAGGTGGGAACAAAAAGGCCACTCTTGCCTCCTGGAGGTTCTGGAAAAAAATCTATAAACAGCAAAACTAGACAGAGTCCGTCTTCAGTGCTGTGGTCGTGTTTCTTTTCTGTTTCTCCAGCCCTCAGGGTCCAAATGTCCTCTCTCCACCCCTACTATCTCATCGTATCCCAGTATTTGGGCTCACGGACTCATTCACACGGGCATAAACTATCCCTGGTGTTGTGTCATAAATCACTGAATGAGATACAAGACTCCTTAATGAGCCAATTAATTAGGAATCATTTATTGGCACGGCCCAGAGGGAGGTGTTTCTTCCCAATCTCTGAGCCCCTCATACGGGAGGCTTTTCCGTACTTGTACATTTCGAGCCTCTTTGTTGGCAGCTATTACAAAGGGCTCTGTGTGCGTTATGGTTACAGACAGTTGTAACCTTGAATACACAAAGAGTTTGTACTTGGCATAATTATTATCAGTATTAGTCTATTACATTGGATGGCTAGCTTGCAAGGTCAGACAGTTAAGTTTATCTTTTTCTATTATTTGAACTAAAAACAAAGTCATTTTACAGAATAACAGACTGTCTTAAAGTGACAGAGTTTATAATGACAGAGTTTATAGGACTAGGAGCAATCTAACAATAGCAGCGTTTCAAAGAGCAATTTTTACACAAGATGGAGGTTACTGTGCTTCAATGGCAGGCAGCTCAGCAGGCACCCACTCCTTCCCGTCATCCATTTGGTGAAAACCCGAAGTCCTAACCCAGGGCAAGTCCTAAGGGAGGACCTGAGCCCTGCCTCCCACCTCCAGGACGGAGAGGGCATTGAGCGCTGCCTCTGCCCTCGCAGCCAGCCGGCAGGAGCCCCCCAGATATGCTGGGAATGGCTGCTGCCCAAGCAGTTAGCTAGCGGATGCGCTTTCATCTCCCAAAAGAGCGTCATCTCCTTGGGAAACACATGAGAAAAAGGCTTCACTTCTCTCTTAAATCATTGAACTCGCTGCACTTAACTTTCTGCCCTCGGAGCTTACAAAGCACTGCCCCCCAGAGTGAGGTCACCGGGCCTTGTCACTGGGTAGTAAGGCTTCCTCATTATTGCTAATCCCCCCACCCGCCAGCATTCTCGCCTTCCTCTGTGGGCCCGGAGGCACGCGGCACTGCTTCCAGAAGTCACCATAAGCCGCCGCCAGGGATCTGGTGCTGGCCTCCAGGTGACCAGACACAAGCCCTGCAAGGTGACAGCTTCATTCCAGGCCTTCTCTGGCCCGTCCTCCCCAATGCCCAAGCCCCTGCCCCTGCGGCCCACCCCGCCCCAGCAGCTGGGGAGGGCAGTGACCCCCCAGGACCGGGGCAGCCCCTCCGCCAAACCCTGTGCAGCCGCTGTCACTCTGCCCTTCCCACCCACAAATGTCAAGCTCCCCCCCCCCCCCCCCCCCGGGACTTTTCGTTAGCAACATTTTAGAAATGTGGTTTTCTTTTTATGGACAGCCTCGTCTCTTCGAGTGCAGCTGCTCGGGAGAGCAGGGCCAGGCCCAAGGGTGGGGTCTGCCGAACGTGGGGTGGCTCCAGACAGGAAAGGGGTCCCTGAGCCAAAGGCCCTGCTTTGACAAGAAAGCAGCCCATCTCTAGAGCCACAAGCCCCGCCCTCTGGGCTGGGGGTAGGTGTTGGGACAGCTCCCCTTCCTGGAATACATTTTCCTGTAGTTTTAATTCTTCACAGCGGCCAAGAAGAAACTTGGCAAACAGGACAAAAGAAGGCAGCCATGAGGTCAGTGCGGCCCCGGGGCAGGAGAGCTGCTTCCGCCGCAGGCGCCCATGGAGGCCGGGCCCGGCGGGAAGTGCCAGCAGGACGGGGCGGGCGGCCAGGGTCACGGTCCTGCACGGGGCGGCCATGCCGGAGGCCTCCTCGCACAACCTGCGCAGGTTCAGGCCCAGGGTCGTAAATCACAGACAGCATTTCCCCAGGCGCCCTGCAGACCAGGCCCGGGGCCTCCTCAGCCCTGAGGCACCGACTGGCCAGAGGTCGGCTCCTGCAGGCCCTGTGCATGCCCTCCCCTTAGGCAGAGGAGAGGCCCAGGACTCGGAAGGCCCCGGAGATGGGGGCGGGGGGGTGGGGGGGGAGGTGAGGCCGTGGGCTCGCCCTCTCCCTGCAACAATTCAAGCGGGCACCATGCCAGGCCCCGTGCAAGGCCCTCTGCCCCCTCACTGCTCACAGGGGGAGGGGAGGAGTGGTTTCCATGTACAGACAGCCTTCAGGTTGGTGGGCCGGCCAGGCCTGGAGACAGGTGTGCCTGACAGCAAAGGCCACTCTTTACCCAGTCCCTCCTGCCTTCCCAGCCACAGCCGCAAGGCTGTGTGACCTTGGACAAGTCACCTCCCCCCTCCGGCCCTCGGTTTTCTCATACAGTGACAGCCTTACGTCTGCCCAGAGCGCCAGCTGCCGGGCACCTCGGGTCCTGCGCTCCAACCCTCTGGGAGGGAGACCCCACCTTCCGCGGAGCCAGCTTGGCTTCCTCCCTGTTGAGGCCTCTCGGGGTTCCTGGTCCCATCTCAGCACGGCCTGAAGCCCTCTCCAGAAACTTCCTTGGAGGAGCACTGGCGTCTAAAGGACTTGGCTAGAGACCCTCTGCCCTGATCACTGGATAATGAAACACAGGCTGTCAGTCGGGGGCCTTGGGTCGACCAGAAGTCACACCTGATGATCATTTTAATAGGAATTTCTCTGATCGCTCCAACACATCAAAGTGCCTGTGACATGGCAAGGCTCAGCACCTGCGGCTGGATGGCTGGCCGTTCAGAGGGATGAGGGAGTGGTTGGAAGAAGTGTCAGTAGGAGGCTCGGGGATGAGGAAGTGCTATTCACACACTGGGTGCCCAGATGAGGTAGGTGTGAGAGAGGGTACTTGGAAGCCGAGTGCCTTCTTGGGGGGTTGGGGGAAGTCTCAGGAATACAGGCAGGCGATGGGGAAGGAGCATGCGGAGCACAGCCCCAAAGATGCTAAGAGTGCCAGGCCCCGCTACAGGCTGCGCACGGTGCACAGAGCAGAGTCAGGCACCGGCCTGGCTGACCCGCATCTTACCCGCCCTCTGTACTGGGTGGGGGCTTGGCCAGGCCACCTCGGAGTCTCAGCAGAGCCAGGACAGGCTGGGTCAGGGTTTGATGACCAACATAAAGATGGTTTAAATGTGCCGCAGGCCTGAGGCCAGCAGGCCCCGGGCCTGAAACACCGAGTATCCGTCCACCTGCCCCTCCTCAGTAGACAAAACCCCAAGACTACTATGATAGATGCAATACTGGGGACGTGCTTATGCTACAACGTATTCACTGTTCTCCTGAAATTCTAATTTAACCGGCACCTTGTACTTCCATTGGAAAAATCTGAAGATTCTACCCAACCTCAGGGATCTCTGGGTGGACAAATCTCAGAGCCCACACCCATCAACACCGTCACAGCCCAGCTGCCGGAAGTCAGAGCAGCAGGCCGGAAGCCTGGCCCCCGTCAGAGGGACTTTCCTCAGGCGTGCAAGCACCCCACCCCCACCCCCAGCAAGGACCGTGGGGACCCAAGTGAGATTGTGTGTGGCTGGGCTACCCGCGGGGAGGAGGATGAAGGAAGGTGCCCCTCCAGACCCAGCTTCTCAGGACCCACACCCTGCTTCTCCCCATTTCTCCCCGCAGCCCTCCTTCTAAGGAATCCCACCCACCCTCCGCCCCCCAGCCTGGGTCCGTTCACCCCCGCAGGGCATTCCTCCCAGGGCTGGGTGACCGGGTGGGCCAGCGCTGCCTCCAGCCTCACCCCGCCCACCTCCTCTTCGAAGAAGCCTTCTCGGTGACCCATCTGTCCATGCGTTTTCATCACCAGTCTTTCCTGGCTCCTTGTGTTCTGTTGTCTTGTGGGTACAGGGGCCCCTACTGAAACCCTAAGACCCCTGCAGACTGAGTACCCAATGCTGCAGCTCCACAGGAAGCAGCTCTCACCCAGAGCATAAAGATGATTTAAATCCCGGCCTGCCGCATCCCGGCTGAGGGGTGTGGCAACACATCAGGTCTCCGAGCCTCAGCCTCCTTTGCCTGCAAGGAGAGAGCTGGTTCACAGAGGTTGATGGGGTGACTAAATAATATACTGCAGCCAATCAATGATTCTCTCTCACACAACTGGTATGGCTAGGTGGTTGAGCATCAACTTATGAACTAGAAGGTCATGGTTCAATTCCTGATCAGGGTACATGCACGGGTTGCAGACTCGATGCCCAGTGTGAGGTGTGCAGGAGGCAATGGATCAATGATTCTCTCGCATCAATGATGTTTCTCTCTCTCTCCCTCTCCCTTCTTCTCTGAAATCAATAAAAATATCCTATGTAATAAAAGGCTAATATGCAAATAGAACAACGGGAACAACTGAACAACCAGTTGCTATGATGTGCGCTGACCACCAGGGGGCATGTGCGGAACATGCCGGGCATTGGCTGAGGTGGAATGGTAGAGCAGGTGAGTAGGGGCACCAGACCAAGGCAGGCGCCAGTCACTGTCATCTGGGCAAGCGACTGGTCATTACTGAAAATTCTTTGCTCCTGTGTGCCCCTGTTCCACCAGCGCTTGCACCTGCTGCCAACGTTGGCCCTGCTTGCACCCGCAGCCAGTGTCAGAGCTGATGCTTGAACCCACTGCCAACACCCAGCGCCAATCCCGATCACCAAGCACCATCAGTGAATACAAGCGGTGGCTGCCAGCCCTGATCACCCCTGAGGGCTTCTCCACCTCCCCCTGTTCCTGAAGGATGATCGGGGCAGCAACCACCACTCATACCCACCGCTGGTGTCAACCCCAATCACTCGGCACCATCAGCGGGTTTGAGTGGGGATGAGCCATCAGCACATGGGAGAGGCAGCAGCAAGAGCAGGGCTGTCAGCAGACAGGGGTCCAGGGACCATAGCAGAAGGAACCAGGTGGGGGCACAGAGAATGGGCCGTGACCTGCCTCTGTGCCTACCACAACCTCATGGCCCAAAGTTCCTTTCAAGGTGCATGAATTCGTGCACTGGGCCCCTAGTTCATATATATATATATATATATATATATATATATATATATATAGTATACATATTCATAGATAATATTGCAAAGGACTTGATGAGAGTCTGGCCTTGAGAGTGGAGTCTCTTGGTCCACATTCATTTCCTTTGTTTTGTTTTGTTTTGTTTTGTTTCGTTTCGTTTTGAGTTATTTAATATTTCTTTTAAAGATCTAATTTTATTTATTTATTAAGTGATTCATGAATCGAGTAGCATTTAGAAACTAGAAGGGCCCTCCCTATTATAATTTTTAATTGTGGGAAAAACACACAACACAAAATTCACCATCTGCACCATTTTTAAGAGGATAGTTCTCTGGCACTAAGTACAGTCCCATTGTTGTACCATCCCATCATCACCACTGTCCACCTCCAGAACTCTTCATTTTCCCAAAGAAACTCAGTCCCTAACCACTCACTCCTGGTTCCCCTCCCCCAGCCCCTGGCAACCACCACTCCGCTTCCTGTCTCCAGGAAGGCGACGGCGCAGGTGCCTCACGTAAGTGGAGTCACACAGCGCTCGTCCTTTGTGGCTGCTGCTTCTGCCTGGCATCCTGTCCTCAGGGTCACCCTGTTGTAGCCGTGTCCGAGTGCCATCCTTCTCGAGGCTGAATGATGTTCTGTTGTCTGTGCCCATCGCACTGTGTTTACCACTCGGCCACTGCGGACACTTGGGCTGCTTCTCCGTCTGGCTGCTGTGAGGAATGCCGCGCTGGACACGGCATGCCGATAGCCCTTAGACCCCACTCTCAGATATTTGGGTGCATACCCCGGTGTGGGGTTGCTGGATCATATGGAAGCTCTATTTTGAGGAACGACCATAGCATTTTCCATTGTGGCTGTACTATTTTATATTCCTGACGCCAGTGCACAGTACACTAATTTCTCCACACTTATTTTCCATTTTTTGATACCCTGTTTCCCCGAAAATAAGACAGTGTCTTATATTCCCAAAGATGTGCTAGGTCTTATTTTCAGGGGGTGTCTTATTTTTTCATGAAGAAGAATACGGTACACATTTATTGTTAAATGAAAATAAAGGAAATTTATTACCTGTATACGGTACAGTAGGACGGTCATTGTCACACAAACCAGACAAACTGTGAATCCTGGGGGCCTTATTTT
Source organism: Vespertilio murinus (assembly GCA_963924515.1). Lineage (NCBI taxonomy): Eukaryota > Metazoa > Chordata > Mammalia > Chiroptera > Vespertilionidae > Vespertilio > Vespertilio murinus. The sequence continues at coordinate 8,009,693 of OZ004711.1, forward strand.
CGGGGGGATGCCTTATATTTCACTCAGAAGGAAACCTGTAAGTAGGTCTTATTTTTGGAGGAAAACCCGGTAGTAGCCGCCATAATTTGGCCGCCGCCTCTATTTCTGGACCCCGTTCTCACTAGGCAATCTGTGGGTTTGACCTGCAGACTGAGTTTGTCCGGAGCTTTCTCCCTGGCCCTTAGGCAGGTGGTGCTCTCTCCCTGGGGAGGACTCGGCCTTGAGATTCCCAGGGATTATTTACAGTCAGCCCACCCTGACAGAGGGCAGGCCCGGGGCACAGAGCTCTCACCACCGCTGATCTCCGCCCGGCTTTCCCTGCGGGTGCCCTGAGCTGACCGCCACGTCAGCTCTGACAGGAAGGACAAACGGTGACTGGTGGGAGGCAGGGCCTGTGGCGCTGCTTCCGTCCAGCCTTCAGCACTGGCTCCTGGGCCTCGCTTCCCTCTTCCCATGGGAGGTGTTCCCAGGAGTCCCCACCACTGGCCTTGGCGCCTGGAAGCCGACCGCTTCCTGACTCGGCCACACACACAGCAAAACGCACGACACGCAGGCCAGGATGTGGAAATGGTAAGTTCTGATGGAGGGAATGCATGGAATGATCTAGAACAAGCTGGGGAATCCAGGCCTGTGTATATCTTTCTGCTCCTCCCATCGAGGGGGATGCTTCAACATGGCTCTGGACCAAGAGACCTGTGTTCAAACGGCAGCTCCATCAGCACAGGCAGTGTGACCCTGGCCAAGCCCCCGCCTCTCAGAGCTCCTTCTGTCACCTGAGGGTGACAACACCCGCATCACAGGTCCCTGCCCAGCTTTGTGGGGCAATGTGGGCTCCCTAGACGTACCCACCTGACAGCCACTACCCATTTGTTATCCTCACTCGAGGATATGTTATTGATTAGAGAGAGAGAGAGAAGAGAGAAAGAAACATCGGTGTGAGAAACATGCATCAGTTGCCTCTTGTACACACTCCGGCCGGCCGGCCCCCTTTCGGTGTACGGGACGATGCGCCAACGCACTGCAGCAGCAGCCTCTCCCAGCCCTACCCAACCCCTGATAGCCCGCACGCATCTGGGCCCTTGGCTGGAGGAACAAAACATGAGACTGAGGGAAGACCGCCCTCCTCTTTCTGACGGGAGCTGCTGTTCTTAAGGGGAAACACGGGCCTGAGCGCCGCCTCCGCGCCATCCTTTCTTTGTGTTCGGCCGGCCCGGGAAACAGTCCACGTGGTTTCCTCCAGGACCCACCCACCCAGAAATCCCCAGCGCCGCCGAGCTCCGTGATAAGAAAGCCAGCGATTTCCAGAAACAGGTCAGCACATTTCAGGGACATGGAGGAGATGCAACGCCTCTCTTGCCACCCCCACCAAGTGCACGTGGGCTCTCTCTCTCTCTCTCTCTCTCTCTCTCTCACACACACACACACACACACACACACACACACACACAGCCACCTGACCACACTCTCATGCACTGCGACCTTCTGAAATGCAGCAAGAAACAGAGACACGGGCCAGGTAAACTCTGATGAGGGTGACACGGTCTTCTCCACTGCTTGTCGCAGAGGGCGGGGGGCAGGGCGGGGTGTGGGGTGGGGGTGGGGGGCTGTTGGGCACCCACTGTACCCTGGAACTTGGAGACAGATTCTGGCGTGCCATAAGCACTCCCGTAATGATGATCACTGACCACCAACCAGCTGCCCGGCACTGTGCTGGGTATCCAGCCACAAGACTGAGCAAAGCAGGCCGTCCTGGGATGCTGGGCTGGGACCCCAGAGGAGGCCGTCTTGCCCACCCTCCCACCCTGCTCCCCACCCCCCTTTGCCGGTCTTCAAAGCTCTGCACCTCCACCCGGACCTGCCTTACTGAGGCAGCAGTGGCCACGGGGGGGAAAGGAACGAAGGGCGAAGTCCATGAGGAGAACCTGCCAGCAAATAAGCAGGTGTGAATTGGACTGTAGCGATGAGTGCAAGGAGGTAGGGACGCACAGGGAGAGAAGACCGGGTCCTAGGGAGGCGCCTGGCCACCTCCCTTATCCAGATCAAGTTCAAGAAAACTCCAAATGGCAAATCCAAACGTCCCACCTTCTATTCCAGGAGAAGGAACGTGAGGCTACGGGGCTCAGGGAGGCCCGGACCGGGGTCTCTGACTCAGCCCGAGCCAGGACACCTGCAGGCAGCCGCCCCTGAGGTCGGCCCCCCCTACCCCGCCCTCCAGCGCCTGCCTCTCCCGCCCACTCCGCACATAAGGCTTCCCCTCAAAACCTTCAGCCACTTCCCCACCGCCCCCCGGAGTCCAAGCTCTGAGCAGGCCCAGGCCGCCAGCCTCCTCCCTGACTGCCCCCAGACAGCACCCAGCACTCTGCCCCCCCACCCCGTCATGTCACAGCCCTCCCCGTGCCCACTGCCTCCCCTTACTCCTCCCCTGGAGCTCTGGCTGTCTCCACTCTCCTTCAAACTCAGCCAGAGCCTTCCATGCTGCCCCCGCCCTGCCCCCGCCCTTGAGAAGTAAGGTGTCTCCCGCCTGGCTCCCTTCTATCCAAGTGGCCAGAGGCCGAATCTTACATCTTTATCGCCACGCCTGGCATTCAACAGGAAAAGGAGTGAGGCATTTATTGAGCACCTACTGTGTGCTGGCCACTTTCATAAAGGTCACCTCAAGTAACCTTCACAGCAAACCCATAAGATGGAATTGTCCCCTCTCACCCCTTAGAAAGAGGCCTCGGAGCGAGGACCTCAGAGGACTCCAGGGCAGAGCCGGCACAGTGGAGTGAAGCGGACGGCCAGGTGTGCCTGAGAGAGGTGGGGCTCGAACTGGGCCTGAGAGACAAAGAGGGGTCTGGCAGACACAGAGCGGAAGAGGGAGGAGGGCAGTCAGGGCAGGGGGTACGGGGAGAGACAAAAGCCCAGAGTGGCTGGCAAGACTAACTAGTTCTGATTGGGGGGGGGGGGGGTGCACTTAGGAAAATCCATCAGGAGCACAAACGGAATGGCAGGTGGACACCGGCCTGCCGGGGAGGCGGGGCTTCTGCGTGGGGGGACGGAGTCAGGGAGACGGGGCTTCTGCGTGGGGGGGACGGAGTCACCCTGGTGAGAGCCTCCGGGGAAAGCACTCCCCGGGGATGGAGGGGCAGCAGGAGACGCCCGGGTCTCAGCCTCCAGAAATGGCTCTGGAAGCAAATGCCGGCCTCCCGACTCCCTCTGCTCCTCCATGTGACGGCCCTGACCAGGCTCTGCTGCGAGCGGGTCCGTGTTCCCCAGGGTGTGTGGGTGCGTGTGTGGGTGTGCGTGTGCGTGTGCGTGTGTGTGTGTGTGTGTGTGTGTGTGTGACGCCTTGCGTCTGGCAGCCAGCACTCCCCAGACTGTCGCAGGGAGTCGGTGGATGGAGGTTGAAGACAGCAAGGCCGCTACAATGAAACCGCCTTCCTAACCAGGAGAATGGTAACCGTCGGAAGGCTTCCTGCACGCCAGCTCTGGGCGGCACTCCCAAGCCCGCACTCGGCCCCTCTCAGGGGTTCCAGCAGCACCCACTTTACTGGGAAAGCAAACAGAGGTGCGCTGACCACGCTGCTGGCCTGAGAGCTCCCAGCCAGCAAGCAGCGAGGGATCCAGACTCACAACTGCACACCTCACAACAGGAAGCAGCCGCCGCAGGACGCGGGGCCGGAAGCAGCCTCGCAGCAGCCAGAGGGCAGGACAGAAAGCCAGGGGGCCCAGGACAGGTGCCGGGGCTGGAAGAGGGGCCTGGGCCAGTGGGCGGCAAACTCGTTAGTCAACAGAGACAAATATCAACAGGACAACCATTGAAATTTCTTTTGAGAGCCAAATTTTTTAAACTTAAGCTTCTTCTAATGCCACTTCTTCAAAATAGACTCGCCCAGGCCGTGGTATTTTGTGGAAGAGCCACACTCAAGGGGCCAGCTCTTGTCGAGCTGCAGGCCTCCCCACCACGCTAAATAAACATGCTCATCTTACCGTCTCACTCCACTGTCATCACTGTCATATTTAACACTGAAAACTGTCTTCTGGACCCTTCCCACGCCCCTTCCAGCCCCAGAGGGGAAAGTTGGGCCCTCTGTTTGCTTCTAAAGGGGGCCCTGTGTTGTATGTTTTTGTTAATAATTTTTTTTAAATCCTAGGTATTCCCAAGCCCACACCCAAACTCCACCCTCAGCATAGAATTTATGACACTCCCTTCTGCTGACACATTTGCTGTCCTGGTACTAAAGGTGGCAAACCATTTTTATTTAGAAATGTAAAGCCAAATCCCATTCTTCACCGCCTGCTCAGTAAAAGCACTTGGAGTTCCAGAAATTTCCGCCTTCCTGGGAAGTCTGGTAATGCTGGGCTGGCTGCAGGAATGCCAGGCAAACAGTAACTCGCCGCCCTGACCCCCAGGTAGGCCCGGAGTGTGTTGCTGTTTCGGGCCATTGGGGAAACTCCGAACGGTAAGGGTGTGCATGTGAGGAGAGAAACTCTACGCCCAGCCAGAACCCCGTGGGACTTCGGTTTATTTCTTGGCAAGAAGTGGGTACGGGAGAAGGCAGGGACTTCTGGGTCTAGGCTTCAGTCCTAACTGTGTCTCCGCCTCAAAGATGCATCTTCAGTTCGGCTGGCTGCATGGGTTGATAGAGTGCCAGGTCCCAGGTCAGCGCTTCCCTCCGCAGCGGGCACCACGCCGGTGCTCATTGCTCGGTGCTCGGTGGTCAGTGCCCAGTGCTCAGTGCTCAGTGCTCAGTGCTCGGTGTATTTCTGGACTTGGTCCCAGCAGCCCCGGAGGACCCTCCCGCTGGGATGAAAGCCGTGAGCTCTGGGCCAGACCCGCTCATGGAAGATCTGCCCCCGGCACACGGCACGGGGTCTCCGTTGGGGAGAGGAACATGGACTGTCAGGCTCAAGGCTTTGGGGGGGGGGCCCAGGCTGAGGGCTCTGGAACCTGGCTGCTCACCGCCATCATCCAGGGCCTTACACACAGGGGATTCCGGGCCCTCCCCCGCGGACTGGGATTTGGAGGGCTGGGCCAGGCCAGGGCCGCTGTGAGCCGCCTGCTGCATGTGCACCTGCCCCCGAGGCCCCGCCCCTCAACGTATCAGGCAGAACCGGGTCCAGGTGGGAAGTGCCAGCCTCGGATCACTGAGCTCAGTATGTAATTTAGGTCCTTTAGTCACAACCAGAGGGCCCCAATGTAGACCTGAGTGGCCTGCCAGGCACCCCTCCCCAGCAGCAGAACAGAGAGGGCAGAGAGGGCAAGAAGGGGGACGCACTAAAGGCGCCAGGCCCTGTGTCTCTATTACCTCAGCTCTATCCTGGGAAGCAGACATTATCCCATTGTACAGACGAGAAAGCCCAGCTCAGAGAGGCTGAGTCAGTTGGCCAAGGACACCCAGCTGGTTAAATGACAGCGCTAGGAGTTGAATCCAAGTGGTTTCTTCTTTGGTTCATGCTTAAACACGCCAGGGGACCTCGCAGCATTGGTCTAGTTTTGAGTCTGTTACTGCCTTCTCCCAGGTCACCCAGCCCAATCTTCACCCTATACCTTATTTCCAATGCTTCTTTTAAAAAAAAAAAAAAAAATATATATATATATATATATATATATATATATATATATATTATTGATTTTTTACAGAGAGGAAGAGAGAGGGATAGAGAGTTAGAAACATCCATGAGAGAGAATCATCGATCAGCTGCCTCTTGCACACCCCCTACTGGGGATGTGCCCACAACCATGGTACATGCCCTTGACCGGAATCAAACCTGTGGACCTTTCAGTCCACAGGCTGATGCTCTATCCACTGAGCCAAACCGGTTTCGGCTGATGCTCTCTTACAAATGACCCAATGACCCCTCACACACACTCCCACACATCAAATCCAGTCCTCGGTTTAGTTGACTTTTAATCTTATGCACCTCTGATACTGGAATCTACTTTTGATTTCAGCCTTTAACCTCATTTACGTTAAGTGTTTGCCTTTGTGGGGGTTTCCAGGCCATAAAGGCAATGGCCCAAACTCTGAGCGCAGCAAGGAGTCAGGGTTTGAGGAAGAGGGAGCTGCTGTGGCCACAGAGGCCCCAAGTGGTGAGGTGAGGCCAGAAAGAGGGGCTGCGGCAGGTCAGCCAGGGCCTTGAAGGGCAAAGTCTGGTGTTTGGATTTTGTGCTAAGAAATGAGAAGTCACTGAAAACCCGACACAGGGAGCTGCCCCGGGCCTCTCGGCCCTGTGTGCCTGTCTCCTCACGGCAGACACACAGCCCTGCGGCAGGAAGCCTGCTGTGCCAGGCGGCCCAGGGCCCGGCTCCGAATGACGTGCGCCTCATTGAAAGATTTACTTAGTTTTGTGTGTTGTCGTTTGCCACTTTGCACCAGTCAATCTGTAATAATAAAAGGTAACACACTAACTAGACCGGATGTCATTCCGGGCGTCCTTCCTGACAAAGCCAGGGTCGGAGGGAAGCAGCCTGGGTCCCGGATGCCTGCAGGCAGCCAGAGGAGGGAAGCCCGGTCCCAGGTGCCAGAGGGAAGCCGGTGCCGGCAGCCAGGGGAAGGAAGGCCTACTCTTGCACGAATTTTCATGGGGCCTTTCCTAAAACAATAAAAGGAAACCAGAGTGAAATCAGGGTTAAAATGTTACAAATGTCTGTTTCTGCCCGAGTAAACACAGCTTCATCCGCGTGGCACTATCGTGGTTAGAGCAGGATTTAGGATTACCTTTGTACACAAAAGATATTTTGCTGAGTTCATTAACAAACAAGAATGGGAAGAAAGCTTACATTACATATGCAAACTACTCAAAATACTTTAGTGCAGATTTATGGTAAACAAAAACAATTGATACTTGATTGCCTATCATTTGTTAACAATACTCTATAACCAGTGTTTCCCAAGTGTAGTACGCATACTCCCAGGGGCATGGGAAGAGTTTGGTGGGGGTACGCGTTGCACCGGAGTTTGGTGGGGGTATGCACTGCACCGTGCTTAGCTGTGTCTAATTCTACGTTCTCATGAGTCAAGTCAAGACAGTCTTGTGAGGCGTGAGATGGTTCGGCGTGCAAATAAATGTTATTTATAATATAACTTTTATTTATATTTTATTATGAATAATTTTATTTTTTGTTTATTATTATTTTGTGTATGTACCAAAAAAAAGAAAAAATAAATACATTTTGATTGTTATACACCCAATACATCCGTTATTTTTTTTGACGAGGGGTACTCAGTGTTACGAAAATTATAGAAGTGGTACACATATGTCAAAAGTTTGGGAAACACTACTTTAGGAGCTTTACACCCACACCCACACAAAAAAGTCCATTTAAATTAATAACGCTGAACTGCATTTGCTTGCCTAAACTAAATGACCCCCGTGCTCAGCATGTGGGTTTACAACATTGGAAGTCACTGTGATCAACAGCAAATGGCCGGATGACCCCCCCTCCCCACACACACACACACCCATCAAATCCAGTCCTAGGTTTAGTTGACTTTTAATCTTATGCACCTCTTACACTTGAATCTACTTTTGATTTCAGCCTTTAACCTCATTCACCTTTGTGGGGTTTTCCAGACCAAAACGCACTAGACCAGGTGCTGTCAGTAAGGCAGATTGACACCGTCCACTTGTGGGCACCCACACCATTTCTGCAGACCACACAAAGGAAAGAAACCAACCTCTACAAACACTAGGCTTTAAAGCACCGCTGTCTCCGGATAGCCATTCTGAGACAACCCGGCCTCTGGGAATTCCTGAAGGCAATCCTGTGCACGAGGAAGAAGCCGAGTGCAGTGAGCCCCAGTGCCCGGATCTCAGAGAGACCAGACCAGCGCAGTGCACAGCCAGGGAGCAGGTGAGTCACGCACTGGACAGCCCTGTGACGTAACAGTGTGACCGCTGAAACGAGGCTCACGATGTGTTGATGGAAATGGGAAATGTGTCTAGTTGTGGTACTGATCACCTGTCAGACATGCCACCATTTCATGGACCACGGAGGAAGGAAAAATACCATGACTGGTTATAGATAGAGGCCTCTGAGTGAAGCTGGGACCCCGAGGGGCTATTCGCTTCAGGCAAGCGGAGTGACAAACAGCCCCCAAGCAACGCGTGTCTCAGCCTTGGGCCTTCTGCAGGCGAAACAAAACCGCTGAGAATGGGAACAGGTCTGCACCTCCTCGGGGCAGAACCTGAGTTTCACCACAGAAGTGGCCTGAAAATGCTCAACAAAGTGCTATCACTGGTTTCATCTCAGTTTAAAGTCCTCCCGGTGGGCAGCACCCAGGAGACCGTCAGGAGCAAACAGGAACCCCCGTGGGAGACGCATTTCCACACGGGGTGCAGGGCACCCCAGAGACGGGAAATGGCGGAACAAGCAAGTCTTCGAATTAACGTGAAGCAAAGAGCAGGAGGAAGTGAGATGTGGGCAATGCCATGTCTACACAGAGGGACCCACTGGAACTACATTAAAAGGTTAACAGTGATGGTGTGTAGGTGGTAAGACTAAATAAAGCTTTTATTTTTCTTTAAATGACTGCATTTACCAGATTTTCCTACGTGGACATGTATTTAGTGACCAGATAAGACCCAGGAGATAAAACAGGATGACAAAAGTAGTGACAGGGCCGACTTTAGGTGGGTGGTCAAGGAAGGCATCTTGGAGGAGGTGACCCCTGACCTGAGAAGGGCCACCTGGGAGAAGCTGTGGGAACCGCTCACTGCTGCACCCCACGTCAGGACGGGGCCTGGGTCCCAGGGCAGGTGACTGACACAGACTCGTTAAATGTCTACACGAGTGAAGGAAAAGCTCCTAAGCTCGCAGGCCGCCAGCCAGAGTCTGGCTCTGCAGTGCGGCCCCCTCTGCACCGCGCCCGCCGTGAGCAGGGCCAGGGCAGCAGAGTGGCTGGCAGCGGGCTCCGTGGAGTGGGTGCAGCGGCCAGTTGAGCAGAAAGCCATGGTCACGGTGCTGGGCCACATGTCACCTATTTCCCCGTCGGTGAAACGAAGCGGGTGCCTTTGTCACCACACCCCTCAAAACTGGCTTCAGAACTGAGCTTTGAAGTGCCGAGCCCGGGGTGGGCGGCGTGAGGGGCTGCGGCTCCAGCAGGCCCCGATCAAGCCCAGCAACACCTCCCTGCACACCCACGCCCTGCTGCTGCCCTGAGCAAACTGCTTTGTCTCCGGACGCTGGCCTTGCTCCTCGCTCAGCACGGGGAAAAGATGCCACAGCATCCCCTTCCTGCCACCTGCCTTCCCGGGACATCCTGCGTGCGCCTGTCCCGAACCTGCAGGAGCAGAGCTGACCGGGAGGCCGTGCGGGGGAAGTCGCTGGGCCGCGGCCAGAGCAGCCACAGAGGAGCACAGCCTAGGGAGGCCAGGCTTCCGGAAGAAGGCGCGCCTCACCCACCGCCACGACAGGGGCATCTGCGTCAGCAGCAGGGTCATTGTGCATTTTCCATTGTGCGCTTTCATACATTGTTTCATTTTACCTCGCAGTTCTGGGAGATTACCTCCATCTCACAGATGGGGCCGGGGCTGCTCTAGTTGCCAAGGTCATAGAGCTCGGAGACAGCAGCGCCCACACTTGCACCTTAGCCTGCGGGACTGGAGTCCGTGACCCTGAGCACACTACCACACTGAGGAGCGAGGAGGGGGCAGGAGAGTGGGAAGGAGGCTGCCGGGTCCAAGTTCCTCAGCCAGGGCCCTTGTGGACGCATGGAATTAGAACACCTGAGCGGCCGTCGGTAGGTGGGACATGCTTTATTACGGACAAAGCAGCCGACAACTGGTTGGTCAGCGTCACCTTATACGCTCGCTCAGAGAGAGAGGCTTCGTGCCAGTTAGTGACGTCCGTGCCACATTAACATGAGCAGGCTATTTATGTAAGGGTGGGCCTGCGCAGTACGTACAGTGCTACTGAAGAGTCACTGCCCTCGTGCATGCGTAGGGTGACTGGTCAGGGCCCCCACACTTACCCCTTACGCCGGATGGCTTCTACAGAGCACCTTGGCCAATATGCTAGCTCCTTGAGCACAGAGCCTATAACAGTAACATAAGCTGCAATATGTTATGACCAGTACTCTGGCCCTATTTGTAAAACTTAAGAATGCCTAACGCTATGCTCTGAAAGTCTATCCTACTAATCTTGGAGGGGGCATGGGAAAGGGCTTGTATGGCCCATACTTTCCTATCTATCTCCTGTAGAGTACTGGTTACATTCTGTCGATTACCTAAACTAATAAAAGGGTAATATGTTAATTAGACCAGATAGATCAGACGTCTCCCGGATGTCCTTCCAGACAAAGCCATGGTGGCGGGGGCCGAGCCAGAGGTGGTTAGGGCCAATCAGGGGCAATCAGGCTGGCAGGGGAGAGCAGTTAGGGGCAATCAGACAAGCAGGCAGAGTGGTTAGGGGCAATCAGGCAGGCAGGCAGGTGAATGGTTAGGAGCCAGCAGTCCCAGATTGCAAGAGGGATGTCCAACTGCCAATTTAGGCCCAATTCCGCAGCAGGGATCAGGCTTAAACCAGCAGTCGGACATCCCCTGGGGGTCCCAGATTAGAGATTGTGCAGGCTGGATTGATGGACCACCACCACCACCACCACCACCACCACCCCCCTGTGCACGAAATTTGTGCACAGGGCCTCTAGTCTCTCTATATAAAAGGCTAGTATGCTAAGTATCCCTCCTGCTGTCCAAACGGTCACTATGACATGCCCTGACCACCAGGGGGAAATGCTCAGTGCAGGAGCTGCTGAGCTGCAGTGACTTGGCCATGGCAGTTCTCGGTGACACACCCCTAAACCAGAGAGGAGGGAGCCCGATTCCTCGCAGAGGCCGTGCAATTCCACCTTCGACCACGGGTAATGTTGCTGGGGCACTGTCACCCCAAACCTGGTTTACTGCACACTTGTGGAACCTGGTTCCACACCCTGTACAACGGCATCTTTACAGAGTGCCCTCTCACACTCTAGGGCCCCTTGAGGGATGTCAGAGAGCCAGTTTCAGCCCAATCCCCACGGGCCAGGCTGAGGGACCCCACCTGCTGGAGGGACCCTGCTCACTCCACAGACACTGGGGCGGGAGGTTGGCTCCAGAGCGTGTCTGGTCTGTCTGGCCCAGTCCCACCCCACCTTCTAATTAATTTCCTTTCGGTGTGCATGAACCCGTGCACCAGGTCACAGTTAGGTATATATGTAGAGGATTCTATATGTAGGATGGTACAAGTGCCCCTCTGTGTAGTAGTTGACAGATCTAGTGCTATTCTCTTCTGAAGTACTACTTGGTGTATCTGCGTGGTTTTATGCTATTAGGGGACGGGCTTGCCAGATCTGATTCAAGACTTTAGCTGTATGCTCAGCTAAAGCTGTAACTTCTAACGCTACCTCAATTGCTCCTCCTACAGGAATGAATAGAGCTAGGAGGTAAGAATTCTAGGGAGTCCATTTAACTCGATGCTACTAGTGGTATACTGAGTCCCAGTTATGGGGAATCTCTTCTGAAGTCTTAAGGATCAGCCAGGGATGTAGGGCCAACCCTCGGTACAACATCTTGCATAATGTGCTGGGAGGTAGGGATAGCTATGCCTTCTACATACCTACAAGTATCTTGGGATTAATATACCCATAGGTTTTGTGCTGGTATATCACTTTCTATTCTATCGCTTTTGGACCTTAGCATTAGTGGTTATGTTACAGTATAACTCTGGAGGCAGCCAGCTGACAATGTGATTCCTGTTGCTTTGCTGCTGCTCTATATATATGTCTGCGGATTCTCTTAGTTCTACTTGTTCCCCTAGAAACTACCCTTATTCATTCTGAACTGTATAACCTATAAAAGGGCAAGAATTGCTATGGTCCTGTCGGGTCCCAGTATTAATGGCTGGGCATAAAGGGTCCTGGGGGTCATTGCCTAAGTCTTGAGTGGCTAACTATGTATGACTGGTAGTGGTGGTGGGTGGGTGCGCCATGGAAATCCACTGGCCGCTTCGGGGGGAATTTCTGTGCCACCTAGTAATGGGAGGCATTATGTACTTGAGCATATGAGTGTGCCTATGATACCACCAAAGGCCTGGGCATGACATTCTTGCACGTGTAGGGTCCCTAGTGCTGGTCGGCAATCAGGGCCAATCAGGGCCTTCTGGCTGCCAACCGGGGCCTTCCTTCCGTGCCACCCCCTGGTGGTCAGTGCATGTCATAGCGAACAATCGAACTGCGGTCTCCTGGTCAAATTCCTGAGGGGACACTGTACGTATTAGCCTTTTATATACATTTGATGCTTGGAGACAAAAGAGAAACTGAGGCCATCAGAGGGAGATCACAGCCTCCATGTCTCCTCTAGATAGCGCTGTGGCTGGAATCGGAGGATGACCTGGCAGTGATACCACACGGGATCTCCCCCTTTCTAGGGGCCTGGCATCACAGGGAAAGCTATGGGAAATCTGGGCACTGGCCAGAGGGCAATAGGGTAAGTTCCCTTTAACAAAGTTCCCTTCACATGCTTCCCAGCGTGGCCTTGCACAGTTACTGCCAGCGCTGGATCTAGGGATCAACGTAACGTTATAGTCACACCTGCTTCCCAAGGGGATCGGAGGGCTACCTAGGGCCAGGTCTACACTGCCTTTCCCCTTCTGCTAGGGGCCAGGTGTCGGCAGTAACAAGATGGATGTCCCTAGGGTCATAACAGCTCATCTGTCATTTCTACCTGCACATGCAGTGTCTGAGGACCCCTCTGGATCCAGTCTAAGGGGGAGGCCCTCCTGGGCTGTTTATTCAGCAATCTGACAGCCTTTCTAGCCATCCAGCCCAGTGGTCGGCAAACTGCGGCTCTGTTGACTGAGTTTGCCGACCACTGTGTAAGGCATTATTACCCTTACTCAGGAGTTTTGACTACAGGTTAAAGACATTAGTACATTATTAAAATGTTTTTTAAGTGTTTTTCCCTAAGGCAGTGGTCGGCAAACTCATTAGTCAACAGAGCGGCAAACCTTTTAGGCTAGGTGGGTCTGCCCCTAGGTGGAGCTAGTCTTTTTTTTTCTTTTTCTTTTTTAATATATTTCATTGATTTTTTTTTATTTGATTTTTTTTTTTTTTTTTACAGAGAGGAAGGGAGAGGGATAGAAAGCTAGAAACATCGATGAGAGAGAAACATCGATCAGCTGCCTCTTGCACACTCCACTCCCTACTAGGGATGTGCCAACAACCAAGGTACATGCCCTTGACCGGTATCAAACTTGGGACCTTTCAGTCCGCAGGCCGATGCTCTATCCACTGAGCCAAACTGGTTTCGGCTGGAGCTGGTCTTTAACAGGCCATTATATCGCTTAATTATCCCAGCAGCTTGGGGATGATATGGAATGTGAAATTGCCAAGCTACATCCTGGGCCTTGGCCCAGCTGTACCTCTCGCCCTGTGAAATGGGTTACCTACCACTTGCTATGCTAAGGGGGCGCCCATAGGTGGCCCCCAAGTGCTCCAATCCTCAGACAACCGTCCACTGGGCAGCCTCCCTCGCAGGGTAAGCCAGGAGGCCAGTGGCAGTATCCACAGCCGGGCGTACTTACAACCAGGTCCTGAGGGAGAGGCCCGAGAAACTTGCCAACGTTGCAGGGGTGCCCCCTCTGAGGACAGGGCCCTCCTCCCTGGAGGCCATACGGACGAGGTGTGCCCGAGTGCAGTGAGCACATCCTTGTACTACAGCGAGGGCGTCCCCTGTGGGCAGGGCAGGGCCAGGCCCCACGCTCAGCCGCCTGCACCACTGTCCGTGGCCCCACGTGCCCCCATTTCCGATGGAGCCACCCAGTCCGATCTGTTTCTTTGGTGGGTACTATTCCTGGACCCTTGCCAAGGCTCTGCCATCGTTCCCAGGGGCTAACAGCGGTCGATGGCTACTCAAATGATATACTGTTGTCTCTTTGCAAGCCCTACTATATACACCCTACATAGCCCGCTCCGTTTCCTGTCCGTATTCAGGACGACATCCTACTGCCTACTGCCGTTGGTCATGGTGGCCACTACAACGTCCAGCCTTTAGACAGCCCAGCTGTGGGTTCTAATGGCCGCAGAGCGAGGCTCTGTTGTGGAAACTATGTAGCCTGCTCGTAATGTAGCCCATTGGCTCCCTGGCTTAGTCCTAGAAATCGAGCCACGGTTCATCGGATCTAAACGGAGAGCTACTGCCGTCTGTGCAGGTTCCCCCACCAGACCCGTCCGTGTACACACGGTCTCTGGGGTTAGGGAGCACCCCCTCCATGGGGCCTTTAGCCCCGATGGGATCTTATGTCACAGGTCCCAGCGGGGTTTGCAGTTCCTGTGACAGAGAGCTGGTCCTCACCACGGCCCTCTGTCCTAAACAGCCCCACCGAGCTAAAGGTGGGGCTTGTGCCCCTCTGACCGGGGCGTGGCCACCTAGGACCTAAGCCGCCGCTAGAGGATGCGCTGCCTTGACAAGCACCTTGCTTTGTGCTGTGACTGCTTCTCAGGCCTGCAGGGCCGTAAAAGGGGCTGCTGCTTCTCAGTGAGGGAGCACGACTCGGCCCCTTCCAGAGCTGTTCCCGACGGGACCCCGCTCCGCCATGCTGTTGCCACAGACCCCAACTAAACCCCGAGGGGGTGACAGTTACGTCCCACTGCAATGGCTGTGTCTGGTCTACGTCCTGCCAGGCGTGGGCCTGGGCCGCTGAAAGGCGTCCTCCCCGTCTGGAGCCCAGGCCCGTGCCGCCCCTATGGGCAGCTGGAACAGGGCCGCCACACGAGTCAGGGACGAACCCTCGCCAGCACCCAGAAGACCACACACCGGGTAGGCCTGCAGCTGCTTCGCCACCGTGGGTGGAGGATAAGCCTGCACCTTGTCCGTGACTGCTTCAGGCATCGCCCACGTCGGACTCGGCCAGGCAGCTCCCAACAATGTGACAGATCCTGGACCTCGTAGTCATTCACTGCCTACCCCATGAGTCTAAAGCAGGGGTGGGCAAACTTTTTGACTCGAGGGCCACAATGGCTTCTTACGCTGGACCGGAGGGCCGGAACAAAAGCAACCTGACCATGCTGGCCTCTCCTCTTGGGCTGCTGGGGAAGGAGCGGAGGGGAGAGCAAGAGAACCCTCTGCTCTTTCGGCTCCGCGGGCCGGATAGAACAGCAGAACGGGCTGGATCTGGCCCGCGGGCCGTAGTTTGCCCACGGCTGGTCTAAAGGGCTGCCGGAGAGCCCAGCGCTGCGGGAGTGGCTGCAGGGAGAGGGGAGTCTCTCACATCCGCTGTAAAACACTTATTCTTAGGACCACGAGGACTTGGCTTATCTCATGCCCATTTCCTGTATAACTTGCACTAAATCTGCATATTTACTTATGGTTTCTGGCAATTCTCCGGTGTCCTGCTAAATGCTTCGAGATGCCGCCATTAACCATCCATCAGGGAATGATGTCCCCGATCAGCTCCCAGACAGTGGCTGGCCTGCAGTCCCTGCTGCAAGGAAGGATGGGTGTCATCGAGGCGTGGCTGATGCCTCCGTTTCAGGTGGAGACAGCTGTAAGCTATCTGTACCGTCACCCCACAACCTTAGAGACACACAAATGGGCCCGCCTGCCTCTGCCGGCTCTGATGTCCTCACCCTCCCGTTCTGGGGGGTAGAGTGGAATATGTAGTTAATTCTGTAACCGTGGGCGGACCATGAGCCCCACCTCCTGGGGCCACAGGCTGACGGCGCTCCAGACGCCTTCTCCTGATCTGTCCTGCCCCTAGCACAGGGGCCGCTGCCCAGCAGTAACACTGTCCTTGGAGCCGCCTCCTGGCTCTCGGTCTGCTGGCCCCTCCTGTCCCAGGGAGCTGCCTCCTGCTCCAGCATGCGCACCGGCCTCCACTGCCCACTCCAGTGCCTGGAACTCATGCATCGTGGCTTCCCGAGCCGGAGACCAGGGTGTTGCCGTTTCAAGGCCATTAGGAGCAGCCAGCATACCTTCCCGGCAGCCTCCTGCTGCTCTTTGGGAACCTGATCCATCAGGATGACAAACCTTCTCCAGGCTTCTGGCCTTACCTCTACCTGCTCCCAGTCTTCTTGGCGGGGGGAGGGGGGCAAGTCATCAGGACGGCCGCTACCAGGTACCATAACCCATGGAAGACCACATGCCCTCTGGCGGGGTAGACGGGGTACCTACCCCAGAATCCTGCAACAACTATGCCAATTGTCAGGTCCAAGTTCCTCAGCCAGGGACCTGACCCCTTTGGATGCCAGGAATGGGACATTTGAGTAGCCATAGGTAGGTAGGACATACTTTATTACGAGCAAAGCAGCCAACATCTGACCTTATGTACGCGCTCAAACAAAAGAGGCCTCGTACCATTGCTGACGTCTGTATCACATTAACATCAGCAGGTTACGTAAGGGTGCGCTTACGCAGTAGTGTAGTGCTTCTACTAAGTCTGCCCTCCTGCAAGGCCTTTAACATAGTAATACTGCTGTGTCATCACCTGCGCACATACGCACAGCGAGTGAGGCCTCAACCTCCGCACACTCCGGCCACAGAGGCTACTGCAGGAAGAGGAGAGCCTGCGGCCTTTGGGGCTGGGCAAGGGGTGGGGGTGGGGGCTAAGACTGGTGAAAGGGCCAGTGAGCCATGGCTTCCTGTGGAGAAGCTCATGGAAACAAATCGCAAACCTAGGTCTGAAAGGGAAGATTCCTCGGGCTTTCTGTAGAGGTCACCCGCCTGCCCAAGCCACCCATTTGGGGACATTCACAACGCAACCTGTCTCTTGGAGACAGGGGACCGTGACCGAATCCTGGCTCCTGTCCGGGGCCCAGCTGCTCAGGGGCGCTGGCCTGGTGTGACTGCAAGCTCGCCAGGTGTCACCCAGGGCAACCTGGGAACCCAGTGTGACCTGTCTGCGGACGGAGGGCCCTTGGAAGAACTCCCTCAGGAATGCCGAGCCCTCCCAGAGCTGGCTGTCCCCCGCCCAGAGCAGGAAGAGCCACGCTGGCCCACGGGCTCCTGAGCGGATGCTCAGGATGTCCCAGCATTCCCAGCATCCCCCGGTCGTCCCGTCAAACACTAACAGGTCTGCTCTGAAGGGACTTTGCAGATGGGATGACGATTACTAATTGGCTGACCTTAAAATAGACTGCCCTGGATTATCTGGCTGGGCCCTATATAATCCCCCGAGCCCTTAGAAACAGGAAAGGCAGAGAGAGCAGCAAAAGCTTCAAAAGCATGAGGGCTTGGCCACTGCTGGGGCTCGGAAGTGGCCAGGGACTGTGGGCCGCTGAGACCGGCGCTCAGCTGACAGCGAGAGAACGGGGAGTCCGGGCCTGCAGCTCCACGGAACTGACTCCGGCCCGGAAACTGAGTGACCCCGGAGCAGACTCCCCCCCAGCGCCTCCGCCTCCGGGAGAGCCTGCGACACCCTCGCTCCCGGAGGCTCCAGCGGAGAGCCAGCGGCCGCCTGCTCTGACTCACTTACAGGCTGCAAGATGATGAGCGGGCACTGTTTGGTGGCAATTTGTTACAGTGGTAATCGGAAACTAGTAACTAATTCATGAGGAGTCTGCAGACAGATCACCCTGGCCAGGGAGTGCTCCACACCAGGCCTGGGGTGTGGCAGGGAACTCGGGGGCCAGAGGACTCACGGCTGCTGGTTCCACACTGCTCGGAGGGAGGGAGGGAGGGAGGGAAGGAGGGAGGGAGGGAACCCCTGGATCCTGGATCGGGGGCAGGCGCATCAGGCATGAGTTAGGGTCACATTCATGCGCACATTCCCTGCAGCAGCATTTCTCAGGCACTCGCTGTAATAAGCACTGGTTGGGTGTCTAGAACTTAGATCTCTTGGGGCGAAAGATAGAAAAAACAGACTCAAGCCAGTGTGATGAGTCCCGTGATAGAAAAAGTCCTGACCTAGTGGGGGGGTCAGAGAAGGGTCACCAGTCCACCAGACGGGTTTCCCAGGGTGGCCGTCCTGGGTCTTGGCGGTCTAGGAGGGGAGAGGCTATGGGAGGGCCCCTCTGAGCGGAGAACAGCAGAGCGTGAGCGTGGAGACCGTGCCTGGACACCCGGGGGAGCTTGGCGGACGCAGGAAAGGGACTCAGCCCGCCGGTGGGGAGGGCCTCCCGGGGCTGGACTGAGGGCGGTGAGCAGTGGGGACACGTCTTGGGAGGCCGGGCACACAGCGCGTACCTGTGCTGGCGGCCGGAGCACCAGGCCCCACACTCCCCTGCCCGGGCCTGTGGACCAGCCTCCGGCAGCTGTGTGGTCAGCACCTGGCACACAGCGGACAGTCCGTGTGACTTTAAAGGTAAGTATAGCCCAGCCGCGTGGCTCAGTGGTTGAACATTGACCTATGGACCAGAGGTCACGGGTTTGATTCCCGTCAGGGCACATGCCCGGGTTGCAGGCTCCATCCCCAGTGTGGGGTGTGCAGAGGCAGCCGATCCATGATTCTCTCTCATCATTAATGTTTCTCTTTCTCTCTCTCTTCCTCTCCCTTACTCTTTAAAATCAAAAACATACTTAAAATAAAATTAAATATAAAACAAAAGCAGGTTCCTGAGGGACTGACCACACAGGCAGCACAAAGAAGTGTTCAGAGTACAGACTGGGTCCGAGCCCGGGGCCCGGGAGCAGACAGCCCCTCTGCCTCCGGCGGCTGAGGCGCCCCCAGGAGTGAGCAGCAGGGGCACAGCCCGGCGACGGCCACCTCACACCCCCCTGCCTGCACGAGGAGAACCCTGCTTGTCTTAAAGGAGCTCGAGCTGAAGACTCCAAACGCCTGTCTCCGCCATGAAGCGGGCGCAGAGGCCCTGAGGTCGTCTGGCTAGGAGAGGAGACGGGGAGGTTTCCCACGGTTCCCGAGGGCCAGAGGGGCTGCCCTCCCCGCTCAGGCTCCCCCCATATCGCCATATTCCCTTTTCTCCAAATACACGCTGCTTTCTATGTACTGACTTACCTAATCCTCAAACCAACCCGGCGTGCTTTTTACTAGCCCTTCTTATAGTTGGACTGTACAGGAGTTTTACATTTTACTTTTTTTAGCTGACAAATCCCTATTCGCAAGGAAATAGTAAAAGAGAAATCCATATGCAAAGCAGAGTAGAGCAACTCTGGGTGGAAGGGGCTGAGGGGGAGACCAGAGCCCACAGTGACTCCCTGAAGACACATCTGTGGTATCTGAGCCCCGGGGACTGAGGCCCGCAAGGCTCTCAGCAGGATCTGCCCACCCCTGCCTCTCCCCCCGCCCCTAAGGCAGGAGACTGGGGGGGAGCTGAGAGCTGGGGCTGTCCACCCACACCCCGCTTCCAAACACCCCACAGATGCCAGCCAGGGGAAGGCCAGCCCCTAGGTCTGGGCCCGGCCCGCACTTCTCTCAGGGAAGCCCCCCCTTGTTCTCCCATGGAGACCCCGCCGCCAGATGGCCACCCCCTCAGAGCCCACTGCTGAGTGCGGGTACTCTTACCCCCGCAGGGAATGGGGCTGGTGGGTGGCGGCTGACAGGCAGGAAGGACGAGCAACCAGGGCTCCCCTGAGCGGGGGAAGCTTGGGGAAGAGGGAGGGTCCTCCAGGGTCGAGTGCTGGCCAGACAGGCTGCTCCACATCAGACCTGCGGCGGCACCACGGGCCCTCCGAGGCCACTCGGCCGCCCAGGAAACTGAGGCCGAGCCAGAAGGGGGTGAGTTTGCCCAGGTTTCTCAGCTGGTTGGGTGGCAAGTCCTGAATTAGAACCCAAATTTCTTGGCCTCTGGTCCAGAGATTTCCCCAACCTTGTTCTGTGAGAATGAGACCGGGGCACGGCCAAATAAGTCAAAATGAGGATCAGGGGCATAAAGGCAAGAGCCCTGGATGAGTGCTACCTGCTGGGTGACTGAGGCAGGAAGCACTGCTCTTTGGCCGTTTCCTCACCTGCTGCCCAGACCTTGCCGAGGGGCAATACGGGCCTAACACCCTCCTGACACACCCTCCACGTCTGGGTGCAGAGGCAGGAATAGCGCCCTGCCGCCGCCTGAGAACCGCTGCCGCCCCACACGGAGTCCAGCCCTGGGACCCGCGGCTGCAGGCAAAGCCCCCACTTTACCGGGTGCAGACTCCACACACGGGCCTCCTTCCCACGCAGGCCCGCCGCCCTGCGCAGGCCTGGCCACCCGCGCCCTCTCCTCCAGCCCTGTGCAGGCCTGGCCACCCGCACCCTCTCCTCCAGCCCGCACTCGCGCCCTCGCAGGTGCCCCTCCGCGCTCCCGGCTCCGGAGCCACCTCGCGGCCGGGAATAAAGCGCCCTAGGCGGCCGCGCACCCACGGACTTCCTGTGCGCCCCGGCCCGCCTGCCCCGCCTGCCCCGCCTGCCCCGCCTGCCCCGCCTGCCCCGCCTGCCCCGCCTGCCCCGCCTGCCCCGCCTGCCCCGCCTGCCCCGCCTGCCCCGCCTGCCCCGCCTGCCCCGCCTGCCCCGCCTGCCCCGCCTGCCCCGCCTGCCCCGCCTGCCCCGCCTGCCCCGCCTGCCCCGCCTGCCCCGCCTGCCCCGCCTGCCCCGCCTGCCCCGCCTGCCCCGCCTGCCCCGCCTGCCCCGCCTGCCCCGCCTGCCCCGCCTGCCCCGCCTGCCCCGCCTGCCCCGCCCCCGGACCGCCTGGCCCCGCCTGCCCCGCCTGGCCCCGCCCCCGGGCCCGCCTGCCCCACCCCCGGACCGCCTGGCCCCGCCCCGGGTCGTCTGGCCCCGCCCCCGGGCCGCATGCCCCGCCCCCGGGCCGCCGGGAGGATGTGAGCTCACTCCGCCTCTCGGCTCCCGGCACCACCAGGAAGCGTCTCCCGAGGTCGCGGCCCGCTCGCCGCCGACAGGCCGGGTGCGGGGTCCGCAGCGCGCCGAGCCCGAGCCCGAGCCGCCCCCATCCCCGCCGGCGCCCACGCAGGAACCGCTTGGGAGCGGGTATGGAGTGAAGGCGGGCGGCGGCGCGGCCGGTGGCGCCGCGCTCCTGGACCCGCGCAGCCCCGGGCGGCGGGTCGCGGCTGCGAGCGAGGGGCGCTCGCCACGCCCCCGCGCTTCCGCCGGCCACGTGACCGCGCCACGTGCTCCGGCGCCTCGGCCCCGCCGACCGCCACCTCCGCCCGGCCGCCCGGCCGCCCGCAGCCGCCGCCGGCCCCGAGGCGACGCGGGCCGGGCGGGAAGACGGTCGCCCCGGGGGGCGGGGAGCGGGGCGGACTCACCGCCGCCGCCGAGCGGAGCTGAGCCGCGGTCCCGGGTGGGCCGGCCGCGGCCTCGCCATGAACCCCAGGGGCCTGTTCCAGGACTTCAACCCCAGCAAGTTCCTGATCTACGCCTGCCTGCTGCTCTTCTCCGTGCTGCTGCCCCTCCGCCTGGACGGCGTCATCCAGTGGAGCTGCTGGGCCGTCTTCGCCCCGGTGTGGCTGTGGAAGCTGCTGGTGGTCGCGGGCGCCTCGGTGGGCGCGGGCGTGTGGGCCCGGAACCCGCGCTACCGCGCCGAGGGGGAGACCTGCGTGGAGTTCAAAGCCATGCTGATCGCCGTGGGCATCCACCTGCTGCTGCTCATGTTCGAGGTGCTGGTGTGCGACCGGGTGGAGCGGGGCACGCACTTCTGGCTGCTGGTCTTCATGCCCCTCTTCTTCGTCTCCCCCGTGTCCGTGGCCGCCTGCGTGTGGGGCTTCCGGCACGACCGGTCCCTGGAGCTGGAGATCCTGTGCTCCGTCAACATCCTGCAGTTCATCTTCATCGCCCTGCGGCTGGACAGGATCATCCACTGGCCCTGGCTGGTGGTGTTCGTGCCGCTCTGGATCCTCATGTCCTTCCTCTGCCTCGTGGTCCTCTACTACATCGTCTGGTCCCTGCTGTTCCTGCGGTCCCTGGAGGTGGTGGCCGAGCAGCGGAGAACGCACGTGACCATGGCCATCAGCTGGGTCACCATCGTGGTGCCCCTGCTCACTTTTGAGGTCCTGCTGGTTCACCGGTTGGACGGCCACAACACCTTCTCCTACATCTCCATCTTCGTCCCCCTCTGGCTTTCCTTAATAACCTTAATGGCCACGACCTTCAGGCGAAAGGGGGGCAACCACTGGTGGTTTGGTATTCGCAGGGATTTCTGTCAGTTTCTGCTTGAAATTTTCCCGTTTTTGAGAGAATACGGGAACATTTCATACGACCTGCACCATGAAGATACTGAAGACGCCGAAGAAACGTCGGTTCCAGATGCCCCTAAAATTGCTCCAATATTTGGGAAGAAAGCCAGGGTAGTCATAACCCAGAGCCCCGGGAAGTACGTGCCCCCGCCCCCCAAGTTAAATATCGATATGCCAGATTAAGCTCATCTGTGGGAGTGGCCATGAGTAAGTAGAAACCACACATAACACCCAAAGCCTGCCTGCCTTTTGCCTCTTTTCCATCCATCCCAATCCTAGAACTGAAAACAGGCTCCGAACTCCATCATCTCATGCCTTGGAGATGGACGCCTGTGGGTGACACCCGTGTGTGCCATAGGTAGGGGGTGATTGGAAATAGATGTGTACTGATGTGTACGGTGTGTGACGTGTGAGAAAACTTGCTTCCCCGATTGGCACTTAAAGAGCTCAGGGGAGCAGTAAGTTAAATTGTGTTAGTAGGTCCTCAAGTGGGATACTTACACAGCGAAGGCTTTTTTAAGGTGGTACTACACCTATCAAACGTATTGTTATAAAAAGTATTTTTATACACTGCTAGCCTAAAATTGTATTTCAGATTGTGCCTGTTGGGACAAAATTGAAAGCAAATGTAAAGACTTCTCTCCCCCATTACCTGTTTATAAACCTCATAGTTGTTATTTTTAGTCTTCCTACTGTTAAAGTTGTGTGTTTTTTTTGGACTTTATTGATACTAGTCTTTGATAGCCTTCTAGATGAAACAGTTTAATGCAGTGAGTTCATGCATATGTGATATTTATATGACCGTTTTAGCACTGTAATGTGTTGAATTCTAGTTCTATGCAGTACAACGTGTTATGTTAAAGTATTTTTTAAGCTTATATTTGAAGATACATGTCTATTGCGATATTCTTAAAGATTGCTTAAACCATTAGTATGTACCCAGTGTAGGATCTGTCAAAGTACCAGGCGTGAATATAGGGGTTTAAAATCCCAAGGATCTTAATACTCAGGCGTTAGGTGACCCATTCTGCAGTTTTAAATTCTCTCTTAGAACAAGTGGCATGCTCCAGTGTGGTACCCGATCATAAGGTGACACTTACTTAGCACCTTGAATGGCCCCACGCACGTAGTAACAACTCTTCAGAAACACCTGGAGTAAGCAAGTGGTTGGTCCATTTCTAAGAATTTTACAGTATTCATTGCCCATAATGTAAAGTATCGCTTGTCACTGGAAGCTTGAGGCAGTGGCTTTAACCAGAAATGGCCAACAGGATCACAGTATTATTTTAAGGTCCAAATTTTTTGATCTGTCAGCAACCGAGAAGTAATTTTTCAGGTTTAAAGAAAGCATAATATTTCTGTAAGTACTGGTGATGTACCAGAGAAAGCAAAAGCCAGATCCTGGGAGAATAATGTTCCGACTGAGAACAAGTGAATACCTTCAGAAGGAGGTTAAAATAAAAATGAGTATTGATAATATTACTGGGGAGAAGACTGGAGGAAATTCATTTTTATTAGCAACTTGGTAAAAATCAAAATTGTGCTTCCTGTGAGTTATGTAAGTGAGTTACCTGGTGAGGGGACATACTTGCTACAAAAGCCGGCCCTGGGGCCCTGGGGACCCGAAGCCTGAGGTGCACAGCTCAGCTCGGCCAGCGAGGCCTGAGCCAAGGCCGCCTGCATGCACGCGCTGTCCGTTCAGCTGTCCGTTGACACCAGCTGTCCATGTGGGAAGCAGGCCTGGACAGCGGCAGGTCTAACATATCGTGAGCAAGGATTCATTCATTCTTTTTTTCAAGTATTCATTGAGGACCTACCTACCTACTCTGGTGTTAGGAAGTGCAGATACAGTGGAGAGCAGTTCAAATCTGGCTGCCACGTGCACAAAATACAATTAAAAGTGACCAGAAGGTCGGGCTCCTGTGGGCGGTAACAGGCCAGGAGCAGGGCATGCAGAACGCTCAGAAGGAGCTGCTGCTCTTGGGGTGGTTCTCACCTGGAACTGCAGTCCCATCTTCGCTGTCCCCAAGTAACCTCTCTGGCCTGTCCTCAGGAAGGTGGAGGAGTGGAGGAGCAGGTTTCTGGAGGGACCGGAGGGCAGACTTGGTGGCGGCAGCGGGATTCCCAGTCCCTCAGGCCCGGGGCTGGTTGGGACCTAGAACCACTCTCCGAACCTGACCTGCCTGACCTCTGCCCCGCGGGGGCTTCGTGTTGGAGAGCCCGAGCCGAGGGTGAGTGCAGGCTTCCTCATGCAGCTGGGTCCCGGGGCCGGGCCGCCTGCTTCCGGGCCATAAGTGACCTGGGAGCGATGCCTTGTAGAGAGTTGTTAGTCTGCACATTAACAGTCTCAGCTGTGCCTGGGCATTTACCTAATTGCCATGCACCTCTGACTGTTCACAGCATTTAGCATGTGTCAGATTCTGTAACTCGTTTCTCCTGTACTAGTTACATTTGTACTATGACTATATATTAGTCATATTTTGCGGGAAAATATCCTCAGAAGTCTCAGTGGCCCACAGTGACACCCTCACCCTCAGGTCTGCAGGTGGGCTGCGCAGTGAGGCTGCGGGCTGCGGGCTGGCCCAGGCCTCGCAGGCCTCCCTTCTCCAGCCTGGGTCCCAGGGAAGGAGTGGCATTCCTTGGGGCATGCTCTTCCTCAGCAGAAGCACAAGAGGCCTGGCCAAACCCGCAAGCACAGATGTAGGCGCTGCTCACAGTGACGTGTGGCGATTGTGCATGCTTTTGGCCAAAGCACAAGGCCACGGTCGACCTCAGCGGAGTGGCCAGTGCTCACCCAGGGAACAGACACAGTCTGCACAGATGTCGCAAGATCGTTTTAAAGATGGAAGAGAAAATTTATGGTTGGTTATGAATGATTTCCCCCCTGTTTTACAAGCATTCTTTAATTTTGGAAGTGAATTGTTTCGTACTGTAATAATCATCAGCAGAGTAGCTGTGAGGCACGGGGGTAGATTTGAAATGAGATAAGGAAGACCCTACATTCAGTCCCCTTTGTAGACTGGAAGGGCACAGGAGGCACCACACCAGAGTTTCGTGGCGGTACTGTGCCCAGGGCTTGCAGGATGCCTTAAAAAGGGACGCCAGCTGGGCAGAGATGCAGTCTGGACAGGCCGGGCAGCTCCCTACATGAGGAAGGGGAGGTCTGGGTGGCACATAACAGGCCCCGTTAAGTAAACTGGCAGGGGATCATGTGGCGCAGACAGAGGAAGTCGGGTCTTGCTCAGCGAGCGCAGGGATGGAGAGACGGGCAGCCGGACACCCGGCCAGGCCGCCCCTCTGGGACCGTTGAAGAGGAGGCCACATGGCACTACCACCTGAATAGTAAGCGCCTGGTGTCACCACTGCCAGTCAGTCCTCCGTTGTCTGGCCAAGCGAAGGCTCCAGGAAGGGGGGCCTGACTGGGAGCCTCAGCAATGCGCCCGTCCGCAGCTTCCGGAGCACGGGGAGAGGTGGGGAGAGGTGGGCTGGCGTCTCTGGCTCCAGGAGGCAGGGCTCTGCGGAACATGCTCAGCAGAGGGTTTGCCCCAAAAGGAGGGGTGCCCAGGTGCTGAGTGACCACAGACAGTGACGGAGTGTGCTGCGCCGAGGCCCTTGGCCGGCTGGCTGGTGAAGTACGTGGTTCCTGTGTCACGCGGCAGAAATCTTGGCCCACCCAGTGTGCTACCGCTGGCCTGCGACACAGCGGCTTGTCCCTTCCTGAAGGGAGAAGAGACAATCCGAGCTGCTTCATCACTACTTCCCCCAACTCCTAGCCGAGGACCCTCAGAGGTGCCTTCCTCTGGTTTGTCCTGGTCTCGCTGGGTTCTGGAATGTGTGCATTAAAGCCAACTGCCACAGCACGCCTCCAGAGTGCGGCCCAGGGACGGGAGGCCACAGGTCCGCCCAACTACACTCGGGCAGGAGCGGACTGTTCTCCAGCCGAGACCACCGCTGCCGCAGGACGAGGGCACGGCAGACAGTAAAGCTCCACAGAGGGGCAGACCGACGCCGCTCTTCCACTCACTGCTTTTGTTTCTGAAAGTTTGGTTTTTAAATTTTATATAAAGTGAATATGTAATGGATTGTTTTTAAATGAGGTAATACATTTTTAAAGGTCATTGGCTTTAATTTCTATGGTCGATGTTGCTATAACCCACATAAACAGCAGCTCATTGAAGCCCTCAACAATGTTTAAGAGTGTTAGAGAGATCCTGTGACCAAAACTGGGCACTACTGTCCTGGGTTATAGCGGGGGAAAGAGAAGAGAGAAAATTAAAGTTGGATGAAGTATGTTAAAATCCATGACAGCAGGGGAGAAAAGATAATGGACCGCGGTCTTTGATCACAGGGCCTTTGATCACAGAGGCTTCTCTGGGGGAGGACACGCCCCTCGTCCGGCGGGGGACACGCCCCCTGGGCGGGTGGGTTCCGTTACCCGGGCGGCGCACCTGCCTTCCTGGCCCCTGAGCGCAGGGCTGGCTCCCGGCCAGAGCCTCCCTCCGCTTCCCCAGTCCTTCCGGAGCCGGTGCTGCTGGCCGGTGGCCCTGACTACCAAGAGGAAGTGGGGTGGACAGTGCTCGCCCAAGCTCGCTGGCCACCCTCGCTCAGTTCTCAGGACGTCCTGCTCGTTAAATGCGTCAGAGGGGCAGAGGGGAAGTGGTTTTAAAGCCTCCACGTCAGCAGCTCAGGGCTCCCCGGCTCCCCTCCCAGGCCCTCTGCCTCCGCACTTCCCCCGGCCTGTCACCACCCTCACCCTGCGGCAGGCCCCGGCCACACCCGAGGGGCCTCCTGCTTCCTCCTGGGGCTCAGCCACACTCCGGTGCAGGATCGGGGTCACATGGTCCATTGCCTCTCTTGTCCCACTCCAACCCCTGCTTGTCCTGTAACAGGGCCCGTCCTGGACAAGGACCCCCCACCCAACACTGTCACCAGCCCTCCCCCTCCACACTGACTCACCTCCCTGAGCAGCTCCCTAGCCAGAGGGCATTCTGGCAGAAGTCCCAAACCCCACTCTGGCATTTGACCCCGCCTTTCCGGCTTTAACCCAGGGCAGCCAGTGGTGTGGGAAGTAGAGAGACTTGTGCTGAGTGTGACCTTTTCAGGAAGCCAGTTTCCCACCTGCGCCCACCACACACACACACACATACACGCGCGCTGGGTAGCCAGCCACCAATGGGAACAAGGCCTGGCCCCCTCCTGTGTGTGGCAGTGGCCCCAGGCCAGTGCTGATACCCCGCAGGGCTGCCCTGACCTGTCCCCCGAACCTTGACTTCCCAACATCCAGCAAGTTTACCGCCAGGACTGCCGGGTGGGGGTGGGGGCGGGGGCGGTGCTGTTTAGTTGTGTGGACACCAGTTAAGGTCCTTTCTCTTCTCAAGGCCTGGCTTGCCCTCTGTCCGGCTCTGCTCAGTCTCCACTCGGTCCTTAGTTTCTGACCGGCTCCTGCTCCCTGGGACCACACACCTCAGCCTGGTCTGCTTACCCTGCGGACCAGGCCGGGCTCTGCCCCTCCCAGGCGTGCACGCTGTGACTCGGGCTCTAAACACACCAAGAGCTGGCACATGAAGGCTATGAACACCTCTCGACCCAAGCCCGGCCTCGGGGTCCTACAGGGTGGGAATGTCCGGTCTGGGATCACCCCATTATCCCAGGAGGCTTCAGGCAGAATCCAGGAGTGGGGCGGGGCCTCGCCTAGGAAGTCCCTGAGTCCCCAGCGCCCCGTGGACCCTGCTTGAGGAGCCTTAGCAGGTGAGGGGCTTTCAGACGGTGTGCAAGTTGCCCAGTGCCCACTGATGGCATCCTCCCCGCCCCGGGGATCCGTGGGAAGGAAAGGCCCAGAATAGAAGGTGCAACCCCACACCACAAGGGAAGTGACAGGTAGCTCTGTGCCCAACACACTGTCAGTCAGCTCAGGCTGCCATACAAATGCCACAAGCTGCCAGAACCGGTGTGGCTCAGTGGTAGAGCGTCGGCCTGCGGACTGAAAGGTCCCGGGTTCGATTCCTGGTTAAGGGCATGTACCTTGGTTGCGGGCACATCCCTGGTGGGGGGTGTGCAAGAGGCAGCTGGTCGATGTTTCTCTCTCATTGATGTTTCTAGCTCTCTATCCCTCTCCCTTCCTCTCTGTAAAATATCAATAAAATATATTTAAAAAAAAAAAAAAAACACAAATGCCACAAGCTGGGTGACTTAAGCACATGCAGTCTCACCATCCCGGGGGCTGGCAGGCCATGATCGGTGCTGCATGACCGGATTCCGTGGAGCACGCTCTCCCTGGCTTGCAGAGGGCACCTCTCACTGTGCCCTCGCAGGCAGAGAGCAGGTGCAAGCTCTCTGGTATCTCTTCTTATAAGGGCAGTAACCCCAGCCTGGGGCCCCACCTTCAGGGCCTCTCTAAAAGTGATTACCGCTCGCTAAGGGGCCACACCATCCTGAAGGGTTTGCAAGGGCCTTCTTGGGAGGAAGGTGTGGGGGCCATCCCAACCAAGACCAGGACACCCCGGCAGAGCCAGCTCCGGGGGGGAAGGGAGAGCAGCTCAGAACAGGGACTGTCAAAGCGTGAGACTCGGGCAGACCCAGCCTCTGGGCTAAGGAGTCCCCAAGCACTGGACTACGAGGGGCTCCAACGTATTGGACCTCAAGCAGGTTGCCCAGGGCCAGAAAGGGACAGACTCACATCAGCTCACCAGAGAGGCTCCCGGGAGGCCCAGGGTCGACACCTGAGCCAGGTTCAACCCCAGAGCAAAACCCAGCCAGCCCACAAACAGCGGACCCAGAGGTTTTTGAGTGTGTGAATACGTGTGGTTTTGTCTTTTGGTGAGTGTGTGTCTTTGTTGTTATTTGTTTGTTTTTTCCTAATTTTTTTTCTTTTTTTTTCTTGCATATTTCTAGTTTCTCTTTTTTCTTTGATTCTATTCTCCTTTTCTCTCTTCTTGTTATTATTAATTTTTTATTATTTTTCTCTTTTTTCCCCTCATTTTTTCATTTTACTTTTTTCTATATCTTAATATATCCATTACTACTATGTGCTAAATTATTACTCATTTATTCTGTTTCCCTTTCTTTTTTCTTCTTATACTTGCTCTTTTAGTTTCCTCCTTGCTTCCATATAGCCATTTTTTCTTCTTTCTTTACTTTTCTTTACAAAACAAGTCTATACCAAGTAAAGAAGATTGATAGCATACCAAGCACCTTCTCAGATCATAATGGCATGAAGTTAGAAATCAACTACAAAAAAACAAACAAACAAAAAAAACCTTCAAATACATGGAGGATAAATAGCATGTTATTAAACAACTAGAGACCCAGTGCACAATCCAGGACTACTGGCTCCCAACTGCTCGCCTGCCTGCCTTCCTGGTTGCCCCTAACCGCGTCTGCCTGCCAGCCAGCCTGATCACCGCCTAACCACTCCCCTACCAGCCTGTTCGCCCACAACTGCCCTCCCTTGTAGGCCTGGTCCCTCCCAGTTGCCCTCCCCTACTGGCCATCTTGTGCCCACATAGAGGCAGCCATCTTTGACCACATCGGGGAAGCCATCTTGTGTTTTGGAGTGACAGTCAATTTGCATATTACTCTTTTATTAGATAGGCTAGAAGCCTGGTGCACAGGTGGGGGCCAGCTGGTTTGCCCTGAAGGGTGTCCTGGATCAGGGTGGGGGTTCCCTGGGGGTGTGGGGCAGCCTGGACAAGGGGCCTGTAGTGGTTTGCAGGCCGGCCACGTCCTTCGGCAAGCCAAGCAGAGGCCCTGGTATCTGGGATTTATTTATCTTCTATAATTGAAACTTTGTAGCCTTGAGTGGAGGCCTGGGCCAGCCAGGGTGTGCAGAAAGCTTGGCTTCCTCCATTGCCGGGGAAACACAAGCCTCCTGCTTACTCAGTGGCTGCAGCATCTTGGTTGGGGTTAATTTGCATACTCACTCCTGATTGGCTGGTGGACGTGGCTTGTGGGTGTTACAAGGTGCTGGTTAACTTGCATATTATTCTTTTATTAGATAGGTCTAATGGCCCGGTACATGAAATTCATGCGCATTAAAAGGGAATTAATTAGAGGAAATATTTTAATATTGATATTTGCCCTATCTCTATAATAGAAATGTCAAAGATGAAAAAAAAATTAGTAAAATGTGTATGAAAATCTCCCTCCTATCAGAGTCTGGGGCACACCGCAGGACCCGGAGTCAAGTTCCCACTCACCTGTTCACCCCTCAAAATCGCATGAGACCCAGACCCAGCCGGCCCCACCTCTCAAGCCCCGCAGGGTGGGGGGCACAGCCTCAGGTCCCCGGACCCGGTGCCGGGTGGAGGACATGTCCTCAGGTCCCACAGTGCAGCCTCAGTCCCCCAGCTTGGTGCCAGGGCGGGGGGGGGGGGGGGGGGCTTCAGGCCTCAGGGCCCCAGCACCAGGGTGAGGGACATGGCCTCAGGTCCCCCAGCCACAGGGTGTGGGGGCATGGCCTCAGGTCCCCTGGCCCAGCCTCAGGGCCTTGGCATGAGGGCATGAGGATATAACGACATTTGTATATTAACTCTTTATTATATAGGATGAATGGATTACCAATGTGATGAAGCAAGAAGTTAAAAACTTCCTGGAAAAAAATGAAAATGAGCAATCACCCAAAACCTATGGGACACAGCAAAAGTAGTCCTGAGAGGGAAGTTCATAGCACTACAGGCCTACCTCAAGAAACAAGAAAAAGGACTAATTCATTTCTAACTAAATGAATTAGAAAAAGAACAAGAAAAGCCCAGAGGAAGTAGAAGAAGGAAATAACAAAAATCAGAGTGGAAATAAATGACAAAGAGACTAAACACCACAGAACAAAAGATCAATAAGCCTTAGCCACTTTGGCTCAATGGATAGAGCATTGACCTACGAACTGACGGTCCCAGGTTCTGGTCAAGGACATATGCCCAGGTTGCAGACTTGATCCTCAGTAAGCAGCATGCAGGAAGCAGCCAATCAAGGATTCTCTCTCATCATTGATGTTTCTATCTTTCTCTCCCTTCCTCTGAAATCAATTAAAAAATAAAATTATATATATGTATATAAATTCAATGAATCCAAGAACTGGCTCTTTGAAAAGATAAACAAAATTGATGAACCCCTAGCCAAACTCATTAAGAAACAAAGAGAGAGGACCCAAATAAGTAAAATCAGAAATGAAAGAGGCGATAGAACAATGGACCCCACAGAAATACAAAAGATTGTAAGCAAATACTGTGAACAGCTTTATGCCAACAAATGACAACCTGGGGAAAATGGACAAATTCCTAGAAACATACAATTTTCCAAAACTCAATCAGGAAGAATCATAAAACTTGAGTAGGTCCAGAACAACTGATGAAACTGAAGCAATAATTTAAAAACGTCCGGCAAATGAAAGTCCTGGACCAGATGGAGTCACAGTGAATTTTACCAAACATTCAAAGAAGCTCTAACACCTAGCTTCCTTAAACTATCCCAAAACATTCCAGAGGAAGGAACACTTCTAAGCTCTTTTTACAAAGCCAGCATTATCCTAATTCAAAACAAGATAAAGACACTATAAAGAAAGAAAATTATAGGCTAATATTTCTGATGAACACAGATGCTAAAATCCTCAACGAAATATTAGCAAATCAGATCCAGCGATATATTAAAAAGATCATACACATGACCAAGTGGGACTTATTCTGGGGATGCAAAGCTGGTACAATATTTATAAATCAATAAATGTATACATCATATAAACAAATTGAAAGATAAAAATTACATGATCATATCAATAGATGCAGAAAAAGAATTTGACAAAATCCAGCACACTTTTTTGACAAAACCTCTCAGTAAAGTGGGAACAGAGGGATCATACCTCAATATAATAAAGGCCATCTATGACAAACCGACAGTCACATCATACTCAATGGGCAAAAACTAAAAGTGTTTCCCGTAGGAACAGGAACAAGACAAGGAAGTCAGCTTTCACCATTCTTATTCAACATTAGTGACCCAGTGCACTGGCACTGGGGAGGGGGTGCCCTCAGCCAGACCCACACCCTCCCCAATCTGGGACCGCTGGCTTCTAACCACTCACCTGCCTGCCTACCTGATTGCCCCTAACCACTCTACCTGCTGGTCTGCTCATCCCCAGCTGCCCTTCCCCTCCTCCCCTCCCCCCCACCCCACCAGCCTGCTCGCCCCCAACTCTCCCCACTCCCCCCCGAAGATGACAGTAGGTCCAGCTCCTCCTGAAGTGTCAGCTTGGCGCCACCTCCGGGAAGCCTTCCTAGCTGCTCCTGCCTCTTGGAATGGGTGAGGCCCTGGCTTCCCCGCCTCTAGTCTCCAGCCTGTGGCAGAACCACATCCTTCTCCTTTCTGGGCTGGGACCTCCCCGGGCTGGCCTGAAGGGAGACAGGGAGGAGAGGGCGGGGGAGGGAGGGAGGGGAGCGAGGGAGGGCAGGGAGGGGAGGGAGGGCAGGGGTTGGAGTGTGGCAAGGAGACGGCAGCCAGGGCACGGGGAAGAGTGGGCTGCCCCTTCTGGCGGCTCCACGGTGGTCAGAGGCCAGCCAGGCCTCACCGAGTGGCCCCATCGGAGGGAAGGCTCTGCCGCCCTGGCCGAGGCCTGGGTGCCGGGACGGGAAGGCCCAGGCACGCTGAGTGTGCGGGTTTGTTCTGGGCTGCAGCCTGGACCAGACTCTCCGTGGCCTCTGGGGGAGGCCGCGAGCCCCTCTGGGTCCATGCCCGCTGCAGCTCCCACCCTCTGGCCAGGGCCACAGCTCCGAGGCCCCGGCGGAGCCCGCACATTGTCAGTGCTCTGCTTGGCCCTGGCCCCTCTGCTCCGGGGACATCAGAAAGGTTCCCCTCCAGTACCACACACACACACACACACACACACACACACACACACACCCGTGGCTGCCCTGCCCTGGCAGCTATGCCCGACTCCTGCCGAGGGCGTCTGGGTGCTTCTCACTCCCTCGCTGCCCGCCCTCCCGGCCTCTGTGCCAGCTTCCCAGTGTCTTCCCCTTCCCTCCCCTCCCTCTCCTCCCTCCCCTCCCTGCCCTCTCCTTCCTCCCCTCCCTGCCCTCCCCTTCCTCCATTCTCTCCCATCCCCTCCCCTCCCTGCCCTTTTCCTCTGCAGAGGGGACACACGTCATGGCCCCCAAGGGCCATGGTCTGGGTCCATGGGTTTGAACTTTAGGTAATCCAGATAAATGAAATCATAAAATATCTGTTTGAGTCTGGCTTATCTTACTTAGCTTGTTTTCAAGGTCCATCCATGGGGTAGCACTTCTCAGGATTTCACTCCTGTTTGTGGCTGAATTTTACGTAATTGTATGGATAGACGAGTTCTGTTTATCCGCCCGTCAGCGGACATCTGGGTGTGTCCACCTTGTAGCTATGCAGCAGCTGCCACAGCGCGCACTGGCCAGAGCCTCCTCCAAGCCCGTTTTCCGTCCTCTGGTGCACGTACACGCCGAGGAGGGATGGCGGCTGCGTGGCTGTGCTCTCAGTAGCTCTCTGAGGAATGCCAAACTCTTCCACATGGTGCACCACTTTGAAATGTCCATTTTCTCCACATCCTTGCCAACGCTTTTCAGAACGGCCATCACAGTAGATGGATTGTGTCTTCCTGTAGTTTTGATGGCTTTCCTTACAATGAAGATACTGAGCACCTGTTAATGTGCTCATTGGACATGTGTTTCCTTTAGGAATGTCTGTTCAAGCCCTTGGCCAGTTGTTAAGTTGGGTCGTGTGTTCACTTCCTCACACATTCTGAACATTAATCTGTCAGTTATTGATTTTCAATTACATAATGTTCAATCCATTCTGTAGATTTACTTTTCACTCTGTGGTCAATGCCCTTGGCTGCATAAAGGTTTTTAATTTTGATGAAGTTTAATTCTCTTTTTCTTTTGTTTGCCCATGTTTTTGAGTCATATATAAAACTCCATTGCTAAATCCAAGGTCATGAAGACATACACCTAAATTTTCTCCTTGGAGCTTTATGGTTTAGTTATTTTATTTAGGTCACCGACCCATTTTGAGTAGATTTTTGTGCGCACTATGAGGTTGAGATTAAATTTCACTCTTTTGCAAGTAGGAATCCAGCTGCCCGAGCCTCATTTCTATACGAGACTGTTCCTTCCCATTGAATGTTCTTGGCATCTTTGCCAAATATCAATTGGCCGTAGATTTGTGGGTTTATTTCTGGACTCTCAGTTCTATTTGGTCGGTAAATATGTTTACCCTTATACCAGCACCATACTGTTTTGATTTCTGTCACTTTGTGGTAAGTTTAAAATAAGTAAGTGTGACTCCTATGGCTTTTGTCTTTTTATTTTAAGACTGTTTTGGCTACTTGGGGTCCTTTACAATTTCATATAAATTTTCTATTTCTGGGGGGAAAAAGGGTGTGTGTGTGTGTGCAATTGTGTTAGGGATTGTGTTGAATTTGTAGATCTCTGGCTAGCATTAACATTGCAATAGTATTAAGTCTCCCTACACATGAGTATCTCTTTCCCCTGATGGAGGCCTTCTTTAATACCTACATCAAAATACAAGATTGTTTTTAGTTTTCTATGTAGAAATTTTTTATCTTCTTGCTTAAATTTACTACTAGGCATGTTATTTTTTTTCATTTTAAAAAAAATTAAGATATTAAATGTGTACATAGCTTACCATTGCCCCCCCCCCCACCTTCCATACATGCCCTCCCTCCCCAGAGTTCTGTGTTCGTTGGTTGTACTTATATGCATGCATACCAGTCCTTCGGTTAATCTCTTATCTCCCCCAGGTATCCTTCCCCTCCCCACTGTCATTTGACAATCTGCTAGTTTTATGGTGACTATCTCAGGACCACACGAATAGAATCCGCTCCTCATTTGGCAGTCTGCTTGTTTTATGGTGACTATCTCAGGACCACACGGATAGAATCCACTCCTCCTTTGGTTCACACCGCCCCCCTCCCCCAGGTCCCACCGCTTCCCTGGGGCACACAGCTCTCCCGGGGCACACAGCTCACCCGGGGCACATGGCCCCCCTGGGGCGCTGGGGTCTCGAACTGGAGGTGCCGTGCCAGCTCCTCCCTAGCATGGCGGGCGGGCTGGGACGGCTGTGGGCGGGGAGACTGTGCTACAAGGGGTCTCGTTCTGGGCAGGAGCGGAACAGCTGTGGACGCCGAGGCCAAGCTCTGAAGCAGCCCCCTTCCTGGGCCTGGGGCGGAGCGAGCTCCACTCCCGATTGGCTTCCCTCACTCACAGCGGTGGCTGCGGCTGCAGTGGTGGCTCCTGTGGCTCCACTTCCACTGTATTTTTAAAATCCACATGGCGGCAGCGGTGCCCCTCCTCGGGGGCTCGGCAGAGGCTCTGGCTCGGCCCTGTGGCGGCGGGACTGACGGACGAAGGGCTCGCCAGGGCCACGAACGGAAGGCACCATGCCATCTCCTCACCAGCACGGCGGGTGGGCTGGGATGGCTGAGGGCAGGCTAAGATGGCTGCAGGCGGGGAGACCACGCTCAAAGGTGTCTTGTTCAGGGCAGGAGCGGAGCAGCTGCGGACGCGGAGGCCAAGCTCCGAAGCCGCCCACTCCCTGGGCTTGGGCAGAGTGAGCTCTGTTCTCTGTGGGCTTCCCTCACTCGTGGTGGCGGCGACAGTGGCTCCTGTGGCTCCTGTGGCTCCTGTGGCTCCTGTGGCTCAATTTCCCCTGTAGTTTTAAAATCCACAAGGCGGCAGAGGCAGAAGCTCCGGCCTGGCCATGCAGCAGCTGAGGAAGGACTCGCCGGGTTGCGAATGGAAGGCGCCTCGCCAGCTCCTCACCAGCATGTCGGGCGTGGATGCCGGGCTGAGATGGCTGCGGGCGCGTCTCATTCTGGGCAGGAGTGGAAGGCGCAGCCGAGGCCCAGCATTGGCTCCCTCGCTCCCATGGCAGGCTGGCCGGGAAGGCCCACTCCCTGGGCCTGGGGCGGAGCGAGCTCTGCTCTCGGTGGAGGCAGTGGTGGCGGCGGCGGCGGCAGCGGCTTCGTCGGCTCCCGTTCCACCGTAGTTTTAAACTCCACATGGCAGCAGCGGCGCCCTGCTTTGTCTCTAGTTGTAGCCATCCCATTCCACCAGCTTTCCTGTGGGTCTGATGTGATCCCTTTCGATTTTAGCTGTTGTTTTTTTCCAAATTGTTGATGGGGTGGCAGCTTAGGAGACTACCTAGGCCGCCATCTTGTTTCGGTCTCTCCCATTTTACTTTTTTAAATGTTATTATAAATGGAATTACCTTGTTAATATTTATTTTGGATTGTTTTTGCAAGTTTATAGAATCACAGTGTATTTGCTGTATTGTGGTCTTATACCCTACTAGAGGCCGAATGCACGGAATCTGTGCACAGGTGGGGTCCCTAAGCCTACCCGGCAATCAGGGACAATCTGTGGGGCGACTGGTGGGGCAATTTGGGGGCCCACACTGCTACCCACTTTGGCTCGTCTGGTACCACCCACTCGCTGGCCCTGGCCCCCCACGCGGCTCAGGTGGTGGAGAGAAGCCAGAGGCTAGAACAGGGCCCTGAGAGGCGGCTGCAGAATCAAGGCCGGTGCTGGTGCCCGCGGCCCTGCCCCTGGCTGGAGGGGACAGGGAAGCCTCCGGGACCCGGGCGCGGCCCTGTCTCCGGAGCTTTCCCTTCCTGTGAGGAGGGACAGAGGGCTGGCTTTACCTCTCCCTAACGGGGAGTAAACTCCGCCCGGAACATCGGGGCCGGTGCCTAATTCCATAATATTGTCCCTCACTTCCCTGGGGTCCCACCACCTCCCCGGCTGCTCCCCTGCAAACTGGAAGTGACTCCGGAGCAGAGAACTGTCCTTCCAGCTGGACCTGCGGGTGTCCGCGCTGCAGCGCCCCCTGTGGTGGCTGAGAACATGGTGGTGGTGGTGGTGGTGGTGGTGGTGGTTTCTAGGCCAGCAGCAGCCTCCGTGACTGTCCGGGGGAGGGGCCTGTGCAGGCCACCCCACTTCCGGCCCTGCAGTCGGACTCAGGGTTGTTAGCTGGGCTGCCTCCGACCATCACAGTCCAGGCCCTCCTCAGACCTGGGCACAAATCCAGCCTCGGGAGCAGGGATGAGCAGGGTGGCATGAGGGAGGGAGGCGCACAGCGTGCAACACGTGAGGGGCACTCACTTGCCAGGTTGTGAACGTGCGGGGTGGGCTCTAGGCACCCCATCCACCTCGCCCTACACCCAGCCCTGCTCGGAAAAGAAGTCGGAGAACATCGCGAAAACACGCGGATCCGCGTCGAGGCTCAGCTGTGGAGGAGGGAGCCGTGAGTGGGTGCCTCTGAGGCAGGCCTCCCGCCCTGTCCTCAGGAAGGGAACGTGAGGGGATGCCGTGAGGCTGTCAGCAGCTGTTGGATGATGGGAGCTGTCAGGCAGAGGCCAGAGGACTCCTGCATGAGACAGGCCGGCAGAGTTCGGAGCCCAGCCATGGACTGGGCCTATCTGGTCTGCCCGGGACAGGCCATGGCAGACCTGGATTTATGTCCTGAGACAGGTGTCAGCTGTGGGTCCAGAAACACTGCTTACCAACCCTCCCCTCTACCCCCCACCCCAGAACACACAGGCTTTGTTACTAGGTTACTCTGGAATCTCTCATAATAAAAGCACAATATGCTAATTAGACCAGACAGCTGAACAACCCTCTGGACAATATTCTGGATGAAGCTGCAGTGGCAGGGGCTGAGGCAGAGGTGGTTAGGGGCGATCAGGCATGCAGGCAGAGTAGTTAGGGGCCATTAGACAGGCAGGCAGGTGGTTATGGAAAATCAGGCAGGCAGGCAGGTGAGCAGTTAGGAGTGATCAGGCAGGCAGGTAGGCAGAGTGGTTAGGTGTGATGGAGCAGGCAGAATGGTTGGTTAGGGATGATCATGCAGGTAGGCAGACTGGGTTAGGGGTGATGAGGCAGGCAGGTGAGTGGTTAGGGATGATCAGGCAGTCAGGAAGAGTGGTTAGGGGCAATGAGGCAGGTAGGCAGAGTGGTTAGGGGTAATGGCAGGCAGGTAGAGTGGTTAGGGGCAGTCAGGCAAGCTGTTAGGAGCCAGTGGTCCTGGATTGTGAGAGGGTGCTGGCTGGGCTGAAGGACCCTCTCTGTGCACGAATTTCATGCACTGGGGCTCTAGTTCTATATAATAAAAGGCTAATATGTAAATTGACCAAGAAGTCGGAGCCTCCTCTGCTGGCCGGGCATTCCATCATTAACTAGAGCAGGGGCTTCAGGCCGAGGACTCTGAGGGGCTACGAGCACGTGGAATTACGTGCAAAACTGCCCGAGTGCCTAGATTTGCAAGAGCCACTAAGCTCAAACCTGATTAAGAACCAGTGGCAGTCCTCAACAGCACAGCGTGATTATAACAACAGCCAAGATACGGAAACAGCCTGTGTCCATCAGTGAACGAATGGATGGACAATGTGGCAGGTTGCAATGGAATGTTCCTCAGCCACAAGAAGGAAATCCTGCCATTGGTGGCAACATGAGTGGATTATGTTCCGTGGGCTAAGTCAGACATGGAAAGAAGACTGTGTCAGCTCATGTGTGGACCCTGGAAAAGCTGAGCTCAGACACAGAGAGTGGAATGGAGGTTGCTGGGGGTGGGGGCTGAGGAAACGGATGAGTAAGGGCTAAGGATCTAAAGTGAACGTGATTTTTTAAATGTGAAAATGAAGGAATAGAAATAGAAGGACCAGTGGCAAGCCCCGGAGAGCCAGCGCCCGGGCACTCGGGGAGCTTCACACTCCGGCCGTCTGTCCACAGCGGTGGGTCCTGGGCTCTGGGTGGGAGGGCAGGAAGGGCAGGAAGGCCTGGGTGGGTGTGGAGAGGGCTGTGAGGCGGGGACGCTGGCGCCGCCCGGGAGCGGAGGGGCTGTTCACCCCGGATCTGGAGACTCAGGGTCGCAGAGGCCTGTGTCTGATCTGAGCTGGAAAGAATGAGCTCCCCCGGTGGGACTCTGGCCCCCGGGAAGCGAGGCCTCCGCAGAACCTGTGAGTGCCGTTCTGGGGACCGGCCCAGGGACGAGGGCAGCAGCTAAGAGAGCGGGTGCCCTGGGAGCCCCGGGGCACTGCCCTGGCCCCGCTGCTCCGGCTTCCTGACCTCCACCCGCAGGAGCGGGCGGCTCATCTTGAAAACCTGTTTCCGCCCCAACGGCCTCAGTCCCAGCCTCCAGCACACCAGCCTCGCCCTGAGCGCACTGAGTGCAGGGCCTGGGAGCGCCCTCCTGCCCCCCTGGGCCTGGTGGAGTCAGAACCCAAGCACAGCTGGGCTGGATGTCTCCTGGGACAGGTCTCCCCAAGACAGGCGAGTGGCACCACCCCTCCCCACCCCCAGTTCCTTTCCCTGGGCTCCCCACCTGAGCTGCTGTGCCTCCCCCTCCTGCCTTTCCTTGGCTTGACCACAATGCGCCCGGGGGCAGCTGGGTTCATCTGTGGTTTGGTAGCCCACTCCCTTCCCTTTGGAAGCTTGGCCTTGTCGGGTGCCCGGGGCCACGGTGTGGGCACTCCAGTCAGGGTGCCAGTCGAAGCAGAGGGCAGGCGGCTCGGCGGGGATGGAGTCCTCTGGCTCCCCTCACTCCCGCTGTCCTCGCCTTCCTTCCCGCACCTTCCCAGGGAGTTACTCTGCTTAAGTTGGAGCGGCTTTGGTGGCTTCTCACCAAACCCCCCCTGTGGGGGCTCCTGCCTCTCCCTGCTTTCCAGGCGGAGAGGAAGGGGTGGGCGGAGAGAGGAGACCTCCTCAGAAGCCGGGCGCTGCCCTCACTGGGGTGGTGCCCCGGGCACACAGGCGGCTGGGCCTGAGGAAGGAGGTGGGTCACCTCCCCCTGCCAGAGGCTGCGCCCCGGCTCCTGCAGAGCAGCGGAGGCGTTAGTGTTGACCGCCTCTCTGGGCTGCTAAGCAGCAGAGCTGAGCGGCTCTGCACCCTGGGGCGGCGCTGTGCCCCAGGGTGTGCTGTGTGACCCCGGGTCCTTCACCTTCCTTCCTCTGCCCCCAAACGCACACTGGACCCTGAAATGAGCGCTGTCCACTCCCCACGCCCCTGACCAGCGCGGGCCTCCGGCTGCTGCGGAGAGAACGCACCAGCGAGTAGGTCCCCCGGGCACGGAGGTGGCTCATAAACACAAGTGTTTCTCGAAAGCTTTATTTGTGGTCACATCTACAGCTGCCATGTCAGCATACAAACGAGTTCAGTGCAGTGTTTCTCACATACAAAACCGCAGACACGTGGATAGTGCACCTGATAGAAGAGATTCCACTTGCAAAGCTACGTGGAGGGTAAACACAGTGGTTAGTGAGTCCTACAGCTTCTGCCCACAGGAGGGAGGGACAGGCGCGGGGAGGGGGGCTCCCCTCAGCCTGGTGAAGACCCCCCACACACACCCCCGCAGCACCACCCTTTCCAGTCCTAACACGTGGGCATTTCCTGGCTGAGAGCGGGGAAAGCTTTCTTCTGATCAGTGTGTTTACATTTTTGAGAGGAGAAAAGAACAAATAAAAGAGCAATGTACATTCTTTATTCCACAGGAGATTCCGGCTCTCTAAGCAACTAGAAGGCCGAGGGCAAGATTAGCGGGAAACTGGCGGCTGTTCCAAAGGTTCCGGGCCGGAGGCCCATGGCTACGCGCTGTCTGCGTGGGGGAGATGCCCACGCCGGGATGGCAGGCGCCCAGGGCAGGCGATGCAGGCCTGTGCTCACCTGCCGCCTCCCGCGGAGCCAGCCCACCAACCGCAGAGCCTGGGGTGAGGGAGCAGCTCTGTAATCGTGACCAAGACGTCCCGGGACGCAGCCTCGCCTGGCTCTTCCCACGGCCTCGGCAGGAAAGAACTAGCCGCCGCTTTCCAGATTCCCGGCGCTGGAAACCCTCTGGCTGGAGGCCTTGCCCTTCTGCATCCCAAGGCCAGTAGCACCGAGGCCACTGCAGGCACCGAGGGAGGTGTCCCCAGAGCAGCGCGCACAGCAAAGCTAACAACGCAGTGACAGCAACACTCACAGACCAGGGAGGCGATGGCGAGGGGACAGCAGTGCCACCGCGTTTAACCCGCCCGGACCCGCGCAGTCCCCAGTTCTGTCCCGGCCCGGACACCGGAGACAGTGGCCACCGCGCAGCCGGGCCGGCGAACGGGCCTTGCTGTTCTGCAGCTGGAAGCCACCCAGGCACCTCCAGGGGAGGGGGCGCCCCGCTCTCCGCCTCAGGGCTCTCCCTGCCTCAGCTGCACTAGCCCCAGGGAGCCTCACTCCATCCAGAAGGACTTCCTGCCGGCTCGTCATCCTCCACAGTGAGCGGCTGTGTCCCCTCGTCCGAGGCTCGGACCAGATGACTTAGATGTGGATTGTAACCTTCAGAGTGAGGTCTGTGCCCCAGAGGCCACCGGCTGAAGAGCCAGCACGGCCACCGCAGACCTCTGCTGGCATCCTCTGCTCACTCACATGGCTCCTCTCCTCAGTCTGATCTCCGCGCCCTCTCTGACATGTCAGACAGACCCGCAGCCTGCCCTCCCGCTCCGTGCTCAGATGGGAACGCAGTGAGGGTCACAGGGGCTCTGGGAGGCCCCGCAGTGGCTGGACAGGAGAGGGGTAGCTGGCAGGTGCCTAACTGGTCAGGCTGACCCATCGGTAAAGCATTCATTTCCAGCCCTCGCTGGTTTGGCTCAGTAGACTGAAGGGTTCTGGGTTCGAGTCCTGGCCTAATCCAAGACATGCCAAAGGCAACCAATCAATGTATCTCTCTCACATGGTGTTTCTCCCTGTCTCTTCCTCTTCCTTCCATTCTCTTTGAAAATCAGTGGAAAAGTATATCCTTGAGTGAGGATTAAAAAAAAAGCACCCATTTCCATGTTAACACCTCATGTCAGGACATGGGACGAAATGTCCTTTTAGTTTGAGATTCACATGGATTTTAAGAAAGTCCCTATCACTATCAGACTGGCAGGCCTTAAGGTGCCTGACAACACAAAGGCTACAGAACGTTTTCAACAACTCAGTCCCTAAATATCAGCAAGCTAAGCGTGGGGATGGTGCTGCTTTACAAACTGGACGGAAGGGAAGGCCTCCCAAGCTCGCAGAGCCTCGCTGGGTCTGCGGAGGCCGCCGGGCCTGAGCGCCCCGGGGCTGGGCTGAAGCTCGGAGCCCAGCCAGCGTGTCCCGGGCGGGCCCGGCTCGTCACTGAGAATCAGCGCGCTCCGCAATGAGACCCACAAGCCGAGCATAACGGCCCCGGAGGCAGGCGGCAGGAAGGGGAGCTTCTCTCCTTCAGTACAACCGTTCTGTGCAATCTCTGCGGCTGGAAACCGCACACGTCGGGATTCCCCGGCTGTCCAGGCGGGTGGCTTCCGCTGAGCACAGGAATGGCTTGGGGCAGCCCGCTCGGGAGTTTACACATCCACACTGGGTGCTCCTGTATGCTGGGCAGCAGGAGCACCGAATCCACACATCACAGGCAGGAAACTGCAGAGCACACCCGGGAGGACCAGTCTCGCACTTGTCCCCACGCCCTCAGCCGGGCTCTGTCGGTGCCGGCGCCGTCTGCCCGTCACCCTCCCTCCCCGCGCAGCCGCGGCTCACCTCACCCCAGGGCCAGCCAGGCCGTGGTTTTCTGGGTGCTGGGTTGCAGGTGGTTATTTTTAGACTTTTTTCTATGTTCTATATGAGCCGGTACTACTTTGACATTCAGAATTATTTTTTTGTACAGAAGAAAAGTGATGAGGAAATAAATTCTAGAGGATTTTTTACAACAAACATAAAATTCCTAATGCAATGTGGGATGTGAGTTCCTTCAGAATGTTGTGTATAGTTTCAGACAGGGGATTTGTTCAAGAAACAAAATCCCTCCCACGCACCCACCCCAGATTCTGTTTCTGTCCTGGTACTCTTTGTTTTCTTTCCTTGCTAACAAACTCCCGTCTATCCAGCTCGTACGGAAAGGACGTGGAGGCCGTGTCCCGGAGGTGCCAGCGTGGAGCTGCCAGCCCGGGGTGTGCCGTCTCCTTCATCGCCAAGTCTGGGGCTGCGGTCCGGGCCCCGGAAGAGGCGTGAGGACGGGAGGGACACGCCCTGGGTAACGTTAACCCGCCCTCCCCCTCCCGCCGGACACTTACAGGAAGCCAGTGCTGCGTGGCTGCTTCCTGCAGGAAGGCCGAGCTGAACACAGAGGGCAACTGCTTTCTCTGTAGTTCTTCTCGAGCTGGGTCTTACGTGCGGTAACTCCGGAGTGCTAACACAGCCAGTCCAGTAAGCATTCAAAAATGTGGGTGACAGTTGAAAGCCCTCTGTGCTCTAAACTGCTCGTTAGCATTGCAATTATTGTTTAAAAGGGAAAGAAAGCTAGCACTGCATCTACCTACTGAAGATCCTCATCTTCCTAAATCCCTGACTTCCAGGTGATGCCGAGAAAAGTGCAGGTTCTCTAACAGGTGAGGGACACACCCTGACACTAGAGAGAGAGAGAGAGAGAGAGAGAGAGAGAGAGAGAGAGAGAGAGAGAGAGAGGATGACATTGACCACCAGACTGCCTGTCGGAAGCATTATGAACAATTACACCACTAGGTGGGGCCAAGAGCTTGAAGCAAACCATGGGGACCGTCACTCCTTTGTTTTAGGAATTTAAAACTTCTAAAGTTAAAGAAAGTAAAAGACCAGCATCCTCATCTGAGGAAATGCGCAGTGTATTAAACTCTTCCAGTCAGACTAAACACTAGTTGTTTTTCATGGAACTGAAGTCAAATCCAGGCAAACTTTTGTTTTGTTTTGTTTTACCAACAAGTACAGGGCAAACTCCTGCACCCAACACGTCCAGCAGAACTGGCTCCAGGCGGACTGTGGGAGCGCGCTGGGCGCCCAGGTCCAGGCGGGAGGAGGCAGGCCCTTAGAGCTCAGTTGTCAGTAAGCACTTCTGCTTCAAGATGGGTTCTTCGGTCACAACTGGAGCAGAGCTGAAAGGAAGACAATGGTTATTCCATGAAACCCTGTGAGATAGAAACAACACCATTTCTCCACGAGAGCCACATGGCGCATGCTGACAGTAAATGGCAGACCGAGCGGCCAGCGTGGCTCTGGTTCAGCATCGACCTATGGACCAGG
Source organism: Vespertilio murinus (assembly GCA_963924515.1). Lineage (NCBI taxonomy): Eukaryota > Metazoa > Chordata > Mammalia > Chiroptera > Vespertilionidae > Vespertilio > Vespertilio murinus. Next base: position 8,053,846 of record OZ004711.1, read on the forward strand.
AGCTCAAGGTTCGGTTCCCAGTCAGGACACAGGCCCTAATATAGGGCGTGCAGGAGGCAGCTGGTCAATGGTTGTCCCTCATCATTGATATTTCTCTCTCTCCCTCTCCTATCCTCTCTAAAGTCAATAAAAACATCTACACAAATAAAAGGGTAATATGCTAATTAGACCGGGAGACCTTCCAGATGTCCTTCCGCACAAAGCCATGGTGGTGGGGCCAAGGCGGAGGCAGTTAGGGATGATCAGGCTGGTAGGGAGGTGCAGTTAGGGGCGAACAGGCCAGCAGGAGGGGGGGACAGTTGGGGGCAAGCAGGCCGGTAGGGAGGTCAGTTGGGGGCAAACAAGCCAGCATGGGGTGGGGGGAGCAGTTGGGGATGAACAGGCCAGCAGGGGGGGTGGTTGAGGATGAACAGGTCAGCAGGAGGGCAATTGGGAGTGATCAGGCCGACAGGGTGGGGCAGTTGGGGGTGAGCAGGCCGTCAGGGGGCCATTTGGAAGTGATCAGGCTGGCTTGGCAGGATAGTTGGGGGCGAGCAGGCTGGCAGAGAGTGGCGGGGGTGGTAGGGGTGATCAAGCAGGAAGGGGGTCAGTTGGGAGTGATCAGGCTGGCAGGCAGGTGAGTGGTTAGGAGCCAGCAATCCTGGATTGCAAGAGGGATGTCTGACTGCCGGTTTCAGACATCCCTCAAAGGGTCCCAGATTGGAGAGGGTGCAGGCTGGGCTGAGGGCCCCCCCCTCCCACCTCCCCCCCCTGCACAAATTTTGTGCACTGGGCCACTAGTATTGATATAAAATAAAATAACAAACCTAAATGACTGTGTTGTAATACTTAATTTAGCAATAAGGTATTCCACAGAAGGGAATTTTCTAGATAACTGATGCATATTTAATCTTGAAATTAAATCTAAAGATATCAATGCCTCCTACTTCTTTGAATAACATATACCAAGCAGATACTTGCCCATTTCTTAATGAGTCAGTTATGATGATGAATATCAAGAACAGTAAGTACTATGCTGAGCATGGTAGCAGCCTGCTCAGGAAAAACTCAGTGGGCTGTTCTGTGCTTCTTTACAAAGTCTCAGGTGGCTACCCATGTTTCTATACAGCCAGTATGTTCTGTTAGAGCTATGTGAAAAATGAAGTATATGGCCCCGGCCCCGGCTGGGTGGCTCAGTTGGTTTGAACGTCATCCAATGTGCCAAAAGGGTTGCAGGTTTGATTTTTGGCCAGGGCACATACCTAGGTTGTGGATTCAATCCGAGGTCGGAGCATACAAGAGGCAACAGATCAATATTTCTCTCTCTCTAAAAACCAATGAAAACACATTATTAATCCTCAGTTGAGGATTAATAAAAAATTTAATTCAATTAAAAATAAAAATATATAGGCTTTGCAAAAAGAGGCTCTTTTGTCAGTGAAGAGCATAAATTTAGGTGAGAGGATATAACACCTATTTTGGTTTTAGATAACTTAATATCAAAACATACAGTACAAGGACCTGGATTTGATGCTTGAACAACATGGGATAAGGGGTGTCAACCCGCACGCAGTCAAAAATCTGCATATAACTTGACTTCTCCAAAACTTAATTAGAGCCCCTTGGTATCCACTGGGATTGGTTCCAGGATCCCCATGGACACCAAAATCCAGGGATGCTCAAAATTCGGACTGGCAAGAATATATATAGCATTTCTACAAAACATTATAAACAATGCATAGTTGGCACCATGCATCTGGGGATAGAAAACATCAGTTTTCATCTGAGGCTGGTCGAATCCGTGGATGTGAAACTCAAGGGTACAGCAGGCTGACTGTATATTTTTTTTTTAAAATATGCATGTTAAGTAGATGGTACAGTTCAAACCATGATGTGTGCAAGGGCCAACTATAGTTTAAAATATCAAAAGTAGTGACAAGATTTATAAATGAAATAGCAATTATTTATCTCACCTTCTCCATTCCTACTACACAAACACTTTCAACTATGAGGTGTTTTTTATTTTATTTTTTTTCTGGAATTTTCCCTTCCCTTTTCTCTATCTCTGGTTTTCTAAGTGTAGGCCCTGGAATTTGTTATAAATGCAGATTCTTAGACACCATACCAGACATACAGAACCAAAGAGTCTGAGGGTAGGGCCCAGTAACCTGTGCTCTAACTAGCCCTCTAGGGCACTCTCATGCACAACTAGCGCCAGTCCTAACTGTTCTAAGAGATGTTTTTACAATGACTTCCCACTAGAGACTATGAAAACGTAACATTCTTGCACCCCACTCACCAGCCCCATAATCCTTTGTTCTTATCGTTTCAACAGTTTATGAAAATTGTTGGCAATGCTAATAGTCAGTATTTATTGTAATTATGCAAATATTGTCACACCGTATAGGTGCATTGAGTATTTTTTTTCTCGCACAATTTGTTTTCTTGGGACTGAATACCTGCCTCTTCTGTTGTGAACTACATTCCCAATTCTCTGTCCTTGCTTCCGATACTTTCCCCAAATATTAAAACACTGTAAAGATATATGTACCCATGTGTTCAGTGCAGCATTGTTCAAAATAATCAAGATACAGAAACAACCTAAATGTCCTTCAACTGATGATTAAATAAAGAATATGTTGTATATATGCAATGGAATACTACTCAGTCATAAAAAAGATGAAATATTGACATTTGTGATAATCTGAACAGATCTTTAGAGTGTCGTGCTAAGTGGAATAGGTCAGATGGAAAAGAACAAGAACCGTATGATTTCATTCTTCTGTGGGATATAAAACAAAAGGCAACAAGTAAACAAATAAGACAAAACAAACAAGACAGCAGAAGGGTGGTTACAGAGGAGAACGAGGGAGGGGCGAGAACAAACTGGGTAAAGGAAGTCAATATTTGGTGATGAAAGGCCACTAGACTTTGTGGGTGAGCACACAAAAATCCAATCTAGCTGGATTGGAAGTCTAAATATGAAACATCAAAGAGTAAAGCTTTTAGAAGAAAATATAAGTGAACAATGGAGTATACAGATGTTTAATTATAAAGTTGTATACCTGAAACTTATATAATGTTATTAACCAATGTTACCCCAATAAATTAAAATTTTTTAAAAATTTCCCACATGGACATTTAACTTGTCTACCTGATTTACTGAAAGACCATTCTTTCCCCTATATTGTTTTTTTCATAAATCAGGTAACTGCAAACATGTTGATTTGTTTCTGGGCTCTATTCCATTTCACTGATTTATTTATGTGTCATTTTTTGAATTACAATTGACATATTATATTAGTTTCAGGTATACTAATTGTCATTTTAATCTCTTATTCATTTATGACTACTTTGCTTTGGAAAGGAGTAGAGATAAGCTCTTTTTCATCTGTAATTTTTAATTTGGAAATCCTTAAGAACTCACATTACATTGTGCAAACTCAATTACAAAGCATTTTCATCTGGTCCTCTGTACGTAATCTCTATTTTTTTTAAAAAATATATTTTATTGATATTTTACAGAGAGGAAGGGAGAGAGATAGAGAGCTAGAAACATCAATGAGAGAGAAACATCGGCCAGCTGCCTCTTGCACACCCCCTATCGGGGATGTGCCCGCAACCAATGTACATGCCCCTGACCGGAATCGAACCCGGGACCTTTCAGTCCGCAGGCCGACGCTCTACCACTGAGCCAAACCGGTTTTGGCCCGTAATCTCTATTTTTATAGTGGCAGTTACTAGGCAGATAAATGCTTAGAAAAATAACCTATTAAATTTCTCTTAAGTTAACCATCTAATAATCTGTCCTCTCTAATTAGGAAATCATTTACTTCAGTGACTCATATTTTCTTTTCTTTTTAAAATATATTTTATTGATATTTTACAGAGAGGAAGGGAGAGAGATAGAGAGCTAGAAACGTCGATGAGAGAGAAACATCCACCAGCCGCCTCTTGCACACCCCCTACTGGGGATGTGCCCGCAACCAATGCACATGCCCCCGACCGGAATCGAACTCGGGACCTTTCAGTCCGTAGACCAACGCACTACCACTGAGCCAAACCGGTTTCGGCAGTGACTCATATTTTCAATACTAGGATGACATGAGAAATACCAGACATAATCAGCAAAAAGTCCAAGGTGAAAATGAAGGCAATTTTAAAGCTTTTGTAAAATGAGCCCAGTTTTGGTCCTAACAACTAAATGTTGAAGGACTACAGGATAAACAAAAGCTCTTTTGAGTCCAATTTTTCTTTGTGGCAAGTGCTATGTAGAAATGAGTGTAAAACAGGTTTCAGTACAGGCTATCTCAAAGCCTCACCTTGGGAAACCACTACCTCACTCTGAGCTGTGGCTCTTCACCATATCGACGGACAACAGAATGTAAAGCACGAAAGGAAGACACACCAACTTAAATATGCACATGTGCTCAGCCCCTGGACAGACAGCAGTGCAGGGGAAGGCCCGGGAGGGGACAGAAGTGGGGGGGGGTCGGGGGGGCAGGGAGAGGACATGAGTAATACTTTCAACAACAGGTAAATTAAACACACACACACACACACACACACACACACACACACACACACACATTTTAAAAGATAAGCCTGTAACATTTTTATCTAACAAAGATTTCATTTAAAAAGCCATAATGTCTATTTCATAATTTTGTAGAAAATTGCTACTTGTCAAGAAAAAAGAAAACACTAAATAGTAAGCAGAGAAAAGATTTATCCAATTTCAATTAAGGTCAATGAAAGAAGAATTTATATTATTGCTTCAAATATATTTAATTTTTCTCCCTATTAACAGATGCCTAAAACCCACAACTAAAAAAATGTCCTCACCTGGTCACAGCATCCACCAAGAATGGTGCCGGGGGAGGAATCAGCGAGATCACGTCTCTGCTACCCAGTCCCTCCTTCCCCACCACGGGTGGTCCGTTTTCTGCGAGTCCGTTAGGAAGGACACTGCTCTGCTGAGAGACATACAACACGTCTGTGAGCAGCAGTGACAATGCTTACCCAAAGGTCAGTGCTTCAGCTCTGTGTCGTCTTCCTAATGATTATGGTAATGAGGATGATGATTTTGATGATTGTGGTTGTTTTGGTTTGTTTGTTTGTTTGTTTTTAATCATCCTTTCCTTCAGATTTTTATTTTGTTCATAATTTATAAGCATTTACAAACAGAATAGTTAAATAGCTAGTTTGAAGATATTAAGTCAGTAAACAGAATTTTGATAATAACCCCTTGTTTTTAAGGAAAAATAAGAGCATGGTAATCCTTTAGGTCTCACTCTGAAAGGGTAACCAACAGAAAAATTGAAATATTAACTTACTGGCACAATCCACCGGGGCGTGATCATGGATGTTGAAGATACCTAAAATAAATTACATATATGTATTTATTTTCATAATTATACTTCCCATGCTTTTTCTACTATGAGATGCATTGGGTGGGATAGGGGGCAGTTCTTTTTTTTTTTTTTTACAGAGAGGAAGGAAGAGAGATATAGAGCTAGAAACGTCGATGAGAGAGAAACATCGACCAGCTGCCTCCTGCACACCCCCCACTGGGGAAGTGCCCGCAACCAAGGTACATGCCCTTGACCGGAATCGAACCTGGGACCTTTCAGTCCACAGACCGACGCTCTACCACTGAGCCAAACCGGTTTCGGCAAGGGGGCAGTTCTTAATGATCCCTTGAGCTGACATAAACTTCTGAATCCAAGATCCTTTTCTACAACACAAATAATTCTGAGAATCTCTTTAATCTAAATATTTCTACTCCAAGAATGCTACTACTACTTTCAGTTCATTTAATAGGACTGTCCCCCACTTCAGCATTGGTTTAGTATTTTATTTTCTGAAATTTTAGTTGATTACAAATAATTATAGCCTTCTTGGTAGGATTCCGAACAATGAATTATGACAAATCAAAATTAATAGCATAAAAAAGTACATAGGAAAAACATCTGTTTATACAGAGGTCATTCTCTAATTATCATGCATTCATTAGAAAACAACAATAGAACCACCCATTTTACTTCTGCTTCATAGGGCCTTTGTTAGATTTATTTCAACATTTAAATTTCTAGATTTTACTTTTATGTGTAGAATTATAATCTAATAAACTCCCCTATCTTATAAAAACTTAGACTAGCCTTGCAGATAGCTTTATATTCTGAAAAAAAAAAAATACCGGTAATAATGTAAGTCCAGATCTTAATCTACACTAATAAAAGAGAAAGATGCAAATTGACAATCACTTTGAGATGCCCACCAGCCAAACAGAAGTATGCAAACTAACCCGAAAAAGATGCTGGGTTAATTAGCATATGCAGGCACCGAGCATGGGGGGCCGGGTGGGAACATCTACAGCACGATGTATGTTGCTGCCCAGTGGACACTTGAGGCGGCCTGTGTCCCAGAGACAGGCATTCTCGGAGCCAGGCCGCTCTGAGCCTGCAGGCCTGCGCACGCATAGGTCCAGAGTAGCCAGGTCCTGGAATGCTCCCGGCTGCTCTGGGCCTACGCATGCAGGTGCTGAGCGGCCAGGGGTGGGGCGGGAACGTCTCTGGGACCCAGGTGCTCCGAAACAGTGCACATGCAAGCAGCCAGGGGGCGGGTGGGAATGTCCCCCGCAGTGAGGCAAGCAGTCCCCGCAGGACCCCCCAGAGAGCAGACACCAGGGCCCTGCTGTCCCCTAATCCGGGCTACGAAGGGCAAGCAGGCCCCCACAGAGAGCAGACACCAGGGCCTGTGGTGGCATCAAGCAGAACTCAATTAGAGAATAAAGACTCTCAAATAGGATTTTAAAAACAAGATGCAACAAAATCTTGTTTATAAAAGGTTCGTTTAAAATCATCAGACACACAGGAAGGTTGAAAATAAAAGGACAGAAAAATTATACACTAGGTAAAACAAATTTAAAAGAAAACTAGGGTGTCAATTTTATATCAATCAAAAAGGAAATTAAGAGAGAAAAAATGGTAAAGAAGGATACTTTAAAGTGCTTAAAGGAACTTAAGAAAGTATCATTATCATCAATATATATGCATCTCACAGCCTATCTTTAAAATATGCAAAACAACTACTGACAGATCTAGCAACACATGAGAAACGGATTAATCAATAATTGTAGAAAGGGAAATCAAGATGGCGGTATAGGTAAAAGCCTAACTGCAGCCTCATTCAACAATTTCAAAAAATACAACTAAAATATAAAGTGGACATTATCCAGAACTACAGGAAAGGTGACTGACTGTAAATTCTACAACTAGAAGGAAAGAGAAAACCAGAAGGAAAATCAGAGGAGCTGTAAAAGCCTAAGGTATGGAGACAAGGTACTCACGTGGAGAGAGGACGGAGCCGGAGAGGAGGGGGCTGCTGAGTGCCTGGCTGGCGTTCCCTAGCGGGAAGGAGATAAAAAGCTCCAGACTGTGCTGAACCCCAGTTCCAAATGCACTGAACCCCCGTTCTGGGTGAGACCCTGGGGTCCCAGGCTCATACAAAGGGAATCTCGGCTGTTAGGTGGAAGCTAAGGGGAGCAGTGAAAGGCAGAGCTCCCGAGTCGCGCACATTGTGCACAGAGGATGGACTGTTCACTGAGCTGCTGGATTGTCCTATCGGGAAGGAGACAAAAGCTCAGGACTGTGCTGAGCCCCAGTTCTGACTGCACTGAACCCCAGTTGCAGGCTCTTTGAGGGAAAGACCAGACTGTCTGGTAGCAGGTGAACTTCTAGGGCACCTTTCTCTCAGAGATGCTTGCAGCGAATACCAAAGGACACTGAGGTAACTAAGACTCAGGAACCTCAGAGGGTGGGGCTAACCAGAAGCCAAGGCTGTAGGCTCCATCCTGAAACTCCGCCCCATCCAAGCTGAACAGAGGCTTTTGCAGGTTTCCAAGTCTAGTGGAATAAGGCTGATCCTCCCACCCTACCAACTCAGCGAAAATGCCGAGATGAGGAAACAAAAGAAATGGAGGACAAAAAGCGACTGGATATAGAGTTCAAAACCATGCTTATAAGGTTGTTCAAGAATCTCCTAGAAGATGCCGATAAAATAAATGAGACCTATAAGGATATGAAAATGGATCAACAAGAAATAATAAAGGATCAACTAGAAATAAAGAATACATTCTCTGAAATAAAAAATATTATACAGAGTCCTAAAAACAGAATGGAAAATTGCAAGAATCAAGTCCAAGATTTGGAACACAAAGAGCCAGAGGACACTCCTCTGCAGAAGCAAGAAGACAAGAGAATCCAGAAAGTTGAAGACAGTGTAAGAAACCTCTGGGACAACTTCAAGCGAACCAACATCAGAATTATGGGCGTCCCAGAAGATGACAGAGAGCAAGATACCAAAAACATATTGAAAGAAATAGTGACAGAAAACTTCCCCCACCTGGGGAAAGAAATAGACTTACACCTACAGGAAGCACACAGAACCCCAAACAAAAGGAATCCAAAGAGGTCCACACCAAGACACATCATAATTAAAATTCCAAGAGCTAAAGACAAAGAGAGAATATTAAAAGCAGCAAGACAAAAGCAGGTAGTTACCTATAAAGGGGCACCCATATGATTGTCAGCTGATTTCTCAACAGAAACCATGCAGGCCAGATGGGAATGGCAAGAAATATTCACGGTGATGAATAACAAGAACCTACAGCCAAAAATACTCTACCCAGCAAAGCTATCATTCAGAATCGAAGGCCAGATAAAGAGCTTCACAAATAAATTTAAGCTAAAGGAGTTCATCACCACCAAGCCAGAATTATATGAATTGCTAAAAGGGGTTCTTTAGGAAGAGGAAGAAAATAAAGATAAAAATGATGAACAACAAATACGTAACTATCAACAAGTGAATCTAAAAACCAAGGGAAGTAAAAATCATGATGAACAATATTAACTGGTGAATATAATAGAATCAGAGGTATGGAAGGGGAGTGGACTGATGATTCTCGGGGAAATGGGGGGTGGGGGGGCAGGAAGAGACTGAACATAAACTGTGCACCTATGGATGAGGACAATGGGGGATGGGGAAAGGGCAGAGAGTAGGTTGGAAACTTGGTGAAGGGGAGCAATGGAGGGGGGGGAAATGAGGAACATTTGTAATGATATGAACAATAAAGATTCATTAAAAAATCCTTAGGTGAGAATTAAATATATATATATATATATATATATATATATATATATATATACATACACACACACACACATTTTTTCAGATCTAAAATTTTATTTGGTTCTTTTTTATTTTTATTATTTAAAATATATTTTATTGATTTTTTTTTTTTTACAGACAGGAAGGAAGAGGGGTAGAGAGTTAGAAACATCGATGAGAGAAAAACATTAGACAGCTGCCTCCTGCACACTCCCTACTGGGTATTTGCCTGCAGCCAAGGTACATGCCCTTGATTGGAATTGAACCTGGGACCCCTGAGTCCACAGGCCAACACTCTAGCCACTGAGCCAAACCAATTAGGGCTGGTTCTTTTTTAAATTTTGCTTTTCATTTACAGTTCACATTCAATAACCTATCCTACATAATAAAACCCTAATATGCAAATTGACAGAATGGTCCCTATGAACTGACCACCAGGGGGCAGACACCCAATGCAGGAACTGCCCCCTAGTGGCCAGTGCACTCCCACATGGGGAGCGCCGCTCAGCCACAAGCTGGGCTCACGGCTGGCGAGTGCAGCGGTGGTGCCAGGAGCCTCCATGGCAGCTAAGAAGCAGCAAGCCAAGCGGTAGGGAGCAGCAAGCAGTTGGGTAGTAAGGAGCCAGGGGTCCTGGACTTTGAGAGGGATGTCCACCTGCCGGAAGGCAGACATCCCCTGAGGGGTCATGGACTGTGAGAAGGCACAGGCCAGGCTGAGGGACCCCTCCCCCCCACCCCCAGTGTACAAATTTTGTGCACTGAACCTCTAAATGTGTGTGTGTATGTGTGTGTGTATAGTATATCAATTTTACCACAACAAAAGACTAAACAACAAAAACAAGAAAAAAAGAAAGAGCCCAATGAAACAGAATAGAAATATTAGTAACAAACCAAGTAGGAAAGGAGGGATTATTTAGTAGATAATAATTAGAGAATTGGCTTTTTATAAGGATGAAAAACATAACTGGGTTATAGCAAAACCACAATTGACATCCCCTCCCCCACAAAACTCAAACTGTTCAAATGTGTTAAAATCTAAATGTGAAAGATATAATAATATTATAGCTAATAGAGAAAACAGAAAATTTCTCAGGCCCCATCCCACACTTACCAAATCAGAAACTCATGGTGTAGTATAGCCATCTGTTGTTGTTTTTTAATTTTTATTATTGAAAGTATGACACGTGTCCCCTTTTCCACCACTGTCCTCTTCTGGTCCACCCTTATCCCTTACTCCTGGTCTTTCCACCCTATTGTCTATGTCCATGGGTTATGCACATATGCATACAAGTTCTTTGGTTGATCTGGTCTCCCCGCATTCCCTCTGAGATTCGACAGTCTGTTCCATGCTTCTATGTCTCTGGATCTATTTTGTTCATCAGTTTATTTTGTTCATTAGTTTCCACATCTGAGTGAGATCATGTGATACTTGTCCCTCTCTGACTAACTTATTTTGCTTAATATGTTACTTTCCAGGTCCTTCCATGCTGTCTCAAAGGGTAAGAGATCCCCCTTTTTTTACTGCTGCATAGTATTCCATGGTATAAATGTACCATGGCTTTTTTATTCACTCATCTACTGATGGGCACTTGGGCTGTTCCCAGATATTAGCTATTATAAATTGTACTGCTGCTATGAAAGTAGGAATATGCATGCATTCTTTCTGATTGGTGTTTTGGGTTCCTTGGGATATATTCTTAGAAGTGGGCTCACTAGGTCAAATGGCAGTTCCATATTTAATGTTTTGAGGAAACGCTATACCATTTTCCATAGTGACTGCACCAGTCTGCATTCCTACCAGCAGTGTACTAAGGTTCTATTTTCTCCACATCCTCGCCAGCACTGTCATTTGTTGATGGTAGCCATTCTAACAGGTGTGAGGTGATACCTCATTATCATTTTAATTTGCATCTCCAATGATCAGTGACTGCACATTTTTTTCATGTCTCTTGACCATCTGTATGTCCACTTTGGAGTAGTGTCTATTTAGGTCCTTTGCCCATTTTCTTATTGGACTGTCTTCCTTTTGTCAAGTTGTATGAGTATCTCATATATATTGGATATTAACCCTTTACCAGATTTATCATTGCCAAATGTGTTGTCCCTTAGAGTGGGTTCCCTTTTCATTTTGTTGGTGGTTTTCTTTTCATTTTAATGTAGTCCCGATTTGTTTATTTTCTCCTTAAGTTTCCCTTGTCCTAGGAGATGTATCTGTAAGCATATTGCTATGAGAGATGTCTGAGATTTTGCTGCCTATGGTTTCTTCTTCTAGGATTTTTATGGTTTCATGACTTACATTTAAGTCTTTTATCCATTTTGTTTATTCTTGTGTATGATGTAAGTTGGTGTCTAGTTTCATTTTTGCATGTATCTGTTCAATTCTCCCAACACCATTTATTGAAGAGACTGTCTTGATTCCATTGTATGCTCTTGCCTCCTTTGTCAAATATTGAGCGTAATGGCTTAGGTTGATTTCTGGGGTCTCTATTCTGATCCATTGATCGATATGCCTGCTCTTGTGCCAGTAACAGTGGCTTTGTGGTGTAACCTGGCATCTGGGATTTTGATCCCTTATTTGTTCTACTTTCTCAAGACTGCTGCAGCTATTTGAGGACTTTTTATAGTTCCATATAAATTTTTAAAGTATTTGTTCTAGATCTGTGAAATATGCCATTGGTATTTTAATAGGGATTGTGTTGAATCTATATATTGTTTTGGGTAGTATAGATGTTTTAATTACTATGTTAATTCTACCAATCCATGAATATAGTATTTTCTTCCACTTGTTTATATCTTCCTCTATCTCTTTTTTCAATGTTCTATAGTTTCCCACGTCTTTACCTCCTTGGTTAAGTTTATTCCTAAGTATCTTAATTTTTTTGTTGCATTGGTAAATGGCATTTTTTTTTTAGTTTCTCTTTTTGAAAGTTCATTATTGGTATATAAAAAAATGCCATCAATTTCTGGTTGTTAATTTTGTATCCTGCTACATTGCCAAGTTCAGTAGTTTTTCTGGTGAAGTAATTAGGGTTTTCTATGTATAATCTCATGTCATCTTATATAATAAAAGGATAATATGCAAATAGACTGAATATCAGAACAACTGAAAAACCAGTCAAAGCATAATATGCTAATGATACGCTATTGCTTCTCAACTGCTCGCTATGACGTGCACTGACCACCATAGGGCAGTCAACTGGTTGGCCAGTCGTTATGATGTGCACTGACCACCAGGGGGCAGATGCTCTGACTGGTAGGTTAGCTTGCTGTTGGGGTCAGGCTGATTGGGACTGAGCTAGATGGGCCCGACTTGCCCTGGAGCCCTTCCACTGTCCCTCCCCGGCCCAATTGTGCACAGGACCCACAGTGGGGTCCTGTGGCCTGGCTTGCACCCTTTTGCAATCCAGGATCCCTAGGAGGATATTGGAGAGCCAGTTTCAGCCTGATCCCACAGGCCACTACCCTTGGGAGGGTGCCAGAAGCAGGGCTCAGGGCTGGCGAGCACTGCTGCATCAGTACGAGTCTCTCCTGATCGGGGACTGATTGGGCGTGAGCCTGCAGCAGGCACAGAGGGTCTGGATGAGCGGGAGCAGCAGGTAGGAGCTGCAGGTGGCATTGGACTGCAGGCTTTGGCCTGATCCCTGCAGACCATCTAGAGGGACCATGCACAAATTTGTGCACTGGGCCTCTAGTCTACAAATAAATGAGTTTTACTTCCTCCTTTCCTTTGCCATGTGTTTTAATCACTGGCAAGATGATTCTGTTACACGTCCAAGTTTGAGAACTAGTAATCTAAGCAAACATTCAGCACCATAGGCAGTACCATCTTCTAAGCCTTTGGAATTTCTAGTTCCTACAGCAATTTTGTCACATTACTCATAATTCACTAAATTAGTTACCTGTATACAGTTCACCCACTAGACTGTAAGTCTCTGGTGAGAAGGAACTATTGTATTATGATCATAGTACTTAACACACAGTATCTCCCATACTACAATAATGATCAATATGTTCAATGCCACCCATTTTTATATTCCCACCTTTCTGTAAATATTTTTAAAAATTAAATATATCCTTATTGTCTTAACTCTTTTAAAAAATATAACTTGTATTGATTTTAGAGAGGGAGAGAGAGACAGAAACAGCAATGATAAGAGAGAATCACTGATCAGCTGCCTCCTGTATGCCGCCCACTGGGAATTGAGCCCACAACCTGGGTATGTGTCCAGACCAGGAATCAAACCATGACCTCCTGGTTCGTGGGTCAACATTCAATCACTGAGCTACACTGGCTGGACTGTCTTAACTCTTTTGAAGCTGGTTTATCATATGTTTTCTCTATGCTATTTACAGTATGCTACTGAATTACAAATAGTCATATAGTTGTCATACACTGTACTGTGACACGCACATTCAAAATGGTAGAGTTTTATAGTATAGAAAAGGCAATGCTAATGCTAAGTGTTACTGAAATATGATCTCTTATATGTGTGAAGTTTTACTAAATTGTTATAAAGGCCAAAATTGGAATATAGCAGCAAAATTTGCAAAATACAATTTTTTTTTCCATTTTGGTGTTTTAAAGCATATTTACCTGAGGTGTGATTGTGCTGTCAATCAGATTCTCAGTTAGAGATAAAAATAAGGCATCAAATTCATCTGTAGCATCCTATAGAGACAAAATATATATACAGTTGATAAATGACCCACTCATCGACTACTTTTTCCTTATCCTCTCAATTTATCATTCTAACCAAGACCTGATTGGTTTAAGCTTTAAACAAACAGGGACATTCATGAATCAAGCTTATTAGTGTTTCCACTTTTGCTAGGAGGGGAACCTGGACTATAATCAGAATTTTAAAAACCTAGGCATTATGTGAATTTACAGATTAGCCATTCCTTCTAGTGAGACAAAATTTGGGTAGGGTTAAGACTGTTCTGGTTCTTTTTTATTTTTTAAGACTCACTTGAGGATAGGTTTTTCATTGATGTGAGGAAGGAAGGGAGGGAGAGCGAGAGCAACACCGATCAGTTGCCTCATGCACACATCCCAACAGAGGATGGAATCCACAACCTGACCTGGAATTGAACCCACAACCTTAGGTGCATGGGGTGATGCTCTAACAACTGAGCAGCACTGGACAGGGCTGTTCTGGCTCTTAGTCTAGAAAGTTTAGCACAGAAGAAAGATGAGTAAAGGAGATGCCTGAATTCTAAATGCTTCTTTATCCAGATATATAAAAACTTCACTATTTTTGGAAGAGGACAGTATAAGCTTCCCCATAAATATTAACACTTTTTGATTAACTAGAATTTGAAGCACTTTCTGGAACACACAATTCTATACTGCAGAGTGTGTGTGTATGTGCATGCATGTGTGTGTATGTGTGCACATACATGCGTGTATGGGGGGCACAGGAAGAACTTTAAAAGTACAAAAGATAAAATGTCAATCTGGAAATAAGATAAATAAGTATCTAATGTGAGGTACATAACAAAAAAAGCCCTTCATTTATACAATTCTATTTCTATCTACCTGCTTTCAGGCCAACTTTAATTACACATGTGAAAAAATTATTCTCTCTCCTCTTAGATCTGCCTCCTCCTATCTCACCCATCCCATCCTCTGGCCTGGGTGAGTGCCCCACAGCAGCCTGTGCATGTCCTACCACAGGCATTACCATTCTCTCTCCCTTTCTGTAATTCTGACCGAGGCCTGATTGCTCTTAACTATGTTTCAATCTATTTTAATTTCCAAAGCCTAGCATGCTATCTAGTGTGTGTTATATATGCAAAAAATCTTTGAACTAAATGTCCTGTTCCAAAAATCTCAGGTTCCGCTAGCAATTTTCAATGGTCAAAGATGTCAATATGTCGTTTTAGAATTTTAATTAGCAGAAAGGAATATCCTGGTTGTTTGTTCATTTAACCCAAAAGTCTGAAAAGTTATACACCCAAATATTAGCTACACTGTTTTGGGGTAGTGGGAATACATGTGATTTCTAATTTTTTCTTTTTTGAAATATTTGAGAAATTACTATAATAAATATGCTTATGTAATAGAAGAGCAAAATGATAAATGCTATTTTTAAGAATAACTTTTCATTTAACTTGCAAATTAAAACATTCTCTGGGCAATGAACTAGGTTTCAATGTTTTCTAAACTGGTAAGGGTGTGGGAATGGCAGGAGCTGTGATGAGCTAGCCACACTGCAACACAATGACAGGATGCTGTTATTTCAGAAAGTTTATATAATGAATAGTTAGTGCTTACTATGTGCCATGTACAGTTTGAGACACTAAGGAAGCATAGCCAGCACCCAAAAAAGCAAAAATACAAAGACCACCCCAAGCCAAAAATACCAATAAATAACACGGAAACTGGAGAAAAATCCCTGAGTTCCTCTTGTGAGGGATTTGACAATAGGACTCTCCCTGGAGAATTCAGGATCAGTGCTTCTCTCATAGCTTGAGTTCTGGTGTGAATCAAAATCACCAGATGCCCATGGTTGTACTACAGGATGTAACTCAGTATGGTCTTTGGGAAAACCTTTAAAAGATTAAAGTTATTGTTACCTTTAGAACAGAACCATTTCCTGCAGGTGTGCCGTGCGCTGGAGCAGGGGAATCTTCAGAGAAGGGCATAGTCTCCTCACTTACTACAGCCCTGGAAAAGAACTCAAATTCACATCATGGAGGTCTGTCTGAGCATGGGCAGTGTTTTCAAAGAAAGGCCTTGGGAAAGAAGTGTAACAAATTCATGTGGGAGAAGAAATTCAACTTGTGAGGAGCATGACAGAAGTCCAGGTCACGCTCATATGCTTTTCTGAAACCCTTTCCCACCATCACATAACAGTTTCAAATCCACGTCAGACTCACTCACAGACGGATCAAATTGTGGGCTACTTTGCTTCCCTCCTAAGTCTCACTGAAGCACAGAAATGATTTATCTTGAGAAGAAAAGCAGATACACAACAATGATAGATCAATAGATTGCTTTTTATCAAAGCCATGACTGAGAAGCTCAGTGGAGCAGAAACCATACAGAATACCTGAGAGATGGGAGAACAGTCAGGAACCACGAGAAGCCCCCCTGTGAGGACACAGGCTGGAGGGCTCTGCTGAGAAAGAAGCAACATCTAGAGTGCCCCGGGTATTGCAACGGGACCAGCCAGGTGAGAGGATGCCAGAACATGTGACCTGCAGGCCCGGCAGTAATGACAAGCAGGTCTAAGCCCAGATGAGAACAAGACTAGGAGCAGCTGTACAGAGGGCTCCACACCAGGGACAAACAGGGAAATGTAGAGCCAAAGGTCATCCTCCCCTGAGCTCACACCTCCAGCAGGAAATCCCAGGCCTCTCCAGTATCACTGAAACGTGTGCAAGCGACAGGAGCAGTTCTGTCCAATCCTGCAAGGAGACTGGGGAAAACAAGAGACAGACCCTAGACAAGTCAGATGTAATTTCTGAAGTGAAAGCTAGGATGGTTGCAGCCACAACACTGAGGCAAATAGAGGCAAAGAGAGGGAAAGAAACAAGGAACAGTTGTGAGAGAGAAGTGATCAGAATATTTCAACTAATGGATAGTGGATATTCAAAAAATAATGGCTTATGCCGAAACTGGTTTGGCTCAGTGGATAGAGCGTCGGCCTGCGGACTGAAAGGTCCTAGGTTCGATTCCGGTCAAGGGCATGTACATTGGTTGCGGGCACATCCCTGGTATAGGGTGTGCAGGAGGCAGCTGGTTGATGTCTCTCTCTCATCGATGTTTCTAGCTCTCTCTCTCTCTCCTCTCCCTTCCTCTCTGTAAAAAATCAATAAAATATATTTTTAAAAAGTAATGGCTTATGATTTTCTGAACTGAAAAAAGACATTGATCTTCAAATTAAAAGACCACCGTGGATACTAACAATTAAAAACAACACATATCGATGTTTCTAACTCTCTATCCCTCTCTCTTCCTCTCTGTATATTCTATTCTCTTCTCGGCTTTTAGAGTTCAATGAAACTGGGTCATTAGAAGAAAAAAAAAGTTAATGAGGTTATTCTAAAAAGCTCCAATATGCCAAAACCGGTTTGGCTCAGTGGATAGAGAGCATCAGCCTGCAGACTGAAAAGTCCCAGGTTCGATTCTGGGCAAGGGCATGTACCTTGGTTGTGGGCACATCCCCAGTGGGGGGTGTGCAAGAGGTAGCTGATTGATGCTTCTCTCTCACTGATGTTCCTAACTCTCTATCCCTCTCTCTTCCTCTCTGTAAAAAAAAAATCAATTAAATATATTTTAAAAATAAAAAATAAAAAGCTCCAATAATAATAGTATTACAAATGTCAACTGATTTATTAGAATTAACTTAAAGGTTAAGTTGAAATTTCAGTTTTACCCCAATCACCAATTAGTATGTTTGTTGAATATTAATTATATAGTCCTATATACAAAGCCTGCTATATTCTTACGTGCTATGTTGATTACAGTATCTGCAACCAAATATAACTAGTCAAGAAATGCTCCACTAAGTTTTGAATAATGAGAAAAAAACAGCATTCATTCATTCAACAATGTTTAGCACCAACTAAGTACAGAAAATGAATACACAGTGATGAAAGAAACAAATTGGCATAGAGCAAGGAAAAAGTCCAAAGACAAATAAATGGCATAATACCCATTTAAAAAGAGAGAAGCACAAAGGACTGCAAAAGAAAAGCAAAGAAAATGAGAACCTATAGTAAGAAAGTTTATAAGAATGAGGTCATTGGGATGACAGGAAAGTTTACTACCATACCCAAGAGAAATAATATACATTCCTCCCAGATACCTAATAAGATTAAAAATACTTGTAGATGTTGTTTTGGTTTGTAACTTCAATCAATTCAAAAAGAATGAGAACATAGAGAGATTAATTAGGACTATCTTCAAATAATCTTAATCTGGGTACTAAGCAGCTATGTAAAGGATGGAAGAGTGAACTCAAGTTGTCTTTCAAATAGATACCCTGAAATCACGTGGTGATAGACTGGAAATGAAGAAAAAAGGCTACCCAGAGAAGTTAAGAGGAAAAGAACATCATTTAATTCAGTGTAATCATGTGGTGATAGATTGGAGAATAGGGAAAAAGGCCCCCCCAAAAAAGTGAAGAGGAAGAAAACATCACTTAATTCATTTTACCCAGAACTGTACCTGTTTGTGGCAGCATCCTGAACATTGGCGTTTTTATGACTCAATAGGCTATCTTCTCTTGTAACCTGAGAAAAAGAAATAGTACACATTGCCCTAGCCAGTTTGGCTTGTGGATAGAGCGTCGGCGGGTGGACCAAAGGGTTCTGGGTTTGATTCCAGTCACGGGCATGCACTTTGGTTGCAGGCTCCTTCCTGGCCCAGGCCCTGGTTGGGGCACATGCAGGAGACAACCAATCCACGTGTTTCTCTCACATGGGTCTCTCTCTTCCACTCTAAAAGATCATTGGAAAAATATCCTCAGGTGAGGATTAACAAAAACAAAACAAACAAAAATATTATAAATATTAAATCTTTGTAGAGGATAGTAAAGTAACAAGAAACTTAAATTTCTTTCTTTTGTTTTATAAATAAAACATTTATAAACCTAAATTCTGTAAAAACAGAAATATCAGTTTGCTTCAGTTCCAAAGAGGTAATCTATGGAAATATCAGTACTGCACCAAGTGCAATCTTATCCCATATCCAAATTAATAATCCACGCTTCTATTTGGATATATTAGTATACAAAGCCTCATGCTTTACTAGATAACTTTCAATTATTTTAAGACACAATGGTGTGTTAGTGCATACATATAGATTCCCAAAAGATTCCATGTCAGAATTTTTGAATTTACATGATAAAACAGATGCTAAGGTATATATTTGGCTTTTTATTTTTCCCTGAATGCAAGAATTATTTAATAAGAGAATTCTAAATATATTTTTCTGAAGAAATCAGTGTTTTTTCTTAACTTTATTGAGGTCTCACTTATATATAGTAAAATGCACTCATTTTAAATGTACAATTTGATTAATTTTGAAAAATATATACAGGCGCATAACCAACTCTACAATGAACACATGTAACATTTGCACTACCTCCAAAACGCTCCCCGAGGCTCCCAACGCAATCCCAGCTAAACCCTTACTACATAGCAAGCATGACTCGTACTTTCTATAGTTCATATAAATGAAGTCATTATATTTACTTTTGTGTCTGCCTCTTTAGAATAGCATGTTTTTGAGACTCACCCTTGATAGTCCACTTATCACTTATGAATTCTTTATGTGCTGACTAGCATTCCACTGTACGGACATACCATAATTTATCTGTTGCCTTAATAATGAACACTTGGGTTGCTGCTAGTTGTTAGCTATTATAATAAAGCTCCTAGGAACTTTCCTGTACCAATGTTTATTTGAACTGACATATTCATTCCTCTTGAGTAAACACCTGAGTGGGGCTGCTAAACTGTATGTGAGCGTACGTTTAATACATCACCAAACTCTTTTCTAAAGAGCTTATTAAGCATTTTTACTCATATCAGCGGTGTGCACTGCAGGAGCCCCACCACTGACAACATGGGAAAGGTCAGTTTTTAATTTTAGCTGCTATTCTAGTGAATGTATCTTCTGCCACAAAGTATTATGCTAGGTATAGATTTACCCATAGATACCCTTGACCAGGCTGAAGCAGTTTCATTCTATTCCTAGTTTGCTTTGAGTTTTTGTCATGAAGGGGGTTGCATTCTGTGAAATGACTTTTCCATAGGACTTGAGAAAATTTTCTTTATTTGTTAACATGGTAAACTATACTGGTATTTGAATGATAGCCAACTTTCTTCCTGAGATAAACCCTATGTGGTCAGGACGTACCATCCTTTACATAAATTGTGAGTATGATTTATTTATATTTTGTTAAGGACTTTTGAGTCCATGTTCAAGAGAGTTAGTCTATTGTTTCTTTTCTTGTCACATGTTTTTCTGATGTTGGTATTGGGATAATAATAGTCTCATAAAATGAGTTGGAAAGTGTTCCCTCCTCTCTACTTTCTCAAAGGCTTTGTGTAGAATTGTCATTAGTTCTTCCGTAAATGTTCAGATTTCAACAATGAAGTTATCTGGTCCTGGATTTTTCTTCATGGTAAGGTTTTAAACTATAAAATAAAATCTCTTTAATTAAAGGCTAGTCAAGTTATTTCTCTTTTCTGAAATTCAAAAAATATCCAAAAATATAACTGAAATGTAAAGCAATGACAACTACTACCACTGCTACTACACATATTAAATGCACATTATGTGCCAGGCACTATTCTGTGTCCTTTACATTTACTATCATTTCATCCTTGTAACCTACCTTAAGACCACAAACTTTTTTTCAAATACAATTAAACTGAGATTCAGAGACTAACTAACTTGCCAAATCACAAAGCTAGTAGGTGGTAGATTAGAAATAGGATTCAAATTCAAGTTGTCTGATTTATTTTTATGTGAAAATATTATGTTTTATGTTTATATTGGGGGAGAGGATAGATCAAAGCACAAACAATATTCTTCAAGTCCTCGCAGTTCTTTTCAAGGCTGTGCCTGGGTACAGAATGGGTAAAATGTATCTTCTTAACAGTAGGATGTTTTGAAATCCTTGTTGACAACATGATGTAGCGAGACAGGCTTCTGTCCTGATTTACTATAGAGGACAAGTCTGACAGTAAGGGAAGGCCAACGGAAAACTATCATTGTGAGCATGGATGCCAAAAATGTTATGAGGGTGGTCTCATCCCATTGTATCACTCACGATGTCACAGTGGACTCTTTCACCTTGTAACTTTCATTGTTGTTGCTTAGAACTTCACTATTTTGCCAAATTGGGGGTAGATGGGTGGTAGGAAATAGCAGATTGATTTAAAAATCCTAACATCATAGACTTAAGAGTGACAGGAACCTAAGAATCTCCAGATTTTCTGGCTATAACAAGAGGAAAACATTAAGGACTCACTTTTATAGGATTTTTACCTTTTTAAAAAACTTATTAAACCCTAGAGTGTCTCTACTCTTACTGTGTATCCCATGACATCTCTCTTAATCTAGCGTGTATTTAGAATTAGGAAGGCATTTTGCCATCTCGAGGATGTTTCTTGGTGTCTATCTCTAATCACTAGCTAGGTCACCCTTGCTTAATGTTCATGTATTTTATTCGCTTTTCAGAGTTTCTAGACTAAGTTTCATGTTCTTTTCACTTCACCAGGACTATCTCTATTAAAGCAGCTTACCTTTTGTACTGCTTCTACTTGAGCTTTCAAAATGTTACTCTTCAAGTCAGGAGGAACTCGCCTAGCATTCAATCCTGGGCTCTCGATGGCATTATTAAGACATTTCTCAGTCAGCTTCACCACTTCCTCCTAGATATTAAACACATATTATAAGCAAATCTGATAGTTACATGGAAATAGAAAAGGGGCTGATGAAAGTTCATATTTAGACAACCAGGAAATTATGTGTCTTAAACAGTCATAGCCTATTCCAGGAATAGTCAACCCCTACATATAATTTCAAACTAAGGCTTGATTATTACAAACATGAAATATGAACTGATTGGGACCCCAAAAAACCATCTAGACCAATTTCCTGTCTTTAAGAAATTGATACTACCTGGGACAAATGCCTGAGCTAACCACACACAAAGAATGTGTCATTTGCTGTGCCCCCTTACTCACAGCAGATATGCCCCAAAATCCCCATTGGATCCTAAAAGCACAGATAGTACCAAACTATGTTTTCCTACATATATGTCTGCAATGAGGCACAGAGAGTATAAATAATGATTGCTAATAAAATAGAACAATTATAATATACAATAAGAATTATGTGAATGTGGTTTCTGTCTCAAAATATCTTATTGTACTGTACTCATCTTTTCACTAAAGGAAATTTCTATGGCTTCTCTTTGTTATATCTGAATTGCCAGCATCACTACTCTTGCACTTGGGGCCATTATTAAATAAACTTGAGGCCCTGTGCATGAAATTCGGGGGGGGGGGGTATCCTCAGCCAAGCCTGCCCCTCTCACTGACTGGGAGCCCTCCGGGGAGCACACCTAAGCCGCATCTGGCCTCCCTCTGTGGGAAGTGACTGGGCGGATCAGAGGAAGGCGCCAGCCCCATCACCCCGCTGCTGCTGCCACTGTCCCAGCCACCAAGGTGTTTTCATCCACACAGACTCCAGTCCGTTCACCATGAAAAAATGACAACGTTCTTTAGGCATTTTCAAGATGTGTCTTTCATAGGATATGACCTTTCTTTTATATCCTCACCTGAGAATGTTTCCATTCATTTTTAGAGAGCTTGGAAGAGAGAGGAAAGACAGAGAGAAACATCAATGTGAGAGGCACACTTTGACTGGTTGCCTCCTGCATGAGTCCTGACCTGGGCCCTGGCCAGGGAGGAGCGTGCAACCTAGGTACATGCCCTTGACCACAACTGAACCTGGACCCTGCGGTTGGCGGGCCGAGGCTCTATCCACTGAGCCAAACCGGCTGGGGCAGGATATGACATTTCTTAGCTCCTGCGGCAGCGGACCTCTGTTTTTTCCTCCAAGAGTGAGGTGAAAAACCCCGGATCACCTTCTTGGATTCTAATTACCCAAGTTACCAAGAACACTGCGAGTGGTAGCTTACAGGGGGCTTAGCCAATGAGCCTTCAGAAAAGGTGTTTCCTCTGCAGCTCATGCACAGAGGACCCCCTGCATTGTGTCCCCAGGGCTTCTGTCCACTTGACTGGGGATGTGTCCTGAGCCACATGGAGGCAGCCAGCTGGGGCACATCCCCTGTTCAGCGGCCCCACATTCTGTCTGCTGGGCTTCTGTCCACTGGGCTTCTGTCCGCTGGGCTGGGGGCATGCCCCAAGCCACACTGCAGGGGCTGCTGGGGGCACACCCCCAGCCCAGCGGCCCAGTGTTCTATCAGCTGGGCTTCTGTCCATTGGCTGGGGGCGTGTCCTAAGCAGCCATGGCTTGGAGCACGCCTCCAGCCCAGCAGTCCCAGGCTTTGTCTTCAGCCCTCCCTCCCTCTGCAGCCTGGGCATGGGATGCTAGCATCATCACCAGGGCGATGCCACCA
The DNA here is from genome assembly GCA_963924515.1 of Vespertilio murinus. Lineage (NCBI taxonomy): Eukaryota > Metazoa > Chordata > Mammalia > Chiroptera > Vespertilionidae > Vespertilio > Vespertilio murinus. The sequence continues at coordinate 8,077,107 of OZ004711.1, forward strand.
GTATCCCGCCCTGGTGCTATGGGCACCACCAGCTTTGCTGTGGAGTGACGGTTAATTTGCATATTACCCTCTTATTAGATTGGATAACACACAAGCACTGCGAGACCATGACAGTTGACCTGATAACCAAGGTAACTACTCATTGCCTGGGTGGGACAGTGTGATAGTTTATCAGACTTCCCAGAATGGCACACAATTTAAAACTTATAAACTGTTTATCTCTGGAATTTCCCATTTAACATTTTTGGACCATAGTTGACCACAAGTAACTGGAACCATGGAAAGTGAAATCATAGATATGGGAGGACTACTGTATTTAATTTCAACTGTTTTCAGTTAGGCTAATCCCTGTAATTCTGTAGCTGTCACCAGGACGATAATTATGTTTGGATTATTTTACATAGCCATAATTAGGTCACTTTCAGCTACAGACTTATGAAAATGATAGAATAAAACACAAATCCGGTCAATAAAGATCATAATTAAAACAATATAAACTTTTATGAAAGGAAGTGGGAGGAAGCAAATTAATAAGTTTAAATTATCTACTCTACAACTGATATTTTACTTAACCTAAAATGAATGACAACTAATAACAACAACAACAATTATTATTATTATGGTTGCTATTTAACACTGGTCTAAATAACAAATGCACCCTAAATATTTTCTTAGTCATAGATATAGCTTTTGTTTTATTAAACAGGCATGTATGGGATTATATACTGCACCACTATTCCAGGTTTAAAAAGCTTTAATTAATGTGATTACTTAATTTGATGTTTCTTAGTATGGTTTCCATATATCTGCCTCTGGGTGCAATCCCAAAACCTAAATGTTTAGCAAGCTTTCCCATGTGATTTGGTACATAAAAATCTGAGCATCACTACTTTGGCCTAGACTATATTCATGTGTGTGTAACCTCTTCATCTTTAGAATGATTCCTATTAATTGAAATAAGTCCTTATTGTCCTTTTCTGACCATGGCTACTTCATGCCTTATGATCCAGCAATCCTGCTTCTGAGGATATATCCAAAGGAAACAAAATCACCATCTTGAATAGATATACTCCCATGTTCACTGCGGCATTATGCACAATAGCCAAGAAATGGAACCAACCTATGGGAGCATTAAAGAATAAGTGGATAAAGAAAATGTGGTGTTTGTGTGACTGTGTGTACACATAGAATATTATTCAGTCTTTAAAAAGAAGGAAATCCTGCCATTTGCAACAACATGGAAAATGCTGGCAGGAATTAACTTAACTGAAATAAGACAGAGAATGACAAATACGGCATGATATTATTTATATGTAAAATATAAAAAATAAAATTCAACTCATAGAAACAGAATAGAATGGTTGCTACCAGAAACTGAGTGTGAGGGGGATAGGAAGAGGATGATAAAAGGTACAAGCTTTCAGTGATAACATAGGTAAGTTCTGAGGATCTAATATACAGCATGGTGACTACAGTTTATTATATTGTTCGTACACTTGAAATTTGTTAAGAGAGTAGATGTTAAACATTATCACAAAAAAGCAAAACAAACAAAATGATAACTCTCTGAAGTGATGGATGTGTTCATTTAATGCAGGAATCATTTCACAATGTATACGTACAGCATATCACCATGTCATGTGCTTTTTAAAAAATTTTATTTTATTTTATTTTATTAAGGTATTATCTGTGTACATAGCTTACTATTGCCCCCCCCTCCCATTTATGCCCTCCCTCCCCAGAGTTCTGTGTTTGTTGGTTGTACTTATGTTCATTCATACCAGTCCCTCAGTTGTTCTCCTATCTCCCCCCAGGTCTCCTTCCCCTCCCCGCTGTCATTTGACAATCTGCTTGTTTTATGGTGACCATCTCAGGACCCCATGAATAGAATCCGCTCCTCATTTGGCAGTCTGCTTGTTTTATGGTGACTATCTCAGGACCATATGAATAGAGTCCGCTCTTCCTCTGGTTTTCACCGCCCCTTCCCCTGGGTCCCACTGCTTCCCCTGGGACACACGGCTTGCCCGGGGCACACTGCACCCTGGGACACTCGGCTCACCCGGGGCACTCGGCCCCCTGGGACACACGGCTCACCTGGGGTCCTTGGCCCCCTGGGACACTCAGCTCACCCGGGGCACTCGGCCCCCTGGGACACACAGCTCACCCGGGGTCCTTGGCCCCCTGGGACACTCAGCTCACCCGGGGCACTCGGCCCCCTGGGACATTCGGCTCACCCAGGGCACACGGCCCCCTGGGACACTCGGCTCACCCCGGGCACTCGGCTCACCCAGGATGCTTTAAATATATTACAATTTTATTTGTCACCTAGAGGTCCAGTGCACTAAATTCATGCATTGGGAGGGAGGGTCTCTCACCCAAGCCTGTGCCCTCTCACAGTTCCGGAGCCCCATCGATTGCCTGCCAGAGGGAGGCCCCGCCCACTCACCACAACACCACTGGCCAGGTAGCCTGGACATCCCTCTTTGGGGCAATCATGGAGCCCCCCCCCCCATTAATTGCCCCACCAGTCGGTGGCTGGGGTCTCCCTCTATGGGCAATCATGGGCAATGGCGGGGGCCCCCTCACCAATTGCATTGCACCCGCTTTGGCTGGCCTGGTGTCAATGCCTGCCATAGCGTAGTCGTTTGGACAGTCATTCTGCTGTCCAGCCGTTTGGTTTATTTGATTTGCACAAAACACTTTTATTATTGTAAATTTTATCTCAATAAAGCTGCAAAAAATCATAGCTAGTTCAAATGCTTTGACATTTTCTCCTCAGAGACAATTAATGCTGCAGATTTGAGATGACTTGTTAATCACATTACAGGGTTCTTTACAGGGTTCTTAGGACAACCTGCCTCTGACATAGGCAGATATTTATTTTCATGCCAATATGAAAAACAAAAACAATAGTTCAACTAACACCCAAAGTAAAAGTATAAATTGTTTCTATCTTTCTGGGAGGTAATTTTGCAAAAGTACCAAAGGCTTTAAAAGCCTTCTCTGCCTGTAGTTTGACCTACTTCTACTTCCCAGGGGGAAAATATCAAAGATGATTGCAGATAGTTATGTATAAGTCTGTCATGCAATAATTAGGACAGTGAAAATTAGCCACAATCTGTCTAATGGGGATTGAGTAAACACATTGACGACTCATGCATGCAACTTAATTATTGCCTGTAATGTCACTGAAAAAAAGAATGATGTCTACAACTGATTAGTTTCAAAAAGCAGTGGTATTGCTTTTTAATTTAAAAAATTTATCACATTTAAATGTTTAAAGGTACATAAGTTTTTGCTTTTTACAATTTGCTTTAATTTTAAATTATCATGTATGTGTACAATTGAAAAATTTACTGAAATACAAGTTGAGTAATAGCTTTAAAATATTTTCACTTTATGTTTCTTATAACACATAACTCCAATGGCACCCAGCTGCTGATATATCTGCCTTGGATGGCCAAAATGTGGCAAACATTAAAATAATTAATTTTAAATTAATTAAAACAAAATAATTAAAAGGATACCTGATTCCTAAATATCCCAATTAGAACTCATCTGAAATGACCCTCTACCGCAAAGAAGTCCTGGTGGTCAGGTGCTTATGTCAAGGGTTAAAGGCAACCCAAAGTCTGCTAAGTTCTCAACCAGTGTAACACACACTCACTCTGCTTCTCCCCTCCTCAAGTCACCAGGCTTCATTCTTTTTTGGTTTCATTCAAGTCCTCCACAAAATTTGGGTCAAATTAACCTTCTGTCCCTGACCCTGCATTCTCCTACTTTACAGTGATAGTAAAGCAACTGACAAGGTGAAAGCACACAGACCAATATAATTACAAATATCAAGGTGGTCAAGAAAATAAAAGCCTTCCTGAAATTTAATCAGCTTCTAAAAGATATTACTAAGAAAAAAACACATTAAAAAAAACAACAACTGGATTCAAAAGAACAGCTTTAACAAATGACCATGCAAGAAAGAAGAAAATCACTCTCTACTTCATACTTATCTCTGAAAAAATTCCCATTAGTTATCCAGGGATGAAAGAACAGCAGATCAAGTGTCCCCCTATCCTCTTTAAAACTGAATTAAAACAGGATTCCTTCTACAGAGCCTTCCCTCTGCTGTCTATACAAGGGTGTCTCCAGATCATTACCTAAAATTCACTCTTCCATTGAATGGGGACATCTGATAGCTAATATAATCAATTATTTTTATCTCATTCCATTTATTTTAGATATTTCATGTAGAAATAAGAAAATGCTTTGCAATTAACTAAAGTTTAATTGGTATGCAACCCTTCTCTTCCCTCCCCCCACCCCTCACACACACACCCAATGCCTTAAAAATTCCAGATAGGGTGGTGAAAGGTATGAAAGATAAATCTGAAGCATCTAAAGATCTATTCTCTTCCTTGTTTATATTAAAGAGCAGCTTCTTTCAAACAAACCCTCCTATTTCAAAGGCCATTCACTAAGTTCTTCAACTAAATCAAGACCCATTAAACAGAATTAAAAAAAGAAAAAAGGCTGAATCAAAATGAAAAGTTACCATCTATATCACTTTTGACTGTATGTGTAAAAAAGTTATGAGATGACCTTACAGTTCTTAATGTCACTGCCCAAGTTTCTCTTTTCCTCCTAACCATCTGAAAATGTCTCCTTTTTAAATGAGAAAACAGGTTTATAAGAATCCAGCATAGACAGATAATCCAGCAAAAGAGAAGAAAAAGTATTAGCTTCGGGAAGAAAGGATTTCTGGGAGGTCTAGCGATCTGTGACAGGGACACAAAGGAGACATCCGAATACCTGGTTGTTGATGTTAACATCAATGTTGGGACGAGAGGACGGCAATGAACCGTTTTCTGTCTCGAGGTGTTTCAGCTTCTCTGGAGCATCTTTTAATGCTGGGGGGAAAAAAAAGGCAAAATAGCCCCTTAGTCTGCCACACTGTCATAGCTATCTGAGGGTATCATCAATTAAAGGGTTAGGACCACAGAATAAAGATATTTTCTGTCTGTAACCAGCTAACTCTCCATTAATTTGAATAAGAGTTAACCTAAATAGCAACATTAGCCTGTATCTACACCGCTCCTAAAAAGCCACTATATATGGAATCTCAATAGTATGTGTCGTTAAGAAGGCTTACTAGTAAAAGTTCAAAGAAAATGCCTGGCCAGTGTTGCTTAGTGGTTAAGCACCAACTCATGAACCAGGGAGTCACAGATGGATTCTTGGTCAGGACGCATGCCCAGGTTGCTGGCTTGATCCCTAGTAGGGGGCATTGCAGGAGGCAGCTGATAGATGTTTCTATCTCTCTCCCTTCCTCTCTAAAATCAATAAAAATATACTTTTAAAAGACTTAAAAAACAGGCAGAGCCCAGGCTGCTTTGGCTCAGTGGATAGAGTGTCAGCCTGCAGACTGAAGGGTCCCTGGTTCCATTCCAGTCATGGGCACATGCCTGGGTTGCATGAGGCAGCCAATCAATGATTCTCTCTCATCATTAGTGTTTCTATCTCTCTCCCCCTCTTCCTTCTTCTCTGAAATCGATATATATATAGAGAGTTCACCTGTGACATGATCCTTTCTTCTATAATCACAACCCAGACTCCTCGGGCCAAACTCAGTACTTTGCCATTTTCTTTCCTTGGTCCTAAATATACACAGCCTAAAACTAAGCCATGTGGAGCAAACTGATGAAGGATATATATTTATTCATTCACTGACTCAACATATTATATATTGGACACATTAGGTGTGATGTGGGATAAGTATTCTGTCTTATGTTCCACCTTGGCTGCAAAACACATCTCTCTATATATAAAAGCCTAATATGCAAAGTGTCCCATTGGGAATTCCACCATTCTTGGGAGTTTGGTTGCTTGCTGTGATGTACACTGACCACCAGGGGATGGTGTGGAACAAAGGATGATCCCAGCTGGTAGCCGGCAGCTGGGGAAGGGAGGTGCTGGCCACAGCCGGCAGCCACTAGAAGACCCTACCTGTGTATGAATTTAGTGCACTGGGCCTCTCTAGTTATAAATAAAGTCCTCTAACCACTGAAAAGATAATGCATTTAACACAATTCAGCTTTAAATGAACTCTATTTAAATTAGCCACACTATTATAATCTTATATAGGGACTAATTGATATAAGTCAGAATTTTTATTTATTATTATTTTAAAATGTTTTATTGATTTTTTTTTTACAGAGAGGAAGGGAGAGAGATTGTTAGAAACATCGATGAGAGAGAGTCATCGATCAGCTGCCTCTTACACGCCCCCTATTGGGGATGTGCCCACAAGCAAGGTACATGCCCTTAACTGGAATCAAACCCGGGACCCTTCAGTCTGCAGGCTGATGCTCTATCCACTGAACCAACCCAGTTTTAGCTAAGTTGGAATTTTTACATGTTCATTTGACAAAAAGAGCTATTGGATGCCTATTAATTTATACATAGGCAGAAGAAGGGAGAAAAAACTATTAAATCATTTCCTCCTGGTCAAAGGGATAATATAAAAGTATACAGCTATTAACTCTTAGCTGAAAATTAGAACCAGATGTGGAGTTTTTAAGTAATACTGTTTCCCAGAGCTGATGCTAGAACAATAATATCAGAATTTCTGGAGGTAGTTTTCTGGCACTGGTAGTTTTAAAACTCTCGTGGTAATGAGAATCACTAATGCAACACTGATCTCAAAATCATCCATGTACTCATGTACTTAATTGCCATATCCTGGTTTTCTTATGCTTCAAATTATTTGATGCTAAATTTTAACATGATGATGTTGAGACCACAAATGCTTTAGCTTATGCTGATAAATTAATACTAATGGGTTTGTGTGGGGTTTTTTGTTTTTGTTTTGCTATTGTTATTTAAATAAAGCTTCTTCTGCTACATCTGTTTGGCAGAGGAACATCCTGAGATGTAGTATAAGCTGTTCATTAAAAAAAGAATAGTATTTTTATAACTGCTCAGCTATGCAAATTGGGATTTTTCACATTACAAGCAAAAGAAAATAAAGAATAAATTGGATACTACATAACAAGATATCCTGAAGAGAGACCATGGGGAGACAAAGAAATAGCCCACACATGAAAGAAAAGCAGGAATCACCAGAACAGGAAGTAAATGAGTTAGAGGCAAGCAACCTACCAGAGCCAAGAATTCAGTGTAATGATCATAAGATGGCTAAAAAGAATGGAAGACAAATTTGACAATATGAGTAAGAACCAAGAGAAAATGAAGAAGAAACAGGAGGAAATGAAGATGAACCAAGAAGAAATGAAAAATGACATCGCTACTATGAAGAACTCAATAGAAAACATCAAGAGTAAACTAGAAGAAGCAGAGGACCACATCAGTGAGCTAGAAGACAAGATGGAAAAAATACCCACTTAGAGCAGCTTCTAGAAGAAAAAAAAAGAAAAAGCAGGAGGAGAGCCTACGGGAGCTTTGGGGCAATACAAAACAAAACAATATTAGAATAATAGGGGTTCCAAAAGGAAAGGAAACTGAGAAAGACATGGAAAACACATTTCAAGAAATAATGACAGAAAACTTTCCTGAGCTAGAGAAGAAAAAACCCACACAAATCCAAGATGCTCACAGAGTCCCAAGGAAAATGAATCCCAAAAGACCGACACCAAGGCACATTATAGTCAAATTGGCAAACACCAACGACAAAGCCGGAATCTTAAAAGCAGCCAGAGACAGACAGAAAGTTGCATATAAAGGAACCCCCATCAGACTAGCAACTGATTTCTCAACAGAAACTCATCAGGCCAGAAGGGAATGGAATGAAATATACAAAGTCATGCAAAGGAAGGGTCTGAATCCAAAAATACTGTACCCAGCAAGGCTATCAATCAAAATTGAAGGTGAAATCAGGAGCTTCACAGACAAAAAAAGACTAGAGGAATTTATCTCCATCAAACCAGCAATGCAAGAAATGCTAACGAGTCTACTGTAAAAATAAAGAAATAGGAAGCGAAGAAGGAACACAGGGGTACAGAATAAAAATGGCATCAAAGCCAAAACCAGTTTGGCTCACTGGATAAGCATTGGCCTGCGGACTGAAAGGTCCTGGGGTGGATTCCGGTCAAGGGCATGTATCTTGGTTACGGGCACATCCCCAGTAGGGGGGTGTGCAAGAGGCAGCTGATCGGTATTCTCATCAATGTTTCTAAGTCTCTATCCCTCTCTCTTCCTCTCTGTAAATATCAATAAAATATATTTTAAAATAAAATAAAATAAAATAAAAATAAAAATGGCGTCAAATAAGCGCCTATCAATAACTTTAAATGTAAATGGATTAAATGCTCCAATCAAAAGACATAGGGTAACAGACTGGATAAAAAAGCAAGACCCATATATCTGTTGTCTACAAGAAACCCATTTCAGAAAAAAAGACGCACACAGACTGAGGATGAAGGGATGGAAAAAGGTTTTCCAGGCAAATGAAAATGAAACAACAAGAAACCCCACTACATTGGAGAACATATTTGCCAACAATGTAAATGATAAGGGTTTAATCTCCAAAATTTACAGAGAACTCATACAACCTAACAAAAAGAAGATAAACAACCCAATCAAAAAATGGGCAACTGGGCTAAATAGACACTTTTATTTTTTATTTTTAAATATACTTTATTGATTTTTTACAGAGAGGAAGGGAGAGAGGGACAGAGTTAGAAACATTGATGAGAGAGAATCATTAATCAGCTGCTTCTTGCACATCCCCAAGGGCATGTACACAACCGAGGTACATGCCCTTGACCGGAATAAAACCTGGGACCTTTCAGTCTGCAGGCTGATGCTCTATCCACTGAGCCAAACCGGACTTGGCCTAAACAGACACTTTTCGAAAGAAGACAGAAGGAAGGCCAAGAGACATATGAAAACATGCTCAAAGTCATTAATCATCAGAGAGATGCAAATCAAAACAACAATGCAGTACCATCTTACACCGGCCAGAATGGCTATCATCAACAAATCAGCAAACAACAAATGTTGGCGAGGATGCGGAGAAAAAGGAACTCTTTTACACTGCTGGTGGGAATGCAGACTGGTGCAGCCACTGTGGAAAACAGTATGGAGTTTCCTTAAAAAAATAAAAATCAAACTCCCATTTGACCCAGTTAACCCTTTTAGGAATATATCCCAAGAAACTAGAAACACCAATCAGAAAGGATACATGCACCCCTATGTTCATAGCAGCTCAATTCACCATAGCTAAGATTTGGAAACAGCCTAAATGCCCATCAACAGATGAATGGATTAAAAAACTGTGGCACATCTACTCAATGGAATACTACGCTGCGGTAAAAAAAGAAAGAGCTCCTACCATTTGCAGCAACATGGATGGAGACCATTATGCTAAGTGAAATAGGCCAGGCAGAGAAAGATAAACATCACATGATCTCACTCATTTATGGAATATAGTGAATGGCATAGACTGACAACAAGAACAGACCCAAAGTCTGAGTAACATTGATCAGAACCTCAAACCCCAGGGAAGGAGGGGATCGCTGGGAGTAAGGGGGAGAAATCAACTAAGAGACTTGTGGGCATACCTATGAGCCTCATCAATGGCCACAGATAACATGGGGGTGGAGTATGAGTGGAGGGTAAGGGATAAGGGGGGGGATAAGAACACATATGTAAAATAATATCATCATTAATAATAATATTATGAGAGAGAGAGAGAAAGAGAGAGAGAGAAAAAAGAAAAGAAAGTGTGAGGTAACCAGAACCCCAAGAACACCTGAGAACGCCTTTACTGCCATGCTAGCAGGCATCAGCTGTACGGTAATATAACCTGGGGCTACTGGGTAAGTATTTCTGGACTTCATGGGTGGGAGCCCTTACCTGGGCTGATCCTCCTGCCCAAAGTAGTCACTGATGATACCAAACACCTTGGTCATCCAGGAGGACCATAGGCAGGACAAGGAAGCATAATTACATAGGGGTCACCAGCCAGCTCCCCTTCTGTATGACACAAAATTAAACCACTGCTCCTTTGTTTATAAAATTAAACAGAGGTTTCTGGGTGGTGAGGACACCAAAGGAAGGGACCATTACTACTTCCTCCTGGGAGAGGTGTAGAAAATAAAACAAAGACCTTGTCCATGCAAAAAGAAATTAACAATCAGTTTAAAATGGAATTTCCATGGTCTAGAGCAAAGAATATCCTTACATGATATCATTCTACAAGGTCATTATAATTTTTCCCAGATTCGGATTATCCCCATCACCTCTCTAGAGAAGAATCATGGGGTCCCAAAAATATGAGATCAATGCCCGGGCCTCGCCAGCAGGTGAGGGGTTCCCGAGGCAGGTGCTGGGTGTGGAGCCCATGGGGGCCTATGGCTCCCAAGGAGACAAAACTAAACCTCACATCACCCTGCTTGGCCCCGGAGGATGGCTGGTTAGCCAGAAATGGGTAAGATTCCTCAGGGAAGGAACAACCTAAGACAGGCACAGTTGCAGAGGGGCCATCAGGGGAAAACTTGGGGGTCAATAGAGGTGGGGCACAGACCCTTACCACCCTCCCTGCAACGTGGCAGGCGCCTGAACCTTCTCCCATTCTGAGGGAGGTCTCCTGCCCCCATGGCTGCTTCGCTTCCCATGCACAGCTCAAATTGAGATCCAGGTAACAGAGAGTTGGCTGACAGCAGTGTCCTCTCACTGCAACAAGACTTGTTTGAGAGGTCTTGTACCCATGGTGTGGGCAAATGGGTTTTTAATATCCAAGTCCAGCCTAGTAGCAGGAATGCTCAGGCCCTTCTCTAGAAGGCAAATAATCAATTCCACTAATACACACATGGTAAATAAGATTGTTGCTAGAGTGTTGAGTTTGACAGATGAATAGTAGCCAATTTATCAGAGGAAATCAATGTGGCCAATGAAATAAATGAATATTCTAGAAAAACTGATTGTACTGTACAAAAAGCTGTTCCTAAAGTGTTAACAAAAATTCTTATTGGCAGAGCATCTCATGGTAAAATTGCATATGTTATGAACCTAAAGCACTCATAGTGTAGCACAAATAATTAAAATGTAAAAGCTATCAAGACTTCATTATAAAATTTCCAAAAGTCTCCTATTATTTAAAGTAAAAAAGGGGGTGACAGTGGAAGAATATCATGTAAGGAAAAATATCCTGAGAATAATTTACATCTAAAAAAATTTTGTACTTTAGAAAATTAACCTTCATTCGAAACGCTAACAGCAAGATACCCATGAAAATACACACATAGTGTCAAAACAAGCCAGAGGAAAATTATTTGGGGGGGGGGGGGGGAATGAAAAAGAATCCCAAGTCAAATTTAAAGAAAATATCCCTTTATTAACTGTTGGTCAAGAATATGTTTGTATATTTTCAGAAAACAACTCCAAGACCATCTGGAATCCTGTTACAGAAAGGAATAGACAGAAGTGCTTCAGCCATGAAGACAGAAGAGACACAATTCAGAGATGGAAGATGCTGACGACGCCTCACCATACCAATTGCGTGTTGCTGAAGGATGTCCAGGACCAAATCAGAGACGGTCGGACCTGCGTTACCACCATTTGTCCACCAACCAGATCTGAAATATCATGGCTGACATGTACACATAAGGAACTATTTGACATTGAAATTGGGACTCAAAAGAACTGTTGGCCCAGAAAGGAACTCACTACAGACTGATTTGCCTCTCAGCATAACCATTATGACTTGTCGCAGTTTAGGTTCTTACAAGGCTATTTCTTGGATCACATGATCTCACACATCTAGAGGAAATAATGAACAACATAAACTGATGAACAAAAACAGACGCAGAGAAAGAGAAGCAGCGATCAGACTTTCAAACCTCAGAGGGAAAGTAGGGGAGGGTGGGGGGAAGGGGAAGAGATCAACCAAAGGACTTGTGTGCATGCATATGGTCTAACCAGTGGCCATGGACAACAGGGGGTGAGGGCATATGAAGGGAGGGGTTTGGGATGGGAATGGGGGGATGAGGACAATTATGTGATACCATAATCAATCAATCAATAAATAAATAAAAATTCATATAATGGTCATAAAATGAAATGTATGTAAAATCAATTCTGCCAATTCTATAATGGAGAATCCTATCTCTAAATTACTATGTACTACTGCTGTATTCTATATTATTGAGAGACAACAGCATACTCAATGGCAATTACCAATCAAGAGCCACATAAATATGAGCTGCTTTTAAAATGTACATCACACTGAGATTCAAGAGGAAGTTTCTGTTTAAACATAATTTATACTTTAATATCAAACCAAATTCACAAATATTGTTGGGGGAGAGACTAGACTGTCTGGTAGCGGGCGAAGCTCTAGGGTGCCTTTCTCTCAGAGGTACTTGCAGCGAGTACCAAAGGACACTGAGGTACACTGAGACTCAGGAACCTCAGAGGGCGGGGCTAACCGGAAGCCAAGGCTGTAGGCTCCACCCTGAAACTCTGCCCCTTCCAAGCTGAAATCAGAGAGGCTTTTGCAGGTTTCCAAGTCTAGTGGAATAAGGTTGTCTCCTGGCATAGACACAGCTGATCCTCCCAACTTACCAACTCAGGGAAGCAGCGAAAATGCCGAAACGAGGAAACAGATCACAAACGAAAGAAATGGAGGACAAAAAGCGACTGGATATAGAGTTCAAAGCCACACTTATAAGGTTGTTCAACAATCTCTTAGAAAAGGCCGATAAAATAAATGAGACCTATGAGGATATGAAAAGGGATCAACTAGAAATAAAGAATACATTCTCTGAAATAAAAAATATTATACAGAGTCCTAAAAACAGATTGGAAGATTGCAAGAATCAAGTCCAACATTTGGAACACAAAGAGCCAGAGGACACTCCACCGCAGAAGCAAGAAGACAAGAGAATCCAGAAAGTTGAAGATGGTGTGAGAAACCTCTGGGACAACTTCAAGCGAACCAACATCAGAATTATGGGCATCCCAGAAGATGACAGAGAGCAAGATACCGAAAACATATTGAAAGAAATAGTGACAGAAAACTTCCCCCACCTGGGGAAAGAAATAGACTTACACGTACAGAAAGCACACAGAACCCCAAACAAAAGGAATCCAAAGAGGACCACACCAAGACACATCATAATTAAAATTCCAAGAGCTAAAGACAAAGAGAGAATATTAAAAGCAGCAAGACAAAAGCAGGTAGTTACCTATAAAGGGGCACCCATACGACTATCAGCTGATTTCTCAACAGAAACCATGCAGGCCAGACGGGAATGGCAAGAAATATTCAAGGTGATGAATAACAAGAACCTACAGCCAAAAATACTCTACCCAGCAAAGCTATCACTCAGAATCGAAGGCCAGATAAAGAGCTTCACAAATAAATTTAAGCTAAAGGAATTCATCACTGCCAAGCCAGAATTATATGAATTGCTGAAAGGGGTTCTTTAGGAAGAGGAAGAAAATAAAGATAAAAATTATGAACAAACATGTAACTATCAACAAGTGAGTCTAAAAACCAAGGGAAGTAAAAATCATGATGAACAATATTAACTGTTGAATATAATAGAATCAGAGGTATGGAAGGGGAGTGGACTGATGATTCTCGGGGAAATGGGGAGTGGAGCGGGGCGGGAAGAGACTGAACATAAACTGCACCTATGGATGAGGACAATGGGGGATGGGGAAAGGGCAGAGAATTGAATGGAAACTTGGCGTAGGGGAGCAATTGGGGGGGAGGGGGGAATGAGGAACATTTGTAATAATATGAACAATAAAGATTTAGTTAAAAAAAAAAAAAGAAATAAACATTTGTTTTCACCAAAAAAAAAAAAAAAATCTTTCAAGAAACATTTTCTTTTAATCTCCACTCAAGAAATGAAGTGAAAAAGCAAGTTTGAAAATGTATAAATATTTAATGACTTATAAGTAATACAAATGTTTAATGGTCTCAATTATGCAGTCAAATATTCCAATGAACCCTCAAGCCAAAAAAGGCAAGAAGGCATAACTCTTTTACATTAAAATTTAAAATTCAACTACTACATAAAATATTTTTGAAGGAACTGACTTAAGTAGCTCGTTAAAAGGGAGGTAAAATAAAAGGTGCCATTGATGTTATACAGAATATTTACTCACTCGGGCCTTCAACTTCAGGTTCCTCTGATCCGGTTTGCCTGGGGGCTACATTAACTTCATCTGGTGATTGCAGTGTTTCCACAGTGTCAGGTGCCCCAATTACATCATCAATAGTTGTTTCCAATAAGGCTGGGCTATCTAGCAAATCAATATTCAGAGGCAAGCTGTAAAGGCAACAGAAAACTTACTTGGACCAAGAAATTTATCATGAAAAGAATTTAAAATACTAAGAAAAAAAATCTTAGTTGAAAAAAATTCATGTAAGAGTTTATATCCCAACTAGTTTATTTATCTGTCAAAACATTTGGGTAGACTTTTCTATCAGCCAAGATGGAGTAAATGGCACTGGATTTAACTTCCTATTTGAAATAATTTAATAAGGAGGAAAAACTGTTTTCGAGTCATCAAACATAGAAAGCAAAGGATAGTGATTCTGAAACTCGGGAAACAAAGGAGGTAAGCCCTATAGTTACCCTGAGAGATTTCCATGCCATGGCGCAGAGAGGGTGAAATGAGGCACAGCCCAGAAGACTCCCTGAGTTTCTTCTTAATAAGTAAGATGAGGCTGAGCGTCCAGGGAGACCACGGCAGCTACACTCACAGGACAGAGTACCAACAGGAGAGAGCAGCACTTCAAGGAGGGCTGAGTTCTGGAGATGTGCAGAAGGTCCCCTCTCAAGTATTCGGCAAGTGCTGGCCAGAGAATGCATGTGAGGAAACTCTCTGCGGCTAGGAAAAGAACTATCCAAAAGAATTTCCTCCTCCCTCCGTTTGGCTGGGGAAAGGACTACTGGCACTCACACTGGACCACAGTTCCTGTTCCATAGACTAAAACCTCTAAATTCACAGGGCATTGAGTATTTAGGAAGGTCTTGCCTCAACCATGGAGAATAATTAACTCAGGCTAAGCATAGCAACCAGCCCACCTAACCCAAAAAATCAAACTGTTTCTAAGTAATTTATCTATATTCCAAAACAAGTTCAAGAAGTTTTAGAGAAATATAGAATTATCTAGCATCAGGTAGGAAAGTTAAATTTGTTAGGTGAAGAACTTGATAAACTGTTAGACATCCACTCAAAGATTACCAGGAATGCAAACATCCCATGCTAAAGAGAATAATCAACCAATAGAAACTAATATTAGAATTAGCAGAGAAATCCATTAAATAGTTATGATATGTATTCCATAAAACCAAAAAAGTTAAGCAAAGACATGGAAGATATAATAAAGACTCAAAACAAACTTTTAGAGATGAAAACTACAATATCAGAAATGTAAAACATATTAGATGTGATTGACAGTAGATGAGAAGTTAGATAAGACACTAAAGGCATAGCAACAGAAACTATGCAAAATAAAACACACAGAGATAAAGAATCCCCCAAATGAAAAGAATATAATTTAGCTGTGGGACAACTTCAAGTAGCCTACTCTCTGGATAACTGGAGTTCCAAAGTGGGGACGGGACAGGACAAATGTTGAAGTTTATCAAAATCTGATGAAAACTATTAGTCCACAGATGCCAGGGGTCCTCCCACAGGGCACCACCTTGCTGGGGCTGACCAGCAGACCCTGAGCAATGGATAGATGGATTACTCTGAGACAGTTTCACTGTGAAAGAGAGGCTAAGGGACGGCCTGGCCAAAGTGACCAGGCAGCCTTGATTGCCTGCCTCGTTGGCTTCTATTGGTTTTTTTTTTTTTACCTTTAAATACAATCAGCAGGGTGAGTAAACTTGGGAAAACACATATTTACATTGTCCTCTAGGCAAGGGCACCCAGGGATTAAGCATAATGATTCCAGTAAACACCTGTGTGTCTGCAAATGCATAGACTTGTTTGGAAAGGTCAAGGAATAATTAGGGGCTTGCCTTTGACCCTCCCCTAAGTCTCCCTTACATTGGAATTCTGATAAACAGGGCAGGTGGCCTTCCACACACTTCCCTTTTCTTGGAATATCCTCCTTACAAGCTTTCAAACTAAGTCTCATGTTTCTCTACACACAGATCCAAGAATCTCAACAAACCCTAAAGACAAGAATATGAAGCATATCAAAATCAAACTACTTAAAACTTAATGATAAAAAGAAAATCTTAAAAACAGCCCAAAATATTATGTGTTCAAATAAAGATATGAGTGACAGCTGATTTCTCATCAGAAACAATGCAAAATAGAAGACCGTGGAGTAACATCTTAAAAGCACTGAAAGAAAACCTATCAACCAATATTTTATAGCTAGCAAAATAAAGCTTTAAAAAGCAAAGAAAAAGCTAGCTATATACCAAAGAGAAAACACACATTTTCACAAAAATGTGTACATAAAATTTTCATAGCAGCATTATTCATAGAGCCAAAAGTGAGAATAGCACAAACACCCATCAACTAAGGAATGGATAAATAAAATGTGCTATACCATAGAGCAGTGGTCGGCAAACCTCGGCTCGCGAGCCACATGCAGCTCTTTGGCCCCTTGAGTGTGGCTCTTCCACAAAATACCACGGCCTGGGCGAGTCTATTTTCAAGAAGTGGCATTAAAAGAAGTTTAGGTTTCAAAAATGTGGCTCTCAAAAGAAATTTCAATTGTGAGGGCTCTCCCTGGGGTCTCTTTTGATGAGGGCACTAATCCCACTCATGACGACTTCTGTCTTCATGACCTAATCACCTCCCAAAGGCCTGACCTCCACACATGATCACATTGAGGATTAGATCTCAGCATATGAATTTGCAGGGGGACACAAGTATTCAGTGCATAGCATTCAAAAGTAAGAAAAGAAGTCATAAATCAGAAATGACATAGAGGCCCATATATGAAAGAATGTTGAATTTTCTCAGAATTTAAGCTGAAGAACATGGTTTACAAGTACCCATGTTATAGGTGAACTGTATGTTCCCCCAAATTTCATATGTTGAAGTCCTAATATCCAATAGCTCAAGAATGTGATCTTACTTGGAAATAGGATGCTTGTGGGTGTAGCTTAGGATAAGTTCACAATGAAGTAGATTAGGCACTTCAGCATAACTGATGTTCTTTAAAAAGGGGACACACACACACACACACACACACACACACACACACACAAAAGCACCACATGAAGGTGAAGGCAGAAATCAGGTGATGCTTCTACAATCCAAAGAGTGTCCACAAAACACGAGAAGCTAGGCGAGAGGCCTGAACAGATTCTTTCTTAGCCCTACATGCTGCCGACACCTTTGTCTCTTGGACTTCTAGCCTCTAGAACTGTGAGATAAATTTGTGTCGTCACCCAGTTGTAATGGCAGTCTTAGCAAATAAATACATCTTATATTCTAAAGATCTCACTGAACAGGACTTCGTGAAAGAGAACCCAAAAGAACATTAGCCAGGCCATAAAAGACAAGAAATCCAAAAAGACCATCTGTAAGGGAATATAAAGGAAACGAGAGCACTTTGACTTTCCTCCTGCTGCCCCAGGAGAATAGGGAATTACACAATCACACCAAGTGAAAGGGAGGGTCAAAGAACCTGAGAAGAAGAGAATGGCATCTTACTTTCTGGTAGGAGGTTGCTGAGCATCAGAAACTATTAGGGCTCTGTCAGGTGTGGCCCTGGGAAAACCTAATGTATGAATCTATAAGCTTGGGAGTGTATGTAAATATATTTCCCATGCAGGGAAGTGCGTTCTTCAGCATGGAGAGGTTCAAACTCAGTGAGCTGACTAGAGCCAGCCTTAGTAACATGGGGAAAGGTCAGCAGGTGGACAGGCCACATTTCCTGTTTGGCAGAGCAAGAATGCAGAAATTCCCAGAGGCCAAATTTGGAACAGGACACACATTAAAATAAATAAATAAATAAATAGATAGATAGATAGATAGATAGATAGGAATGGATGGTATTACATTTTAAAAAATTAATTAGTTTAATAAATTATTTCTTCAGTGAAAGGAAATAGAGAAGTTCTCTTTTACAGAAGAATACCAACAGATATTTGTAGAAAGAATGACAGAATTGGAAAATCACCATATTGTAAATACTGAAGTAATAATTGATTTAGGCAAAAAGTATCAATTGATACTAAAACTGAAAGACTGTTAGGAAATAGGATATCCACCCAACCTCAAAATGATACCCCACATAGTAGAGGAAACGGGTACATTTACAGAAAAATCTGGTAGACAACACTTAACCAAAACATTAGTAAAAATGTTTAACTTCAATCTAATCATGAGAAATCTCACACATCTAAGTTGAGAGGTATACTGCAAAGGAATGGCATAGACTCTTTAAAAAATGTCAATGTCATAAAAGACAAAAAAGGGCTGGGGAACTTTTCATGACTTTAGCATAAAGAAACTACATGAATGAAATCTTGATTGGATCCTGGTTCAGAAAGAAAAGCAGCTAAAAGAGGCACTTACTGAAACATTTGAGTATTGACTATTATATTAGAGGCCCAGTGCACAAAATTCGTGCACAAATAGTGTCCCTAGGACTGGCCAGCGATCAGGGCTGCTTAGGGCCAGGCTGATCAGGACCCGCTGGAGAGGTGGTGACAGTCGCCGGCCCAGGCATGAAAGGAACGGAGCCAGATGCTGCCATTGTCAGCAACCCACCACCACGTGGTTCCCTGCCTCCCCACCTCCTCCTTCCCTCGCCACCATGCCGCTGGTGGCAGGCCGATTAGGGCCTGAGGCTGGGGGGAGGGATGGGACACAGGAGGTTGGCGACCAGCCCTGAGAGAGGAGCCAGCCTTCAGCCCCCTTGGGAAAGGGGTTGTGTCTACTGCCACCCACCCCCGGTTCCCCGTCCTAGCCAAGGGCCCTAAGGCCCCAGCAGGATAGGGAAGAGGCAATGGTCACTGGGCCAGGCATGGAAGAAATAGACGCCGGATGCTGATACCACCACCGTCAGCACCCCACCACTGCACAGTTTCCCACCTCCCCCCGCCTCCTCCTCTTGCCACTGCACCACCACTGTGATGGGCGGTGGTGGTCCGATTGAGGCCTACTGGCTGGGGGAAGGGACGAGGCAAGGGAGATTGGCTGGCGGCCCCAAGGAGGGAGCCAGTTTTCTGCTCCCCTGGTAAAGGGGCCACATCTGCCACCACACACCCACAGTTCTCCATCCCAGCCCAGGGGTCGGCCCCAATCACACAATCGGAAGTTGGCTGGCACGGGTAGGTTGGCCGTGGGAGCACACTGACCACCAGGGGGCAGCTCGTGTTGAGTGTCTGTTTCCTGGTGGTCAGTGCGCATCATAGTGAATGTTAATTCCCTTTGCTAAGGCTTTTATATACATAGATAGTATTATGCCAATGTTAAATTTTCTGAGTGATAGATATGTCCTTGGTTTTTAGAGATATATGTAGAAGTATTTAGGGATGTAGTAATATGTTTACTAGTACATTATGTTCCTCAATTCGTTCAGCCAAGTGAATAAATAAATGTCAGCATAAAGGGAAAATACTGACAGGTGGAGAATCTAGGGGAAAGGCATATGGCTATCCCATCCACCATTCTTTCAATTTCTGTTGGCTTTAAAGTTTTCCAAAATAAAAAGTTGGGAGACAAGAAAAAATACATATACTTCTCAAGTTGGGTGTACGTAAGTCCAGCGTGAAGCCCAATCAATGGAATGCCACCCATGAGACAAATGTACCAGGGTAAAATGGGGTAGGGCTGAACTAGAAATGAGAGGGAGAAGAGCACTGCAAAAGGTGAGATACGAAGTACATTGCCAATGTTGGGCAAGTGACAGGTGTATGAGGGCCTCTGAAAAACCATACTGATAGATCCTCCCTTCCCCCAACTGGTGGGTGGAGTATGATGTAAACTGCACCTGGGACCTGGACATACCTGAGTACCTAAACCAGGTATCTTAAATGGACTATACATTGAACCACCAATCAGCACCTGCCAAATACCATAAGCCCCAGTCCCTAAGTACCTGAGTAACTAACTATGTACCGTATACGGACCATACATTAAGCCACCAATTAGCGCATGCCAAGTATACTAAGCCCCCATTCCTCCCCTCAGAAGGCGTGTTCACCTCTGCATGTGTTGCTGCTCTCTCCTAGCAAGACAGCCCGGCAGGTCCTTCTCCTCTAATAAAACCTGTAGTCCTGGTTTTCAGCCTCTGTCTGGTCTTTCACATACTAACGTATAGCACAAAAGAGCTAGCATAGATCGGTTTTTGCTGGCTGTGAGATGATTACATTGTACGGGGCTGGGGGCGGCTGCAGGCACAGGCACAGCCACAGCCACAGCCGCAGGATGGGGCCAAGGCGCAGAACCCACGGACAGCACACTTGACCGCCCTGAGCTCATGCACCAGCTGAGTGGCGGCTGCCCCCACCCCCGCCCAGGGAGCTGAGGCAGGAGTCCGGGCTGGCGGGCAGCATGGGGCCACAAAGAGCCCATCGAGCACGGGCCGGCGTTCCCGCCGCCACCTTCAGATGTGCACAGAGAGAAGCTGTAAGGCTGGCTGGGCGAGCTCCGCTCCTGGTGGGAAGTCCCGGCCATAGCGCACTTCTGCTCGCTCTTACTTAGGCATTCCGCCTTCCCGACTTCGAGATTGAGAGAGGATGGGAAAGAGAAGCATCGATGGGCAAGAAAAATTAATCAGTTGCCTCATGTATGTGCCCTGACCAGGAATTGAACTCACAATCATTTGGTGTCCTAGATGACACCAACTGAGCTAGCCAGCCAGGAGGAGGAGAAACCAAGATGGTGGCATAGGTAAACGCCAACCTGCAGCCTCACACAACAATTTAAAAAAATACAACTAAAATATAAAGTGGACATTATCCAGAACTACAGGAAAGGTGACTGACTGGAAATTCTACAACTAGAAGGGAAGAGAAAATCAGAAGGAAAATCAGAGGAGCTGTAAAAGCCTAAGGTACAGAGACACGGTGCGCGCGCGGGGAGAGGACGGAGCCGGAGAGGAGGGGGCAGCTGATTGCCTGGCTGGTGTTCCCTAGTGGGAAGGAGATAAAGGCTCCGGACTGTGCTGAACCCCAACTCCGACTGCACTGAACCCCAGTTCTGGGCGAGACCCTGGGTCACAGGCTCATACAGAGGGCATCTGGGCTGTAAGGCAGAAGCTCAGGGGAGCGGCCAAAGGCAGAGCCCTGGAGTCGAGCACATTGCGCGCAGAGGATGGACTGTTGATTGGGCCCCGGGATCGCCCTAGCAGGAGACATAAGTTCCGAACTGTTCTTAACCCCACTTCCAACTGCACTGAACCCCAGTTGCAGGCTCGTTAGGGGAGAGACTAGACTGTCTGGTAGCAGGCGAAACTCTAGGGCACCTTTCTCTCAGAGGTGCTTGCAGCAAGTACCAAAGGACACTGAGGGACACTGAGACTTAGGAACCTCAGAGGGCGGGGCTAACCAGAAGCCAAGGCTGTAGGCTCCACCCTGAAACTCCACCCCATCCAAGCTGAACACAGAGGCTTTTGCAGGTTTCCAAGTCTAGTCAAATAAGGCTGTCTCCTGGCATAGACACAGCTGATCCTCCCACCCTACCAACTCAGGGAAGCAGCAAAAATGCCGAGACGAGGAAACAGATCACAAACAAAAGAAATGGAGGACAAAAAGCGACTGGATATAGAGTTCAAAACCATACTTATAAGGTTGTTCAAGAATCTCCTAGAAAAGGCCAATAAAATAAATGAGACCTATGAGGATATGAAAAGGGATAAACGAGAAATAAAGAATACATTCTCTGAAATAAAAAATATTATACAGAGTCCTAAAAACAGAATGGAAGATTGCAAGAATCAAGTCCAAGATTTGGAACACAAAGAGCCAGAGGACACTCCTCCGCAGAAGCAAGAAGACAAGAGAATCCATAAAGCTGAAGATAGTGTAAGAAACGTCTGAGACAACTTCAAGCGAACCAACATCAGAATAATGGGCATCCTGCCGAAATCGGTTTGGCTCAGTGGTAGAGCATCGGTCTGCGGACTGAAAGGTCCCAGGTTCGATTCCGGTCAAGGGCATGTATATTGGTTTCAGGCACATCCCCGGTAGGGGGTGTGCAAGAGGCAGCTGGTCGATGTTTCTCTCTCATCGATGTTTCTAGCTCTATATCTCTCTCCCTTCTTCTCTGTAAAAAAAATCAATAAAATATATATTTTTAAAAAGAATCATGGGCATACCAGAAGATGACAGAGATCAAGATACCAAAAACATATTGAAAGAAAGTGACAGAAAACTTCCCCTACCTGGTGAAAGAAATAGACTTATAAGTCCAGGAAGCACACAGAAACCCAAACAAAAGGAATCCAAAGAGGACCACACCAAGACACATCATAATTAAAATTCCAAGAGCAAAAGACAGAGAGAATATTAAAAGCAGCAAGACAAAAGCAGGTAGTTACCTATAAAGGAGAACCCATACGACTGTCAGCTGATTTCTCAACAGAAACCATGCAGGCCAGATGGGAATGGCAAGAAATATTCACGGTGATGAATAACAAGAACCTACAGCCAAAAATACTCTACCCAGCAAAGCTATCACTCAGAATTGAAGGCCAGATAAAGAATTTCACAAATAAATTTAAGCTAAAGGAGTTCATCACTGCCAAGCCAGAATTATATGAATTGCTGAAAGGGGTTCTTTAGGAAGAGGAAGAAAATAAAGATAAAAATTATGAACAAATATGTAAATATCAACAAATGAATTTAAAAACCAAGGGAAGTAAAAAACATGATGAACAATATTAACTGGTGAATATAATAGAATCAGAGGTATGGAAGAGGAGTGGACTGATGATTCTCAGGGAAAAGGGGAGTGGGGGTGCGGGAAAAGACTGAACATAAACTGTGCACCTATGGATGAGGACAATGAGGGATGGGGAAAGGGCAGAGGGTGGGATGGGAACTTGGTGGAGGGGAGCCATGGAGGGAGAAAAATGAGGAATATTTGTAATAGTATGAACAATAAAGATTTATTTAAAAATAGAAAAATTAAAAATTAATTTTTTAAGGGTGTGTGTATATATACATACACACACACACATCCTGACAACTTGGATTACAACATCATTTAAGTACTTTTGCTCCTATTCCTCTTTCTTATTCCTTAACCCTGAAAGTCAGCACCAGAAAAATAATGGGGATAACGTGAAGATGAGAAAACTAAACCACTCCCACCTTCATTAGAATGAGAATAGGGAAAGGGGGAATCATTAAATTGGGTGTAAGATTAGAAGAGGGGATGTCTTATTTTTCCATGAAGAAGAATACGGTACACATTTATTATTAAATGAAAATAAAGGAAATTTATTACCTGTATACGGTACGATAGTACGGTAGTTGTTAACACAAACCAGACAAACTGTGAATCCTACAGTATCAAGAATTTACTCATTTATTCAATGACAATCATGTCATCATCTTCTGGAACATCATCATAACAATCCAATTCCTGAATTTCCTGGTGAATTTCTTGTGACTCCATTTCTTTCAGAATCAGTGGACAAATCTCTCATGTTTAGCAATAGCACTGTCTTTAAATGAACACTTCTTGTCAAGGTAGCCTGCTCGCAGTGCATTTGCCATGCAGCTGTCAGTGGTTTTCTCCCATGAATTCTTCACCCAAGTCACAACTTCTTGCAGTTTAGGTTTCACAAAGTTTCCACGCTGATTTCTCTCCATTTACACATCAGTGACATCAGGACTCTGGGAAACGTCACTGGTTGCTAGACGCCAGTTGGGGCGGCCCTAGCGACCAGTTACGGTAAATTGATTTTCATTCTGAGACAGAGCCTGGGGGCCTTATTTTCGGGGGGGATGCCTTATATTTCACTCAGAAGGAAACCTGTAAGTAGGTCTTATTTTCGGAGGATGTCTTATTTTCGGGGAGACATGGTAGGACCTGGAGTCAAATATCCATCTCCCTAGGGGAAATGAAACCCAAGACACTTCATGTGAGGCCCTGAACAAGAGTCAGACTCAGTACTTGAAACCAGGGGAGTGCGTCTTCTCTTTAAGAACAGGGACCCAAAAAACTCAATTCACATGTCCAGGTTCAAATAAAAATAAAATGCTTGCCTGCAATGAAGGGAAGAATTTAAAATATCTGTGTGATCAGCAATGAGAACATCAGCTCCTGACTCAAGGACCAGAAGGGGTCTCTGAAGATCCTATCTGTCCTAAGACCTCTTCAGGGATAAGGATTTCAAAAAGTCAGACTTGGGCACTTCCAAATCTGCCTCACAGGAAAGAGTGAGTGGAGAATGGGAAGAAAACAAACCTGTTTAAAACAAGGCAAGTTGAATTCACAAACAAAATAAATCCAATGCTAACACGCAATCAACAGACCTAAAAAACGGGAGCATTTACAGCTGAGCAAGTAGAAAGGGTAATACACACACACACACACACACACACACACACACATATATATATAAATAGAGAGAGAGAGAGAGAGAGAGAGAGAGAGAGAGAGAAATATGCAAATTAAGCCAGGATGCCACAATGGTCACAACCAGCTCAGGAGGAAGGGCCTGGCGCTGGCCCAGAGCCTGAGAGATCAACAGACATGGCGGCCCCAGAGCCGGAGAGAACAACACACACGGGCGGTCCCCAGCCCCAGCCCTACAGTGCTGCTGGGGCCGCAGCAACCAATCTGTAGGGGGGCCGGGTTCGATTCTGATCAAGGACATGTACTTGGGTTGCAGGCTCCTCCCTGGCTGGGACCCAGGTCAGGGCTCATGCAGGAGGCAACCAATCGAAGTGTGCCTCTGGCATTGATGTTTCTATCTTTCTCTCCCACGCTCTCTAAACATCAATGGGAAAATTGCCTCATGTGAGGATAAAAAAAAAAAAAGAGTCATATCCTATAAAAGAGACATCTTAAAAATTCTTAAAGAAGTTGTTATTTTTTCATGGTGAAGGGACTGGAGTTCGTGTTGATGAAAACACATTAGCAGCTGCAGTGGCTACAGCAGTGGGGTAATGGATGTGGCCCCTTCCCCTGATCAGCCCAGTTGCCTCCCACAGAGGAAGGCCAGACTGTGGCTTAGACCCGCTTCCCATAGTGAGTGGGCCTAAGCTGTCAATAGGACATCCCCTGAGGACTCCCAGACTGTAAGAGGGGACAGAATGGGCTGAGGGACCCCCTCCCAGTTCACAAATTTTGTGCACCAGGCCTCCAGTACAATATAAAAAGGAATTATAATAACACTAGAGGCCCAGTGCAGGACATTTGTGCATGGAGGGGGAAAAGGGAGGAGGGTCCCTCAGCCTGGTCTGCACCTTCTGACAGTCCAGGACCCCACAGGGGATGCTTGACTACAGCAAGCAGGCCTAAGTGGGCAGTCGGACATCCCGTGAGGGGTCCTTGAACTGCCACGAAGGCAGGAGAGGCTCATGCCACCGCCATTGCACTTGCCAGCCATGAGCCTGGCTTCTGGCTGAGCAGCGCTCTCTCTGTGGGAGCGCACTGACCACCATGGGGCAGCTCCTGCGTTGAGCTTCTGGGCCCTGGTGGTCAGTGCACATCATAGCAATTGGTCATTCCGCTGTTCAGTCGATTTGCATATTATGGTTTTAATATATAGGATAATAGAATCTGAACAATTAGATATTAAATGAATCATTAGATATCCAATCTAAGGGACATAGTAAACTAGTAAAGAAAAAAAAAAGAATTATTGAATTAAAAGATAAAAATTGATAAAGTCACCAAGAAAGCAACAGAGAAAAAAATATGGCAAATATGAAAGATAGAAGATACAAAGATTAATATAGCTTAAAAGCTGACATAAACATTTAATAGAAATGCAGAAGAAAAAAATGAAAAAGAGGGTGTGATGCCTACAAATTTTCCCAAAAAAGAAGACACTACATATTGAACACATACATTTTACATTTTACTTTTGTTTTCTTATAAAACCACTCTAAAGCGAAAGAGGACACAAAATCACATTCACAGTCATAAAGATTTACCCCTATGTTTACTTTAAAAATTCTATAGTTTTTACGATTAATTTTAGGTCCATGACCCATTTGGAGTTCATTTCTTCATATGGTATGAAGTAGGGATACAATTTCATTTTTTATGTATTAATATCCAGTTATCCCAGCACCATAAAATTTTTTAAAAAGTAGTACTGACATAACTGGAAAGCCATCTGAAAACAAATAAGATCCATTAATCACATCTTATACTGAGGTGATTCTAAGTGGATCTGAGCTTACTGATAATATATGTTACTGATATTATATAAGAGTTAATATTCTAATACACACTAGAAACTTAAAAATAGAATATTAAAAAATCAAACAGTCTTGTTTAGAAAAGTAGGAAAATGCTACAGATATGAGCAGTCAATTCATAGGAAAAAATGTAAATGGATTTTAACATTCAAAATTTGCTCATGAGAAATTTAAATGAAAGCACATTGAATATCTCATTCATTAATCTTTTTAAAAATATTTTTTATTTCAGAGAGGGAGAGATAGAAACATCAATGATAAGAGAGAACCATTGATCAACCACCTCCTGCACCCCTCCCTCTACTGGGAATCGAGCCCGAAACCCAGGCATGTGCCCAACTGGAATTGAACCAGGGACCCTTCAGTGTGCAGGTCAACGCTGTATCCAGTAAGCCAAACCAGCCAGGGCCCCCATTAATCTGGACTATGGTATTTGTGTCGCAGGTGTATACAGGCCTAAACTATTGTGTTTCAAATATACATCAATAAAGCTGTAAGAAAAAAAATACACTTCATCTTCAATAAAGGGCAATATGGCAATATCTAGAAAAATTGTAAATGTATTTACTATTAAATTAATAACATAATTACATAGAAACAAACAAATTCAAGTCAATTTTAAGTGTAATACTTTATTATCAGTCTAAAGAGAAAGAACTGTGAGAAAAACTGAACTTAGATTTGTCGTTAATAGTGGTATAGGTACAGCAATTCTGAAACTACTCAGCATATACTGTACAAGTGGGCAAATATGGAGATATTGATATGGTAGGAATTAATTTGTTCCTAGGAGAGAAGGGAGATAGAAATAAGAAATTGAGGAGGCAAAGGACCTTAGTTATTGGACTGAAATTAGAGTATCAGTATGAATTTGTGAATTAAACATATGTACCGTATTTGCCGGCGTATAAGACGATTTTTTGGCCCTGAAAAATATGCCTCCAAGTGGGGGGTAGTCTTATACGGCGAGTATATAACAAACTGTATTTTGAGTGGAAATGTTAGGGGGTCGTCTTATACACCCAGTCTCTTATACACCGGCAAATACGGTATTTTTCAGGGCCAAAAAATCGTCTTATATGCCGGCAAATACGGTATTTTTTTTACTTTACTTGGTGATTCTAAAAGCAATAGCACTCACAGTAGCCATGAGCATACCTAGTGCCCAGATCTTGGTTCCTAACTATCATCTCAACTAAAAGGAACCAAGGCTCTTAAAGAAATGGTGATTTCAGGGCTAAGGAAAGTACAAATATGGAACCTCCTGTGCCAAAAAGTAAAAGTGTTCAAAAAGCGAAGCACATGGCAAATGGTACAGGATGCAGTTGAACAGGGTTCTCATTGCCAAATCTGGGACGGTGTGACAATCAAAAGTAACAGACCTGGCTGGTGTGGCTCAGTTGGTTGAGCATAGTCCCATACGCTAAAAGGTTACCAGCTCCATTCCCCATCAGGGCACATGCCTGGGTTTTGGGCTCAATCCCCAGTGGGGAGTGTGCAGGAGCAGCTGATGCATGTTTCACTCCCCCAATGATGTTTCAGTCTGTCTGTCTCTCTAAAAGTCAATTTAAAAATCTTAAAAAAAAAAAAAAGGATTAACAATTGTCATGAACTATAAAAGAACCCAAGAATCCATGTATAAAAAGAAAAAGTTATTTTTGTAGGTAACAACTGAAGAGTGTAGAATGATTGCAAATCATCATTTTGCAACTATCATACTAATTTTCACCACTAGGTGAAAGTTTGGGGGACACAGAATATTTATACATGTATTAGATAATTTTTAATTTCAAAAGGGTAACTTACAGAATGGACAAATCTCATAGAGATGAGCTTTGCCAAGTAAAGTTAGCAATGCCAATAATGGACCACGTGGCACCAGGCACCCTCTGATGAGAAGCACCACAGATACATCACGTCTGCACACATCTATACAGTACCTCATAATTTTTCCTTGTCCCAAATGCAGAACCTGAATTGAATCATGATGAAACAATCAATTATATCCTTTCTCTGAAACAGTAAGCTTGTACTATTTAAGAATGCTCATGTCATACAATATAGAGAGGCTGGGAATTGCAGATTAAGACACTTAAGAAACAATGAAATGTTAATGTATAATCCTGAATTAGATCAAAGAAGTTGCTATAAAAGATAGGATTAGAACACCAGGAAAATTGAATATAGACCTATATATTACATAACAATAAGATATATGTTTGATTCCCTGAATGTATGTGGTAACTGTTTTTGTGAACATGCAAGAGAATGTTATTTTTGTTCAAAATACCTGCTAAAGCATTTGGATGTAATGGCTCATTCAGTCTCTGTGAATCACTCTCCACTGATAAGGGGGAAAAACTCTTGCCTTGTGTTTCCCATACAACAAAGTCATCTTTTAAAGGGGTGCATCAGGGCACCTCCCTTATATAAAGCTCACCTCAGGTGCACACTGCATTGGAATAAAATTTAAATTATTTCCCTGAAATACTACGCCCTATGTGACTGGGTCCCTGCCTACTGCCCACAGCACCTTTACCATACCAACATCTTCCTAATGAAGTCCATCCACACCAGTTTCCTTCTGTGCCTCAAAACCAACTCAAAGGCCTCTATATTAGCTGTTATTTCTGCCTGGAATTCTGCTCTGCATGGCTGACTCCTTATGCCATTCATATCTCAAGTGTCTCTTCGAAGGCCTAGATCTCACCTCACAGTCACTCACTATGGCATTACATGTTTTTCACAGCACCTATCATTGACACCATGGAATCTTTATCTGTTTAGCATATTTATGTCTCCTTCACTAGACTTTATGTGCCATGAAATTAGAAACTTATCTTGGTCACTTATATTTCCGGAATGTAAGACAGTATGTGGTAAACAGTAGGTACTCAACTAGTCATTGAATTACTGAGTAACTAATTTTGATATGTACCCAGTATGGAGTTTATTACTTAAGCATGATGAAAATCTTAATGAAATCTCAAATGTTCATGTAGAAGCTATTCAAAACGGTACTTTAAATGCTAAGTATTGGGGAGGGAATAAAAGAAAAGACAGCAACACTTTTAGTGTAAAAACATTATCATCAGGTTAGGAGACACATGAAAACAATGTATTCCATTCATTCCCTGACTCTCAATCTATGAATTTCGTTTCAAACTTTAACAAAGCTGGGGTGGGGGGTAAGAGGTAGAGGAAGAAAAAGAGGGAGGAAGGGGAGTGTGAACAAGAGCACAGAAAGTGTAAACAAGGGAAGTGGTATTAAAAGAAGGGTATCTATTATGGAGGTTATCAGCAAGGTTTTCTCTTTCAACCTCTGTCTCAAAACAAAGCTGAATAGGATTCATTTATTTCTTGTCTTCCATTAAAACTAGTTGAGCTCTGACTGGTTTGGCTCATTGGATAGAGCATTGGACTTCAGACTGAGAGATCCCGGGTTTGATTCCAGTCAAGGGCATGTACCTTGGTTGTGGGCACATCCCCAGTAGGAGGTGTGTAGGAGGCAGTTGGTCGATGTTTCTAACTCTCTATCCCTCTCCCTTCCTCTCTGTAAAAAACCAATAAAATGTTTTTAAAAAAAACTAGGTGATACATTCAAGTAACAGACTGTATGGACACTCTTTCCTGTCTTACACACACCCTTGCATGTTTATGCCACATTGTTTGTGTGCTGCTGTTACTGAAATTTTTATGGGTAACACCAGATAGAATACCTCTCCTGATTGAAGCTTGTCTGTCTGCAAAATCACTTCAGAGTTTATCTCGGAATTTTTTGGTAAATTGTTCAGTGTAGAAAATGAAACACCAATGAATGTGGCTGGACACGTGTTCAATAACTCCTTAAATAAACATACTGCACCCACTCTTCCCTTCCCTAGGAAAATATGTATGCAATTTAAGTGGCACATTCTTATTGTCCCTTCATCCAGAAATATTTGTTTAACTGCCCACTGAAACTTGTAAACAGATAAGAGATTACAATCTACAAATAAGCAACTGTTGAAAGAGAATTTTAAAAAGAAGTTGCCCCTCCCAGTTTGGCTCAGTGGATAGAGCACTGACCTGGACTGAAGGGTCCCGAGTTTGATTCCAGTCCAGGGCATAGGCCTGGGTTGTGGGCTCGATCCCCAGTAGGGGGTATGCAGAAGGCAGGCAATCAGTGACTTGTTCTCATCATTGATGTTTCTACCTCTCTCCCGCTGTCTTCCTCTCCGAAATCAATAAAAATGTATTTAAAAATAAATAAATAAAAAAGTAGAAGTTGGTAACAGCAAGTACATCCTTAGCCCTGAGCATCCCACCTTATATACAAAACTTAAATGACTGCTTATCTTTTTGTTTCCTCTCTGAAACAGAGAAATAATCATCCTGGCACAAGAGCTGTTGACAAACCGAAGTTATTTAACTGTCATTGTGTTTCATTTTCATTCTATACAATCTACCTAACATAGGTAGGGACAGATACAGTGTACTACAAAATTGAAGAAAGACATTTGTTTGAAGACTACACAGACCAGCCTCCAAAGAACAGCAGCAAAAAAGCCACACACACACACACACACACACACACACACAAAGGAAACAGAATTTCAGATACTACATATAAAGAAATCAAAGTTTGTATTATTGCACTTTTTTTAAATAGGCAAAGGATATGAATAAACAGTTCTCCAAAAAACATGTGCAAATGGCCAATAAGCATATTAAAAATTCCCAAAATACTAGCCCCCAACAATGCAACTCAAAACTACATCACAATTAGGATGGCTATAATGGAAAAATTAGATAAAATTGCTGATGGAGATGCAAAATGGCACAGCCACTTTGAAAAACAATTTGGCAGCTCAAGATGTTAAACGTAGTTACCATATGATCAAGCAATTCCACTCGTATGTATATATGCCCCAAAATTGAAAACAAGTTCATAAAAAACAAAACTGTACAGAAGTCCCTCAATAACATTGTTTCACTCAGTGTCATCTCACCATTGATAAGAAAAAAATCTATTCTGACCAGAGCCAGTGTGTGTGTGGTTTGCTTGGTCTCCCCATGTTCTGTGTGGGCTTGCTCTGGGTTCTCTGGCTTCCACCCGAACGATGCGCACGTTGGGTGAACTTGTGTTGGGCGAATTAGCGTGTCTAACTTGTCCCAGGCCGAGTGTGTGCACAACCTACAGTGGAAGGGCATCCTGTGCAGGGCAGCTCCCACCTTGAGCTGCTGGGACAGGCTCCAGCCACCTGATGCCCTGAACTGGATTAAGTGTGCTGGAAACAATTATCTTACTTGTTTTTACTAATCTTTCTTAAATGTATATACATCAATGTTTAATATTAGAAGTGTTTACATTTTTATTTAAAAGTTTGGTGATATTTTTGTGGCCAAAAATATGCCATGGGAACTTAACTCTTACTTATAACACCTAGTCTGTCATGAAACTGGTTTTGTTATACTACATTATTTTGCTTAAAACTCAGTTCCTAAGAACCTATCTACCATGTTATGTGAGCACTTAGTTTATATGAATGTTCATAGTAGCATTATTCACAACAGCCGAAAGGTAGAAACCCAAATGTCCCTCAACTGATGAATGGACAAATAAAATGTGTAACATACAAGGAAATTCATTAAGCCATTAAAAGGATCAAATATTATACACACTACAAAATGGACTTAAAAACACTGTGCTAAATACAGGTAGTTAGACACAAAAAGTCAAATATTATATGATTCTACTTATAGAAAATTCCAAGAATGAGCAAATCCATAGAGATCAAGTAGATTAGTGTTTGCCAGGACCTGGGAGAAGGGGAGAACAGACAGTAACTGCTAACAGCTAAGGTGATTTTTGGGGAGGAAAATGTTCTGGAATTAGTAACAGTTGTACACCTTTGTGAAATACTAAAAGCAGAACTGTTACTACATTTCTACTCATTCTCCACGATCTAAGCTCCACCAAACTTTACATTTTATGGGGTCAGTACAGTAGATGCCAGTGTGGACTGTGGGACCAAGCTGCCCGAGTTGGGAGCCCAGCCTTACCATGGACTAGCAATGCGACTTTGGATACGCTACATAGCCTGATTGTGCCGTGCTCCCTTCACTGGCCTAAACACCGTACAGATTCTTACAGTTAAACACGAGGCCCAATGCACGAAATTCATGCAAGGGTCTCAGCCCTTGCAGCCCGGCTTTGTCCAGAATGTCATTTGGCTGTTCAATCTAATTAACATATTAGTTCTTTATTACATAGGATGCTTTGCTGGAGTAAATGTTTTACCTCCAGAACAATGTCAGGCATAGAAGCACTCAAATGTCAGCTGTCATTCCTGGAAAACTCCTGCCTATAGATATTTAAAATGGTAACACTAGATGAGATTACCAAGAATATGAGTTATTACAGAAAAGGTCCTAAGACAGCCGAAACCGGTTTGGCTCAGTGGTAGAGCGTCGGTCTGCGGACTGAAAGGTCCCGGGTTCGATTCCGGCCAAGGGCATGTACATTGGTTGCGGGCACATCCCCAGTAGGGGGTGTGCAAGAGGCAGCTGGTCAATTTTTCTCTCTCACTGACATTTCTAGCTCTCTATCTCTCTCCCTTCCTCTATGTAAAATATCAATAAAATATATTTAAAAAAAAAAGAAAAGGTCCTTAGACAAAGTTTAGGGGGTTAGGGACATAGGAAAAACTAGAAAGGGGACTAAAAGTGATTAGTGAGGTTAGCCAATTATCAAGAATAGTGTCCCTGTGCTAAGTGAACAAAGAATTTCATGAAGGAAGTGAGCAATTGTTTTGAATGCCAGTAACATGAGTGAAGATTGTGAGATTAGAAATGTGGAGGTCATCTGTGAGTGACAGCATAACACTATGGACGATGCAGAGCCCCTGTACGGACTTAAACAGCGCCCCTCCCAAAGACCTTCACCTACAACTCTTGCAAAATTGTCATGTATTGATTTTACGAGAACATGAAATGTAGTGCCACCTACTGGAACGGTTGTCATGCAGCCTGCACAATCACACTTAGAGGTTTAGCAGAAACAAAGTCTGATTGGAATGGGTTAAAAATAGAATGAGGAAAGAAAGGGCAGTTACGTACAATGTCCTCATCAGAAGAAGAAATGGGACAGCAGTCAAGAGTAGGTGGATTCAGCTGAAACCGGTTTGGCTCAGTGGTAGAGCGTCGGTCTGTGGACTGAAAGGTCCCGGGTTCAATTCCGGCCAAGGACATGTACATTGGTTGCGGGAACATCCCCAGTGGGGGGTGTGCAGGAGGCAGCTGATCGATGATTCTCTCTCATTGATGTTTCTAGCTCTCTCTCTCTCTCTCTCTCTCTCCCTTCATCTCTGTAAAATATCAATAAAATATATATTTTTTAAAAAGAGTAGGTGGGCCGAAACCGGTTTGGCTCAGTGGTAGCGTCGGTCTGTGGACTGCAAGGTCCCGGGTTCGATTCCGGTCAAGGGCATGTACATTGGCTGCGGGCACGTCCCCGGTAGGGGGTGTGCAAGAGGCAGCTGGTCGATGTTTCTCTCATCGACGTTTCTAGCTCTCTCTCTCTCTCTCTCTCTCTCTCTCCCTTGCTCTCTGTAAAATATCAATAAAACATATTTAAAAAAAAAAAGAGTAGGTGGATTCAGGGAAGGTGTTTTTTTAATATGAGATGTCAAAGATTATTTCTGTGCTGATGAGAATGAATATTCTAATAAAGAGGGAATTGCTGAATAATGTTCCTGAGTAGCTAAGCGTCCAGATCTAATAGACCAATGAAGACGTGGGCAAGAGCACAGGCAGTTCACCTAGAGCACTGGTAGGCAAACTGCAGCTCCAGAGCCGCATGCGGCTCTTTGGCCCCTTGAGTGTGGGCTCTTCCATAAAATACTACGGCTGGGCAAATCTACTTTGAAGAAATGGCCTTAGAAGAAGTTAAAAAAATTTGGCTCTCAAAAGAAACTTCAATCGTTGTACTGTTGATATTTGGCTCCATTTGCCAATCACTGATCTAGAGCAAAGGAAAGGAAAAAGAGCATCTATGGCCAAATGGAAATATGTTAAGAAGATGGTAGGTGTGTACAGAAGATCTCTTCCAGTTGCTTATTTTCTCAATAAAACATTGGAAGCAAGGTCATTAACTGAAAGTGAGGAGTGGAGAGTGAGAAGTGAGGAGTGATGGAGCCAGCATAGAATGAATAAAAGGAAATGTGATAGGATTTCAGGCATCACTGAAGGCCTACTTGAATTTAAAGTGAAACATTTAACAATGTTGCATTTCACATTCACCATCTACATTATATGCATAGTAGAGAGGTGTATTTAACAAACTGTGCACAACAGGGGTCAAGAAGTTTGAGGGCACCTCAAAAAAGTAATCATAAGTGATTATGTGTAAGGAAGTGAAGAATAAGGAGATATTCTGGTAGGTATTCAATAAATAATGAGGTGAACAAAAAAAAAGTGTCAGTATAAGATGCCCAAAATCTCTTATTTAAAAACTTGCAAAGATTAACCCAGGCTTCCTTACCAAATCCAAACTCCTCAGGCTGACATTTAATATCTTCCCATTGCACTTAACTTATCTTTAACTCTTATTGCTCCAATCAAGTCTGTGAAGTACCAATTAGTGATAACCTGGATATTCTTCAGTACTCATTATTTCCCAGCTCTTTCAAAAGACTTTCAAAGGTTTTGCTGATATTGCCCCTCAGAATTAATGTAAATTGTTAATGTATGTTTTATTTCTAAACTCTTGGGAGAGTTTATCATTACCGTATTTGCCGGCGTATAAGAGACTGGGCGTATAAGACGACCCCCTAACATTTCCACTAAAAAATACAGAGCTTGTTATATACTCGCCGTATAAGACTACCCCCCACTTGGAGGCATATTTTTCAGGGCCAAAAAGTCGTCTTATACGCCGGCAAATACGGTAAACTAGACACCAGGTGCATGAATTCATGCATGGGTGGGGTCCAGCAGGCCAGTTCCAATTGCAGACAATTGGGCCAGGTCAGCCAGGGAGAGGGGATGGGGGAGGTTAGCTGGCCAGCTGTGCCCCTAATTGGGGTTGAGGAGCACAATTGAGGGTGGGAGCGGGGCTGGCTGGGGGGAGGGGCCGCAGGAGGTTGGCTGGCTGGCCCTGCCCCCTGGTCAAACTCCTGGTCCAGGGGACAATTTGTATAATAGCCTTTTATTATATAGGATAATCCCTAAAGCTGATGGCTGGGCTACAAACACAGTTTTGTTATAAGAAACTCTTTTGTGTAATGGTATATATTCTAGTGGTAATTTAAATCCTGGATGTTTTCCATTAATTCTCTGGCTAGTTCCACAAGGCAAATCAGGACAGCAATCACCTTCCGATTATCATCTCTTATCTTTCATTTTCTTTTATTCCACACCTAATTTAAGTTAATTTAATGTTTACAATAACCAGTCAATCAATAAATTAGACCTTCATTAAGTAATCCGCAACTTCTATCAAATCGTAACCATACACTGGCACATCTCATTTCTTCTTTCTTTATTAAAATTAGTTAAAAACAAAACAAATAAAAACTTCCTCAACAACAGAAAGTCAGACCTGCAGCTGCTGAACCTGTTTAAAGAGGAGGAAGTACAGGTTTATGACTCCACTAAGGGAGTCTGCCGTCACACTCCTCAGAGA
The DNA here is from genome assembly GCA_963924515.1 of Vespertilio murinus. Classification (NCBI taxonomy): domain Eukaryota; kingdom Metazoa; phylum Chordata; class Mammalia; order Chiroptera; family Vespertilionidae; genus Vespertilio; species Vespertilio murinus. The sequence goes on from OZ004711.1 coordinate 8,113,116, forward strand.
TGCCGTTCTCCAAGTCAGTACCTCTTCTCCACGCCAGCATAAACAAAGTGCTGGCCAGCTTTCAGGGACAAGCTGTAAAAAGTTCACTCAAGCACCTAGAATTAAGGCCACAGCTTGTTGTTAGGAACACAGAGGCTTAGGTAATATCTAATAAAAAATTTGAGAGAACAATCCCTTTAAGAAAAACAGGAACATGTGTTTTCCTGTTTCAGTATAAAAATAAATGTGTATCATTAAAAAAAACATAATTATTTTTCCTTTCACCAATTTCTTTTGGTATTTTCTCTTCACGAATTCTCTGAAAAGGCTAATATTACGAAGAGCTCAAAGAGTTCAAAGCAAGTAAAGTGTGTTACGACTTAGCAATGGTCAAGAACTAAAGAAAAAAATGAAGTTACATGACATAGTAGTATTTTCTATTTAAAGTGACATGCTTCACGTTCTAGTGTCTATACAAAGATCAATGTCAACTGAGCAAGATAAAATTCTCACAATGACTTCATGTGACTAAAGAGTTAATTTATATAAACAGAGGATGGGAACTTTCTAAGTCCTTCAAAACAGGGAGCTGAGGAGGAATATTATATCTAATTCACATCATCCAGAGTATTTACAAAGAATATGAGAAATCCCATTTTATAGAGGCACACAGAGGCATAGGAAAAGGCATAGAGACAGAGGTTTTGCACCTCAAGAGCCACTCAAATTCTATCTCTTATGTAAAAGCATCCCATATGCATTCACAACAATTCCAGTAGCAAAGAGTAATTTATATTACTAAATTGTGATATAACTTATATTAAAATAAAGTATGTGGTGGTAAAGGAATTGTTATTGGTGCAAGATGGCTTTTATTTTTGCAAATCCACATATACTGCAATGCACCACATACAAAGGATAGAAAATAAATTAATGAACTTGATATTATTTTCAAACCCAATATTCAAAGCCTAAGACAAAAAATAATGGTCTTTCAAAGCAATAAACTATGTTTTATTTTTTATATATGTTTATTAATTTTAAGAAAGAGAGGAAGCGAGATGGAGATAGACACATTGATGAGAAACACCATTGATCAACTGCCTCTTGCACACCCTTCACTGGGTAATCAAGCCCGAAACACCGGCATGTGCCCTGACCAGGAACTGAACCAGTGGCCGCTTGGTTCATGGGTAGATGCTCAACTCCTGGGCCACACCAGCCAGACAATGAACTATGTTTTAGAAATGAATAATGTGTCCCAACCAAAACAGTTAAAGTACCATGGGTCAAACGATCCCTTCTTCTACCATCAGAGAATGCTGCACTAGCCCAGCCGGTGTGGCTCAGTGATTATAATGTCAACCCTCAGACTGAAGGGTCATGGGTTCAATTCCCAGTCAAGGGCACATACCTCAGTTGCAGATTCAATCCTCAACCCCAGTCGGGGCACAAGCAGGAAGCAACCAATCCAGGAGGCAACCAATCGATGTATCTCTCTCGCATCCATGTTTCTCTCTCTTCCCCGTCCCTCTCTCTTTTCTCCTCCCGACTTCCTCCACTCACTCTCTTTAAAAATCAATAGAAAATATCCTAACTCCTCAGGTGGGGATTTAAAAAAATGCTGTGCTAAATAAATAAATAAATATATAAATTTTTAAAATGCTGTGCTAAATGTGGGGCAATCAATAATCTTCAACTTTTCCAGTTTACATCTGTGAATACATACAGAAGTAAAAGAGATAAAAGTTGAGGATTAATCTTCTTATGCTTGTGAAGCCAATCATCTCCACATTCTTCCTCCTGAAACCCAAAGACATCTTACTCCTCCACTCATGTATTTTCCTATTTTGGCAAGATTGTAAGATGAAATGCGTGACATCAGGACAAATGAAAGTGACAAGGGAAGGTTGATAATCAAAATAACTGTTAGTGCCCCAACCAAGTTAATGTACAAAAAATCTACTAAATAAGAGAAACTACCATAATTAAAGCTCAGCTAATTTTTTTATCCTATGAAACAAGCTGCCTCCCCATCCTCCATTCAGGAGACACTTCAGTTCTATATCTTGGCATATTTACATGGCACCTATTACATCATGGATAGTTTTAACAATAAAGATTCATCCAAGTATATAACATTTTTCTGGGTCAACATTTTAAATAAATTTGAAAAAAGCCTCCCCTCAAAAAAAAGATTAGTTGCATTATACTGATGATATTACAATATTAGAATGTTTAACAGAGGGGAGGGTGTTAGGGGCTGGGTGAGAAGGGTGAAGGGATTAAGCAAAGGGAACACAGACACCAGTATGGTGCTTACCAGAGGAAGTGGGGGCGGGGAGGGGAGGTATGGTGGTGTAGAAGGTAAAGGGGCGATAAATGGTGATGGAAAGAAGACACTTGATTTGAGGTGATCAACAATACAATACACAAATGATGTATTGTAAAATTATATACCTGAAACCTGTATTTTATTAACCAGTGTTACCCCAATAAATTCAATGAAAAAAGAATGTTTGTATACTAGCTACTTTTTAAAATACAGACATATTACATACATATAGTTTGTTCTTCTCTATTAATTCATTTAAATGTATATCTATGATTATCCTATTAAGGTAGAAAGGATAGATTATAATCAGAAAGAAACTCCTTTGAACTATTTTTACTAGCAAAAGAAATAAACTTTTTTTAAAGCTTGTTTATTTTCATGTGTGAAAGTGTGAAGGTTCAAGTTTTTGCTGTGTTCAAATTTTTCTCTCTATAACCATTAGGTTGAAACTTAACCAAACTAACTTAAGATGTAAAAAAAATATTAAATAAAATTAGCCAGGACATGGAAGTTGAATCACATGATCCTGAAGTTCTGTGGTGATGGCTCTCCCTGGTCAAAAGGATGTATGATCAGTGACTTTTTAGGCACAATAGAATGCAGAGTATAACCCTGGCCAGTGTTAAAGGATCAAAGGATCACAGGTTTGATTCCCAGTCAAGGACACATACCTGAGTCGCAGGCTTGATCCCTGCCCCGGCGGGGGTGTGTTCAGAAGGCAACCAAACTATTTCTCTCACATGGCTGTTTCTATCTCTCCCATCCCCTCCCTCTCCTTCACTCTCTCTTAAAAAAAAAAAATCAATGGAAAAAATATCCTCAGTGAGGCTTAAAAAGAAAAAGCATATAAATAGGCTGATTACTATTTAATTTAGGTTGAGCTACCTATTAATTCTTCATAGCTCTAGAAACATGAATATCTATCTTAAAATTCTCAGTAGCAAAAAAGAAGTAATCACAATGTCTGTTATGAAATCCTAGAGCATATGTGAACTTGTGTAACACAGATAAATTTGCTTCCACTAAACCCAGTCTTAGCCCTTGACTTCCCCTACCCTCTTTGCTTCCTTCTCTTCCCATCATCCCTCCAACCTAGTTTCTATTATCAGGAATTTATAAATGAACTATTATATAAGAAGGATTTCAAAGAAAGAAAAAACATGATGTGTTTTTTTCAATCACTTAAAGATAACAGTACTGATTAACTCAAACTATGACCACTTGTGACATAAACTGAAGATCTTGCTCTTCAATTACAATCTTCCCGTATTTCCCCAAAGTTAGGATTCTTCTAAGAATCCTAGGAGGATGATTAATTTTAAAGTCAGAGAAGTCAAAACTTAGGACTTTCTAAAAAGCCAGACAAGTTTTGTTATTATTATACCTCTGTGGCTTCTATTATAGAAATGATAGGTTCTTAATCACATTCACACCCATAAAGTCGTTTCTTGAATGGCACAAACCAGGCTTTCAATACTTAAAATGTTATGATTCAAATTCCTTTCTTTTAAGAAATAATCATCAATAATACTTAACAATTGTAATCTGTGCTGCGTAATCTAAAATAGGATTAGTGGCTATTTTTAAGTAACCTAAATGATGATAAATTTAAGCAGTAGGAAGCGAGGCTAAATAGATGGATCTGTTCATATTTACAGGATGCACTATAGAATACTTTGAGCATCTATAGCATATATATATATATATATATATATATATATATATATATATATATGATTGTGATAAACTCATAGATTGAAACTTGCCTATACATTACATTACCTGAATATTACTTAGTTCTTCTAACTTATGTCTTCTATTAACAAGTTATATTATATTTGCAACTAACAGTCCACTAATAAAGCCCTCTGAGATATTTACCTTTTCCTAACAAAGAGGGATAAGACTGACCTCTGCTGAAACTGGTTTGGCTCAGTGGATAGAGCTTCGGCCTGCGGACTGAAAGGTCCCAGGTTCGATTCCGGTCAAGGGCATGTACCCTGGTTGCGGGCACATCCCCAGTAGGGGGTGTGCAAGAAGCAGCTGATCGATATTTCTCTCTCATCGATGTTTCTAACTTTCTATCCCTCTCTCTTCCTCTCTGGAAAAAGTCAATAAAATATATATATTTTTTAAAAAGACTGACCTCTGAGGTGAGCAGGATGGTAAACCAGTTAGGCTGTTGAAAATGAAGTTTCATTATCTTGAAGTATTATAAATTCTCAAATTATAATATATATTCAAATTGCTATATATATAGTTTAAAAGTTTTAAAATTTTGTTAAATTAAAAAAAAATGGTTAAAAAACAAAAGAATTGCTTCCCTTACATCAGTTCCCATTACATCAGAAATGTACTTTTTTTTAGTTAATTTGCCTCTATGAATTATAACAAAGAGCTTGAATAATTGTACTTTGAAGTTCATAAAGGATCAAATATAATAATATATCCAATCCATTTAAAAGTGATATGCTTTTGGCTTCAGACTTTTATTTTAAAGGTTATAGAGGGCCAGATTATATGGCTATTGCAAACCTGGGAAATCTTTCAGATACATGAGATAAAAGAGAAAATTGAAAAGACAAAAGTAAATAAATTTTCCATTTTGTACCACCGTTCAGTAGTAATAGAACTATTCAGTTAACCATTGGTTAAGTAGTTAATGATGCAAAAGTAACCATTCAGTTTATCTCCCTACATGATTCACATTATTAATGTGATTTCTAGACCTTTCAATAAATTAAAATACTTGTGTTTATTAAAAATAAGTGTTTTAAATAAAAACATTAATTGAAAGTATAAAATCTTGGGCACTTAACTGAAATTAAGGCATGGGTCATGGTCATTTTGGGGGAAAATATCACTAAAGACTGATATATTGTGCCAGAACATGGTTCCTTTTGTGTGCCTTTAATGTGTCCAATTCTTTTAACTTCAATCTATTTGGATGGCAAGGATTGGGGTGAAAATGGGCAGCTTGTTCATAAACACAAACCTTCTCTTGGACATCTGATGAGTGATACGTTAATATGTTAAAATCATGAAAAGCCTTTCTAAAGTTACAATGATATACATGCCCTTTCAACACAAAAGCATGTCATTAACATTGATGGCATATAGTCTTCAGATCCTTTCCCCTTCCATAGAATTCCATTACAAACACCACCACATGACTAGTAACTCAATATAAAATAACTTCTCCCAAATTCTCCTAATGTGATCAGTCCCCAATAAACACCAGAGAACAAATACCATCAATTTGCACAACAAAGAGTCCCAAGGCCTAAGAGGCTGAACACTCATATATCAGTCATGGCTGCATGGCTGGGAAAACGAACATCATGATGGACTCCTGCATTCTTCACATTGTGCTCATGGACAAAGTCAGTGTAGTTTCTATGTACAGGCTGGGGCGGGGATAAGGCCCTTGTGTTCCACTGGTTTCCACCACGTTGGCAGCAGTCACTGGCAGCAGAGAGCCTGGATGGTTGGGGAGTGGGAGGGGAGCACAGTTAGTCAATAGGAATAGGAGAAAACCGATGAGTAAGAGGTAATAAAAGAGAATGACCAGCATGCACCACTGCTACAAGCAGTTATCAACATCTCCATGCAAGCACATTAAAAAATAACAAAGGTGGGGAAATCCCACAAAGTTACATGTAGTGGAAAATGTAAATATGTATAAGTAATCAGTCTGTTAAGTGAATGAAATAAAGAAAAAATTCCATAGAGAGCAAGACACTTTGCATCTGTCCTTGATGTTGCTATCAAAATCAAGGCAGAAATGCTGTTTGAGGTTCTAATAAGAAATAATATTTATAATCAACTTAGTTAAAATATGTCACAGGGCAATTCCACACAAAGACAAAGGCACATATAAAAAAGGGCAATTGTGAAAATTATCCCCCAAATTAAGTGATCTCACAAATTAAGTGAAATCCATGAAACAAAATTCAGAATGAGGTGTTTGGTTTTTGTTTTTAAATCTATGCTCAGAGGCTATGTAATTTTACATTGATGTTCCCAACTACCAAGAGAACTATTATTCCTTCTATAATCAAAGTTCACAGGAGCTGAGAATGAAATTCAATAGGTACAGATAACATGATATTATAAGCCCGCTCCAAGAAATAGATTTAGTAACTGCATTAGATGCCTTTTACACACAGTGCGATAGAACAGGCCTAGAGAACTGTGAGAGTGAAACATGCACACAAGCAGTTCCTGGTTAGAAATTATCAGAGTCCTCCAATAGAAAGAAAACATTTACCAAGGTTCAGAAAATCAGGGTTTTATGACATGGCCAAAAGGGCAACATATACTTAAGATAACTATAAAGAAAAAAAATAACCCCAATTATAAAAGACACATAAAGATATTTAAATACAGTATTTTTTTCTAACTCAACTAAAACATGAATATTCATTATTTTTCCATAGGAAAACTGAAAAAAACTGACTAAAATTTTTTTACAATAAAATCATTTTCTTTCCTTCAACTGAAATACAATTTGTTCATTAGAACCCATAAAATTCATGACCCTCAATATAGGGTCTTTGAAAATTTAGGACATTAAATTAGGTTTATGTTCTCCCTATATATGCAAGATTTTCTAAATATTATTCAATTTTTTAAATAAGATTTTAGTTAAGTTGTATCTCAAAGGGTGATACTTATTGGATAATTCTAAGTTAATGCTATGCTAAATCATTCACTACAATAACGGTGTCATTTAGAAGACATTGGGAAGAAAAGGCTACAGAAATGAACAGGGAGTAGGTTTAAATGAAATTAGTTACAAGTTGTCTGCCAGGAACAGAAAACAGTCCATTATTCTGCCCAACTGTTCAAACCTAGGGAGCATTTCTAAATGTTACTAATGTGTCACTTTCTAAAGGAGGACTTTTATAGTCATTTAAAAGTATTAAGAATCAAAGCATGCAGAAACAAAGAAAGAAATATGGAATGCATTTTAAATTAGGGCTCGGGAGTCCATTAACACCAAAACATATCGGTTCTGTATTATTCTTGTGCCACTGCTGACATACACCGAGGCTGATTAGGTTTTAAGGACACCACTGTACTCCATTTTAGCAAAAGAGGTCACAGCACAATTACATAATGGAAACACAGTTCCAAATTTTTCATTTTTCTTCTAAGTCAATATGCTCAGATTCAATATTCTCTCTTTATAAAGGCTGCACCAAAGGAACTAATTAACTAGATTTAAATATGTATGCATAAAAGTTGGAAATCTCAATATTTAGTGTTACAATACAGGATGCAAAGAAATCAGGCTCTTGTTCCACACTAATATAAAAGGTAAGCATGTATTAAGAAAATTCTTTTATAGTTGAAGTCCCAGAAGCACTACGTTCCCTTGCCTTGGTGGTAACAACAAGGAGATGAAACATAGCTGCTTGTTGGAGCCGTGTTTTCAGTAAGAAATTGAAAATAACTCTTCTTAATGGCTTAAAAAACTAAAAATTAAAATTGACATTTAGAAGCCTCACTATTCATACTTTAAGTGTGTTGTGCCCACGTGCACACACACACAAGTCCCCCCACCACACTTTCAAGTAGAAAGAAAAAATAATAGGGTAGATTCCCTCAATTTCAGAAACTAATCAGGTTATTTGAAACTGAAGTAAAAATATGCCCAACCATCAAGAGCAAAGCACCTTGCAGTTAGTTAAGCCAAAATAACAGCAAAACACAATTACATAGGAAAGTCTGAAATGATCACCAACCACTGTGGACCCACCACCATGAAGGAAGAACTGGTTGCACAGAAAGCTGACCAAAACCTTGAGATCACCACAGAAACTCATTAGATTTCAGGTAGTAAAACTAAGAGCAAGAAAAAAAGAGAGAAAAATCCTATGAATTAAAGTTCATTTCATAAATAGTCACAAAATTTGAACAGATAATGCAATCAACGTGACCAGTCACATAATTCCCAAAGGCACCCCCAAGCCACATACATTTAATTAGGAAAAAATGATGAACCCCAAAGATTAACCCAATAAGCCACAAAGTATCCATATTTGTATATTTACTATCAACCTAAAAAACAAAAAAACAAAACAAAACAAAAAACCACAAAACAACCCTGGAAATCTAAACAAATGAAATCTCTTCCCTCTCATCGGGAGTATTTCATGCTTTGTTTTATTGGACTATAATCATGTTTCCCTCATGCCTTTTTCTTCAGTCTTTAAAGAAGAAAACACATCCAAAGGGTAGCACCATGTTGTATGGAATAACATGTAACAAACATATTTTCCTTATAGGATTTAGGAAAAGGTTCTATTGACTTCCATTGAAATCTTTTTTAACAGACCGCCCCCGCCCCCACATCAAAGCTCCCAGATCATGCTACCGAAACGAGGAGAGCTGTCTGATGGTCTTCATTAGACACCTGCACTCCCGAGCTTCTTCATCCAGAGCTCTTATTTTTCCCACCCCAGGAAATGCTTAATAATATGCCTCTTTTCAGCTTACAAATATGAATAATTTGCTTTCAATCATTTAAAGTACTCTACAGTTTTAGCTGGAAACTTATAATACCATTAAGCAAGCAATATTTTCTTTTGGCTTAGGGAGTTAACAAACCATTTCCTGTCATGCTGGTCTGTTCCAGGACTCCTTGGAAGATTCTCCGTCTCCACCAACAAGGGGCCAGAGGGAATGGAAGAAGTCACCACCAGAGTAGATCTCATACCCCAAGCCTTTGGACACAAGTTATAAAAATCATTTATCTTGATTAAAGGATCCCTTCACCAATTAAAAGAACATTAAAATGGAATACTATCTACATAGTCAACAAATATAATGTAAATAAATGCTTCTCTGTTATGTCACCTTGAAGATAGATAGTAATCTAACTGAATATTAGTATTTGATTCATTTCATACGATTTACAGGAACAGAAAGTTTTACAGAGCACCTGTTCTATTCACAACACCTTAGAGAAAATAAAAGGGGTTTCACATTACTAAGCCACTTTAGAGATGAAATAAAAAATTCTTCCAGTCATACCACTATGAAATTCAATTAATAAAATATTAGTTTCTGTAATAATTAAGTACAGTGTTCTAGTGCTTTAGAAGCTTAACATTAAGAAGACTTACCTGTTGAGAGTCATTACTCTGAGCTGAAACATTACTGTGAACACTGTAAGGGGGGAAATCATTAAAATCTATTAAAAATCATATACTGGTACAGGGCTTCATGTTGTCAGATGACAATAAAAGTAGCTCTATTTTTAAACACATTAATTTTGTTTCAAATAAAGAAAAAAATTACTGTTGCTTAAAAAATGTAAGGTGCCCAGAAAACATTTGCTTTTATAAGCACATACTTGCTTTTCTATAGTCTGCTTATTTGGTATTTCCATGTATTTTAATTGTGCTTTATGTAGATGTACTAAATGTGTTTTAGATGTACTACTAATCTTGTTTATTCACTGGACAATATATCTCAAAGATGACAAAATAAAGATGCCTTAAATTCAAGGCATTAAGCACCAACACCTACATAAACTTACCTGTCACTTCTTTGGTATATTCCTACCCTCTCAATGTTTTCCAGTGTCAGCAATAGCTCAGCATTTTATAACTCAAAAGGCCTTAGTATAAAGTTAGAAACTTCTCTGTATACCTTTCCCTCCAAATGATTTATTAATGTTTTTAAATTTTTAATTTCACTCATTTTCTTCACTGTCTCTCACAAAGCACTTAAAAAACCTAAAGCTGTAATTCAACAAAATAAATAGGAAAACTCAGAAAAGCTGCTAAGAAAAAAAAAGAACATTCAATGAAGAACATTCAGTGAAATGAACATTGAATGAAGAGCCCAAAGAGGAAATAATACCACAATACAACGAAGGGGAGAGAGGATACTTTCAGACCTTCTAGCATAAGCATAATTAGTATTCTAAAGTAAAGAATTCAACTAAGGCAACAAAAGTTTTGTTCCAAGTTATTAAAGAAGTTCCTTGAAAATGATAAAGTAATGAGAGATTTAATGAGTGCCCCGGCCAGCACTGTTCAGTGATTAGTGTTGGTCTGTGCACTGAACGGTCTTTGATTTGATTCTGTTCAAGGGCATGTACCTGGGTTGCAGGTTTGATCCCTGGCTCTGGTTGGGACATGGGCCTCGGGAGGCAGCCAATCAATGTGTCTCTCTTACATTGATGTGTGCCCCCCCCCCCGCAACCCCACCCCCGCTCTTTTCTTCCTCCTCCCCTGTCCTTTCCACTGTCTCTGAAAATTAATGGAAAAAATATCTTCAAGTGAGGATTCTAAAAAAGTAATTTAAAAAAAGAATGCTTCTTAAACACATATTCATGCAAAAATAACATAAAATCGTTTAAAAATACGATTTAATGATCATTGTGTTCCAGAAAAATGAGATACAGAATTAAATACATTCAGCTCTTTATTGTTAAATTATTGACCTTCGAGGACAAATAAAGAATATTTCAGTTACCCCAAAGGAGATTTAAAAGCCAATTATTATTAGTATCAGGTTGGCACAGACTTCCCAATAACAATACTCAAGAATATTATACCCAGCCAAGATGTCTTTCTAATAAAAGGAAATAGGCAAAGCTTATCAGTCACAAACAAACCTTGACTGCAGTATCCAGGAGCCTTTCTTAGAGGAGCAAGAGCAAAACAAAAACTATCTGATGATGAAAGGACTTAAAAAAAGACTCATGCCCTGGCCAGTTTGGCTCAGTGAATACAGGATGGCCTCAAGACCGAAGGGTTGCAGGTTTGATTCCTGGTCAAAGGCATGTACCTCAGTGCAGGTTCCCCAGCCCTGGTAGGGGCGCATGTGGAAGGCAACCAATCAATGTGTCTATCACACGTTGAATTTTCTTTCTCTCTCTCCCCCTCCCCACATCCTTCTACTCACTCTCTAGAAATCAGTGGGGGGGGGGGGGGGAAATATCCTCTGGTGAGGATTAAAAAATAAAAAGACTCACAAATGAAAAAGTTTTGATAAAAGGCTGAGTGATGAAGGAAGTCAATTTATGTTTGTTTGTTTTTTTAATCCCCACCAGAGGATATTTTTTTTATTAATTTTAGAGAGAGGAAGGGGGAGAGACAGAAAGAAACATCAATGTGAGAAACATTGGTCAGTTGTTCCTATATGCACTCCAACCAGGATAAAACCCACAACCTAGGTATATGCCCTGACCGGGATGTACAGGTGTACAGGATGATGCTCCAACCAACAAAGCCACTCAGCCAGGGCCATTTCATGCTGTTTTTAAATTAATTACATCTCTATTATAAGTTGAGTCACCAGAATTTGTACTACCATTGCCTGGATTCAAATCTAAGCCACAGCACTAGCTATTACTCTTAGAATTTCAGGTTCCTCATTTGCATGAAATTATTAGGAGTATTAAATTAATTAATAATAGCAAAGCACAAAGAACACTGATAAATAAAATGAACTAGAAAAAACAAAAAATATTGTTTAATGTAGATCTGTTGCCAAGGCAAATGTAAAAATATACGTGTCAGGCATAAGTTATTTTTACTACTAATAATGTTGCTCTTTTCAGAGAACATTATATGCTGGTTTAAGTAACTGATAATCCCAAATATTAATGAAATCTGATCCTACCTGATTGGTACAGAAATTAGACTCGCTACTCTATGGTACCCTTAGTTACTCTCTGGAGCTTTTCCTTAAACTGGGAATAACCCCAGGAGGTGAAGGATAATAGATGAATAATAACATGAGAAAAAAGTACTTAAATAACTAATGCTAACTGGATCAGAGCTCTTTGTTTTCAAACAGTTGGAAATGTTGAAAGTACTATTTTCTCATAATTATACATATTCTTTCGCCTCCACTAATATGAAAGTAGGAGCACTTCTCACTACTGACATAATCTAAGCTTCCCCTTTTAAAGGATCAGCTGCAATAACTGATACCTGTTGCTTTTATACCACATCTATTCATCTTCTCCTCCACCTTCGTCTTTTCCTCTTTTCTGTCTGAAAAATTCTACGCTAAGCCTGTAGAAAAAATGTGATCATTCAAAATGTCACCTCTTAAGGTACCTCATATTATTAGTCAAGACTCACAAGAAAATAGAAGATAAAATAGTACAAGTAAAATGACTAACATCAGTTAATTTAAAAATGTGTTATTCAAACTGGCACAGTACAAGGTCAAGAAGCTTTTTGGGTCAAATAGTTTTGCTTTTTCAAACAGTACCGTTTTCCATGGTTCACTGAAGCAAAATTATTCATGCAAACAGAACTACAAGGGCAAGACTGAAAGGGCATTCATGCCAGTCCACGCTCAGGCTCTCAAGCTCTACTGAGTAATGCTGAATGACCTTCAGTCAGGAGAGCTGAGGGCCCCCCGCCCCCGCAAACCACCACTTTCATTTCTAAAAGTTTATTCTAATAAAAAAGTAATAAAGTATCATCACTTAAATATCCCATTTCTAATGTGTTCAATTACTCAAGAAAAAAATTCATTATTACAGTTAAATTAATTTTAATTTGAGAAAACTATACATTCAGTCATGTTCTAGTCAGAAATGTGTATATCAAAAAACTGTAAAGGATGACATACTCTTATACAATAAAAGACTTAATTTTTCAATTACATATCTTTGCTTAAATGTTTTGTTTATATTTCTGATGACTTCACCAGGTTACCTTCTTTCAGATCTAATATTCTGTCCCAGCTTCCCTTTCAGGAAAGTAAAACATGATGTATTAAACAAAAAACAAAAAAAATTTTTTTTTAAGTTTAAAAAATACAGAACACCTCTAACATTTCTCCACCATTATCTTCACAGCACTGGTTATATGTAATTCCAAGGAAAACAAAATAACCAACAGCTTAAAAAATTTCAGAGATAGCTTTCAAAAAGCAGAGTGCTTTTGTGATAAATCAATAATCACAGCATAGCTTTCTAGGTGAAAACACAACAAAACAAAAACAAAAACAACTAAAGACATTTCAAGGTGAGGCTGACAATACTCAGTGTACACAAATTTTAAAAAGAAATATATTTCAATGTCTTGAATCTGATACTTTTAATAGGCATTCCAAAAAACTGATGCATAACGAGGTTGAGAAGCATTATTTGAAACTATATAATGTAATATATACTATTAAAATTTATTGCTTCATCAAAAGTAGGACTTCTAGAATGATGGGTTGAGCTTCCTCTCCCCAGTAGAACAAAGATTTAGCTGGTGACAATTATTTTTCTAAAATCTTCAAAAGGCATATATCAAGTGGAGAACCATTTATTCAAGAAAATCTTCTAATTCTCAAGAGCCAAGCCTGGCAGTTGAGCCACAATTTGCTCCCCTTTCCCATTTCCCGAAGCTCAGTGTGTGGAAGCTCTATTCCAGACTGGTGCAGCCAAAAAAATGAACTCTTTCTCAGCAATGCATACTTTAAATCAATTATTTTAAATATGCTCAGTAAATAAAGAAATCAAATCTAAAAGTAAGAGAACAATGTCTACACAAATATATATCTGGGTTGCAGTTCAATCCTAGCCCCAATTGGGGCTCTTGCAGGAAGCAACCAATCGATGTGTCTCTTTCACACAGATATATATTTCTCTCTCTCTCTCTTTCTCTCTCTCTCTCTCTCTCTCTCTCTCTCTCTTTCTCTCTCTCCCCTCCCTCCCTCTCCCCCTCCTCCTTCCCTCCCTCCCTCCCTTTCTCTCTAAAAACATAATAAAGATCTCATATCAAAAATCTAATCTTCTACCTTTAAGAAACTAGAAAAAGGGAAGCAAGCAGAGGAAATGAAATAATCTATCAGAGTAAAAAAATTATAAAATAGGCCTAGCCAGTTTGGCATCGGCCTGCAAGACTGAAGGATCCCAAGTTCAATTCTGGCCAAGGGCACATGCCTGGGTTGCAGGCTCAGTCCCCAGTGGCATGGCGTGCAGGAGGCAGCCGGCTGATGATTCTCTCCCATCACTGATGCTTCTCTCTCTATCCCTCTCCCTTCCTCTCTGAAATCAATATATATACCATATTTGCCGGCGTATAAGACGATTTTTTTTGGCCCTGAAAAATACCGTATTTGCCGGCGTATATAAGAGACTGGGCGTATAAGACGACCCCCTAACATTTCCACTCAAAATACAGAGTTTGTTATATACTCGCCGTATAAGACTACCCCCCACTTGGAGGCATATTTTTCAGGGCCAAAAAATCATCTTATACGCCGGCAAATACGGTATATATATTTAAAAATTATAAAATAGAGAAAAATTGATGAAACCAAAAGCTGTTCTTTGAAAAGGCTAACAAAACTGACACACTTGTCCTGATAGCTGTGACTCAGTGGTTAGAGCATTGGCCAGCATACCAAGAGGTTGGGGTTTGATTGTCAGTCAGGGCATATACCTAGGTTTTGGGTTTGACCCCAAGTTGGAGCATGTATGGAGGCAACTGATCGATGCTTTGCACTCTCTAAAAATCAGGGAGGATTTTAAAAAATGAACAATAGGACATCACTAGCAACCTTCCTATATAATAAAAGTATAATATGCAAATCAACCAAACTGCAGAACAGGTTGCTATGATGCGCACTGACCACCAGGGGGCAGACACTAAATGCAGAAGCTGCTCCCAGCCTACAGGCCCCCTCTCTCAGCCACCGATCACCCTGCCAGTCGTCCCATAGACTGGTCCTGATCACCAGCCAGGCCTAGGGAACCTACCCGTGCATAAATTTTGTGCAACAGGCCTCTAGTATAACAATAAATAGGAAAAGTGAATAATATGAACAATTGTATGCCACAAACTACATAACTTAAATGAAATGGGAAAATTCTAGAAAAACATAAGCTTCAAAACTGGCTCAAAATGAAATCTAAATAGACCAATAACAAGAGATTGAATTAGAAATTTTAAAACTTCATACAAAAAAAAAAATCCAGGCAAGATGGCTTTAATGGTGAATTCTACTATACATTTTAAAGAATGCCAATTCTTTACAAACTCTTTCCAAAAGATAGGAGAGAAGGAAACATTTCCCAACTCAATTTGGTGAAGCCAGATACCTGATGCCAAAAACAGGTAAAGACATTACAAGAAAACCACAAACCTATATCTTAGATGTATAAAGATAACTCCACAACAAAATATTAGTGAACCAAATACAGCAACATGTAATAAAAGAAGGATTATACACCATGACAAAGTGGAATTTATCCCACAAATAAAATTAATTGCTTATCTGTAAATCAACCTTTCTTTGAATGCATTGAATGCAAGGACCATAATTTATTCATCTTTAAATCCTCAGTCACATACCAATAACTAATGTGTGTCATTCTCATTATAAATAGCACATCCACACCCACCCGACTTTTTTATTTCTTTAAACTGTGTTACTTTTTGTGTCTAGCATTATGTGTTTGTTCCCAAATGCTTAGTGACAACTTAAAAACTTTGATAGATCTTCAAAATACTTGTTCAATTAATGATAGCAACTACATAAATTTTAAAAATTCTATGTCAATTCCTAAGATGCAAGACATTACCCACCTGAGTTCTTCAGGTTTTGCTGTACCAGCTGACAGAATTAAAATAAAAAAAGTCCCATTAGTTTTCCTCTTACATGGTAAACTGCATCACTGTTCATAAAAGCAAGTCTGGATTAAATGTATTGTAAGCCATGGCTCCCAACCATAGATTTAAAAAACCTTCATTTCACAGCATTAAAGTTAATATGGCAATTACTTCTATTTTTTTTTTTAAGTAAGCAAAATAAGCGTCTCTCTCTCTTCTTTGAAAACAAAACCATCAGCAAGCTTTCTAGAGTGCGCTGAGTGACAATAGAGCATTTTCAGTTCAAAAATAATAGGTAACTTACGAGTTTTAAACCATCACAAATTGAAATGGCTTCATTAATAGCTATATATTATTTAATGTATAGCCATACCAAAATTATAAATATAAATCATATTTTTTTAAAATTGACACTGCCAAACATTAGATCGTGGCAGTTGTTTCTGGACAATTGGTCATGACCCCAATATTGAACATACTTAAAATTCAGTCTATATTTTATTTTTTAAATATGTTTTTATTGGTTTGAGAGAGAGAGGGGAAGGAAAAGGGGGAGAGAAACATCAGTGAGAGAGAAACATCGATCGGCTGCCTCCTGCATACGGCCTACTGGGGAGCGAGCCCACAACCTGGGCATGTGCCCTGACCGGGAATTGAATCAGAACCTCTAAATGCATGGGGCGATGCACTCTCAAACCAGTTTCAACTAACCCTTTCTCTCTCAAACCAGTTTCAACTAAGCCACACCAGCCAGGGCTCAATCTATATCTTAATACAAACTTAAACTTGAAACCAAACATAAGTTTTAGTTTCTTTGTCAAAGTAAACCATGCTTATTATATAATTAGAGTAATTTACTAGAAATAACATTTATGAATTTGCATGTATTTATGGTAAATATACAGTGATAAATTTATTATTTAATAACTGTTATTTCACAGAATCCTTAACAATATTGTAATACCATATGACATAATCTTTACTTAAAATTTATTCATCACTTATCAATGTTTTTAAAAGTTCCTAAGGAAATTTTAAACATTATTATGAGTGAGATCTAAAAGACAAAAAGGGAAGGAAAATGTTTTTCTGCAGAATAACTAAAATAGTTAATATGAACAAAAAATGAACACAAACTTGGTATAGTGTTTAAATTGGGATTAAGATAAAGTTTAATCTCAGCAACCATGTAGGCTTTTTCCTTTTGTATTTTATTTTATTAAATTTATTATGCCTAAATCAAATTCAATAAATGAAGAGTACTTTAGTTGACTCTAACAAACTTAAGAGTCAGACAACATCCTCTCAAGTAAACAAGACCAGTATCATCAACATGATGAACTACCAAGAATGAACAACCCTTTGAAACAGGGTTGCAGATTCACCTTTCATCTGTAGAGTTCGTCGAGAATATCGTTTGCTGGGTCTTCTTTCAAAGGATGTTGATCTTCTTGCTTTATTGGTTTTTGTGGTCTGATACTCAGTTTTCCCACTAAAATAAGTAAGACATTAACAGGAATAAGATAATTTAAGACCTACAGTAATCAGACACATAAATGGGAGAAAGTCTACATTGGGATTCTTCTTTAACCACCCTGAATGTCATCCTGAGGAAAGTGGTGCTAGTAATAGTCTTGATGTCTCCTTCGTGACATCATTCTTTCAACTCTTAGGTTTGTATAAAATCTGCAACACACAAATTAAATATAATTTTTCCTTAAGCATGCACATCACCTAACATAATAAAAAGTTAGATGTCAGTGCTTTTATGGAACTACCTTCTCTTCAATGCAACTGTGCAATCAAGTCAAGATTTTTTCTAATGCAATATAGTTTTCAGAATAATTTTCCAGAAATATTTAAAACTATTGTCCCACTGTCCTTGATTTCTACTGAAATTGTTAAGAAAATGCCTCCGCACTTTTAATATAAATAGAATAAAATGAATCCCACAAAATTATCTTGCCACACTATTAACCATTCTTCTTTAAAGCTGTACTGACTGATTCTCATGGCATGTTAAAAATTCACAATTAATAATAAACTCTCGGGTAAACCAAAATATTCCTACTTACAACCAACCAACAAAGAATCTAGAATAATAGTGGAATTTCAGGTTTATAAAAGACAAGAAATGTTACCCAAATTAATTTCCCACTCAGCACAGGATACCTTTTCTCTAAATGGTATTCAGCTGTTGGATGAAGATGCCTTAAAGCTCTTACTATATGGATTTAAACTGGAGGCTAATTAAAATATAAAAGTCAACAGGGATATAAAATCCATTACACCATTATAATGTTTCCTATCTATTCTGGAAATTTAACAACATAATTTCCTGTCTTATTTTGGCCAATCGAAAACACTGGCAAGCCACTTTATTTCCCTGTGCCCTAGTAACCACATCTTTAAAATGAGGGGTTGGCCTATTTTGGCCTCTATGAAAGAATGAAGGATATAGCAGAAAGCTTTTAACATCAACCTATATCTAAATCGCGATCCCAGTCGGATGAATCCTGATCGCTGAGAACCCTTCTGCACAGGGCCTCGGAGCCGGAAGAAGGCATGGTGCTCCACAGCACATTTCCACAAATGTTTGCAAGCTTTTGGGTGCTCCAGTCTAAAAACAAATGTGTGTTCCTGCTCTTTGCCCTGAAAAACAAAAGAATGCAGAGGTAATTATTAGGTCAGACATTCCTATCCTGTAACTCAGCTACAAATGCAAACCCAACAATACCAAGAATCAATAAAACATCTTGTTTGCTCCCTGAAACTCAAGATACTTTTCATAGCTATCTATATAAAAAGGAAGAGCTGAAATCATTTTCTCATCCAATATAAAATTATTCCTAAAAACGTCCTGTCTACTTATATGATTTCATTTCTGAGAGATACATAAAATGAGGGCTTATCTACCATATTTTGGACTATATTACAATTTAAAGATAAGATCTGGCAATTTTTACCAACAATCTTAAAAATATCCACATTCTTTGTCATTGTAACCATTCTCACAAGAATTTATATATAAAAACCCAATATGCAAATAGACACAACGGCAGAACAACCGAACAACTGGTCACTAACACATGTTAGCCATGGGGGGAGCATATGGGTAATGGTGGGCGTCGGCAGGAGGTGGCAGAGCACGGAAAAAGATGGCATCAGCCGCAGCCGTATGGTGGAGCAGGTGAGTGGAGGCACCAGACCACGGCAGGGTACCTGTTAATGTCATCAGGGCGAGCCTCTGATGGTTATGAAAATTCTTTGCTCCCGCATGTCATGGCCCGCCCAGGTGCTTGCATCTTCTGCCAGCACCAGAGCCAGAGCCACCGCTGGCACCCGCTGCTGGCGCCTGGTGCCTGTCCCAATTGCTTGGCATGATCAGTGGGTGAGAGGAGTGGCTGCCGGCCACGATCACCCCTCAGGGTTTCTCCACCTCCCCCTGCTCCTGAGGGGTGACCAGGGCCAGCAGCTGCAGCTCGCACCCATTGCCAGTGGTGGAAGTGCCACTTGCACCCACTGCCAGCGCCAGCCCCACTCGCACCCACAGTTGGTGCCAGAGCTGCCACTTGCACCTGCTACTGGTGCCTGGCACCAGTCCCAATTGCTCAGCACCGTCAGCAGTTATGAGCGGCGGCTGGTAGCCCTGATCGCCCCTAAGGGATACTCCACCTCCTGCTGCTCCTGAGGGGCAATTGGGGCAGTAACTGCCGCTCACACTTGCTGATGGTGCTGGCCCCACTAACACCTGCTGGTGGTGCCAGCTGCAATCACTCCGTGCCACCAGCGGGGCTAGTGTCATCAGAGCAGGGAAGCAGTGGCAGCAGCAGACAGAAGATGGGATGCCGGGGCGGGGGCAGGGGTGGGGGTGCAGGCGGGGGTGCGGAGGATGGGCCAAGACCCGCCCCTGTGCCTACCGCAGCCTCACAGCCCACCATTCCTTTCAAGGTGCAAGAGTTCGTGCACTGGGCTCCTAAGTGTGTGTGTGCGCGCGCGCTCTCTCTCCCTCTCTCTCTCTCCCCCCCCCCCTCCTTCTGTCTATGCAATTAAACTGAACAGCAACAACAGAACAATTGGTCACTATACTATGACATGCGCTGACCACCAGGGGTAACATGGCAGGTGTTGGCAGCAGATGGCAGAGTGCAGACATGGCGGGACACAGCGGGATGGTGGGGCACGTTAGCTGGGGCGCAAGACCAAGGCCGGTGCCAGTCATTGCCAACAGGGCGAGACTCTGGTGGTTACTGAAAATTCTTTGCTCCCACACACCGCAATCCTGCCGGGTGCTCGCACACACTGCTGGTGCTGGAGCCACCGCTCACACCCACTCTGGTACCCAGCACTGGCCCCAACCGCTCCACACCATCAGCGGATGCAAACGGTGCCTGCCAGCCCCAATCGCCCCTCAGGCTTATCCACCTCCCCCTGCTCCTGATGGGTGATCGGGGCCCACAGCCACCTCTTGCACCCGCTGCCAGAGCCACTGACACATACACTGACGGTGCCCAGTACCAACCCCTATTGCTCGGTGCCATCAGCAGGAGCAAGTGGTGGCTGCCAGCCCCAATTGTCCCTCAGGGATTCTCCGTCTCCCTCCGCTCCTGAGGTGTGATCAGGGCAGCAGCCGCCGTTCACACCTGCTGACAGCGCCGGACCCACTCGCACCCAGTGATGGTGCCAGCCCCAATCGCTCTAAGCCATCAGTGGGTGTGAGCAGGGCCAGCGGGAGTGGACTACTGGAAGACATGGGACCAGGGGCCGTGACAGGAGGGGCCAGACAGTGGAGCAGAGTATGATCCAAGGCACGTCCCTGTGCCCACTGCAGCCTCGCGGTCCACAGTTCAAGATGCATGAATTTGTGCACTGGGCCTCTATTCCTATATAATAAAAGCCTAATATGCTAAGTGTCTGGTCTTCCGTTCAACCAATCAAAGTGTAATAAACTAATGATTTGCTAAGGCTGCTCAACAGCTTTCTATGATGTGCACTGACCACCAGGGGGCAGATTCTCTAACATGTGGGTTAGCTTGCTGCTGTGGTCCAGCTAATTGGGACTGAGCAAGATGGGTTGGACATGCCCTGGAGCCCTCCTGCAGTCCATCCCTAGCTGGCCAACCTCCCACATCCCTCCTCAGCCCCAATCATGCAATGGTAGGTCCCTCAGGTCTGGCCTAAAAACTCTAGCAATCCAGGACCCCTTGGGGGATGTCAGAGAGCCAGTCACTATAATACACACGGACCACCAGAAGGCAGACGCTCAACGCAGGAGCTGCCCGCTGGTGGTCAGTGTGCTCCCACAGGGGGAGGCCCACTTAGCCAGAAGCCGGGTTCACAGCTGGTGAGTTGCAGCACCATTGGCAGGAGTCTCTCCCGCCTCCACTACAGTGCTAAGTTGACATTTTTTCATGGTGAAAGGACTGTAGTCTGTGTAGATGAAAACACTTTGGCTGCTGCAGTGGCTGGCAGTGGCTGCAGCAGCGGTTTGATGGGAGTGGCACCTTCCCCTGACCAGCACACAGCGCTCCCGGGTCCCACCGCTCCCCCAGGACACACAGCTCTCCCAGGACACACAGGTCTCCCAGGGCACATGCCCCCCCCCCCCCCCGTCCCCACCGGTCACCTGGGGAGCATGGCTCCCCTGGGGCACACGGCTCCCCTAGGTCCCACCACTCCCCCGGGGCACACAGCTCTCCTGGGGCACACGGCTCCCCTGGATCCCACCACTCCCCAGGGTCACAGGCCACACCACTCTTCTGGGTCACACACACACACACACACACACACACACACACCCGGCCACGCGGCCCCTCTGGGACCGTCGATTGATGCCCTCCTATCCTGGATCCCCCAGGGCCCGAGCTGCAGGCGAGCAGGACGACGAGGGGGAAGAATGGGAAGGCTCCAGCCGACTCCACCCTAGCAACCTCAGCAGCTCTGATTTCACACGTTCAGGCTTTCAGTCCCCCAGGTTTAGGTGTTTAGAGTCCCAGGCCGTAAAAAGTGTTTTGGGTACTACCTCTCGGTCCTCCGTCAGGCTCCATGAGTATGCTCCACCTTGGCGCTGGCTCTCAGGGGCTCCGCAGAGGCCCCGGCCAGGCCCAGGCCAGGCCCAGCGGTGGGGTGGACAGATGGGCGAAGGCCTCGCTGGGAACTTAAGCCGAAGGCGCAGCCGAGGCCCTGCGCTGGCTCCCTTGCCAGCACGGCAGGCAGGCTGGGAAGTCTGCGGGCGCGGAGGCCGGGCTCTGAGGCGACCTGCTCCCTGGGCCTGGGGCGGAGCAGGCTCTGCTCTCGGTGGGCCTTCCTCACTGGCAGCCGGAGCGGTAGCTCCGCTGGCTGCGGCTTTGTTTACTTATTTATTTTATATATATATATATATATATATATATATATATATATATATATATATAATTGATTTTTTACAGAGAGGAAGAGAGAGGGATAGAGAGTGAGAAACATCGATGAGAGAAACACTCCCTATGAGGGATGTGCTCGCAACGAAGGTACATGCCCTTGACTGGAATCGAACCCAGGACCTTTGAGTCCGCAGGCTGATGCTCTATCCACTGAGCCAAACCGGTTTTGGCACTGCTGCAGCTTTAAAGTCCACATGGCGGCAGCGGCACCCCTCCTTCCCTCCAGCTGCAGATCTCCTCCTCTACCAGCTTTCCTATGGTTTTGATGGGATACTTTTTGATTTTCCCCCAGGGCCCGGGCCCAAGGGGGAAGAATGGGGAGGCTCCGGCCACCTCTGCTATAGTATCCTCCGCCACCCACATTTCACACGTCCAGGCTTTCAGTCCCCCGGGTTTAGGTGTTTAGAGTCCCAGACAGCAAAGAGTGTTCTTGGTACAACCTCTCGGTCCTCCGTCACGCTCCATGTGTAAGTCTGCTCCGCCTTGGCGCTGGCTCTCGGGGGCTCGGCAGAGGCTCCGGCTCGGCCCAGCGGTGAGGGGGACAGACGGGCGAAGGGCTTGCTGGGGCCACGAGCGGAGGGCGCAGCCATGGCCCTGCGCCGGCTCCCTCGCTAGCATGGCGGGCGGGCTGGGAAGGTTGCGGGTGCGGGGGCCGGGCTTTGAGGCAGACCACTCCCTGGGCCTGGGGCGGGGCGGGCTCTGTTCTCTGTGGGCCGCCAGTGCAGCGGGCGGCGGCGGTGGCGGGTGACTCCACTGCGGCTTTAAACTCCACATGGCGGCAGCGGCACTTCTCCTTCTTTCCAGTTGTAACCATCCCATTCCACCAGCCTTCCTGTGGTTTTGATGTGATCCTTTTGGATTTTAGTTTTTTGTTTTGTTTTTTAAAAATTGTTGATGAGGCAGCAGCTTAGGCGACTACCTAGGCCGCCATCTTGGTTCCTTTTTTTCCAGTACTAGTCTATTTCTTTATCTGGGTGCTGGTCATACAGATACATTTGAAAATTCAAATATATGTATGTTATATGTCAATGAAATTTACCAACGAAAACCACACATAGAAAAAAACATGGAAAAATGAATAAACTCAAAGTAGGAAAACCTTTCTATGGCACAAAGCCCATACACCATAAAAGACTGACAAATTCATCTATTTAAATTTTTTAAAATAAATTACAAAGATCCCAATAAGCAGTGCTAAAAGACAACCATTAGGTAAGATATTTACAATTTATAAGACAAAGTGAAAAACCTGCAAGAAAAAAATCCAACAACCCAAAAGAAAATGGGCAAAGGATATAAATAGACAGTTTAAAGAAAATGAAATACAAAAATTCAAATTTATGAAAAAATGTTTAATATCATTCATAACAATTAAAAATTAAAACTAGCATGAAATTCCATTTTCCACCTTTTAGATAAAAATGCGCTAAGTCCTGTAAAAGATTTGTACACAGATATATAGGCTCTCTTGATATCCATGACAAATGCACATACCCATTTGAACCAGAAAGTCCACTTCCAGAAAATTATGCTATAGATACTTTCCAGTATAGAAATTAACATCTACATAGTGAATACATGTCATTAAGAATTGATTAAATAAATTAGGGCACATCTAGAATACTACAGTTTTGTATTTTTAATAAGAATGAAGAAGCATTCTGTATTGACTAGAGACCAGGTGCACAAATTCATGCACCAGTGGGGTCCCTCAGCCTGGCCTGCAGGACTGGGTCAAAACCGGCTCTCTGAGGGGCCCTGGATTGTGAGAGGGTGCGGGCCAGACAAGGGACCCCACCAGTGCACAATCAAGGTCAGTGAGGGATGCAGGAGTGTTGGCCAGCCAGAGAGGGATTGTGGGAGAATTCCAGGGCTTGTCTAGCCCATCTTGCTCAGTTCCCAGCGACAAGCTCACTTACCAGAGTATCTTCCCCCTGGTGGTCAGTGAACGTCATAGCAAGCGGTTGAGCTGCCTTAGCATATCATTAGCTTATTACACTTTGATTGGTTGAATGGATGACCGGACACTTACCATATTAGACTTTTTATATAGAATATGAATAAGATTCCCAGTTATAATATACAGTTGAAAAAGGATAATAGTATAAGCATGCAAACTTGTTTTCAAAAGAACTGATATACATATTTACTTGAATATATGTATAAAATACTTTGATATCTAAAAAAACAATACTGTACTAAGTATTAGATCAAATCCAAAATGCCATCAATTGTAAGATACCAAATTATATTATAGCCCAATAAGTGTCACCAATTAAATTATGATCATATTCTTATCAATGGGATTATATTTTCTTCTTCTCGAAGGCACTACCTTTAAATTATCATTTAATCATACTTGAGCTTTCATAAAAAGGAAAATACTGGCAAAATATTATTTTTAAATGCAATATCTGCCTTTTCTGAATCATCTTCTGCTCAGATTTTGATAATATAATGATCATCCTCTGCGTCATCAAGAGATTTCTTTTTTAAATGATCGATTACTATCTCTATGATTTTCTTTCAGGCTGTGTGATAGGACAATCCTTTGTATGTACCTCAATAATAAAACATTCAAAACTTATCTCTGTTACATCTATTTTAAAGAATCTAATTTTAGGTTCTTCTATGTAGCCCTTCTCATATTTCATTGTGTATGCAAATTCTTTAACATTTTGCTAAATTTGTTTTTATCTATACCTATTTATATGTATATGTGTTTTTAAAAATTTATTCCTTTGTATACATTAAAATTATATTTATTCACAATCCTGTAAAATTTGACAAATGCATAGAGCAGCAATATTCAACTGGTGTGCCACAAGAATTTTTAAAACATGCAATACCAGACCTATTTAATCAGGGGCACTTTTCCCTTAGATTATCAAATTCAAAAATTAGAATAGCTAATACAATAGTTGTCCAGTGCAAATAAATCAAAATTATACCTATTTTTTGTCAAATAAGGAAAAACTGTATTTTTTGGTATGCCACAGAATTCTAGTAGTTTGTGTGTCATAAAATGAAAAAGGTTGAAAATCTCTGGCATGAAGTATAGATAGCAACTACCACCAAAATCAGGATAGAGAATAGTTTTCTCAGTTCCCCAAATTCCCTGTGCTGTTCCTTTGCAGTTAAGCCTTCTTACTCCACCTAGTCCCGAATAATCAGTGATCTATCCTCCACTCCTCCTTTCCCAGACTGCCATATAAAATAAACTCATTTAGTCATGATCTTTTGAATCTGCATAATGCAAATGAGTTGCACACATATTGTTGTGTGTATCAATTAGGAACTAGATTTAACTGAGGGAGGGAGGGAGGTAATTTTTAGTTTAGAAGGTTTTACTTTAAAATATCATTAGGTAGCCCGGCTGGCATGGTTCAGTGGTTGAACGTAGACCTATGAACCAGGAGGTTATGGTTTCACTTTTGGTCAGGGTACATGCCTAGATTGCAGGCTCGATCCCCAGTGTGGGGCATGCAGAAAGCAGTCGATCAATGATTCCCTTTCATCAATGATGTTTCTCTCTTTCTCTCCCTCTCATTCCCTCTCACACATAGTAAGTTGTATATACTTAGTATCAATGAAGAAAAAAGAAGTTTTTTATATTGTCTTTAATCTTAAAGGCAGAACAATCATATTTTTAGAATGATTAAGCAAGAAATTTTTAAAATAAATTATTAATTATACTGAGTTCTCTGGGTCTGTAAAACAACAAGGAACATTCTCCCTTTTTAGAGATTTAAGTTACTACATAAATAGTCATTGTTACATAAGTAATGCAATACAATTCCCACCTGATCATCATCTTCTACCACCACCAGGGTTAATTTAGTCTTCTTAAAATCCAATCTAGTTATCTTGGGCCTGTAACAATATGAGAATAATAGCCAAATTTTAAAAAAAAGTCCTCTAAATTTTAAAAAAAATGTTGTTACTTCAAGCACATTAATCATCCAACTTCTGAACTGAAAATTGGTAAGGGTAAAATAAAATAAACATAACCTGCACTGGCCATCAAAAAAGCCTCCAATCTATTCTTTTTTAAAAAAAGATATTTTATTGATATTTTACAGAGAGGAAGAGAGAGAGAGAGATAGTTAGAAATATCTATGAGAGAGAAACATCCATCAGCTGCCTCCTGCACACCCCCTACTGGCCATGTGCCCGCAACCAAGGTACATGCCCTTGACTGGAATCGAACCTGGGACCTTTCAGTCCGCAGGCTGACATTCTATCCACTGAGCCAAACTGGTTTTGGCAAAAAAAAAAAAAAAAAAAAAGCCTCCAATCTAAAAAAAAAATAGCTAAAATTGTAGAAAAAATTTTTCAAAAGCAACACTTTTAGCAAAATTGATGCTGCACATTTATCAGGCATTAAAAATGTTGAAAAGCGCTGGTTGGAGCACTGTCCCATCCACAAAAAGGTTTCAGGTTCAATTCCCGGTCAAGGCACATACCCTAGGTCTGAGGTCGGCAAACTGCAGCTAGCAAGTCATATGTGGCTCTTTGGCCCCTTGAGTGTGGCTCTTCCACAAAATACCATGGCCTGGGCGAGTCTATTTTGAAGAAGTGTCATTAGAAGAAGTTTAAGTTTAAAAAATGTGGCTCTCAAGAGAAATTTCAATTGTTATACTGTTGATATTTGGCTCTGTTGACTAATGAGTTTGCTGGCCACTGCACCTAGGTTATGAGTCTGATCCCTAATTGGGGACAGTAGAGGAGGAAACTGATCTATGTTTCTCTCTCTCTTCTTTCCTCTCTCTTTAAAAAACACACATATATATATATATATATATATATATATATATATATATATATATCTCCTCAGGTGAAGATTTAAAAAATGTTCAGGAAAAAAAAAGAAAAAAATTCATATAAATGCTTCGTAGGCCCCCAACTATAGTGTAAGAAATTCTTCAGGAACTGGATAGATGACAAAGCTTTTTTAAAGGCACAAAGAAAAACATATTATTGATTAGGGTCTTCAACTCTATTTTCTATAGCAATTTTGGTTTGAGGAAATACATTTTTTAAAATAATTTTTTAAACCTCCTTTTAGGACACACTTTCCAACTCTATCTCCCATTTGAACTAAAATCCTAAACAACCTACCACATTTGAACTCTGTACTTCTATGAACTGTAATGTCAAAACAATGCAATTCTCACTAATTTTTAAATATCACTTATGTAAAATCCTAGAGGCCCAGCACATGAAATCTCAAGAGACCCAGATCTGCCACACCGGCAGGACCCCAAACCCACCTGAGTGAGCATTGGGGGCCCCACCTCTGTCGCCCAAGCCCCTCCAGCCCCACGTGAGCCCCAACCCATAAGAAGTGGTCCATGTACGGCCTGGTGACCAGATGTTTGGTTGTTCCTCATCAGTGCGTGACAGCCACAGGCCTTTTATAATATAGACAATTGTAAAGCGCATCTTGTTTGCGAGAGCTGTGCTAAAACTATGTAAGTGCAATAGTAATAAGTGAAGGAGGGGGAGGACCTAGCATTTATTTAAGTGAAACCAATACTTACATATAACGCCTACTAAGTATCAGGTATTCTTCTAAATGTTTTTTTACATGTATTAATTCAATTCATTCTCACAACATTCTATGAGGTGGTACAAAAGATGCTTTATCTTCAGCTTTATCTTAAATTGCTAGAGCATTTTCTGGCTATGAATCATATCCTGTCAGCCCACAGGGCAAGTTGGACGTGTAAGAGAACTGACACTCAAGGACTGAGTAAATAAATGCCCCAGCTCCCTCACCCAGAGAAGGACAATTATAAAGGTGTTCCATTCACGTCTCTCAAAGAGGACATCTAGATGCAAAAATAAATGGAATACTATCTTCAACTTTTTAAGGGAAATAATTTTCAACTTAAAATTCTATTCTCAGCTCAATTATCAAGAAAATATAATTAAAAAAAGAAAATATAATAAAACATAACATTTTAAGGCATCCAAGGATTCAAATAATTTACTTTCTATATCCTTTTTTTAAAATATATATTTTATTGATATTTTACAGAGAGGAAGGGAGAGAGATATAGAGCCAGAAACATCGGTGAGAGAGAAACACAGACCAGCTGCCTCTTGCACACTCCCTACCGGGGATGTGCCCGCAACCAAGGTACATGCCCTTGACCGGAATCGAACCTGGGACCCTTCAGTCCGCAGACCGACGCTCTACCACTGAGCCAAACCAGTTTCGGCTCTATATTCTTTTATCAAGCAGTTACTTGAAATACATACATATACATTATATTGATTTTATATATATATATATATATATATTGATTATATATATATATATATATATATAATCAGAAAAAAAAAACATAAGAAAGGAAAATATGGAAAGAGGACACAGAATCTTAGCCAAGAAACAGAAAATGGAAATCCCAAGATAAAAATTGTACAGCAGTTTGGAGAGCAAACAGTTCCCACTGAAAAATAATCATTTCATATAGCCCTTGAGAATTTGAAAGAACTTAAGAAGACCGCAAAGATGGGTAATTTAAAGAGATATATGTGGTGCTATGCAAGACCTTGCAGGAGGGGGAGCCAAGAGCTCTAGGAAAACAAAAAGGTACATGGAAAGGAAATGTAATCCCAGGTGATGTGAGTTCAAGGATTTCAGGGCTGGTCAGGAAAAAGATAGAGAGCAGTAGGGCACAGATCTTTACTGAGAGGCGTTTGGACAGGATGCGTGAGGGGAAGTCCTTCAGAGCACAACATCCAGAGGCAAATGGCACAGGGCCCCGCCAAGAAGGGGCAGAAGGCACCGGGACTGCCAGAAAAGGGGAATCAGAGAGGGGGCTTATGTATCTACGCAATGGCATTCATCAGCAAGGGGGAGTCTTTGGGTCAGAGAGCTCTGAAAGGCAGTAGTGGTTTGGAGTCTGTTACAGCTACAAGATTTACCTTATCTATGGCTAGTAGTTTTTACTGGGATATGCAAACAAGATAGACTTTAAATGGCTGAAAATACACTTAACTTTGACCAGTGAGCTCAGTGGTTAGAACATCAACCCCTGCAACAGGTCTGCGGCAGGTTCAATTCTGGTCAAGGGCACGTACGTGGGTTGCAGGTTCCATTCCAAGCCCTGGTCAGGGTGTGTGCAGGAGGCAACTAATCAATGTCTGTCTGTTTCTCTCTCTTATCCCTTCCACTCTCTCAAAAAACCGATGAAAAAATATCCTCAGGTGAGGATTAACAAAAATATAAAATAAAAATATATTATTAGGGTATACATAAAACAAATGGACATCTAAGAATTTGAGTTTAGCCGAAACTGGTTTGGCTCAGTGGATAGAGCGTTGGCCTGCAGACTGAAAGGTCCCAGATTCATCTCCGGTCAAGGGCATGTACCTGGGTTGCGGGCACATCCCCAGTAGGGAGTGTGCAAGAAGCAGCTGATCGATGTTTCTCTCTCATTGATGTTTCTCTCTATCACTCTCTCTTCCTCTCTGTGAAAAATCAATAAAATATATTTTAAAAAAAGAATTTGAGTTTGATGCTGAGAGCTTTGAGCTAACAGTCCTCACATGCTATGAAGAAGTAAATAATGTAAGAGCCAATACACAAGGCCATCTTAGCCCACACTTACACCACCAATACACTGCTCAAATCTGTGACACTTTTTTTTTTTTTTTAATATATTTTATTGATTTTTCACAGAGAGGAAGAGAGAGAGATAGAGAGTTAGAAACATCGATGAGAGAGAATCATTGATCAGCTGCCTCTTGCACACCGGATGTGCCCGCAACCAAGGTACATGCCCTTGACCGGAATCGAACCCGGGACCCTTCAGTCCGCAGGCCGATGCTCTATCCACTGAGCCAAACCGGTCCTGGCAAATCTGTGACACTTCTAACACAGACCCAATATTGTAAACACTATTTCTTTTCTTTTTTTAAAATATATTTTATTGATGTTTTACAGAGAGGAAGGGAGAGGGATAGAGAGCTAGAAACATTTATGAGAGAGAAACATTGACCAGCTGACTCCTACACACCCCCTACTGGGGATGTGCCCACAACCAAGGTACATGTCCTTGACCAGAATTTGAACCTGGGACCCTTCACTCCGCAGGCCCACACTCTAGCCACTGAGCAAACTGGTTAGGGCTAAACACTATTTCTTGATTTTCAGCTCTGGACAAAACCTGGAGAACTTAATTACAATTATGAAATCCAACTTATACACAAATATAATTTAAGTTTGGGTAATAGAAGTTGAAACACAGAAAGAGCGTAGCTTAAAAGGAGACATAAAAGTATTAATATCTTCCTCTCACACAATAAGGAATAGTGAGTAAAAATACTGATTATGGAATAAGAAATAGCAAAAATAGTGACACTGAGGCAGGACAGTAAGAAGCGAGGAAAATTCTTTGGCAAGTAGAACAGGGAAACTGAAACAGAGAGCTGAACAAACTGGCCGAGCAACTTAGACAGATACAGGTCACCTCCCTACAGATACCAGCGAGGCCCCAGTTGTATTTCAGCTCCAGGCCCAGGAAAGCAGCAAACCCAGATGGGCCATGCCAGGACCAGCTGCAGTGACTAATGGCTCCCTGCCCTGGAGGTGTCCAACCAGTGGAGACCACAACCCTGAAGGGCACAGTTGGGAAAGGTGATTTATAATTTGTGGAAGTCTCCCCTAAAACCTCCCCTAAACTCCAGCCTTTAAAAATCCTCAAAACAAAGGATCCAACTTGTGCTCCCCATCCCAGAGCATCCCAAGCCTTTCCCTTCTCCCCCGGCCGCCCCACAGGCATGTACCTTCTAACTACGGTAGTAAGGTGCTCCAGAGACCTGCAACCAGAGGAGCAAAGGGCAGCAGCAGCTCTTCCGGGGCTAACCCTGCACCTGTCCCCAAAGACTCATTTCTCTGACTTACCAGGAGCCAGAGCAGTCCCACCTCAGGGCTCTTGTTGCTTCTTCTATCCTAAGCCCTTCCTTATTCCACTGTCCCCAGCTTTTATAAACGTACTCTCAAAATCAGCCACAGGCCAGCCCAAGTAGAACATAACTACATGTGAACATTTAGTATATCTAGAAATACATAATACTTATATTAAAACATGTACTTTGACATACCTTAAAACTAATGGGAAATGCAGCTAGAAGAGTTTTAAAAATTGCCCCTGGGTTGTGAAACTAAGAGGTAGGACTATGACAGGAGATAGTTTCAATTAATTTGTAACCTTTTCAGAACAATTTGATTTCCAAATTCTATTTTGTGTATTAACTTCATATTAAAATACAAAAACAACAATTAATATCTTTGACAATGACTCTACTTACCAAAAAAATAAGCCAATTTTGGTCTCTCCTTCAAAAACAAGAACTCCTGTTGGGGTTAGTCCCAAACTATAGTCATTCCCGTCTCTAGCCTAATTTAAGGAATAGGAAATATGTTAACTTGTTTGCATAAAACAGGCTTCACATTTTCAGACAATTGCTTAATTTCATTTTCACACTTAATTATATTAATTGTACACAGGTAATATTAATGTGCAAGGTTCTTTCAACAATCAGTTTCCAGAACAATATTCTCAGGATAATTAAAATGTACATTCAGTTCATTGAAACACTAGTTTTAAGGTATGTCTTCATTGAAAATTGTTACACTCTCACTACAACAAAAGCTCTTTCCATATTTTTCTAATATTCTATTCACCACTTAAATTGGAAATTTTGGGGGGAAAAACCTGTCTTTCTGAGAAAATTTAGCTACTTAAATTAAAAATAATTTAAGTCACTATATTAGCTATCCTACAGTTTAATGAAGTCCTCTCAAGTTACAGGTTTTCAACTTTGCTTCCTAAATTACTTTAATTTTTATAGAGCCTGCTTAGCTTACATGAGATGATATGAATATAAAGTTACAGGATGAATCAGAGAGAACCAAGATGGCGGCCTAGGTAAGCCCCTAAGTTGCCGCCTCACACAACAATTTCAAAACAACAATTAAAATCAGAACGGACTTCATCCACAAACACAGGAAAGCTGGCAGAGTGGGAAATCTCAACCAGAAAGGAGAGAGGCTCAAGGATTGGATTGGAAGCCGCAAAGCACTGAGGTAGGGTGACTCGTGCGCAGAGAGGAAGTGAGGCCGAAAGCCTGGCTGCCAGGAGGAGAAAGGAAGTCCCCGATTGCACTGAACCCTTTCTGACTGCACTGAACTCCAACCCTGGCCGAAACCCTGTGGACCCAGGCTCATAAGGGTGGAGTCCGGACTATAGAGAAAGGCACCTGGAGACTCAGAGACTGGGAGACTGGGGGAGCCGGAAGCCACAGCAGGCAGGGTCTACAGTCGCTGGCGAGTGAGTACAAGCAGAGAGGTCAGATCGCTGAGGTTGCCGCAGCCTCTCCACAGCAGAAGGAGTCAGAAGCTCCAGAATACAGAGACCCAACCCAATTCCCGGCGAGCCCCTAGGGCACCCACGCTCTTGCACAGGAAGCTGGGACAATCAGGCAGAAACTCAGGGGAGCCGCAGAAGGCAAAGGTCAGGCGGAAACTCAGCCTGCACACAAGGGCAGGGCTGATGGGAAGCCAAGACTGTCAGCTCAGCCCTGAGACTATGCCCCATCCAAGCTGAGCACAGAGGCTTTTGCAAATTTTGCAAGTCCGATCCTATAAGACTGTCTCCAATACAGAAGGTATCCCAGAGTAGACACAGCTGATACCCACATCCAATTGGCCTGAAGGTCAATTCCTCCCAGAGATACCAACAACAATCAAGACTTAACTACAACAAGGCTGTACACGCAGTCCACAAAGGGGAGCACCAAGATTGTCTACCTCAGGTAAATGGGGAGGCTGACCCACAGAGCCATCTGGGACACCAAACACACAAAGCCATCCTACCAACTCTGGGAAGCAGCTGAGATAAGGAAATAGATCTGAAACAAAAGAGATGGAAAACAAAAGACTGGATATAGAAGTTCAAAACCATGATTAGAAGGTTTTTCAAGAATTTCCTAGAAAGGGTCGATAAAATAAACGAGACCTTTTGAGAATATGAAAAGGGATCAACTAGAAATAAGGAATACATTCTCTGAAATAAAAAATATTATTCAGAGTCCTAAAAACAGAATGGAAGATTGCAAGAATCAAGTCCAAGATTTGGAACACAAAGAGCCAGAGGACACTCCTTTGCAGAAGCAAGAAGATAAGAGAATCCAGAAAGTTGAAGATAGTGTAAGAAACCTCTGGGACAACTTCAAGCGAACCAACATCAGAATTATGGGGGTCCCTTGAAGAAGAGAGAGAGCAAGATGCCAAAAGCCCATTGAAAGAAATAGTGACAGAAAACTTACCCTACCTGGTGAAAGAAATAGACTTACAAGTCCAGGGAGCACACAGAACTACCAAACAAAAGGAATCCAAAGAGGACCACACCAAGGGAATTAAAAAATCTAATGAACAATATTAACTGGTGAATATAATAGAATCAGAGGTATGGAAGGGGAGTGGACTGACGATTCTTGGGGAAAAGAGGAGTGGGAGGTGCGGGAAGGGACTGAACAAAAACTGTGCACCTATGGATGAGGAGAATGGAGGGTGGGGAAAGGGCAGAGGGTGGAATGGGAACCTGGTGGAGGAGAGCAATGGAGGGAGGGAAAAAAAAGAGGAACAATAATCTGAACAATAAAGATTTATTTAAAAAAATTAAAATATAAAAATTTCGAGCAAAAAAATGTTAAAGACTAAAAAGTGGTTAAAATCTTTAATAAGTAATTAAGTAAAAATACTTATTAAGTTACTTTAATAAGTAATTAAGTAAAAATAATCTGAACAATAAAGATTTATTGGAAGAGGATTTATTGGATTTATTAAAGAGGAACAATAATCTGAACAATAAAGATTTATTTTAAAAAATTAAAATATAAAAATTTTGAGCAAAACAATGTTAAAGACTAAAAAGTGGTTAAAATCTTTAATAAGTAATTAGGTAAAATTACTTATTAAATTAGTTTAATAAGTAATTAAGTAAAAATAATCTGAACAATAAAGATTTATTTTAAAAAATTAAAATATAAAAATTTTGAGCAAAAAAAATGTTAAAGACTAAAAAGTGGTTAAAATCTTTAATAAGTAACAGTTTAAAAGGACATACTTTTTGGAAATTTTGGTTGTTTCTCTTCTTCCTTATATTAACTTTTATGTGAGATTCTTAACATTCAATATTTTATGTCAGCCTTTATAGCCACCTAGTACTAGCTCATACAAACTCCACAGCCTCTCTCACATTAAAAAATTTCATAGCCACCTTGTATCTTAAAGGAATAATTTTTTAATAAAAGTATAACAATATAGTGCTTACCTTGACCACATGCATATCAACACCATACATTTCCAGCCATTTGGCTTTATTCAGATAATTAGTTTCAGCTTGTGCTGGTGTCTGACCTCTGAAATTAAAAAATATTATTTCTTAAGTAATAAAAATGTAAAATGAAGTCTATACCAAGTACAGAAATAGAAGAAAACAAATATAAAATCACGATCTTGGCGATGTTAAGGAAAGTGTGATCAAATATCAAGTACCTGTATTCCTTCCATTTCTCAAAAATAGCCAACTCCATCTCTTCGGTCTGAATGGGCATGAACCTGAACTCAGTTACAAGCTCAGGACTATGCTCAGCAAGATCACAGTCACCAAGTTCGGCTACAAACATAAGTTTTACAAAGTTAGATTCCGTTAAGTTTATTTCCTGACGAATCTTTAAAACCAATTTTATTAATAAACACTGCTAGAATTAGAAAGATTCTTTCTTAAACTACCACGAATTCTTAACATCCAAACCACTCCCAAAAATAAATATAGCTTACACTTGTGATTTATCTGTCTATACACACAAATCACATACTTGTGGTTGGTGGTGTATTTCCAATTCAGTGCCTTTAATTTATTCAAACCTTATTATAATGCTTAACCTTTGAAAAGTTCTTTCTAGACTTCCACAGAGAATACATTTTACTTTATTTTACCTAATAAAAGACAAATATGTAAATGGACTGTACTTTCACTATGCCCACAGGCAATCAGAGTGATATGCAAATTAACC
Source organism: Vespertilio murinus (assembly GCA_963924515.1). NCBI lineage: Eukaryota > Metazoa > Chordata > Mammalia > Chiroptera > Vespertilionidae > Vespertilio > Vespertilio murinus. The sequence continues at coordinate 8,148,536 of OZ004711.1, forward strand.
CACAAAATATGGTGGTTAATTTGCATATGCAGGTAGGGCAGGCAGCACCATGGCCCACTTCTGGGGGTACAGGTCCATCGGAGACAGAGGCGGCTCTGCGGGCAGCGCCAGACACCACCCACAAGGTACCAGTCCATCAGCCAGGGAGGCGGGCTGGGCAGCGCCAGATGCCACGGGAAGGGTCCGGGTTCATCTCATGCCCCAGGAGGAGCAGCGACATGCCTAGCCACTCCCGTGGAGCCCTGGGAACACCGTAGGCATGGATTGCTTAGACCTAGACAGGGCTTCTGGCCACAGATTCACAGCTTCGGGGGGACTGAGGGCAGGGATCTGCCTCACCTGCAGAGAGACAGAGGTTCTGCAGTGGCCCCAAGATGTGGGTGGGCCCAGCCAGGGATCAAGGGGCATGGAAGGACTCCCAGGCAGAGGGGCAAGGACCCTCACCCCTGGGGGGAGGGGTTGAGAGGTGGTGCCACCTCAGTGGAGGGGTGCCGCACTGTAGGGTACTAGACTGACTGATGTGATTCAGAGAAGCTTCCAGTGCTAACCAAGCCTCGCTCAGGCGGCCTTCACACTTCAGAGGCAGTGACTCCTGCTCCTGCCTTGACCCAAAAGCAAGCCCTCAGTGCCCTGCCCCACGGCAGAGCATCCTAGGTGGTGAGTGCAAAGCCTTTCACCTGCTCCGAAGAAGCGGGGGCTGTAAGGAATGGGGGCAGGGGACCGGACCGGGGAGAGAGACAAATGTGGAGCATGGGCAATGAAGAGGTGCTTGAGAAAGCAGCTCAGAAGCCTGACTGGAAGGGTTGTTCTGTTGGCCAGGCAGCTGCCCCTTAGGAAGGGCAGAGAGCATGGCTCTGAGGCCTCCCTGTGTACTGAGTCACGTTCCACAGCTAACTGGAACTGGCCTCAGTTTCCTGTTCTGTAAAATGGGTGAAGTGTATCTCAGTGCCTTCACTGAGCTATGATGGCCAATTGAGATACTATATAAAGAAAATAAGGGAAGAAGTGAGAAAGAAAAGGAAGAATGAGCAACACAAAAGAAAGACTGGAAGGAACCTATAAACCCATTGTCACTTAAATAGGGAATATAGTCAATGTGTTGTAATGATGGTATGATGCCAGGTGGGTACTGGAAATATCGGGGAACACTTTGTAAAGTATGTGACTGTCTAACCACTGTTCTGTAACTAATATAAAACCTGAAACCAATACAAAATAATATTGAATGTAAAGAAATGAAAACTGGGGTGAAATTTTTATAAATTTCAAAGTTTAAATAAAAGCTGTAAAGGATGGAAGGGGAGAATAAAAATAGTGTTTTTCATTTTACCACTTCACTATCTTTTCAGTACATGAAAAAGAGTTGTCTTTATATGGTGCTTTTATAATTTTCTAATTCATTACCTCATTTTAACTTCAGGGCAACTTAAAGACAAGGTAATTATTCCCTCCACTATTCAAAGAAAGGAAATCTTGGTGTCTGGTCCTAATGATTCAAGCAGGGTTAGTAAAATTTTCTGTGCAGGGTCATATCTATACTAATAAAAGCCTTGGGGGTGATCAGACCAGCAGGGGAGGGTAGTTGGGGGCAATCAGGCTGGCAGAGGAGCAGTTAGGTGTCAATCAGGCTGGCAAGGGAGCAGTTAGGGGGTAATCAGCAGGCAGGTGAACAGTTAGGAGCCAGTGGTCCAAGATTGTGAAAAGGATGTCCACAGGAATCAGGCCTAAACCTCCCAAGGGGTCCCATATTGGAGAGGGTGCAGGCTGGGCTGGGGGATACCCCCCCCAGACATGAATTTCGTGCACTGAGCCTCTAGTCTACTTAATAAAATAGTAACATGCTAATTGACCATACCTTTGTGATGCCCACCAGCCAATTAGGACTATGCAAATTAACCCAACAAAGATGGAGGGTTAATTTGCATACACAGGCTCGAGTGGCTGGGTGCAGGGCGGCTGATGACGCAGGGGTTCTGCACCATCCCAGCTGCTTCGGGCCTCTGGGCAGCATGGGAAAGTAGAAAGGCAGCTCCAGGCCAGAGTGAAAAGGCAGTGCCGGGCAGGACCGAAGGTGCTGCTGGCAGCCAAGGAAAGGAAGGCCCATTCTTGCACGAATCTTCGTGCATCAGGCCTCTAGTATTTTAATAAAAGGGTAATATGCAAATTGACTTTAATGGACCACTGGGAACCACCAGTTGGCCACCAGGGGGAAGACACTCAATGTTGGAGCTGCCACCTGGTAGTTGGTGCATTCCCACAGGGGGAGCTCCACTCAGCCACAAGCAGGGCTGATTGATGCGACTGCAGTGGCAGTGGCAAGAGCCTCTCCCGCCTCCTTGGCAGCATCCAACTGCAGCTTACACCTGCTTAGCAGGTGGACATCCCCCAAGGGGTCCCAGACTGTGAGAGGGAGAATATTGGGCTGAGGACCCCCTCCCCCACCCAGTGCATGAATTTTCGTGTACTGGGCCTATAGTATGTATAACAGATATTGAAAAGGACAGCTCTTCAATAGATCAAAAAGTTTTAGAATTGACTTCATATAGGAATTAATAAAATGTAAAATATGTGCTTTCAAGAAAGATGCATGCAGCTACATACTTCTGATTGTTACAATGCTAGAAGCACAGCATTTCCAAACTAGTATCAAGTTAATATTCTGCAGATGAGAAAAGTTTTAATTTGTAGACAGACTAGGATAGTAGATGGAGATGTGTAAATAACAATTTATACTGGTAGCAAATTTTCCAAGTACAGAAATTTCATCCATTCACAATCTTTCTATCAATAGGAAAATATGCTTTCTTAAATATTGGAAGCACAAAATGATCAAAATTATTATGTTTATCATGAAAACATTAAAATTTTAGTATTATTATCTTTACAATAGCAAATAAATGTTACTGATCTTAGAGGGATTGGAGATACATATAGAATCAGCTCTCCCCCATTAAAAAAAAAAAAGCATAAAATTATAACAGGATATTTCTTTCCATTTTGTAAACAAGGACTAAAATTAATGTTTTACAAGAATTTCAATTTTTTAGAAGAAAATACCTAAATTTAACACTATATGATTAATGTAACAAGGTATAAGATTTGAGTTTTTAATTACTCTCATTTACAGAAAAAACACTCTTTATCCTTAAAATAACCCTTAGGAACTTTTAAGTACATGCTAAGTATTTCTTCCATGTATCTGTTTTTAAGAATACTACTAAAAGCAAACCATGTAGCTGTGGCAACTTTCTAATATATAATCATATTCTTTTTAAGGAAAAAAATAGCTGATGGCCAATTATAGCATTTATGAAATTATCAAGTAGACTGCAATAATAATTTGAAAACACTATAGAGAGAAAAAGACAAAGTGAAAGGGACAAGAAAGAAGGCAATGTTCTAAAACTAGTGAAACTAAAGTCACAGTTGGGAGGAGAACATCCAAGATGGCGGCCTAGGCAGTCTCCTAAGCTGCCGCCTCATCAACAATTTAATTAATAAAACAACTAAAATCAAAAAGGACTTCACCAAAACGTCAGGAAAGCTGGCGGAGTGGAATAGCTACAACTAGAAAGAAAGAGAGAGGCTCACGGATCGGACTGGGAGCCGAAAAGCACTGAGGTAGGGAGACGCTCGCTCACGCGGCCGCCGAATACCTGCCTGGCGGTGGGAGGGGAGGAATCCCCGATTGCACGGAACCCTTTCAGACTGTACTGAACCCCAGCCCCGGCTGAAATTCCGTGGTCCCAGGCTCATACGGGTGGTCTGGACTGTAGAGAAAGGCACCCAGAGACTCAGAGACTCAGAGACTGGGAGACCGGGGACCGGAGCCGCAGTCGCAGTCGCAGTCTGCAGGGTCTACAGACTCGCTCGCGTGAGCAAGTACGCGCTGAGGTCTGACCACCGCCTCTCCGCCTCTCCGGAGCGGAAGGAGTCAGAGGCTCCAGGTCTGACCGCGGAGGCTACCGCTGCCTCTCTGTACAAGGTGGCAGCCTCTCCGTAGCGGAAGGAGTCAGAAGCTCCAGTCTGACCACGGAGGCTGCCGCTGCCTCTATGTACAAGATGGCGGCCTCTCTGTAGCGGAAGGAGTCAGAAGCTCCAGACTACAGAGACCAGCCCAAGTCCGGGTGAGCCCCTGCGGCACCCACGCTCTTGCTTGGGGAAACTGGGCCGGTCAGGCGGAAACTCAGGCGAGTGCACAAGGGCAGGGCAGAAGCCTTCAGCCCTGAGACTCCGCCCCATCCAAGCTGAGCAGAGGCTTCTGCAGTTTTTCAAGTCTGATCCTATAAGACTGTCTCCAATACAGAAGTTATCCCAGAGTAGACACAGCTGATACCCACATCCAATTGGCCTGATGGTCAATTCACAACAATAAAGACTTAGCTACAACAAAGCTGTGCACGCAGTCCACAAAGGGGATCACAAAGAGTGTCTACCTCAGGTAACTGAGGAGGTTGATCCACTGTGCTATATAGGACACCAAACACACAAAGCCATCCTACCAACTCTGAAAAATAGTGATAATGCCGAGACAAGGAAATAGATCTCAAACAAAAGAGATGGAGGATATAGAGTTCAGAACTACGGTTCTAAGGTTATGCAACAATATTCTAGAAAAGCTCGATAAACTTCATGAGACCCAACTAAAAAGTATAGATAAACTGACTAAATTGGAAAATATTATGCAGAGATCCAACAGCAGAATGGAAGAACACAAGAATCAGGTCAAAGAGCCAAAAGACACTCCGCTGGAGAAGGAAGAAGAAAAGAGGATCCAGAAAGTTGAAGATAGTGTAAGGAGCCTCTGGGACAACTACAAGCGCACCAACATCAGAATTATGGGGGTGCCAGAAGAAGAGGGAGTGCAAAATACTGAAAACATATTTGAAGAAATAATATCAGAAAACTTCCCTCACCTGGTGAAAGAAATAGACTTACAAGTACAGGAAGCCTACAGAACCCCAAACAAGAGGAATCCAAAGAAAAATTCTTCTCGACACATCATCATCAATATGCCAAGGGCAAAAGACAAAAAGAGGATCTTACAAGCAGCAAGAGAAAAGCAGTTGGTTACCTATAAGGGAGCACCCATAAGACTATCAGCTGATTTCTCAACAGAAACCATGCAGGCCAGAAGGGAGTGGCAAGAAATATTCAAAGTGATGAATAGGGAGAACCTACAACCAAGATTACTGTATCCAGCAAAGTTATCATTCAGAATTGAAGGGCAGATAAAGAGCTTCACAGATAAGAAAAAGCTAAAGGAGTTCATCACCACCAAACCAGTATTATATGAAATGCTGAAAGGTGTTACTTAAGAAGAGGAAGAAGGTCAAGTGAATTAAAAATCTCAGGAATAGAATAAACTGGTGAATATAATAGAATTAGGGGCAAAGAAAGGGAGTGGATAGATAATTATCAGGGTGAAGGGGTGTGGGGTGCAGAAAGAGACTGGATTAAAATTGTATAACCTATGGATGAGGACAATAGTGGGGGGAGGGGGTAAGGGCAGAGGGTGGGGTGGGAATAAGGTGGAAGGGAGCTATGGGGGAGAAAAAGGAGAAACAATTGTAATAATCTGAGCAATAAAGATTTATTTAAAAAAAAAAAAAAATAAAGTCACAGTTGGATATTGATACAAATTTAAACAAAACCAATGCTGCTTCTCCCGTATCGCTTTTAATCTCCTAAAATTCTTTCCCTAAACACATACTGAAAATATTTATGCTTTATTCCCAGTAATCACATGAGAACTGCATACCTTGCAGGTTATAAGCTGCCAACTGAACTGCTGTATCAAAAGGACACTCCAATCTGAAACCAAACAAAATCAGTTAAACAATTTCACAACCTTCAGTTTAAGACAAATGGAAATACACACTTTATGTTGACCATTTCTTTTTCATAATTAGCTATAAAATTATTTTTCAAAAACATTTTTAAGCTACTCAAGAAAATATGGTTTACCTTAAGCACCTAATACTCACTTTCCACTGAGAATATCTTGTCTTAACTGAAGAACAAATAAATACCTAAGGAGAAAAAAAAAGATTCAGAGAGAACGAAGATGGTGGCATAGGGTAAACACACCAAAACGGCTGCCGTGCACAACAATTTTAAAAAACACACAAAACTATAAAACAAACGGCTATCTCCCAAAAACCAAGGAAACACTGGCTGAGAGGAAGGCCTACAACTAGACTGAAAGAGAAAGAGGAGAATCCAGGCACAAGCGCTGAAAAACTGAGGTGGGGGGTGCGGACACAATACGGGCTGGCGGAGAGCAGTGCTTTCTTCAACCCAAAGAGAGACAAGCTGCCGATCTCTCTGAAATCCAGTTTCTGGGGAGAGGCTAGACCAGGGGTGGGCAACCTTTTTGACCAGAGGGCCGGAACAAAAGCAACCTGACCGTGCTGGCACTCTCCTCTTGGACTGCTGATGAAGGAGCAGAGGGGAGAGCAAGAGAACCCTCTGCTCTTTCAGCTCCGAGGGCCAGATAGAACAGCAGAACAGGCCGGATCTGGCCCTCGGGCTGTAGTTTGCCCACGGATGGGCTAGACTGTCTACCATCGGGTCGGAAAGTGAGGCTGGCTTGCTTGCAGAGCTGAGATTGTTTGCTGTGCTGTAGCTTGAGACACAGGGAGACTCGGTGATGCAGGGACGCGGGGACGCCATCAGAGGTGGCGGACTGGCAGCCATCACTGTTGGCCACGCCCCAGCCTAGAGACGCCCTGAGACTCTGCCCTGCAAAACCTACAAACCAGCTCAAGTTCCAAGCAGCGGCTTTTGCATATGAATGGCCCTCTCTGTTGCAGTGTAGCAAAATTGCAACCTTGGGCAAACAGATCCAAGGAGGACAGGACTGTGGTTCACGCTGTAGCTCTCCGGCGACAGTACTGGCCTCAGACAGTAGCTGAACTGCACCTCATTGAGACTCAGAAACCAGAGTTCTAGTGCTCAGTTTCAATCCCTCACACCCATAAGTGACACATTCGGGAGATGGTCTCAGTGAGCACCATAGCCCCATTGAAACAAGGTGTGTCTTCAGCGCAGCAGTTTTTCCTTTATGGACACAGCAGGTCCTCACAGACAATTGGCCTGGAGGTCAATTCCTCCCAGTGTACCAACAGCAATCAAGGCTTAATTACATCAAATGAGGATTCACAGAAGCATGACACTAATGGGAGAGATGGAGGAGAGTAAATTACTGGACGACACACAGTTCAGAATCACATTTATAAGATTACTCAAGAATCTTCTAAAAACCTTTGAGAAACTTGATGAGACCTCCAAGAAGCTTGGTGATACCTTCAAGGACCTTAATGAGAATACCAAAAAAATGGAAAAGGACCAGCCAGAAATTAAGCATACAAAGTCTGAAATAAAGAATATACAGAAACTCAACTATAGATCAACATGCCTCAAGAATCAAACCAAAGATCTGGAATATAAGAAAGCAAAAATCACCCAACCAGAGAGGCAAAAAGAAAGAAGAATCCAAAAGTGTGAGGATAGTGTAAGAAGCCTCCGGGATGGCTTAAAGCATACCAACATCTGGATTTTGGGGGTGCCAGAAGAGAGAGAACAGGATACTGAAGGCTTAGTGGAAGAAATAATGACAGAAAACTTCCCCTACCTGGTGAAAGAAATAGACCTACAAGTTCAGGAAGTGCACAGGACCCCAAACAAGAGAAATCCAAAGAGGAACACACCAAGACACATCATAATTAAAATGCCAAGAGCAAAAGACAAAGAGAAAATCTTAATAGCAGCAAGAGAAAAACAACTAGTTACCTACAAGGGAGTACCCATACAGCTGTCAGCTGACTTCTCAACAGAAACTATGCAGGCCAGAAGGTAGTGGCAAGAAATATTCAAAATGATGAATAACAAGAACCTACAACCAAGATTACTCTACCCAGAAAAGCTATCATTCAGAATTGAAGGTCAGATAACGAGTTTCACAGACAAGAAAAATTTAAAGGAGTTCATCAACACCAATCCAGGATTACATGAAATGTTGAAAGGTCTTTTTTAAGAAGAGGAAGAAGAAGAAAAAGGTAAAGGTAAAAAATTATGAACAACAAAAAGGCATCAAATACATACCAACAAGTGAATCTAAAAATCAAGAGAATAAAAAAAATCTGAAGAACAAAATGGACTGGTGAATATAATAGAATCAGAGACATAGAAAGGGATTGGACTAACAATTCACAGGGGGAAAGGGGTCTGAGGTGTGCGGAAAGAGATTGGACAAAAATCTTACACCTATGGATGAAGACAGTGGCAGGGGTAAGGGCATGGGGTGGGGTTGGGAATCAGGTGGAGGTGAGCTATTGGGGGGGGGGGGAGAAACATCTGTAATAATTTGAAAGATTTATTTTTTTAAAAAAAGAAAGATTTTTTTTTTAAAGGCCCAAATTTAACTGAAGAGAACAATTTTACCCTTCTAATTTGGAAAGAAATATTTTTAATTATACAACTTTACTCAAAATAAAGTCTGTATAAGAAGAGAGGGATAATAAGCATCAGGAGGATAGTAGCATTCTGTAAGATAATAGCAAGAAACAGCCTAGCCAGTGTGGCTCAGTTGAGCGTTAACCTGTGAACCAGGAGGTCACAGTTCAATTCCCAATCAGAGCACATGCCTAGGTTGTGGGCTCAATCCCCGGATGGGGAGGAAAAGGATGTTGCAGGAGGTAGCCAATCTGTGATTCTCTCTCATCATTGATTTTTCTATCTCTCCCTCCCTACTCCCTTCCTCTCTGAAATTTAAAAAGAAATAATTTTTTTTAAAGAAGAAATAGCAGGCACAGAATACATACAGTAGAGAGAAAAGGTTTAAGGCAAATTACTGAGCAGGAGCTCTGTGAACTAATTTAACTGTACTCTGACAATGCAGCCACCTCATATATGAATGGATACTAGCATGCCTATAACTGTGGATAATAGCTATAATCTCACTGGCAGAGAAATCGAGCAAAGTCCTTCTGAAGGGATTCAACTAACTCAATCTTTTACTTAATAAATAGTAAATGGGACTCCTGGTGCTCACCACAGGCTGAGTTCTTATACTGATTGTACAGAAATAGGAGGCAGAGTAAACCTACCGCATATAGACCTCAGCTCAGGCTCTTTGCTCTGTATGTGAATGGGGAGACATTGAGTCAAGGAGGTTTGGGATCTGACTTGTTTTAACTTCCTCTGGGCAAAGAGTAGATGGTGGCTATGGCTTTATTTGTGACATGGTAGCTCAGCCAGGGAGTGATAAAACAAAAAATAAAAATAAATAGTAGTGGAATGAGTCATGGATTTGCAGTATCATCCATTAGGAAATACCAGGAGGGCAGGAAAAAGTAAAAATAGGTATACATAACCTACTTAAAGTTTATTCAAAATTACTTAAAACAAATCAAAATCTAACATTTTTTATTAATCAATGGCATTTCAATAGGTAAAGCAAATCAGGAGCCTACTTGACGATAGATCATTTTGAACATTAATGAACATGGCAATGTATTTAAACACATCTGCCCTGTTTACAATCCATAAGTTTATAATGACACTTAAAAAAAGAACTCACTAATTACCTTTAGAGGATGCTACGGAACTAGCTCTTTATTTTGAAAACTGATAAAAAAGGAAATAATCATACACTTAAAAAGTGCTATCACAAAATGACATTCTGTTGTCTGAGATCTGTTACAAGGGGCAAGGAATATATTTCATTAGCTGTCTATAAAATGGAAAGCATTATGGACAATCTTACAACATTTTAGCTAGCCTGACCAAACTTTACCCATGTTCAACTATGTCTTACCGGGTTAGCTCTTCACGAAGATTATTTGGTTCCGAGGAATAAAATTTAACTCGAAAATGTAGACAATAGGGTGAACCAACTGCCATTAAAAAAAAAAAAGAAAGAAAGAAAGAAAAGAGCTTTAATTTTTTTATAACTATTTAAATAATAAAAATTTACAGTCAGTAAATCTGTCAAAAATCCACTGAACTCGAGACAAAAGATAACAGGTTATTATTATATTTCAGTGTATAGTGTAGGTTTGATTAAACTTAATATAAAAAGAGCAATCTTTTTTTAACTACACCAACCACATAATAATCTGCCCTAAGAATAGCTAACTCTAAATTAATTCTAATAGTTCTATATATTACAGGCCCGGTTAATGAAATTCGTGCACGGGGGTGGGGTGGGGGTCCGCTCAGCCCAGCCTGTGCTCTCTGCAATCCGGGACATCCCTCTCACAATCCTGGACCACTGGTTCCTAAACACTCACCTGCCTGCCTGCCTACTTGCCCCTAAATGCCTCCCCACCAGCCTGATCAGCCCTCATTGCCCCTTCCCCCTGCCAGCCTGGTTGCCCCTAACTACCCTCCGCTGCCTGTCAGATCATCCCTAAATGCCCCCTCCCTGCAGATCTGGAAAAAGCCATGGTGGTGAGGTCAAGGCAGAGGCAGTTAGGGATGATCGCGCTGGCAGGGGAGAGCAGTTAGAGGGATCAGGCCAGTAGGCAAGCGAGTGGTTAGGAGCCCCTCCCCCTGTTCATGAATTTCATGAACTGGGCCTCTAGTTACTATATAAAGGTTAAGCATCTCATGGAAACTTAATCTCATTTGCAAGCTGCAAGGCTTTCTCCTGCAAACAAACTGTAAGGCACTTCAATCAAATTACCATCAACCCTATATAATTTAGGATCAGTATACCAAATTGAAATTATTTTTAGAAAGTAGCAATGCTATTAATCTAAAACATAATTTTAAGTCCTTACTATTTTTTTAAAAAAAAACTAATATATAATTATATATAATTCCTTTCTTTTTTCACATTTTTTTCAACACTTACTTTTAACTTGCTTTTTGATACTCTTTGTAACATCCAGCCAATGCTGAAAACAAAACAAAAATTCAGTCATTAAACAGATGACAGAACTTAGCATTTTAATTATTAAAATTATAATCTTCATCATGCTTTTATTGGTAACTACAAGGAAATATTTCACAAGAGAAAAAAGACTGAAAATGAGAGGGAGGGTTATTTACCCAAAATCCATAGTAAGCTTATGAATAGAAATGAGCAAAAAAGACCTAAAACAAATATATGACTTATTAAAACATTAACTTTATTCTCAGTAACAAGGATAGTCTAAAGTTTGCCCTAAAAAAAAGAAAAGACTCACAGCTATTAAAATTTGACAGAAGTATCTTCATGTCCCATATTTCTATAATAAAAATAAGATTTATTAACAGATCATGACTCCAAATTAGGTGAAATAACAATGCCATGTCTATTATACAAAGTAGCCCTAGCCAGTTTTGCTCACTGGTTAGAGCAGCCATGGGCAAACTATGGCCTCCGGGCCCAGCCCGTTCGGCTGTTCTATCCGGCCCGTGGAACCGAAAGAGCGGAGGGTTCTCTTGCTCTCCCCTCCGCTCCTTCACCAGCAGCAGTGTTAACATGGCAACATCGGGAAACACGGCCGCAGCTCCTTCTTCTGAGTGGTTGGATTTATATCCGCCCGCTCAGTAGAAGGAACAACCTCTCCATCTCCCAGAGGCTCCTTGTAAAGCCCGAGGACAGACACGTCTCCCGACATCACCCTGGGAATGCGTAGACACGTTATCGTGGTGATGCAGGGAGACACGCCCCTGGAGAGCACAGTACCAGAGCCTTTCTGAGGTAAGATTAAGAGCTCTACTCAAACACAATTTTTTTCCTGTTCCCACATTCTGTACATCACAATGACTTTTTAATAAAAAACAAAGACTTTCAGCTTTTAGGGCTTGTATCCACTGCAGTTTTTTCCCCCCACTGTGGACACGAGCAGCAGGGATAAAGACACACAGAGGACATGTCACACTAGACATGCTGCAGCTGCATATTTTTGCTGATACGGATGGGGTATAAGTAATGCTACCGTGGCCACTAACCACATGTGTTAGTGGCAAAACAAATGCATTTTGCACTGCGTTTGCTTCTCCTCATGCCTGTAAAAATGCGTGCTACAGGGCATTTGTGTTAACATGCACCACTGCACATTAGCATCAATGCAAACATGATGGAAACCTGTGTACCCTGCATTAACCCTAGCTGCGCTGCATTGCAGTACTGCACCACACTGCAACAGCAGCATGGCTAGTGTAAACGAACCCTAATTCAGTGGGTTGAACAAAAAGATTGTACAGAAATGCGATGAACTAAAGATTTTATTACAAAATCGCTTAATTTCAGGGTTTCAGAAGTAATTGGGTAAATGAAAAACTGAACATCAAATGTTCATACCTAATACTTGGATGAAACCCTTTCCTGGTAATGACAGCCGGAAGTCTTGTACTTATGGACATCACCAGATGCTAGTTTTCTCCTTTGTAATGCTCTGCCAGGCTGTCACCGTAGGGGTATATACATAAATATCCTGCCATTTCCAGCTTTTAATAAGAAAAAACTGTTGCAATGGGCATTTAAAAGTGGCACTTGGGTGTTTTTATAGAGTCCAGTGGATGCAATCTGACATTGATAATGGGCTCTTTCACACTATGTGCACTGTGGTGTGTTTTTTGCCAGTAACGGAAGTGCTAGTGGTAACTACTGGTTACCCATGTTTTGCACTGCCCTAGCACCTCCCATACAAGTGTGTCTGGAAGACAGCAATGTGCAGCTATGTGTGTTACCATAAACAAAGGGCCTGTGTGAAAGATACACAGGTTTCCTATGGAGGAAAGGGGTTGTTCTCTATGGTCAGGGTGTGCCTCTGTCCCATGTCTGAACTTTTTCAGATGATTTTGTTACATATATATAATTTTAGAAGACCAAAAATGTTATAGTAGAGCAAATTTAATTATTTGTTTTTATACTTTATTGTATTTTAGTAAAGAATTTAATAAGAGAACGATACTGTTGGTTTTAGCCCAATATTAAACATGAGTGGACCAAAGAAAAGGAAAGTGGACAGTGAATGCCGAATGTTTAAGAGGGAGTGGACAATAAAATATTTTTTCACCCAAGTCCTATCGATGCCGGTATGTCTGATATGCCAGGAAACACTTGCAGTCTTCAAAGAGTACAATCTCAGACATCACTTTGCCACAAAGCATGGCAACTATGCTAGCAAGCAGTCACCTCAAGAACGGGAGGCTACTGCACAGAGGTTGATTGGCTAAATTACAGGCTCAGCAAAATGTCTTTCACAGACAAACTGCAATTCAAGAGACAACTACGAAAGCAAGTTTTATGCTATCATTCAAATTAGCAAAAGCTAGCAAACCTCTCTCTGAAGGCGAGTTTTTGAAAGAATGTATGATAGAGACAGCAGGTCTCTTGTGTCCAGAGAGCAAAGGCAAGTTTGAAAAACTCAGCTTATTGCGCAGGACAGTGACTCGTCGAGTGGAACTGATTGATGAAGACTTGGCCAGCAAGTTAAATAGTAAGGCAGAGTTCTTTAAGTTTTATTCACTAGCACTGGATGAAAGTAATGATGGAAAGGACACTGCTCAGCTCTTAATTTTTATCCGAGGTATTGTTTTGAAATTACGGAGTTTTTAGCCATGGAGCCACTGAAAGGAAAAACACGGGGAGAGGACTTGTATGACCGGGTGTCTACTGTCACCGAGAAAATGAAGCTACCATGGAGTAAACTTGCTAATGTCACGACAGATGGATCTCCAAATTTAACTGGGAAAAATGTTGGACTGCTAAAAAGAATTCAGGATAAATTCTGAATTCTGTTATTTTTCTTCCCTGTATTATTCACCAGGAATCATTGTGCAAGACTATATTACAACTTCATCATGTTGTTAATCCAGTCATAAAGCTTGTTAATTTCATTCGAGCAAAGGGACTTCAGCACCTTTGTCAGTTTATTAAGTTTCTGGAGGAAACATGCGAATCACCACGACTTACTTTACCACTCTCGTGACCGCTGGTTGAGTTTGGTCCACTCACGTTTAATATTGGGCTAAAACCAAGTTTTCCAACGAGGGTGGGAGCTCAAAGAAGAGATAGGTGCATTTTTTGAAATTTAAGGGGAAGTCTGACGAATTTACTGAGCTGAGTGACAAGAATTGGCTGTGTGACTTTGGATTTGCTGTAGATATATTTTCACATTTGAATGAGCTAAATGTGAAGCTACAGGGAAAAGATCAGTATGTACATGACATCTACACTAATGTGAAAGCCTTTAAATCGAAGCTGATTTTCTTTTCCAGACAAATTTCAGACAAAGTCTTCACTCATTTTGCCACACTAGCCACAAGGAAGGAGACCATCCAAAACATGAAGAAATACAGCAAATCACTGGACCTGCATGCAGAATTTTGTCGTTGGTTTTCTGATGCTGAAAAAACTGACCAGTCACTTCAACTGGTGGCCTGTCCTTTGTCACAAAACCCTGAAACAGCACCAGAAGAGGTGCAACTGGAACTCATCGATCTTCAGTCTGACTTTGTCCTAAAGGAGAAATTCAGCTCTCTTGAACTAAGAGACTTTTATGCTTCACTTAATGAAGCCACTTTTCCAAACATCCGGAGGATGGCACAGAAGATGCTGGTGCTGTTTGGGTCAACCTATGTTTGTGAGCAGACATTTAGCGTCATGAACATCAACAAAGCCCCTCACAGATCCAGCTTAACTGACGAACACCTCAGATCTATCCTGAGAATAGCCACAACAAAACTAACTCCAGACTTTGATGCATTAGCTAAAAGAGGAGACCAACAACACTGTTCCCACTGAAGTTGATGTTTTAAAGACCAAAAACCTTTCAACCCAGTCTACATTGCCATCTACATCTACGTGCCGGGCATAATTTGGAAGTTGCACTAAAGAAAATGTTTAATTTACTGTTTGCACATTTTGTTCTTTTCTATTTGTTTTAGTTTTAAATTATTTTATTATATTTAAGTTTAATTTGAAAGGCTTTTGTACCTTTCTTTTGTTAGGCAATTTTATTTTGTCTTTGCCATCTTCAATATAAGGTATGTTACTGTGCTATGATTCCTCCATTTTTTGAAGTTTCAAATGATAATAATTAGTGCTTACATTCTTCTTGTTAAAATGTTTGAAATGAATAAAACTATTGAAATAAAAAAAAAGACCATACCCTTTTATGTAATGATGTTTACTTTGAATTTATATTAGTTCATACAAACACTCCATCCATGCTTTTGTTCCGGCCCTCCGGTCCAATTTAAGAACCCATTGTGGCTCTCAAGTCAAAAAGTTTGCCCACCCCTGGGTTAGAGTGTTGGAGGGAAGACTAGAGGGTTGTGGGTTCAATTACTGGTCAAGGGCACATACCTCAGCTGCAGGCTGGAGCTTGGCTGAGGTCAGGGCACATGGGGGAGGCAGCCAATCAATGTGTCTCTCTTATATACTGGTAGTTGATTTTTCTCTCTCTCCCCTTCCTTCCTCCCTTCTATTCTCTCTAAAAATCAGTAGAAAAATATCCTTGGGTAAAGGTTAAAACAAACAAACAAACAAAAGACACTACTCAGAAGAGTCTGTACAGTAAAATTAAATTTGTCTCATAATCAAGGTCATACCTATTAAGGGAAGCAGTCTTTGCCCCTTTATTTAACAAATAAAAAATGTTAATATCATAACTAGCATACGGTTTCATATGATACCTGTAACCTTTTCACTCTCAGATGTCCATAATATAAACAGACTTAAGAACCAATTCCCAGCTTATTTCTCTTCATTAATCCTTTTACAGCACCAATCCTAACAGTGACAGCAGGCACTCATCCAACTAAGATACACATAACTGTTCTTTCCAGCATGCTTACAATTCCAAGAATCCTCAAGGAAAAGAGTGGCTCTTGTGCTAACTAGTTCACAGAGTGAAGGAATCCAGTTTCAGAAATCCAGATAGACAAAGAGTGGGTAAACAAGGCTGCATTGTAAACAGACTTGTAACAATTTGCTTTTCTTGCCAATTATTTGCCCTAACCTCTTCTCATTCTTTCCCAAGACCCAAAAGTAAAATTCACAGAACTACTAGAATGCCAGCAAAGTACCTCTGCACATTGAAATAAGATGGTCAGTAAACATTTTCAAAGGCAATTAAATACTGGGCAATATTTTCTCTGGGTTCCAAGTGTGTAGGCTACTTAGTTTGCTGTCTCTCATTTCTTTAAAAATTCAGTTGGACTCCACATTTAAACATATTTCAATCTAACAAATGTTCAGTTTACACAGACCTCTATCAATAAAATGGTAGGCCAACCAGTAGGCATAAAATAATTCAATCTATTAGCAGAAAAGATTTCAATGTAGGACATCAAAAATTCCATCCATCATGGCCAAGCCAAACAATCCATATCCAAAATTCCCAGATTTAACTGCGCAAAATATCTACTACAGCCTGATGTCAACCACAAACTGGGTGTGAAATAAAATTAGTTTCCATGCCCGATTGTTTTCTCCCCACAACCATGAACCTAGGAGTTGCCCTATCTTCAGGCTTTAACTATTATACTGCAACAAACAATTTTATGGTTAGTCACTTGGGCAGCCTCTTGTAGCCTTAGTTGTAGGGAGACTTTCATACACCATGAGTGCAAATTAGCACAATCATTCCAGGAGGTAATTTGATAATAGCCTTAAAAAAATAATTATGAATGTGTTGTGATTTACCTACAAGGAATGACATCAGAGAAAGTTAAGACAATTTATATTTCCAACCATACTAAACTACCTACATAAAGTTTTGCAATATGAAAAGACACCAGGCAACAATGAAAATGAATGAAAGCAAATATTTAATATTCTAGAAAATTACTTACAATATATTGTTAAATTTTAAAAGCAGGTTATAAAATATTATAAACTAGTGGCCTGTTGCATGAAATTCATGAGGGGGGGGAGTGTCCCTCAGCCCGGCCTGCACCCTCTCCAATTTGAGACACCTTGGGGCAGTCGGATATCCCTCTCATAATTCAGGACCGCTGGCTCCTAACCGCTCACCTGCCTACCTCCCTGATCACCCCTAACCATTCTGCCTGTCAGCCTGATCACCCTAAACTTCCCCCTCTTCCAGCCTGATAACCCCTAACTGCCCCACCACTGCCAGCCTGATTGCCCCAAACTGTCCCCCCTGCCAGCCTGCTCACCTCCAACTGCCTCCCCTGCCAGCCTGCTTGCCCCCAACTGCCTCCCCCCCCCTGGCTTGACCACCCCTAACCTGCCTCTGCCCTGCCACCATAGCTTTGTCCAGAAGGATGTTTGGAAGGTCTCCTAGTCTAATTAGCATATTACCCTTTTATTAGTATATATTGTTTTTGTCAAAGGTACAAATATGTATATAGTCATGCACTTTCTTTTGGACTGAGGCAATCTATAACAAAACAGTAACAGAGTTGTTATTTTAGGTGGTTGAGATTACTGGTGATACTTTTTCTTTGTTGTTTCCTAAATTTTCAACTTAACCAAGAGTATGTATTACTTGAAACAATAATCATGGACCCCCTCACTTTAATATTTTATATGTAACTAATATATTCATATAGGTTTATTTTTTTGTAATATTAAAAGGTACATGGTCAACAGTCCCTCCAACATCTGCAATAGGCCAAGCCGTCTCCCCCACCATATACCCACTTTCTATCATTACACTCACAAACATAACACCCAAGGCATTACTGGTTTCTGATTCTTTCCAGAGTTTCTTCAAACAGGGGGAAAAAAAACAACTGTGTGTTTGTGCAGGTAAAGAGTAAATAATATTAACAGCAGACTAAAAATCAACAGGCTAAATATAAATTTTGACAAAATAAGCTTTGAGGAATATAAAAAGCATTAATATAAGACAGACCTCTTACTATTTCAAGAACAACCTAAAATCTTAGACAATTATAACTTAAATTTCATCCAGTTTAAAAAATGTAGGGCTAGTCTCATAGATACTCCTTAAATCTCTAGTTTATTTCTTACTATTCTAAGCAGCACAGTAAACATAAAATCATCCCAGTGAAATAAAGGATCAGAGTTTTTCCCAAGTAGGTATCTTAATCTCTTTTCTACCTGCATGTAATAGCTTTCTAATAACTGGCACATTCTTAAGACAACCCAAAATTCAGATAAAGCACCAAACAATTCTGAAGTGAAATTTAGGAGCTGGGGGAGTTCTGGGGAAGTTCTGAGCTCATGTTTGTATATTCTCAAGTCTGTTTTCTTTCATCTCCTCCACATTCCACGCCCAGGGACTGGAAAACGCAGAGCTCAGAGACAGGCACTGATATGATAGTTTTCCTTGATTTAGGATCTTTACGAGTTGAGTTTAAATTACATTAGAAGATAAAGGTGAGAGCATGCAGATATGTAGTCTTGTATGTTTGGTGTGAAACAAATATGGTTCTCTTTCCTCATGGTACTTTAAAAAGGAAACAAACTTTTCTCATGGTACTTTAAAACTTCCTTCTAATTTCCTACTTTTAAAAGTTTGGTTGATAAACTTTTATGCCAAAGGATGTGGAAAGTTAGATTTATTTTGATGCTATTAAACTGGGCATAAAAGAACAATTATTTACTTGTATGTCTTAAAATATAAATAACAGACATAATTAAACTAAATAAAGAATCACCTAGGGAGCTTCCAAAGCACTAACATCCACATACCTTCATCCCAGGCACTATTGCCCAATAATCTGTAAACAGCTTTCAAATGACTATCTGATTTCTAACTGCCTACATTACTTTGCTAAAGAAAAGCACCATATCTTGCTCAAAAAGCCAAGACTACAAAGCAGAGAAATATTAGTCATCTTTCAAAATAATTTCCTCTACAAAAAAATATTTCTCCTGTGAGAAGTAGCAGCTTATGTTCTGAATTAAAGGATTGGTTTAAAACAAATTTAAATATTTTAAACAGTTAAAAAAAATGTTTTTAAAAATCTATGCTATGAAAACAGGATCAATACATTGCATTGCTGTAATTTAACTGAACACACTTCAATTTAGTGTAGATTCCATTATAAATACTTTGAGCAATTACTATTTTGGCATTAACAATTTGCGAATATATATATATATATACACATACACACACACAGAGATAACTATTTAATATATTCATATTTATTTCTAAATATTTTTCACTTCCCACTACTTAACTGAATCCTATTTGTGTTAAGTTCTCAGGTACAACCTAATCCAATCATCTCCCAACAGTGATAATTTTACCTCCTCCTTTCTAACCTTTATAACTTCAGTAACTGTATTTGCTTACTACTATTATGAAATTACACAACAGTGATAACAATGAGCATCTTTGGATCATTCCTGTATTTAATATGAATACTTCTATTGTTTCTCTATTAATCTACAATTATTATGATTTTTTAAAAATAATTAAAAATTAGTATAGAAAGAGAGAACCCTGAGCAACCACCAGGTCTACTCTCCACAGGTGCTGCCTGTTGGCCCTCACCCACCACCACCCTTTAGCACGCCTTCCAAAGGTTGGCTAGACCTACACAGATACAAATGTCAATTCCATACAGGCCAAAGTCCATTAGTTTATTCAGGGTATTATAGGGTAAGGAAAAAAGGGCTTAACAGGCCATCAAAAAAACACATGATCAGAATTCTAGTATTATGCTACTACTCAACCTCCGATGTGTGAGGTTAGCAAGCCAAACTTACAGTTCACATCATGCGTACAGTACCTAAAATAGCTGAATTCTAAAATTGTGACAAGAATTGCCTCTTAACTTAGCTCAATGGTTTTGGATTTGCTACTGTTGTAGCCTCCAGGTGTGCACTTACAAAACATTTACCCAATGTTCCACTAGACCAGTGTTTCCCAAACTTTTGACATATGTGTACCCCTTCTATAATTTTCGTAACGCTGAGTATTCCTCATAAAAAAAAAGGATGTATTTTAATAACAATCAAAATATATTTATTTATTTATTTTTGGTACATACACAAAATAATAACAAAAAATAGAATTATTCATAATAAAATATAAATAAAAGTTATATTATAAATAACATTTATTTGCACACCGGACCATCTCACGCCTCACAAGACCGTCTTGACTTGACTCATGAGAACGTAGAATTAGGAGCAGCTAAGCACGGTGCAGTGCATATCCCTACCAAACTCTTCCCGTACCCCTGGGGGTATGCGTACCACACTCTGGGAAACACTGCAAACAATTTTTTCTAGCTCTAACATCTTCATTTCTATTTGTGTTGAATTTTGTCTTTAGCCTAAATGCTATAAACTTCAACTAACCAAGTTACATATCTTACTTTCTAAAGATTTTAGTTTCAATCTTGTTTAATGCAGTTTCACTTAAGTATACAAAAAATCAGTTAATAGCATAAATTAGTTAACTTGTTCAAAATTGGCACACATCACCTCACCTCACCTCATCTGAACTCACCTCACCTCACCTCACATTCCATGGCCAAAATCAAGTTACATGGCCAAACCTGATATCAACTGAACAAGAAAGTATAATCCCCTTATAAGCAAAGGCAAGAGGGGAGACAACAAGATGGCGGCAGAGGTAAAAGCCTAACTGCAGCCTCACTCAACAATTTCAAAAAATACAACTAAAATATAGAGTGGACACTATCCAGAACTACAGGAAAGTTGACTGACTGGGAATTCTACAACCAGAAGGAAAGAGAAAACCAGAAGGAAAACCAGAGGAGCTGTAAAAGCCTAAGGTACGGAGACACTGTGCGCGCGGGGAGAGGACTGAGCCGGAGAGGAGGGGCAGCTGAGTGCCTGGCTGGCGTTCCCTAGCGGGAAGGAGATAAAAGCTCCGGACTGTGCTGAACCCCAACTCCGACTGCACTGAACCCCAGTTCTGGGCGAGACCCTGGGGTCCCAGGCTCACACAGAGGGAATCTGAGCTGTAAGGCGGAAGCTCAGGGGAGCTGCAAAAGTCGCGCACATTTGCGCACAGAGGAGGGACTGTTCGCTGAGCTGCTGAATTGCCCCAGCGGGAAGAAGACAAAAGCTCAGGACTGTGCTGAGCCCCAGTTCTGACTGCACTGAACCCCAGTCCTGGGCAAGACCCCCGGGCCCCAGCCTCATACAGAGGGAATCTGGGCTGTAAGGCGGAAGCTCAGGGGAACGGCGAAAAGCAGAGCCCCTGAGTTGCACACATTGCGCGCACAGAGGACAGACTGTTGTTTGGGCCGCGAGATCGCCCTAAGCGGGAAGGAGACATAAGCTCCGGACTGTGCTTAACCCCACTTCCAACTGCTCTGAACCCCAGTTGTGGGCTTGTTGGGGGAGAGACTACACTGTCTGGTAGTGGGTGAAACTCTAGAGTGCCTTTCTCTCAGAGGTGCTTGCAGTGAGTACCAAAGGACACTGAGGAACACTGAGACTCAGGAACCTCCGAGGGCGGGGCTAACCGGAAGCCAAGGCTGTAGGCTCCACCCTGAAACTCCGCCCCATCCAAGCTGAACTCAGAGAGGCTTTAGCAGGTTTCCAAGTCTAGTGGAATAAGGTTGTCTCCTGGCACAGACACAGCTGATCCTCCCAACCTACCAACTCAGGGAAGCAGCGAAAATGCCGAAACGAGGAAACAGATCACAAACGAAAGAAATGGAGGACAAAAAGCGACTGGATATAGAGTTCAAAGCCACGCTTATAAGGTTGTTCAACAATCTCTTAGAAAAGGCGGATAAAATAAACGAGACCTATGAGGATATGAAAAGGGATCAACTAGAAATAAAGAATACATTCTCTGAAATAAAAAATATTATACAGAGTCCTAAAAACAGATTGGAAGATTGCAAGAATCAAGTCCAATATTTGGAACACAAAGAGCCAGAAGACAGTCTTCCGCAGAAGCAAGAAGACAAGAGAATTCAGAAAGTTGAAGATAATGTAAGAAACCTCTGGGACAACTTCAAGCGAACCAACATCAGAATTATGGGCATCCCAGAAGATGACAGAGAGCAAGATACCGAAAACATATTGAAAGAAATAGTGACAGAAAACTTCCCCCACCTGGGGAAAGAAATAGACTTACACGTACAGGAAGCACACAGAACCCCAAACAAAAGGAATCCAAAGAAGACCACACCAAGACACATCATAATTAAAATTCCAAGAGCTAAAGACAAAGAGAGAATATTAAAAGCAGCAAGACAAAAGCAGGTAGTTACCTATAAAGGGGCACCCATACGACTGTCAGCTGATTTCTCAACAGAAACCATGCAGGCCAGACGGGAATGGCAAGAAATATTCAAGGTGATGAATAACAAGAACCTACAGCCAAAAATACTCTACCCAGCAAAGCTATCACTCAGAATCGAAGGTCAGATAAAGAGCTTCACAAATAAATTTAAGCTAAAGGAATTCATCACTGCCAAGCCAGAATTATATGAATTGCTAAAAGGGGTTCTTTAGGAAGAGGAAGAAAATAAAGATAAAAATTATGAACAAACAGGTAACTATCAACAAGTGAGTCCAAAAACCAAGGGAAGTAAAAATCATGATGAACAATATTAACTGGTGAATATAATAGAATCAGAGGTATGGAAGGGGAGTGGACTGATGATTCTCGGGGAAATGGGGAGGGGGGCGGGTGGGAAGAGACTGAACATAAACTGCACCTATGGATGAGGACAATGGGGGATGGGGAAAGGGCAGAGAATTGAATGGAAACTTGGTGTAGGGGAGAAATTGGGGGGGGGGGGGATGAGGAACATTTGTAATAATATGAACAATAAAGATTTAGTTTAAAAAAATAAAAAAAAATAAGCAAAGGCAAGAAACAATCCCATGATATACCTATATAATAAATTTTATTATTTTTAATAAAACTGATACTGAATCATCTTTGAATTTCCGAGAATAAACCCCACCCAATTATAATGTGTTATTTATACTTTCAATAGTCTGGTGACATTTTATTTAGGAGTTTAACATAGAAAACAAGGTCAATTTAAAATACACATATAAAATAAAGCAATACAAGTTATCAAGTCAATTTGAGGAAAAAGGCAAAATATAACACTGACATGTTAAGTTCTTTTTCCATATTTCCCAAATATTAGAATAAATACTATCTATGTTTTCCTTTTCTGAAGCCTAAATGTGTACATTCTAACTCATTCTTCTGATTGGACCAGTTATAATTCTAATCTCTAAATATGAAGTTTTAAAAACTTCAAGCAGAGGTCACACACATACAGGTTGGAGGGTTGTATCTTGGATTAGAGCTATGTTTTATTTGTCCCACACTACATTTTTCTTATTTCTTTAAAAATAATTTTATTATGAAATATTCACAGAAAGTTGCAGTAACAAGAGGTCCTTTGTACTCTTTCTCCACCTTCCCCCAATGATTACATCTTACATAACTATAGTACAGTATTAAAATAAAGAAACTCATATTAGTACAATGTGTATACAGTAAGTCCCCATTTAATGTTGTTATTGTCAACAGGTTCTTAGAAACTACAACTTTAAGCAAAATGGCATATAACAAAACAAATTTTACCAAGTGCATGATTGATATAAATAAGAATTAAGTTCACATGCCATATTTCTAGTCATAAAAAGAACACTAAACTTCTAAATAAAGACCCAAAACACTTCTAATATTAAACAGTGAAGTAAATGTGAGCTATACATACATTTAAGAAAGATAAATAAAAAAGCATAAAATAATTACTTTTCAACATGCTTACTTCTGTTCAGTGTCACAGATGGCCAGAGCCTTTTCTGGCTGCTCACAGTGGGAACCCACCTGGACATAAATGCTCACACACACCCACACTCACTCAGACTGGGATAATGTAAATACACCAATTCACCCCAACTGGGATAATGTAAATACACCAAGTCACCCCAACTGGGATAATGTAAATACACCAATTCACCCCATCTTTGGGCTGTCGGAGGTAACAAGAGAAAGCCCAGGCAGACACTGAGAGAGCATGCAAACCACACAGACAGTGGCCCTGGCCAGCAATTACTAGTATTGTTGTTTTCTCATTAATGTTAGAATGAAACATTGAACATTATTCAAGGACCTGCCAAATATATATATATATATATATATATATATATATATATATATATATATATATATATATATTTTAAAATATATTTTATTGATTTTTTACAGAAAGGAAGTAAGAGGGACAGAGAACTAGAAACATCGATGAGACAGAAACATAGATCAGCTGCCTCCTGCACATTCCCTACTGGGGATGTGCCGCAACCAAGGTATACGCCCTTGACCGGAATTGAACCTGGGACCCTTCAGTTCACAGGCCAATGCTCCATCCACTGAGCCAAACCAGTTAGGGCTAGTTCTACATCATTTTATCACACATTTAGATTCCTATAACACCACAATCAAAGAAATATCCCATTATCACAAAGAGTTCTCTCAGTCTACTCCTTTAGAGTCATACCCACCTCCTCTCTCCAATATCCTTAAACCTTGGCAACCATTAATTTGATCTCTATCTCTATAATTTTGACATTTCAAGAATGTTATATAAATGGAATTATACAGAATGTGACCTTCTGAGATTGGCTGTTTTCACTCAGCATAAAGCCCTTGAGATCTACTCAAGTTGTGTATCAAAAGACTTTTCTATTAATGAGTAGTAGCCAATGGTATAATGTGCCAGTCTGTTTAATTATTAACCTACTGTAAGACATTTTGGCTTTTCCCCCAAGTATTTTGCTATTACAATTAAAGTTGCTATGAGCAACCATGCACGAGTTTTTTGTGAGAAAATAAGTCTATTTCACTAGGATAAATGGCCAGGCATATAAATGCTGTCATATGGCAAGAGTACGTTTAGTTTTTGAAGGAACTACTAGAATATATTCCACAGTGGTTGTACCATTTTCACATTCCCAAAACCAATATGAGATCCAGTTTCTTCACATCCTCACTAGCACTAGTTGTCCCTAGTTTTTATTTCAGCTGTTCTCATAGATATGTAGTGATGATGCTCATCAAGGTCTTAATTTGCATTTCCCTGTTGTCCACTGGCGTTTAACATCTTTTCATGTGTTTATCTGCCACCAGTATATCCTCTAATCCTACTCCAAACTCTAGAGGAGATAACTCTATAATATTATCTGCAAAGAAATGTCTGTATTTATAGAACAATTGGAAAAACCAGAAGCTTCATAAGCCCTTCCTCTTCCCAAATAATTCAGTCCAGAAGTAACTAGGTGGTCTGATCAAAGTCAGCATCATGCAGGGAGAGGCTAGAGATTAATTCTATACAGACTGGGTAGTCGGGTAAATATACTGATGATAATCAAAGCTTGGTTTCTGTATACAAGAACTGCATATAGAAAAACAAAACAAAACACTGTAAATAAGTCCTATGATGTTGGACTAAAATCAGAGTTATAGTGTGATATCTCTCTATATATACAGACACACACACACAAAGAGAGATTAAGAAATGTAAACATACAGTCCCTAAATTTAGCCAAAAAGTTCATTAGAGAACTGGCAAATTCTAGGGCTAGAGAAGGGGAATACAAGATGAACATCTTCTTGGGCCAGAAAGTCAGGAAGTGCTCAAAGAATGATGTGTATATCTTAAATGAATATAAAAGCCATCTTGAAGTAGCACCCACTGACCAAACCACAGGAAACTGAACATCAAAATAAATAATAGTAACAGGTTATGACTCTTGAATAAAACAGAAATCACTTAGTCCAAAATAAATAAATAAATACAAAATTTGATGAGAAAACCTCAAAGTAACTGTCCACAAAAAATTATTAATTACAAAGGGTAAAATAATTTTATAATGGAAAGGACCTGGCCAACACCATCTTAATCAAAGGATTAAAGTCATTATCAACAGTAATGGGACACAATGAAATTAAATGTCACCTGATAGGACAGGTGAGAACACAGGATCACTTCCCTGTTATTTCCTGTCAAAGGAGTCTAAGATTAGCCTACTTCATAAGGAAGCATCAGAGAAAACCAAAATGGAGATAACCTACAAAATAACTGTCCTGTATTTTCAAAAGTGTAAACATCAAGAAAGTCAAGGAAAGACTGAGGAATTGCAATATTCTAGTGTGAAGACCACGAAAAGACATGACAATCAATGTAAAGTGTGATTCTTTACTGGATCTTACAGCTATAAAGAACACTCAAAGGGCAATTGGCTTAACTTCAATGGATGGTGGTAATGCCACAATATTAAATTAACTTTCTGGTTTTGTCAGTTGTATTGAGTTACCCAAGAGAATATGCTTGTTTGTAGGAAACATACACTGAAGAATTAGGGGTGATGGAACATCTATCTGCAACTCTCTCTCAGATGGTTCCAGAAAAATATTTATAGTGTCCTCCAACTTTGCTGTAAATATTAAATTGTTTCAATTACAAAATTAAATATAATGCAGCCAGTGTGGCTCAGTGGTTGAGCATCGACCCATGCACCAAAAGTTGGATTCCTGGTCAAGGCACATGCCTGGGCTGTGGGCTCAGTCTTCAGTGGGTGGCATGCAGGAGGCAGCCCATTGATGACACTCTCTCATCATTGATGTTTCTTTCTCTCCCTCTTCCTAGCTCTCTCTGAAATAAATAAAACATTTTTAAATTAAATATGAAGACTTTTTCACATATTCATATAAAATAGGCTACTATAACAAAGGTAAACAACTTTAAAAAAAGCAAAATTAGAAAAATATTTCCAGGCAAATAAAAAAGAAAAGGAAAAAAAAAAAAAGCTGGGGTAGCAATCCTTATATCCGAAAAAAAATACACCTCAAAGTGAGGGCCATAACAATAGATGCTAATAAGGAAGACCATTTCATATTATTAAAGGGATCGATACAATTGGCTGTAATTCTGGTAAACATATATGCACCCATTACAGGAACAACTAAATATATATAAAAAACTTTTGGAGGATATCAAGAAGAGATCCAATAGCACTAGGATCACAGTAGGGGACTGACATCAATGGATAAATATTCTAGACCAAAAAATCAACAAGGAAACAGCAATCCTACATGACAATCTAAAACAGATGGAACTAATTGATATCTTCCACCCCAAAGCTACAGAATACACATTCTTTCAAGTGCACACTGGGTATTTTCAAAGATAGACCACATGTTAGGACACAAGATAAATCTCTACAAATTCAAGAAAACTGAAAAAACATCAAGCACCTTCTCAGTCCACAATGGCATGAAATTAGAAATCAGCTACAATAAAAACACTCAAAAATAATCAAATACCTGGAGGCTAAATAGCATGCTATCCTATATAATAAAAGGGTAATATGCAAATCGACCAAATGGCAGAACGACCGATCGCTATGATGAGCACTGACCACCAGGGAGCAGACACTCAACACAGGAGCTGCCCCCTGGTGGTCAGTGCACTCCCACATGGGTAGTGCTGCTCAACCACAAGCCAGCCCGATAGGTGGTGAGTGCAGCTGCCACTGCCACAGCGCTAAGGATATCCAACTGATCACTTGAACCCACTCCCCAAAGCCAGTCAGACATCTTCTGAGAACTGAGAGACAACCCCCCCTCCCTACAGTGCACAAATGTCCTGCACTGGGCCTCTAAGCAATGATTGGGTTACCAAAAAGGTCAAAGAAGAAATAAAATAAATAAAAAACACCCTGGAAATTAATAAAAATGAAAACACTCCAAAATCTATGAGACATAGTAAAAGCAATTCTGAGGGGGAAGTTCATAGCACTACAGGCCTATCTCAAAAAAACAAGATAAAGTGGCAGTAAGTTATCTAACACTACAAATAATAGAGGGAAAAAACAATAAGAAATACCCAGAATAAGTAGAAAGAAGGAAATAATAATGATCAGAGATGAAATAAATAATAAAGAGACAAAAACCAAAAAAACCCAAAAGATTAATAAAACCAAGAGCTGGTTCTTCGAAAGGATAACAAGACTGATGAAACTCACCAGGAAAAGAGAGAGACCCAAATAAACAAAATCAGAAACAAAAGAAGTGAACAACTGACCCCACAGAAATATAATGGATCATAAAAAAAAATGTCATGAAATACTTTATTCCAACAAATGAACAGCCTGGACAAAATGGACATATTCCTAGAAAAATACAACCTTCCAAAACTCAATCAGGAAGAATCAGAAAACCTGAATAGGTCAATAACTACAAGTGAAATTGAAGCAATAATCAAAACATTCCCAGCCAACAAAAGCCCTCGTCCGACAGATTCATACAGCAGTTTTACCAAATATTCAAAGAAGAACTAACACCTATTCTACTCAAACTATTTCAAAAAATTCAAGAGGAAAGGACACTTCCAAACACTTTCGAAGAGGTCAGCATTACCCTAATTCCAAAACCAGATAAAGACACTGCAAAGAAAGAGAACAAGCCAACATCCCTGATGAACATAGACGCTAAAATCCTCAACAAAATTTTAGCAA
Organism: Vespertilio murinus; assembly: GCA_963924515.1. Taxonomy (NCBI): domain Eukaryota; kingdom Metazoa; phylum Chordata; class Mammalia; order Chiroptera; family Vespertilionidae; genus Vespertilio; species Vespertilio murinus. Next base: position 8,176,968 of record OZ004711.1, read on the forward strand.
ATCAGATCCAGTAATACATTAAAAAAATCACACATCATGACCAAGTGGGATTTATTCTGGGGATGCAAGGCTGGCACAATATTTGCAAATCAATTAAATGTTATACTGCACCTAAACAGATTGCAAGACAAAAATCACATGATCATATCAACTAATGCAGAAAAAGCATTCGACAAAATCCAACACCCTTTTTTGATAAAAACTCTCAGCAAAGTGGGAATAGAGGGATCATACCTCAAATTAATAAAGGCCACATATAACAAACATACAGCCAACATCATAGTCAATGAGCGAAAAGTAAAACCATTACCCTTAAGAACGGGAACAAGACATGGATGTCGGCTTTCTCCAGTCTTGTTAACATAGTAATTACTTGCAATCAGACAAGAAGAAACAAAAGACATCCAAATTGGAAAGGAGGGACTAAAACTCTCATTATTCCAGATAAAATGATACTGTACATAGAAAGCCCTAAAGAGTCCATTAAAAAGCTACTAGATTTAATAAATGAATTCAGAAAAGTAGCAGGATACAAAAATAACACCCAAAAACTCATAGCATTTTTATACATACTAGTGAACTCTCAAAAAAAGGAACTAAAAAAACAATCCTATTTACTACTGCAACAAAAAAATTAAGATACTTAGGAATAAACTTAACCAAGGAGGTAAAAAACCTGTACTCCAAAAATTGCAGAACATTGAAAAAGAGATAGAGGAAGATATAAACAAGTGGAAGAATATACCATGTTCATGGATTGGTAGAATTAACATTAAAATGTCCATACTCCTGAAAGTAATCTACAGATTCAAAGCAATCCCTATTAAAATACCAACAGCATATTTCACAAATGTAGAACAAACATTCCAAAAAAGATCCCAAATAGCTGCAGCAATCTTGAGAAAGAACAACCAAGTTGGAGGACTCACAATACCAGATACTAAGCTATACTACAAAACCAGTGTTCTCAAAACAGCCTGGTACTGGCACAAGAACAGGCATATAGATCAATGAAACAGAACAGAGAACCCAGCAATCAACCCAAGCAACTACGTTCAATTAATATTTGACAAAGGAGAGAGAGCATACAATGGAGTCAAGACAGTTTCTTCAATAAATGGTATAGGGCAGTGATCAGCAAACTGCAGCTCACGAGCCACATGCGGCTCTTCAGCCCCTTGAGTGTGGCTCTTCCATAAAATACCATGGCCTGGGCAAGTCTATTTTAAAGAAGCAGTGTTAGAAGAAGTTTAAATTTTAAAAATTTGGCTCTCAAAAGAAATTTCAATCGTTGTACTGTTGATATTCTCTCTGTTGACTAATGAGTTTGCTGACCACCGGTACAGGGAAAATTGGACAGATTACATGCAAAACTAGACTACCAACTTACACCATTCACGAGAACAAACTCAAAATAGATAAAAGACTTAAATGTAAGATGTGAAACCATAAAATTCCTAGAAAAAAATCTTAGACAGCAAAATCTCAGGCATCTCTCATAGCAATGTTTACAGCTATACCTCCTAAGACAATGAAAACTAAGGAGAAAATAAACAAATGGTCTATATTAAAATAAAAAGCTTCAGTACTGCAAAAGAAACCATCAACAAAATAACAAGAGAGCCCACTACATGGGAGAATATTATTTGGCAATGATACATCTATTAAGGGGTTAATCTCCAAAATATATAGGGAACTCGTACAACTTAACAAAAGGAAGACAATCCCATTACAAAATGGGTAAAGGACCTAAATAGACACTTCTCCAAAGTGGATATTCAGATGGCCAAGAGACATATTAAAAAATGCTCATCCCAGAGATGCAAATCAAAAGGACAATGAGACAGTCATCAACAAATCAACAAACGACAAGTGTTGGTGAGGATGTGAAGAAAAGGGAAGTTAGTATACTGTTTGGTGGGAATGCAGACTGGTGCGGCCACTATGGAAAACAGTATGGAGTTTGCTCAAAAAATTAAAAATGGAACTGCCATTTGACCCAGTGACCCCACTTCTAGGAATATAACTTAAGAAACCCAAAATACCAATCAGAAAGAATATATGCAGCCCTATGTTCATAGTGTAATTTATAACTGCCTAACTTCCTTTTGATTCTACAGTTTTGTCAACACAGTAAATATGACAACAAAATATGAAAATCATTGTTTACATAAATGATCCTGGCCAAAAAATCCACTTGAGCTATCATTATGTTCACTCTTTTCACCCAAAAATTTAAGTGTTTTACAAATTTCAATTTTGTTTCATTCTGGAGTTAAATCTGGCCACACAACAAATAAGAAAGTCTTCTCTATGTGTACTTAATGTCATTCAGAACCAAGTGAGTTAGCACTTTAAGAATATTTAAAGTGTCATCTAGAGGGGGTTTATTTGTTTGTTTTTTGTTAATCCTCACCAGAGGATATTTTTCCATTGATTTTGAGAGAGAGTAGAAGGGAGGGTGCAAAACAGAGAGAGAGAGAGGAAGAGAAACATCAATGTGAGAGACACATCGATTGGTTGCCTCCCACACAGGCCCCAACCAGGACTGGGGATGAAGCCTGCAGCCAAAGTACATGGTCTCAAACAAACGCTAACTGAGGGCCCTTCAAACTCAGGATACTTTAGTCCATGGAAAGACATCCTACCCAGTCAGGACTAGAGTTTATTTTTAATAGTTATGGAATCAGGTGAGGGCTAGAGTTTATTTTTTACTAGAGGCCCAGTGCACAAAATTCATACGTATGTAGGGTCCCTAGTGGCTGCTGGTTACCGGCCAGGGCCTCCCTTCCCTTGGTCACTGCAACCATCACCCACCCATGCAGTGTAGAGCTGGCCAGGGGAGGGGCTGCGGACAGTTGGCCAGCCAGCCCCACCCTAGTCACACTCCCGGTCAAACTTCAGGTCAAGGAGACAATTTGCATATTAGGCTTTTATTATATATGATAGTTATGGAATCAAGTGATTTAGCACTTTAAGAATATTTTAAGTACTATCTAAAGTTTATTTTTAATAGTTTTCATCTACCTATTATTGTTCTTTCAGCTCAATTCACCTAGTTTAGAGCAGTGATTTTCAACTGATGTGCCACAAGAATTTTTAACACACATAATACCTGACTACTTAAATCAGGAGCACTGACCTCTTTTTCCTGAGATTGTCAAATTTAAAAAATGACAATAGCCAATACAACAATAGCCATCCAGTGTGAATGAATCAAAATTACACCTATTTTTGCCAGAATAGTAAAAATATATATATTTTTGGTGTGCTGCAGAATTTTACTAGTTTGTGTGTCATGCAATGAAAAGGATTAAAAATCACTGGTTTGGAGTATTTTAGTGACAGAAAAAAGCAGAAAATAAATAAACCTATGTAAATTTGATCTTAATGCCTAGATATCTGGGTATTGGAAGGGATAAACTAGAACTAAAGAGAAAAGAATGAAAAGGGAAAAAAGGCATTTGCCCTTTGATCTATCACATAAAAGGGAAAATAATCACTTGAGGATTTAGAATTCAATATTTGCTGATATTGGCAAAGAGTGAATAATACAACTTAGCAATGACTGAATGTCTATTTCTTTCCACAAGCAATTAAATATTTTAAGTACCTGAAACCTAACATTGGCATACTTCTGCCTTTTCCCTCTTGACTCCTCAAAAATCAGTGAACTATAAATTGTATGTCCCTAAAAGCATTTATTTTTTTCATCTGATTGCAAAACTTTAATCCCTTATTCTAGAGATGAGAGTTGAATGACAGTAAACTAAAGAGTCAAGCAAGCCTTCATCAGACTAGGTAGCAGACCAGAACTAAATTCAATAAACATTTCGTGTTCCTAAACATATCCAAACATAGAAAAAGCACAGTAAAGCACGGCATAAAAGATTAAAAATGGTATACTGTGTAGGACACTTACATGAATGAAACTTGCAGGACTAAAAATTGCTCTCGGTGAGTCAGTAAACGAATGAGTGGCGAGTGAATGGGAAGACATAGGACATGTCTGTACACTACTGTAGACTTTGTAAACTGAATACGTAGGCTACACTGTATTTATTTAAAATAGTAAGCACTGCACTACTACATCACTAGGCAATAGAAATGTTTAGCCCCATTATAATCTTCTGGAACCACCGCTCCATCACTGACACTTTGTTATGTGGCATATGACCATATTTAACACTAATGGTATTCAGTTTGGAAGAGATCACTACTAATTTACCTTTCAATCTTACCTACTATTTCCTTTCAAATATCCTCCAGTTAAATCCTAGTACAATGCTCAGTTCTTTGAAAAGCCTCCAACTTCCTACCCTACTATATATTCTGTTCTCTCATTTGAAATGCACATATCAAAGAACATCTATTTATGGATCCATAATCATATACCTGGGAGGGATCTTACTCCTCTTGCCTTAATCTGCAAGCTGGAAACTTCTGTCGCTTACTTAACTACAAAACTGGCATTCTTCCCATTATATAGTGCTTCTCCAATTCTAATATGCCCCAAAACAAACTTCACTAGTTTTTAAAAACACAGATTTCCAATCCTCATCCACAAAATCATACTCTAATAATTTGGGTTAGGGCTAGAACACACTTTTTTTTTTTAATAAGCACATCATAATAAGAAGGAAGTTAAAGGGGAAAAGAGCACATTAAGAATATATACTCTTAGCCTTAAAAAAAAAAAAAAATAAAGTAGCCTGTAGTACTTAGCACATTATCTCAAATTTTCCATTTCTGACCCCATGTTGGAACCTCCAAAAAACAGCTACTCACTGCTACTTGTGCTGAATCCATAAATCTCAGTCCAAAATAGTCGCTTTCAATTAGGTCCAAGTGGTATGTAATCTGATCAAACAGCTCTTGACCTTTGGCTTTTTTCTGAAATGGCAAGAAAATAAATGAATCAGTAACTGGTTTGCAGGGAATGTAGGGTGTGGGTGGAGGAAGGCAAAAGAGGAAAAATGGGGAATCCTATCTAATAAAGGAGTAATATGCAAACTGACCGTACCTCCCCTACACCCAAAAGCCACGCCAACCAGCCAATCAGGGGAAAGTATTCAAATTAAGCCCAATCAAGATGGCTGCAGCCACAGAGAGAGCCAGGAGGCTTGGGTTCCCTTGGCAATGGAGGAAGCCAAGCTTTCCACCTGCCCTGGCCTGCCCTGACCTCCACTTTAGGCTAAAAAGTTTCAATTATAGAAAATAAATAAAAATGGTGGCAGCCATGGAGCTGGAAGGAGCAGGAGACTTGAGTTACCCCGGTGATGGAGAAAGCCAAATTTCCGCAGCCCTGACCTGCCTTGGCCTCCACTTAAGTCTTTAAAGTTTCAATTATATAAGATAAATAAATCCCAACAAAAATGGCTGCAGCCACCGAGCAAGCAAAAGGCTGGACTCCACTTAAGGCTACAATGTTTCAATTATAGAAGATAAATAATTCCCAGATCCCAGGGCCTCCACTTGGGTGGCGTGACCGTCTTGCAACCACCATAGGCCCCTCACCCAGGCCACCCCACACTCCAAGGGAACCCCCAACCTGGTCAGGGACACCCTTCAGGGCAAACCAGCCAGCCCCCACCCATGCACCAGACCTCTATGCTATCTAATCCACTTATCTAATAAAAGAGTAATATGCAAATTGACTGTCACTCCAACACACAATAAGGTTGCCCCTATATGGTCAAAGATGACTTACCCCATGGGGACACAAGATGGCCACCAGAAGATGGCCAGCAGGGAAGGGCATTTGGGAGGGACCAGGCCTACAAGGGAGGGCAGTTAGGGGTGACCAGGCCAGCAGAAGAGGGAAGTTGGGGGTGACCAGGCCTGTAAGGAAGGGTGGTTGGGGGGGACCCAGGTCTTCAGGGGAGAGCAGATGGGGGGACCAGGCCTGCAGGCAAGGGCATTTAGGGGTGACCAGGCCTGCAGGGGAGGGAAGTTAGGGGCAAACAGGCTGGCAGGGGAGCAGTTAGGCATCAATCGGGCTGGCAGGGAAGTGGTTAGGGTGTGATCAGGTTGGTAGGCAGATGAGCAGTTGGGAGCCAGCAGTCCTGGATTGTGAGAGGGATGTCCTACTACCCATTTAGGCCCGATCCCACTGGGCAGTCGGACATCCCTTGAAGGGTCCCCGATTGGAGAGGGTGCAGGCTGGGCTGAGGGACACCCTCCCCCCACCCCATGCACGAATTTTGTGCACTGGTCCTCTAGTATCTGTAATAATGACCCCCCCCCCAAAAAAAAAATGACTTGCAGTATCAATAAGCCAAAATGAAGATGGTTTTAGTTATAAAGATCTCTTAAAAGAAAAAAGAAACCATTAGTTATAATACTAAAAGTATTACCATTGTAGCAGATACTATAGTTTTCTTTTTTTCTTTTTTAATATTTTATTGATATTTTACAGAGAGGAAGGGAGAGAGATAGCTAGCTAGAAACGTTGATGAGAGAGAAACATCGACCAGCTGCCCCCTGCACACGCCCCACCGGGGATGTACCAGCAACCAATGTACATGCCCTTGACCGGAATCGAACCTGGGACCTTTCAGCCCGCAGACCGACGCTCTACTACTGATCCAAACTGGTTTCGACAATACTATAGTTTTCTAATAAACCATAAAGGCCAAAAGAGAATTTGTGATCTCTATGTGCTCTCCTGGAGAATGTTACTTCCTATCAACCAACAAATACTACTTTGTTATCTAACACTGTGTACATATACTTTTTCTTTTGTGTAATCAGTGTACATATAATTTAATCATGCTCTTTTATTTGAATGACAGTTGGTTGGATTCAGGGTTTGAAGTTATTTTTTTTAATATAGATTTTATTGATTTTTTACAGAGAGGAAGGGAGAGGGGTAGAATTGGAAACATTGATGAGAGAGAAACATCAATCAGCTGCCTCCTGCACACTCCCTACTGGGGATGTGCCCACAACCAAGGTACATGCCCTTGACTGGAATTGAACCCAGGACTGTTGAATCCGCAGGCCAATGCTCTATCCACTGAGCCAGACAGGGCTGAAGTTATTTTTTTTAATCATATTTTCAATACTCAAAATATATTACTCTATCATCTTCTTATCTGTAATAATAAAAAGGTAATATGCTAATTAGACCAGATGTCCTTCATCTTCCTGATGAAGCCAGGGCCTGAGGGAAGCCAGTCGGGTCCTGGATGCCTGCGGACGGCCGAAAGGAAGCCAGCCCAAGTCTCAGGTGCCTGCTGGCAGCTGGAGGAGGGAAGTCCAGGTCCTGAGTGCCAAAGGGAAGCTGGTGCTGGCAGCTGGGTGAAGAAGGCCTACTCTTGCATGAATTTTCATGCATCAGGCCTCTAGTCTACAATAAAAGCATAATATGCTAATTAGACCAGACAGCTGAACAACCTTCCAGACATCCTTCTGGACAAAGCCACGCAGTAGGGGGTCAGGGCAGAGGCGGTTAGGGGCAGACAGAGTGATTAGGGACAATCAGGCAAGTGGTTAGAAGCCAGCAGTCCCGAATTATGAGAGGGATGTCTGACTGCAAGGGTACTAAACTGGCAGTTGGACATCCCCTGAGAGGTCCTGGATTGTGAGAGGGTGCAAGCCGGGCTGATGGACCAACCCACCCCAATCCCCATGTATGAATTTTGTGCACCGAGCCTCTAGTATTTTAGATTGCTGTTTAAAAGGGTGATGTCAATTTGAATCTTGTTCCCTAATATTATTTATTCTCTTGGGTAAGCTTTAGACTTTACCCTCTGATAGTTTTAAATTTCACTATAATTGTGTAGTTGGAGGTATTTCTTAACTCTACTTAGTATTCTATTTGGGCCTGAAATCTGAGATCTTTCATCTCTTTTTAATTCTGGAGAATAAATCCCTACTATTTCCTCAATTTGTTCTCCTCTGTTTTTGTTATTTTAAGTTTCCTACCTAACCTAAGTGTTAGCACTTCTAGTTTGTGGGTGTCTTAATAGTCACTTAATAATCTTATTGACTATAGTTTTTTTAAACAAATACAAAACAGACAAAAGTTCAGAAAGCTTTAGTTATATGACAAAATAACAGGGATTAAAAAATGACAAGGCTAGAATTTGAATTTTGCTGTCTCCCAATCTCAAATTCCCTAAGGGTTACAAATTCCAGATTTTAGATTTTATTTGGAATGTCACTTCTCAAATCAATAATCAGATATTGCAACCTTTTATCACAACCTCCTTTTCTATCATGTTCAGAAATTACTGAATGTCTAGATTCTCCAACCACATGGGAACTTCTGGTACACCTGATCCTACTTAACAATTTTCCTACTTTCCTTAACATAAAATTTACTATTTTAAAACATACAATGTAATGCCATTAAATATATTCACTTTGTACCCATTAAACAATCATACCCCCTTTTCTTTATCCCTGGTAACTTCTTTATACTTTCCCCCACTGAATGGGGTTAGCATCTTTGTGGAAAATCATTTGATCATATATTTCAGAGTTTATTTCTAGACTCTCCATGTCTGTCTGTATGCCAGAACCACATTGCTTTGATTATTAAAGCTTTGTAGTAAGTTTTGAAATAAAGATGTGAGTCCAACTTTTTTCTTATTTTTCAAGGTTATTTCGGCTATTTGGAGTCTCTTGAGATTCCACATATATTTTAGTATGGACTTTCCTATGTTGTAAAAAATGTCCTTGGAATTTTGACAGGGATTACATTGAATCTATAGATAGCTTTGATTAGTACTGTCCTCTTAACAATATTATGTTTTCCTGCCGAAACCGGTTTGACTCAGTGGATAGAGCATCGGTCTGCGGACTGGAAGGTCCCAGGTTCGATTCCGGTCAAGGGCATGTATGTACCTTGGTTGCGGGCACATCCCCAGTGGGGGGTGTGCAAGAGGCAGTTGATTGATGACTCTCACTCATCGATGTTTCTAACTATCTCTCTCCCTTCCTCTCTGTAAAAAAAATCAATAAAATATATATTTTTAAAAAGAACAATACTATGTTTTCCTATTTATTAACATAGGATATCTTTCATTTTTTTAGATATTCTTTCATATCTCTCAGCAATGCTCTGTAGTTTTCAGTGTACAGGCATACCTCAGAATTATGGTTTCAGACCACTGCAATAAAGCAAATATCATGAAGCAAGTCAGATGAATTGTTTGATTTTCCATTGCATATAAATGTTTACACTATACTATAGTCTATAAAGTGTGAATGTCTAAAACAATGTACATTCCTTAAGTACACTTTATTACTAAAAAATGTTAACTATCATCTGAGCCTTCAGTGAGTCATACTTTTTTTGCTGGTGCAGAGTCTTGACCTTCATTTGTAAAAATACAGTTTCTGGAAAGTGCAATAAAGTGAAGCACAATAAAACAAAATATGATGACAGTATAAAGTTTTTTGCCTTATTGGTTAAATTTATTCCTCAGTATTTTATTCTCCTTAATGCTATTATAAATGGATTTTCTTAATTTCAGTTTTGGACTGCTCACTGCTAGTATATAGAAGTACAACTAATTTTTGTTGATTTTGTATTCTGCCATGTTACTAGATTTATTAGCCTTAATCATTTTTTTTACATGTGGAATTTTTAGGATTTTCTACTTATAAGATCATGTCATCTCCAATAGAGATAATTTTACTTCTTTCCTTAGAATTTGAATGACAATTACTTCTTTTTCCGCCTAATTTTCTCTCGCTAGAACTTCCAATATTATGCTGAATAGAAATGGTGAAAGCCTACATCCTTGTCTGATTCCTTCAGAGGGAAAGGAACTTCTACCCTTATTTTCCATATTTATCTTTTATGCTTCCAATTGTGTAGTTTCTTTCCTCCTACAAGAGAAGTCCCTATATATGATCTTCAAACTCACTAATTTGTCCTTTATCTTAATTCATATTAATTTTATGCCACTGTGTTCCTTATACTTTTCACAACTAATTTTTCAAGTTGGTCCTTTTAAGTATGTTTTCATTCTTGATTCATACTTCCAATATTTTTCCTTATCTTTTAACAAATGTATTAGACTTTCTCCCCCCCCCCCAATATGCTTTTGCATATAGTAATATCGGTAATATCAGTTTAATGTATTTTGTTATTTGACTTTTGAAATGCTTGTTCTCATTTATCTCCTTATTTCAGCCAAAATCAATGGGAATGAGTTACTTTCTGAGGATCACATGTAACAAAAGAAAGAGCTCAATCCAGCTCTGTATCAGCTTCATTTGGCTCTGAAAAATCAGTGGGAGTATAAGCAGGTCTTAGGGAGGAGATTCCCAAGAACCAAAAGACCACAGTTTATCATTTCACATTCACTGAACAACTCTTCAGGTCAGTGATTCACTCTCATTACCAAAAGAAAAGTAAAGTAACATCGAGAAGGATACATTCCTTTCATTATTTCTCTTATTTTTTCTTTTTTTAAATAATTCTTTATCACTGAAAGAATTACATATGTCCCCCCTTCATCCCCGATTGACCTTCCAACACTCCCTCCCCCCACCTCCTGCTCCAGGCCTTCACACCCTATGTCTATGTCCATGGGTTATACATAATTTATTCAAGCTATTTGGTTGATTTCAACCCACCCACCCACCCACTCTCCCCTGCCTTCCTTCTGAGATTCCAAACCCTGTTCCATGCTTCCGTGTCCCCGGATCCACTCCTTTCATCAGATTCCACATGAGTGTGATCATGTGATACTTTGATTTATTTCACTTAGCATTATACTCTGTAGGTCTTTCCATGCTTTCTCGAAGAGTAAGAGATTCCTTTTTTTTTTTTTTTTTTTTTTTTTTTTTACTGCTGCACAATATTCCATGGTATAAATCATGGCTTGTTTTTATCTACTCATCTACTGATGGGCATTTGGGCTATTTTCAGATCTTAGCTATTTTAAATTGTGCTGCTATGAACATAGGGATGCATATATTCTTTCTGCTTGATGCTTCAGGTTTCCTAGGATATAATCCTAGACGTGTGATCACAGGGTCAAATGGCACTTCCATTTTTAATTTTTTGAGGGAACTCCATACTGCTTTCCACAGTGGTTGCACCAGTCTGTATTCCTACCAGCAGTATCCTAGGGTTTCCTTTTCTCCATATCCTTGCCAGCATTTATCATTTGTTGATTTGACAGTAGCCATTCTGAGAGGTGTGAGATGGTAGCTGTCTTTATTTGTATCTCTTGAATGATTAGTGACTTTGAGCACTTTTTAATATGTCTGTTGGCCATTTGTATGTCCACTTTGGAGAAGTGTCTATTTAGGTCCTTTGCCCATTTTGTAATGGGATTGTCTTCCTTTTGTTAAGTTGTACAAGTTCCCTATATATTTTGGAGATTAACCCCTTAGCGGATGTATCATTGCCAAATATGTTCCCAGTAGTGGGCTCTCTTGTTATTTTGTTGATGGTTTCTTTTGCAGTGCAGAGGCATTTTATTTTAATGTAGTCCAATTTGTTTATTTTCTCCTTAGTTTCCATTGTCCTAGGAGATGTATCTGTAAATATTTTGCTATTAAAGATGTCTGAGATTTTGCTACCTATGCTTTCTTCTAGGATTTTTATGGTTTCACAACTTACATTTGTCTTCTATCTACTTTGAGTTTGTTCTTGTGTATGGTATAACTTGGTAGTCTAGTTTCGTTATTTTGCATATATCTATCAAATTTTCCCTATACCATTCATTGAAAATACTCTCTTAACTCCATTGTATGCTCTTGCGACCTTTGTCAAATATCAATTGAGCGTAATGGCTTTGGTTGATTTCCATGTTCTCTATTCTGTTCCATTTCTTGTGCCAGTACTAGGCTGTTTTGATTATGGTGGCTTTGTAGTTTAACTTGAAATCTGGCATTGTGATTCCTCCAACTTTGTTTTTCTTTCTCAAAATTGCTGCAGCTATTTAGGGTCTTTTTTTATTCCATATAACTTTTTGGAGTATTTGTTCTAGCTCTATGGAATATGCCATTGGCATTTTAATAGGGATTGCACTGAATTTGTAGATTGCTTTGGGTAGTATGGACATTTTAATGATGTTGATTCTCTCAATCCATGAACATGGTATATATTCTTCCACTTGTTTATATCTTCTTCTATCTCTTTTTTCAAAGTCCTCCAGTTTTCCCATTCCTTTCATTATAATTCACCACTCCCTCGGAGTTTGGTGAAAGAGGGTTAGGGAATTTGAGTAAGGAAAGTATAGGGGTGAGGAATTTTAGAGGTAGTGTTATCATGATTTATCTTTGCGAGCACTTGCACCCTGTATGAGTCACTTTATCCCATCACTCAGTGAGGGGCAAATACAATTATCAAACAACAACAGTAGATAAGAATCAAGACCTGATCAGATGGCAATTCTCCCTACCCCCAACCAAGCAGGTCTACTTCTACAGCTCCACTAACCTACCACCACCACCACCATGAACAAGCCTCTCACATATGGGAGATACACACACACACACACCAGTACCAATACTCCCTCGCTGGGGCTTTCTAATTATTCTTTTTATTTATTAGAGTTTATGATCTTTCCTTCAAGGATTAATTTTGGGGGAGAAAGCCAGCAGCTGGCTTATTACAAGGAGCAGCAAGTTCAGTGGCTAAAGCAAAGTGAACAAGAGAAAAATGGTCAACAATGTGACAGAAAACAGCAAGAGACCATAAAATCTTAAACCCATATGGACAATAGACAAACTAATTCAATATTTAAACATATTTTTCTATTAATATGATGAAAAAGAGAACTATGGATTTAGGAAGGGAAGAGATATAGTCACTACCAGAAATGACAAAGAAAACTTATGATTTTAAGTCATACTTATAATAACCTAGTCACAAAGCACTCAACTTAAATAACAAATTATGCACAATTTTGCAAATGGCAATGACCCTAAAGCAGTGGTTGGCAAACTCATTAGTCAACAAAGTCAAATATCAACAGTACAACGATTGAAATTTCTTTTGAAAGCCAAATTTTTAAAACAAACTTCTTCTAACACCACTTCAAAATAGGCTCGCCCAGGCTGTGGTATTTTGTGGAAGAGCCACACTCAAGGGGCCAAAGAACCATGGTTTGCCAACCACTGCCCTAAAGGAACACAATATATTTCTAAATTAAGCAGGAAACTACAGAAATTATCTGCAGTATTCATCTATTGGTATCAAACTTAAATACTTCCATGACCTTAAATCTCAGGTACCATTCTAGAATCAACTTCAAATTCTATCAACATTCTTTTTAAAAATACATATATTTTATTGACTTCAAAGAGGGAAGGAGAGAGAAAAACATCAATGATGAGAGAGAATCATTGATCAGCTGCCTCCTGCATACCCCTCACTGGGGATCGAGCCCAAAACCCAGGCATGTGCCCTGACCAGGAACTGAACCATGACCTACTGGTCAACACTCAACCACTGTGCCACACTGGCCAAGCTTCATTAGCATTCTTTATTTGCTTTAAAGACTAACAGGAAACACAACTAAAAAATATATATACTCTCATCTTTATTCTGCCAAAGTATCATTTGCCAGCCTCTTGAAACATGATAGTGTGTTCTAAAGAAACAAAAAATGGGCTTCTGCCAACTAGATAGCTGCTCTCAGAATAAAACATTTCTCAAGGGTGCCCTAGCCAGTTTGGCTCAGTGGGTCCCGGGTTCGATTCCAGTCCAGGGCATGTACCTAAGTTGCAGGCTCCTTTCCAGCCCAGGCCCTGGTCAGGGCTAATGCAGGAGGCAACCAATCAATGTGTTTCTCTAACATGGATATTTCTGTCTTTCCCTCTCTCTTTCATTCTCCCTAAAACACACACACACACACACACACACACACACACACACACACACACACACACAAATATCCTCGGGTGAGAATTAAAAAAGTTCTCAAGGAACTTCTCAAGGGTATGTATTGACCCCTTACTAGAGGCTAATTGAAGGCAAACCAATAGTGAACACAAGGCATTTGCAGGTTCCTAATGTTAATACTCAATCTGACCTGGCTGGTGTGGTTCATTTGGTTGAACATCATCCCATGTTCCAATAGATCTCTGATTGATTCTGCATCAGGGCACATGCCACCCGGGCTTGATCCCCAGCAAGAGGCAGCTAATCAGAGAATCAATGTTTCTCTTTCACAACCATATTTCTCTCTTTCCCCCCCCCCTCCCTTCTTCTGTAGAAAGTCAATAAAAACATATTTTTAAAAAATAATGCTTACTCTAACAAATCTGACATTTCAAAAGAATCTCTCTCAAAACACATGAGGAACTGTCAGTTTTCCAAACCAGCTACACCACCTTACATTCCTGCCAAAAAATGGGAACAATTTTCAGATTTCTCTACTTTCTCACCAAGACTTGCAATTATCTGACATTTTATTTTAGCCTTCCTAACTGGTGTGAAGTAGTATGTTACTGTGGTTTTAATTTCCCTGATGATTAATGATGTTAAGCATCTTTTCATGTGCTTATTGATCTTTATACATCCTATTTGGAGAAATGGCCATTCAGATCCTTTACCCATTTTTAAACTGGATAATTTATCTTTTTATTGTTGTTACAGCAATTCTTGATATATACTGAATACAAGTGCGTATAAGATATAAAATTATGCAAACATTTTCTCCAATTTTTTGAGTGTTTTTACTTTCTTAATGGTGTCCATTGAGGTGCAAAAAAAATTAAGTTTGATAAAGTTCAATTTATTTTTCCTTTTGTTGTTCATGTTTTTGGTGACATATCTAAGAAACTGGTGCCAAATCGAAGGACATGAAGTTTTATCACTATATTTTCTCCTAAGAGTTTTATAGTTTTAGCTGTTTAAGTCTTTGACCCGTTTGAGTTAATTTTTATATATGGTGTGAAGTAAGGTTCTAATTTCATTCTTTTGCATCTGGCTATCTAGTTCTCCCAGCACCACTTGTGGAAAAAACTATCCTTGCTGCCACTGAATGGTTCTGGCAACCCTGTCAAATAGCAAATAATCACAATTTTATGAATTTATTTCTGGCTTCTCTAATCTGATCTATGTGTGTCTATCCTTGTACCAGTAGCAAACCACCTGAATTACCATTGCTTTACAGTAAGTCTTAAAACTGGGAAATATGAATCCTATTACTTTGTTCTTTTACAAGATTATTTTGGCTACTCTGTGTCCCTTGCAAATGCATATAAATTTTAAAATCAACTTGTCAATTTTTACCAGTAAGTCAGCTAGTATTCTGATATGAATTATGTTGAATCTATAGATCAGTTTGGGATTTTTGGGGTATATTGCCATCTTAAAAATGTTAAGTCTTTCAATTTATGCACAGATGTTTTCTCACTTATCCTATCTGATAAAGAGGGGATATACAAATTGACCATCACTCCATCACAAAGATGGTGTCACCCAGTCGCCTCAGTCCAGCGGGGAGGGGGGAGGGGGGAGCAGCAGGTGCATGGTGCAGGGACCTATCCTGAGCCCCCAGCCACCCAGGGCCAGCCCAAGGCGCAGGCAAGCCTCAGATATCAACTGCCCGGCCGCCCAGAGCCAACCAGTGGCAGCAGCAGAGGTGTGATAGGGGCATCTCCTTCCCCTGACTGCTGGGTCACCTCCTGCTCCTGAGGACTCCCAGACTGTGAGAGGGGGCAGGCCGGGCTGAGGGACACCCCTACAGTGCATGAATTTTTCTGCACCAGGTCTCTAGTTTAAAGTATGGTCTATATAATTTACAGACTTCAACATCTTTATCAACAAAGTTGGTATATAAAATTATCTATCAGTTAATCAAATATTTCCTATTAATTTAAAATTTAGGAGACCCAGAGTTTTATTTTTTTACTTTTTTATTTTTAAATATATTTCATTGATTTTTTACAGAAAGGAAGGAGAGAGGGATAGAGTTAGAAACATCGATGAGAGAGAGACATCGATTGGCTGCCTCTTGCACACCTCCTACTGGGGATGTGCCCGCAACCAAGGTACATGCCCTTGACCGGAATCGAACCTAGGACCCTTGAGTCTGCAGGCCAACACTCTATCCACTGAACCAAACTGGTTTTGGCAAGAGATCCAGAGTTTTAAAAGACAGGCTATTTACAAAGCAGCACTAAACTCATAAATCAAAGGAGAGTTACTGTGGCATTTCCAAAATTTTAAAATCAGATAGAAATTTCTATCTGGTGTTTTTATCATTCACCGAAAGGCACTGAATTAGTTCTTTAAAAAGAAGAAGGAAGCAGAAGGTATATAACCCCCAACCCGTTTTGAGACAATAGCAGAACAGAAAGAAAATGACCATTACTACTTCTACATATTAATTTGAAGTCAATAGACTTAAATTAACCTATTTTAATCACATATAATCCCTTACATATTGGCTGGTCAATCATCTTAATTCCATTCTGGCTTGCAACAATCACTAGTGACCCTAATCCTAATGGGAATAAGTGTTTCTTTTAATTTCCAAAATCAATTCTAAATCTTCTTTCAGAATTATACTAGACTGGCTGAGAAGCTATATCAGAAAAAGGGGAGATTTTTCTTCTCAGAAATTAATATTCCTCTGACCTATTTTTCCCTTCAGCAAAGCAGTTTAGCTGGCAGGCCAATGCCCATTTTATATCCATTCAAGCATCTAGAGTTAGTTTACTAACTCGAATTTCACCTGCAGAGCTGAAAAAGATCATTGTTCTAGTTCCACAAAGAGTCAAATCTAAAACTCTTGGCTTTCTCACTGCAGTTGCTGTATGAGAGGCCAGCTTGCATGTCTGGCCTCGGTCAGGAGCACATACAGCCCTGGGGCATTCCCAGCACGGACACCCCTCTATGCCAATCCCTAGCCATTCGTCCCGCTGCTCTAAGACCTAGTGCTGTTCTCCTCCACAGCACACTGCCTTTTGGAAAAGCTCCTACCAATTCCGCTCTCCTAGTACCAGCCTCACCTTAATAACCATGAGACTTCACACTTCAAACATTAGGTAATAAACTTCTTTCCAGTCTCTTACACAGCAATCTCAAACTTTTCACCACATACCTAATGATATTTTAACAGAATAGTACACAAAAATCTTAAGATGTTTATCAATAAGAAATAAATATGAAAACTATCCTCATAGACGAAACCGGTTTGGCTCAATGGATAGAGCATTGACCTGCGGACTCAAGGGTCCCGGGTTCAATTCCAGTCAAGGGCATGTACCTTGGTTGCAGGCACATCCCCAGTGAGGGATGTGCAGGAAGCAGCTGATCGATGTTCCTTTTTCATTGATGTTTCTAACTTTCTATCCCTCTCCCTTCCTCTCTGTAAAAAGTCAATAAAATATATATCTAAAAAAATACTATCCTCATAAAGTGTCACATATCGCAATTTGTGATAAACCTTCAAGGAGCTCTTACAGAAAGAAAATTTAAATGTGTTAACGTCTTCTAAAATAAATAAAAAAACACTAAAAATGTCCAGTCTAATGGAAAAGTTATTATTTATGACAAGACTTTAAAACATTTTAACCTAAGAAGCCAGAAATACCAATCAGAAGGGATATATGCACCTCTATGTTCATAGCAGCACAATTTACCATAGCTAAGATTTGGAAACAACCTAAGTGCCCATCAGCAGATGAGTGGATTAAGAAACTGTGGTACATCTACACAATGGAATACTATGCGGCTATAAAAAAGAAGGAACATTTACCATTTGCATCAGCATGGATGGACCTGGAGAGCATTATGGCTAAGCAAAATAAGTCAGTTGGAGAAAGATAAATATCACATTATCTCACTCATGTTGGATACAATGATCAACATAATTTGATGAATAAGAATAGATCCAGAGCTGAAATTGGTTTGGCTCAGTGGATAGAGTGTCGGCCGGCGGACTGAAAGGTCCCAGGTTCGATTCCAGTCAAGGGCATGTACCTTGGTTGCGGGCACATCCCCAGTAGGGGCTGTGCAAGAGGCAGCTGATCGATGTTTCTCTCTCATCGATGTTTCTAACTCTCTATCCCTCTCTCTTCCTCTCTGTAAAAAATCAATAAAATATATTTTTTAAAAAGAAAAAGAATAGATCCAGAGACAAATGGTGGGGAGGAGAGGGGGTTAGAGAGCAACCAAAGTACCTGCATATTAGCATAACCAATGGACACAGCCATTAGGAAGCCAATGGGGCTTGCCCAGGGTGGGAACGGCTAGGGGAGAAGGGTGTTAATTGGGGGGAAAGAAGACATTTAAAAAAAAAAAAAACTTGAAGAAATCCTGTGTCTTTAATTTTATATTCCAATATTTTAAAAATGTATTAAGGTACATACTTAGTACATTCTACATTATTCAATAATCACAATAGTCATTTAAACAAATTATCCAATTTCTTAATCTCTCACTCTGAGTTTATGGGCTTCCCAAGCTTATTCAACTAATATATTGTTGCAGCAACCAGGCTATCATCTCTCACAAAAAGACTTAAAATTTCTATTTTGGATAATAAAAGAGGTTGTGAGGAGAGAAGACACTGTGGATCGTCCAAGATGCGCTCTCTCATCATACCACATACTTTACAGTGTAGCTATTCTTGTAATGCAGAATAAAGTGAAGAAAGAGATTTGCCATTAGTAAAAACTGCCTGTAAGGAATAAATTAGCCCCTTTCAAATATTTTGGACTGTTTCACACTGTGAGTTAGGATTATTCATAACTGTAAAGAAAATCTACCCAGCCCTACCTAGTGGATAGAGCGTCGGCTTGTGGAATGAAAGGTCCTGGGTTCAACTCCGGTCAGGGGCTCCTCCTGGCCCAGCCCCTGGTCAGGACTTGTGTAGAAGACAACCAGTAAATGTATTTCTCTCACACTGATATTTCTCTCTGTCTTTCTCTCTCTCTCTCTCTCTCTCTCTCTCTCTCTCTCTCTCTCTCTCAAACAAAAAACAAAACAAAAAAAAAAGGAAAAATCTCAAGTGAAAATTAAAAAAAAAAAACCTACCCAAAATTTGAATATAATCATATTGTAATCACAATACCCCATCTTGAAATAAAGATCACAGTGTATGAAAAACCTCCCCAGCAAAAGACTTCAGGAGCAAAAAGATAGTCAGAACTGAGGAATATAAAGGAAATCCTTTTTCTCACTTCATTTCATTACAGTTTCTGTAAGCATACCATTGGAGAAGTATTTGTTTTGAGGAAAGTGAGGGATGTTTTTAAAACTGCAGAAAAGTACAGAGAAATAAAGTGTTACAATATGCATATAAGTATCATTCTGGTTCCCAAAGATTCTCATTGCTTTAATAACTGCTCAACAAGCATTGTGAGAAATCCACTGGAGTACACTATATAATACCACTGTAAAGAACACACACACATAAATGACTCACGCCAATAACTGCCCTATCATTTAAACATTTAAGTAACGGCCACTAATTCCAGATAAATACTCTCAGGCCAGGTTCCTAAGGTTACCTGATACATGTGTCTGTATGTGACAGTGCCTGATCCGCACTAACCCTTATTACCTATTCCCCCAGGAAGTTCAAATGAAGAAAATGATCTCATATAGGATCTGCAGGTCAGTGAGACCTACGTACCGGCAAGTCCACACTAACATCAGTACCATCCAGAAGGGACACCCGACACGTGATGATGGACTTAGCATCTCCAGCTGCAGGAATGTGTGTGGCAGCTCGTTGAGCTTCTCGGAGTCGTTCCTTCTCGGCATGTTTACGCATCGACCGACGCCCAAGCGTTCTACGGAAGAATCTCAGCATTTTTGTCACTATAAAACAGGAGAGAAAAAGATATCAGAAGGCTCCTGAATTTGCAGTTAGAAAAATGGTGTTATTTAGTAAAGTTCTGTGGCCATTCCTAAATATGTTATTTAAAAGATCTTCTGGTCAAATAAATTTGAAAAACTAAAATTGGCCACTTCAAAGTTTTTCAAGACTTTATGTAAAACAGAATTATGGCTTACAGCATTTCTAAACGTAGTGGACTATTTGATAAGGAGCTGATCTGGTAGAGAGGATAAACATTTATGAGAGGTCTTTTGGATCACTAAATTATAGCCATATCCCCACAAACAATAGGAGGCAATGCAATACACCATGTCAAACTTGTGGCCCAGCCAATGTAACAATATGTAAGCAATCCTATATAATAAAAAGATAATATGTACGTTGACCATCACGCCCTCACAAGATGGCTGCCTATGACCAGGTCAGCCAGGGGACTAGTGAGGGCCGCGTGAGGTGACCAGGCCAGCAGGGGGGTTAGTGAGGGACAACCAAGGGAATGAACAAGTAGGCTGTATGGGTGACCAAGTCGGCAGGGTGGTTAGTGAGGGATGACCAAACAATTGAACAGCAGGCTGCATGAGGCGACCAAGCTGGTGAGGGGGATGGAGGGATGGGGGCAGTTGGGGATGACCTGGCCTGCGGAATCAGGCCTAAACCGGCAGTCGGACATCACTCTCACAATCCAGGACTGTTAGCTCCCAACCTCTCACCTGCGTGCTTGCCTGCCTGCCAGCCTGATCACCCCCTAACCACTCCCCTGCTAGCCTGATCAACGCCTAACTGCTCCCTTGTCTGCCTGATTACCCCTAACTGCACTCCCCTGCCGACTGGATCGCCCCTAACTGCCCTTCCCTGCAAACCCAGTTGCCCCTAAATGCACTCCCCTACAGACCTGGTCTCCCCTAAATGCCCTTCCCTGCTGCCCTGATCACCCACAATTACCCTCCGCTGCCAGCCATCTTGTGGGGGCCATCTATGACCACATGGCGATGGCATGAGGGTCATTTGCATACTATCTCTTTATTGAGCTATGTGGTGTATAATGATTACTTTCCCTTTTCTACACAACTTCCTGATTTCTCTGGAATGAAAATTGTCTTTTTTTTGTTTGTTGGCTTAGTTATATGTGTTTATTTTTCTCAAAATTATTAGTTTTATAAATTCAAACATTAGATTAGCATGGTAGTTTTTATGGTATTTCCATTTAATGTATATTATATTTTTAAAATTACTAATACCCATTTTTACTATTATTTTTAATGTTCTTAATAGAGATAAGAAACATTAATTTGATATTATAAAGAATTGTCTTATTAAGTAGCAGCTTAAAATCTGTAACTAATAGAATATTTGATAAAAACTTATACTTAGCTGAAACTGGTTTGACTCAGTGGATAGAGCATCAGCCTGAGGACTGAAAGGTCCCAGGTTCGATTCCGGTCAAGGGCATGTAACTTGGTTGCGGGCACATCCCAGTAGAGAGTGTGCAAGAGGCAGCTGATCAATATTTCTCTCATCAATGTTTCTAACTCTCTATTCCTCTCTCTTCCTCTCTGTAAAAAATTAATAAAATACATTTTTTTAAAAACACAAATTTATACTTAAAATATATTTGTATTTTGGTTGAAAAAGTGATTATTTTTTATTTTTATTATGGAAGCTCAGAAGATAAATGGAACTTCTTAGGATTATTATCCTCAAAGGACACCTTAGAATATGGCAAGGTGGTCAAACTCAAAGGCTAACATGGGCCAAATAAACAAGGTTTAAGTTTATGTGGGCTACAAAAACCAAAAGCTTCAATTTTCATAGAAACAAAGATTTATTTCAGTAGAGACATGCTGAGTACAAAGGCTGAAATAAATGAGTAATCGTTAACATAAAATAATAGAACATTTTAATAAAAATTAATTTTTCTTGAATATTAACTTACCAAACACTGAATAACTGCACAAATTAATAAGTGTAATGCAAATAAACCTATTTTTCTTGTTCTCCAAAAGTGAAATATTTCCTGCTGTGCAAACCAAACAAGTCAGTACAAGACTAATGACATGGCAAACGGCTGCTAAAATATTCGCTGCTAGTAATAGTGGAGAGAAATGGTGTGCCTGTGTGTAAGGTGAGTAAGGGAAATGAATGCAACACCATCATAGTAATTAGTCATTAGCGATCGTTGTAGTTTGTTATTAATAACTAGAGGCCAGGTGCATGAATTTGTGTGTGGGTGGGGTCCCTTGGCCTGGCCAGTGATCAGGGCCAATTGGGGCATGGGAAGTTGGCCGGCTGTCCTGATTGGGCTGATTGGGACTGGACAGCCGAGGGGGAGGGGATGTGGGAGGTTGGCTGGCCAGGGGGAGGGGCTGCAGGAGCTATCGGGGCTATTGGGCCAGCCAGCAGGAGGGGTGGGGAGGGGCCGTGCAAGATTGGCTGTGGGAGCGCACTGACTACCAGGGGACAACTCTGCATTGAGTGTCTGCCCCCTGATGGTCAGTGCGCGTCATAGCAACTGGTCAACGAATGGTCAGACAGTTACCATATTAGGCTTTTATTTTTTATTTTTTAAAATATATTTTATTGATCTTTTACAGAGAGGGAGAGGGATAGTTAAAAACATCGATGAGAGAAACATTGATCAGCTGCCTCCTGGATGCTGCCTCCTGGATACTCCCTACTGGGTATGTGCCTGCAACCAAGGTACATGCCCTTGACCAGAATCAGACCTGGGACCCTTGAAGTCTGCATGCCGACGCTCTACTGACTAAGACAAACCATTCAGGGCTAGGCTTTTATTACACAGGTTTATATATGGCAGAATTATTATAAAAATTAAGTAACAAGATATTTATTAAAACAATAGAGGCCTGGTGCACAAAATTCGTGCATTGGGAGACTTCTCAGCCCAGCTTGCACCCTCTCCTATCCGAGATCCTCAGGGGATGTCTGATGGCCGGTTAGGCCCTATCCCTCAGGCCTGGTCACTCCTCACAGCCCCTCCGCCAGCCTGGTCTCAGATTGGAGAGGGTGCAGGCTGGGCTGAGGGACACCCTCCCCGGCCCAGTGTACGAATTTTGTGACTGGGCCTCTAGTAACACTATAAATACTAAATACTGGCCTAACCATAAATGAATGAAGGGTATAGCAGAGCTAGGTGTGGACAGAGAGCTAATTACTCATCTTGCCTAGTAGGAATTCAACAGATAATTCCTAAAACTAAAAATGAAGAAGTAGCAATAACAGCATGTTATTAAAAACTAGAGGCCTGATGCACGAAAATCCATGCAAGAATGGGCCTTCCTTCCCTTGGCTGCCTGCACCACCTTTGCTCCAGCCTGGAGCCGCCTTTCTGCCTTCTCACACTGCCCAGAGGCCCGGAGTAGCTGCGACAGTGCGGAACACCTGTGCCATCACCCCCAGCCGCTCAGTGCCTACATATGCAAATTAATCCACCATCTTGGTTTGGTTAATTTACATACTCACTCCTGATTGGCTGGTGGGCATTGCAAAGGTCTAGTCAATTTGCATCTTTCTCTTTTATTAGTGTAGATGTGCCAGTGGTTGTCTTGTAGAGAGAGAGAATTCAAGGATACTGTTTTTCAAAAGAAGCCTGCTATCCATTTGACAACTCAACTAGAAAGCATTTATAAATTTGACAAAAAAAAAAAAGCTAACTTTAAGTAAAACTATCACATTAAAAAAAAGTGTCTATTGCCCTGGCCGGTATTGCTCAGTGGTTGGAGGATTCACCCACAGACCAGAGTCATGGGTTCAATTCCTTGTCAATAGCACATACCTTGGTGCAGGTTCCCCAGCTGCAGTAGTGTGTGCAGGAGGCAATCAATTGATGTCTCTCTCTCACATCCATGTCTGTCTGTTTATCTCTCTGTCTCCCCCCACCTCCTTCCCTGCCACTCTCTCTAAAAGTCAATGGCCAGAGTATCCTTGGGTGAGGATTAAGAAAAGAAAAAAATAAATGTTTATAAATTAAAAGTTATCATTATACACTTATTACATGTATGGATATTCTTACATAATTAGGTAAATTGGAAAAATTATGGTACTTGTCATTTGTACATTCATCTGCTTAGATCCTAAGGAAATGATTTTAGATAGCTTTCCAGTTTACTAAGCATCCGTAAGTAACACCTGGCTCCAGTCTCTCTCTCTCCAGGTGTTTCTTTCAGGCACTGCTCCTTTTGCACCTTGCCATCCGAACTCATTTCAGCTGTCTATGAAAGGTCATCCTTGTTATCCTAGACTTCTGTCAGTGCCCCTCAACCACAAACCGGGCTCACTGCTCCTTAGCGTTGGCCTTGCCCCTCACCCACTGGTAGGGGGACAATCTGGGGCCAGGTTGGCCATGGGAGGGGCCACAGGAGGTGGAGGCGCTGTGGTAATGCTCTGCCCCACCTCTGGGACCACACCAGCCCTTCTCCCCCTGCCTCTGCGGACAGGGCAGTGCTGAGACCGCCATGGCTGGCCTGATGGCACAGGCTCACTAGACCCACCTCCTCCTGGCCACTGGTGGTTCTGGAAGGTCGTTCCACTATCCAGTCTAATTAGCATATCAGCTCTTTATTATATAGGATAATCTGACTTGGTTTCAGAAAAACTACTCACTGAAGTTTTATTTCCATGAGTAAACTAAGGGTCAGAGAAATTAAACCATTGGCCAAATCCATTATTATTCTTTTAAGTATATTTTTATTGACCCCAGACAGGGAGAGGATAAATAGAAACATTAATGATGAGAAGAATCACTGATAGGCTGCCTCCTACATGCCCCACACTGGGGATCCAGCCCCCAAACTGGTTGTGTGCCCTGACCGGGTATCGAACAGTGACCTCCTGGTTTTTACATCAAGCTCAACCACACCGGCCAGACAGCCAAGACCATTACTTAGTAAATAATGAAGACAGGGCTCACACCCTGTCTGACTCTAAATGTTGGTCTCTCTTTCTACAACAGCATAGCATCATTCATGTAGAATACTCATTTTAGAAATAAATGATCAAAGAGCACAGGTAAAAAAACAAAAACAAAAATGCTAAATGAAAATTCAAACAAAGCATAAGGGATGAATTTATTTTCCCAAAAAAATTAATTTAGCATATTCAACAAATAGCAAAGGGGTAAATAAAGAGATGCAAAGGTACGGATTAAAAGAAAGTTAAAATACATATCGAACAATCACAATGTGTGGACCTATTTGAAATCCTAATTAAAATAATCTTTTTTTCAGTTGTCCTTTGTTATCATTGGGGAAACTTAGGTGAAACATACCGTATATGTGAACTCTGTACTTTTGTTTTAACTTCTACACAGTCTAAAATTACTTCAAAATAAAATAATTTTAAGACCCACATTTGTTGTTATACATATCCTACTTAATAAAAGAGTAATATGCAAATTAATCATCACTCTGCTACACCCACAAGCCACACAGCCAAGCAGAGTAAGTATGCAAATTAACCTCAACCAAAATGGCTGCAGCCACAGAGAGCAGTTGAGAGGCTTGAGTTTCCCCAGCAATAGAGGAAGCCAAGCTTTCCACACACCCTGGCCAGCCTAGGCCTCCACTCAAGGATACAAAGCTTCAATTATAGAAGATAAATCCCAAGAAAAAATGGCGGCAGCCACGAAGCTGGGGAGAACAGGCTAGAGTTGCCCCTGGGAATGGAGGAAGCCAAGCTTTCCTCCTGCCCTGGCCGGCCTAGGCCTCCACTCAAGCATACAAAGTTTCGATTATAGAAGGTAAACAAATCCAAACAAAAATGGTTGCAGCCATGGAGCAAGTAGGAGGCTTGGCTCGTATCCAGGCTACAAAGTTTCAATTGTAGAAGGTAAATAAATTGCAGATACCAGGGCCTCTGCTTGGGTCACCAAGGGGCGTGGCCAGCCTTTAAACCACCACAGGCCCCTCGCCCAGGCCACCCCACACCCCAAGGAAACCCCCACCCTGATCCAGGACACCCTTCAGGGCAAACCAGCTGGCCCCCACCCATGCACCAGGCCTCTATCCTATCTAATAAAAGTAATATGCAGATTGACCATCACTCCAACACACAAGATAGCTGCCCCCATATGGTCAAAGATCCTGCCCCCATGTGGACACAAGATGGCCAGCAAGGGAGGGCAGTTGGGAGGCATCAGGCCTACAAGGGAGGGCAGTTGGAGGCGATCAAGCCTGTAGGGAAGGGCAGTTAGGGGTGACCAGGCCAGCAGAGGAGGGAAGTTGGGGGCAATCAGGCTGGCAGGGGAGACATCAATCAGGCTGGCAGGGGAGAGGTTAGGGGGTGATCTGGCTGGCAGGCAGAAGTGGTTAGAGGCAATCAGGAAGGCAGGCAGGCAGGCAAGCAGTTCAGAGCCAGCAGTCCTGGATTGTGAAAGGAATATCCGACTACCCATTTAGACCCAATTCCACTGGGTCTAAGTGTTCAAACAGGCATTTGAACATCCCTTGAGGGGTCCCAGATTGGAGAGGAGGCAGGCAGGGCTGAGGGACATCCCACCCCCACCCCGTGCACAAATTTCATGCACCGGGCCTCTAGTGCGTGCATGTGTGTGTATATGTGTGTTTGTGTGTGTGTTTATATATATTATATATAAATTAACAAATCTTGCATAACCAGTTGATGCTTTAAACTAGATGCATTTGTAAACACGATAAATATAAAAATGAAATATTAACATAAACACCAACATAGACATAATTCAATAGATATAAATTGAGGATTATATCCTCCTTTTTTTTTTTAAGAGGGGAAACTGACAAGCAGATCCACCAACTTTCTTTTTTTTATATAATATATTTTATTGATATTTTACAGAGAGGAAGAGAGAGATAGAGAGCTAGAAACGTCGATAAAGGAGAAACATCAACCAGCCGCCTCCTGCACAACCCCCACCGGGGATGTGCCCGCAACCAATGTACATGCCCTTGACCGGAATCGAACCTGGGACCTTTCAGTCCGCAGACTGACGCTCTACCACTGAGCCAAACCGGTTTCGGCTATATCCTCCTTTTACAAGTAGGCATACTCCTTTGTAATTATGTAAACTGGCAAAGCCATGACGGTTGTCTTTTGAACTTCCCAAGGATATAAATCATATACACACACTTGAACACTGACTGGTTGTTAATGATAGGTAACTAAAGAATTACTTGCCCTAGCTGTTTGGCTCAGTGGATACAGCATGGGCCTGTGAACTGAAGGGTCCCAGGTTCGATTCTGGTCAAGGGCACATGTCCCACACTCAAGCACCAGTGTGGGATGTGCAGGAAGCAGCTAATCAATGATTCTCTCTCATCATGGATGTTTCTATCTCTCCCTTTTCATTACAAAAGCAATAAAATATATTTTTAAAAGAATTACTGCCATTTTTATTTTAGATAAATAGTAGTATTTAAAATGTTTTAAAAGGTCCTTAACTCAGAGATTGCAACAAGATGGTGGCAGAGGTGAAAGCCTAACTGCAGCCGCACTCAACAATTTCAAAAAATACAACTAAAATATAAAGTGGACACTATCCAGAACTACAGGAAAGTTGACTGACTGGAAATTCTACAACTAGAAGGAAAGAGAAAACCTGAAGGACAATCAGAGGAGCTGTAAAAGCCTAAGGTACGGAGACACGGTGCGCGCTTGGGGAGAGGACGGAGCCGGAGAGGAGGGGCGGCTGAGTGCCTGGCTGGCGTTTCCTAGCGGGAAGGAGATAAAAGCTCCGGACTGTGCTGAACCCCAACTCCAACTGCACTGAACCCCAGTTCTGGGCGAGACCCTGGGGTCCCAGGCTCATACAGAGGGAAACTGGGCTGTAAGGCGGAAGCTCAGGGGAGTGGCAAAAGGCAGAGCCCCGGAGTCGCGCACATTGCGCGCAGAGGAGGGACTGTTCGCTGAGCTGCTGAATTGCCCCAGCGGGAAGGACTCAAAAGCTCAGGACTGTGCTGAGCCCCAGTTCTGACTGCACTGAACCCCAGTCCTGGGCAAGTCCCTCGGGCCCCAGTCTCATACAGGGGGAATCTGGGCTGTAAGGCAGAAGCTCAGGGGAGAGGCGAAAAGTAGAGCCCCCGAGTCGCGCACATTGCACGCACAGAGGACAGACTGTTGATTGGGCTGCGAGATTGCCCTAGCGGGAAGGAGACGTAAGCTCCAGACTGCTCTTAACCCCACTTCCAACTGCTCTGAACCCCAGTTATGGGCTTGTTGGGGGAGAGACTAGACTGTCTGGTAGCGGGCAAAGCTCTAGGGCGCCTTTCTCTCAGAGGTGCTTGCAGCGAGTACCAAAGGACACTGAGGAACACTGAGACTCAGGAACCTCCGAGGGCGGGGCTAACCGGAAGCCAAGGCTGTAGGCTCCACCCTGAAACTCCGCCCCATCCAAGCTGAACTCAGAGGCTTTTGCAGGTTTCCAAGTCTAGTGGAATAAGGTTGTCTCCTGGCATAGACACAGCTGATCCTCCCAACCTACCAACTCAGGGAAGCAGTGAAAATGTCGAAATGAGGAAACAGATCACAAACGAAAGAAATGGAGGACAAAAAGAGACTGGATATAGAGTTCAAAGCCACGCTTATAAGGTTGTTCAAGAATCTCCTAGAAAAGGCCGATAAAATAAATGAGACCTATGAGGATATGAAAAGGGATCAACAAGAAATAATAAAGGGTCAATAAGAAATAATAAAAGGTCAACTAGAAATAAAGAATACATTCTCTGAAATAAAAAATATTATACAGAGTCCTAAAAACAGATTGGAAGATTGCAAGAATCAAGTCCAAGATTTGGAACACAAAGAGCCAGAGGACACTCCCCCGCAGAAGCAAGAAGACAAGAGAATCCAGAAAGTTGAAGATGGTGTGAGAAACCTCTGGGACAACTTCAAGTGAACCAACATCAGAATTATGGGCGTCCCAGAAGATGACAGAGAGCAAGATACCAAAAACATATTGAAAGAAATAGTGACAGAAAACTTCCCCCACCTGGTGAAAGAAATGGACTTACACCTACAGGAAGCACACAAAACCCCAAACAAAAGGAATCCAAAGAGGACCACACCAAGACACATCATAATTAAAATTCCAAGAGCTAAAGACAAAGAGAGAATATTAAAAGCAGCAAGACAAAAGCAGGTAAGTTACCTATAAAGGGGCACCCATACGACTGGCAGCTGATTTCTCAACAGAAACCATGCAGGCCAGATAGGAATTGCAAGAAATATTCAAGGTGATGAATAACAAGAACCTACAGCCAAAAATACTCTACCCAGCAAAGCTATCACTCAGAATAGAAGGCTAGATAAAGAGCTTCACAAATAAATTTAAGCTAAAGGAGTTCATCACCACCAAGCCAGAATTATATGAATTGCTGAAAGGGGTTCTTTAGCAAGAGGAAGAAAATAAAGATAAAAATTATGAACAGACATGTAACTATCAACAAGTGAATCTAAAAACCAAGGGAAGTAAAAATCATGATGAACAATATTAACTGGTGAATATAATAGAATCAGAGGTATGGAAGGGGAGTGGACTGATGATTCTCAGGGAAATGGGGAGTGGAGCAGGGCGGGAAGAGACTGAACATAAACTGCACCTATGGATGAGGACAATGGGGGATGGGGAAAGGGCAGAGAGTTGAATGGAATCTTGGTGGAGGGGAGCAATGGAGGGGGGCGATGAGGAACATTTGTAATAATATGAACAATAAAGATTTATTTAAAAAAAATAAAAACAAAACAAAACACACACACACAAAAAAAAGTCCTTAACTGTTTTTCTTTAACCTCCAAAAATGTGTCCTCTTTAATGTTAATGAGAATACTATACACAGCAAAGACATAACTTAAACACAGTGCTTTGATTTGGGTTCAGGTATTAAATTTTTAATTACTAAAAATGTTATTTCAAAGTTATATTCTCATCAGGAAAATGTGAAAAGGATACAGATACTTGAAGAGATAAGACTTCTTATCTCTTCAAGATACATATTGATGCCCTAACCGGTTTTGCTCAGTGGATGAGCTGCAGACTGAAGGGTCCCAGGTTCGATTCCGGTCAAGGGCATGTACCTTGGTTGTGGGCACATCCCCAGTAGGGAGTGTGCAGGAGGCAGCTGATCAATGTTTCTCTCTCATCGATGTTTCTAACTCTCTCTCCCTCTCTCTTCCTCTCGGTAAAAAAATCAATAAAATATATTTTTTAAAGATACATATTGATATTTTTATAGAAGGGATTATATAAGGTCTATTATTTGCATTAAAATAATACAAGGAAGTGGGAAGAGAGACTAAACAAACTGACCAGATAACCGGCAGCCAATACCTGTTGAAACTGGATGGTGGGTATATGTGGTTTATTATACTTTCCTGACTACTTTGGTGCATGTTGAATTTTTCCATTAAAAAAAAGTTTTTTAAGGAAAAAAATATTCAAAATGTACTACAACTTTGAAGTTTCTAGAAAATGAATTATAAAACAAGTTTTGTGACTTTCTGACTTTCACTTCTACACCTTGAAAATAAAGACTTAACCTGCTAAGGAAAAATCCAGCT
The DNA here is from genome assembly GCA_963924515.1 of Vespertilio murinus. Lineage (NCBI taxonomy): Eukaryota > Metazoa > Chordata > Mammalia > Chiroptera > Vespertilionidae > Vespertilio > Vespertilio murinus. The sequence continues at coordinate 8,207,291 of OZ004711.1, forward strand.
TCTTTCAGATTTACAATTTCAATAACTGTGTATTTAGAACTATAAAAACCAATTTCACAAATAAGTTCTTTTTATAAAAAATATAAAAGCAACTTACATGAAAATAAATTTCAGATGAACTAAAGATTTAAAGTGAAAGAAATGAATACTAGACAGAAACAAACAGTATACTAAAAAAACAAAAAACAAAATTTGAAGAGATTAACATGCAGTTTACCGTGTTTCCCTGAAAATAAGACCTAGCGCATCTTTGGGAGCAAAAATTAATATAAGACACTGTCTTATTTTCGGGGAAACAGGGTAGTTAAGAATCATAACAAATCGCCAAAACCGGTTTGGCTCAATGGATAGAGCGTCGGCCTGTGGACTGAAAGGTCCCAGGTTCGATTCCGGTCAAGGGCACATATCTTGATTGCGGGCACATCCCCAGTGAGGATGTGCAAGAGGCAGCTGATCCATGATTCTCTCTCATCGATGTTTCTAACTATCTATCCCTCTCTCTTCCTCTCTGTAAAAAAAAAAAATCAATGAAATATATATTTTTTTAAAAAAAGAATAATCACAAATCATTAAGATAAACCCAACAGAAAAAGGGGCAAGATATGAAGAAACTAGCTCTAAAAGGTGATAAGCAATGAAAATATTCATTAAAATGATGTTCAATCTCAGCATTATTAACCAAGAAAATCCAAACTTAAAAAATAAGATAACGGCCGAAACCGGTTTGGCTCAGTGGTAGAGCGTTGGTCTGCAGACTGAGGGGTCCGAGGTTCGATTCCGGTCAAGGGCATGTACATTGGTTGCGGGCACATCCCCGGTAGGGGGTGTGCAAGAGGCAGCTGGTCGATGTTTCTCTCTCATTGACGTTTCTAGCTCTCTGTCTTTCTCCCTTCTTCTCTGTAAAATATCAATAAAATATATTTTAAAGAAATAAGATAATGTCATTTAAGAGACTTACAGATAGCCAGGGTTGAAAGAATATGGGGGGAAAACACTGTCTTCTTTGGAGGAGGGTTTGACAACATTGACAAAATTTTAACATGCATATCCTTCACTCAGCAATTCTATTTCTGGTAGGATATGCTAAAGAAATAGTCCCACACATGCTTCAAGTTGTAGAAACAAGAATTTTTCAGGACATAATTAAGAAAATTTTAAATATGTCCCTCAACATGCAAGTAGTTAAATTATGGTACATACAATGGCATACAACATAGCTGTTTTTTAAGTTGATCTTGGACACATACAAAATTTTAACTGAAAAATGAAATCAAGAGAAAAAGGAATATAGTTTTATCCCACACTGAGGTGGATATATATTTACTTATACATATATGTTTACTTATATCTTACTAGAGGCCGGTGCATGAAATTTGTACATGGCGGGGGGGGGGGGGGTCCCCCTCAATGTAGCCTGCATTCTCTCACAATCCAGGACCGCTGGCTCCTAACCATTCACCTGCCTGACTGCCCCTAACCACCTCAGCCTCAGCCCCTGCCACAGCAGCTTCATCTGGAAGGACGTCTGGAATGATGTCCGGAAGGCCGTTCAGCTGGCTGGTCTAATTAGCATATTACCCTTTTATTATTATAGATAGACACAAAGGAATAGAAGGGCATGCAGACTGTTAAGTGAAGTTATCTCTAGAGAGGGTTGTTTTGGTAGTTACATTTTCTATAAGAACATAAGGTGTCAATAGTTGAGATTTTGTTTTAAAAAAATTTCCCCATATTCACATCCCCACACCCCACCTTGCATGCTCTTCATGCTGCAGCAGATTTTTTGCAACCACAAATCTGACCCCCCGCTTAAAAGTGTCAATGTCCTCCCTTGCCCTCTGGTCCGGCTCCTACACTTGGCTCGATCCCTCTTGGCAGCCCACTGCCAGCTGCTCGTTCTGCTCCGGTGCCCCTCCGGCTCAGCCCCAGCGCCTTCCCCCCCTTACTCAGCCCCAGCGCCTTCCCCCTATCAGTCCCATCTGGCAGGAATGCTCGTTCCCGCCCCGCTCACTCCCCCACCCGCTCCCACTTCACATGACTAATTTCAGGTTTCTGGCTGAAATGTCTTTTCCTCAGAAAAACATTCCTGACTCCCGAGTCTAAACAACATGCTCCTTTTATTACCCTTAGCCTTTTCTTTATAACCCTTAATGAAACTAATTAAACACCCCATTGTTTAATCACTGGTTCTACCGGGTACGTCCCTCACTAAGATACAAGCACAGGGACCTAGGCTGCTTCGGTCACACATGGCCCAGCTGGCACAACCGGATGCGTATTAGGCACTCAGTAAAGAATGTCCCACACAAATCACACCGGGGAATTTTGGGTGGCAGGTTAAAAAAAAAATACTAGTTTTTAATCTGTTGTTTCTAATTTTTTGGCAGTAAACGAACAAGAAGGGTTTCCTTTACCATCATAAAAATACAGATGGCCTGTACTACCTACATTAAGTTTTCATACATGTGCAAAACTCAGAAGTTTGTGTACACTTTCATACATGGCTGGTGGCCGCAATCTTTGGTAAGCAATTGCTTTTTAATAAACACAGCAACTGCCGGAAAGACATGAATATCTTCTGTCCCATTAATCCCAAAATACTTTCCCGTAAGAGGACTTTTAATTTGTAAGGGAATAATTCAGCAGCAGGTACACTGGATAGATCGTTTTTTAATGAAGTCTACCTAGGGAAAAACAGTAAAACCCTGGAACCCAGTTTACAGGCGCAAACAGTCCGCTGCCAGGCGGGGCTCGACAGCGTGCGGGTGAGGTCGGAAGCCGAGCTATGCTTTCGATCGTCACTCACAGCGCCCCCGAGGCGCGGTCTCCGGACTCGGACCCGGGGCCAGCCGGGGGGCGACAAATACAATCACAGCCGAGGGCCGCGCTCAGCCCGCCCGCCCGGGGGGGGGGGGGGGGGGGAGCGAGCACCTGCCTCTCCCCGTCCTGCCTCTCCCCGTCCCGAGCCCAGTTTCCGCCGAACCGGAACGAGCTCCGGGAGCCGCGTTTGTGCTCGGACCGGGACGCGCCCGCCGGGCGGACGGACGGCCAGGCGCCCGCAGGTGCCGGCAGCGCGGCCTCCTCCGCCCGCCGCTCGGGGCGGCCGGCGCCTCACCCGCCCGCCGCCGGCGCCCGATCCCCGGTCCCCCCGCCGCCCGGTCGCCCGAAACTCGGCGGCCCTGCCCCTCGGCCGCCGCCGCCGCCGCCCTCCCCTCCCCTCCCGGCGGGTTTCATGTGCGGCCGCCCGGCGGGAGGCTCCGGCGGCAGGCGGTCCGGCGCGAGGCCGCTGCCCGGGGGGCGAGCGCAAAGCCCCCGAGCGAGCGAGGGCGGCCCGGGGCTGGGGGTGCGGGGCTGAGGGGCGCGGGGCTGAGGGGCGCGGGGCGGGGAGGAGGACGGCCCCCGGCTGAGGGGTGCGGGGCGGGAGGAGGGCGGGCCCGGGGCTGAGGGGCGCGGGGCGGGGGGTGCGGGGCTGAGGGGTGCGGAGCGCGGAGCGCGGAGCGACCGGCGCGGGCGGGCGGCCCTGGGCCCCGCGCTTACCTGGGGGACAGCGCAGCGGCGACAAGCGAGGCTGAGGCGGGCGGGCGGCCTCGGGAGGGCTGAGCAATGGCGGCAGCGGCGCGAGCCCACCAGCCCCGGTCCCGGGAGACCCGCGGCCGGCCCGCCCTTAAAGCCCCTGGAGCCCCGCCCCGGGGCGGGCGCGCGCCGCCCTCACCGGGCAGGCCCCGCCCCGGAAACGGCCCCGCGGGAGTCAGGTGAGAGGGCGACGTCCGGTCCCCCCACCTGCCCGCGGTCAGGGGCCCGGGCTGCCCAAAGACCCGCCCTGTCTGGGTCTACCCCCCAAACCACCCTGTCACAAAGCGGCTGATTCCTTCAAGAAGTTAACTCGGCAAACATGGACAGCCTCGTTGCTGAAGGAATGCGCACAGCTGAGGTGCTAACCTATTGAAAGGCTGATACGCTGAGTGTCCGACCATCCGGGTAACGACGCCAAGAGCAACGCCTGGCTTCCTCGCCGGGCCTCAGGTGGAGACACTTGACACTCTGACCAAATGCCTGGATCCTTTCCCTCTCCCCTCCCCGCCTCCTCTCATTTGGTCCTCACAGAAGACCTGGGGTAGGGAGATAGGAGACTCGGCGGAATCCTATTTTCTGTGCATTAGCTGGAAAACGGAGACTTAGAAAGCTTAGAGACTTGACCCAACTGAAAAGAAGTAAGAGATGGTGGACCTTGAAAATGACTTCAGGTTTTCTCACTCTGCAGAATATAGTCAAACACCACTGCAGTTCAATATTTTACCCTTTGTTCTCCCTGTGTGATCTACAATGATAATGAAACAGAACTTTTGGACTGGAACACGCGGTATTCCCCTTGGCAGGCTGGTTCCCGGGCTCTTTGTGGGAATCAAAAAAAAAAATGAATCCACGTATGGAAGGTGATATAGCAAAGGTGGAAATTTATTGAAGGACAATAAATTTCCACCTGAAAATCCCACAGATTCCCATGTGGGGAGGGGGAAAATGTCTCACTGAGTTCCCTTTCCCTATCCTATGTAATGAAGTAGGGAAACCATACAAATCCTAGAAGAAAGCATAGGCAGTAAAATCTCAGACATCTCTCATAGCAACATGTTTACAGATACATCTCCTAGGACAAAGGGAACTAAGGAGGTGTGCAGGAGGCAGCTGATCAATGTTTCTCTCTCATCTTTAAAAAAAAAGAATTATCACAAATCATTAAGATAAACCCAACAGAAAAACAAAGGGGCAAGATATGAAGAAACAAGCTCTAAAAGGTGATAAGCAATGAAAATATTCATTAAATGATGTTCAATCTCAGCATTATTAACCAAGAAAATCCAAACTTAAAAAATAAGATAACTGTAATGAAGAGGTAATATGCAAATTGTCCCCTCCACTGGGAGCTTGACTGCAGTTTGACCAGGGGGCATGGCCGGCCCACCAACCGCCCACAACTCCTCCCTCTGGCCATCTCAGCCCAATCCCGGCAAGCTGGCTGGACCTCAACCATGCACGAATTCGTGCACCGGGCCTCTAGTGGTTTATAAAGGCCCCAGATCTTTGTGCCTTGATATTCCTCTGATGGGTCACCATTCTCCGGACTGGTTACTATGGTAACTCCTGAGCTCAAAGGTGAACCTCACATGTGAGCTTTTCCTCACCTTCCTTATTGTCTTCCTATTCTCTTTGGGCTTTCTTCTCCTCCTTCTGGACGAGGAGCTTCCTTCCCTTTATTTTGTAAATACAGACCTTATGCTGTTCCCAGCTCCCCCATTCTATGGAAAATGTACTTGTTGCAGCTTTTCAGATCTCTGTTCTATGGAAATATAACCTCTGCTACCGGTATTCTGCAGCCCTGTGCCTCCTCCATGGTCCCTTAATTTCTAAAATTTCCTGTCTTTTTCACTCCTAAAAATTCTCATTTCAGTAATGTTCTTTGTGTTGATATTTACTGCCCTGCTGCTGACAGTTACCTGAAAGAGAAGCTGGGGCGCTTCACTGGGCTGGAAAAGGTTTAGCTACATCAGAAAGCAGGTCTAATTAAGCAAGTTTGATCTATATAAAAGGCTAAGTTGACTCACACATGCAATAAATATAAAGCTCTCACTGGCGCCAATCGCACGTGTGTGTTTCGATCCGTCATTGTTGATCATGAATTTGGTTGTTTTTATTGACATTCTGAAAGCTGAAAGAAAGCAGCAGCATTGCCTGGAAGTAACAATGGCAATTCAATACGATTGTAACAGTGATCCCGGTGGATATAATTATCACCATGTACCCGAAGTTGCCCTCATATTCAGAAACGAAGATGGAGGACCTCCTTCGGAAAGGGACTTGCTCATTCATTGTAAACCAGACTCCAATCCTCCAAAAGCCACTAAAATGAAACAAATCAGTATATGTTTCCTACATTACATGCAATGACACATCCTATTCTTTTCCCCTGTGGTGGAAAAGGCTGGGAACAGATATTTCTTTAAGACTCGGAGAGGACAGTGTAATCCTATATAATAAAGAGGTGATATGCTAATTGATTGTCATACCGTGACACGATGGAGGCACCCATGGCAGGGGTGGGGGCGGCTGTTCCGGGCCCTTGCCACCAGAGTCACCTCAGCCCCGCCAGATGCCCTGGATCCTCCTGCACCTTCCTACTGACTGAGGCTCAGGCAAGCCGGGTCAGCCCCAGGCACAGGCAAGCCTCGGACCAGCCCGAGGCTCAGGTAACCAGGGCCGGCTGCGGCTTGCTCTGCCAGCAGTGGCAGCAGCAGAGGTGTGACGGGGGTGCCGCCTTCCGCTGACCACTGGGTCACCTCCCGCCCGTGAGGGCTCCTGAGCTGTGAGAGGGGCAGGCTGGGCTGAGAGCCCCACCCTCCAGTGCATGACAATAATACCAGATCCAATGGATGATGCCAAAAAGGAAATTTTTTTCATCAAATTTCTTAAAAGTATTACTCTTTTGAGAATGCTATGTCATAAATTATCATGCTACTGAGAAATATCAATAGTAAATGGGGTCTTTGTAATGGTACTAGATTTATTTTCAAAAGATTTCGACTTAACATAATTGAACTATTTACAGGATCTGCAGAGGAGCGGTTGTTCTGATTCTAAGAATTGATTCGTCTCCATCTGACACTAGCCTCAGTATGAGAATAAGTTTCATCAACTTATCAGTCATTGTTTTTATCAATGTTTTTATATCATGTCTTTGTTGTTATATCATGTTGTTATTATTTATTTATTAATCAATTTATATATTATTTTTATATACATTTTACTAATTTTCTTTCATCTCTGACACTTCTTTTTTAAAATATATTTTATTGATTTTTTTACAGAAAGGAAGGGAGAGGGATAGAGAGCTAGAAACATTGATCAGCTGCCTCCTGCACACCCCCTACTGGGGATGTGCCCACAACATGCCTTTGACCGGAATCGAATCCGGGATCCTTCAATACGCAGGCCAATGGTCTATCCACTGAGCCAAACCGGTTTCGACTCTAGCATTTCTATTATAGAGAAAGGGCGAATAGCGATATTAAAATATTTCTTCTAATTAATTTCCTTTCGATGTGCATGAATTCATACACCAGGCCAGTAGTTCCTAATTTATCACCTTCCCAAATCCTCTCTCCCAGACATAATTATCATCTGCAACAGCCCTGTTTTGTAGTAGATTAGTCCACTAATTGACTCCCACCACAGAAAGAAAAGTCTCTCTCCTGGAACCCACTGAATTAAGTAAAAATTAATTTGGCTGCAAGTAATAGGGAAACAATTAACAGTACTTAACCAAATAAGGAGTTTATTCTTCTCACATAAGTAATCTGGAAGTAGGCAGCTGCCTAGTACTGGTTCAGCTCCTCAACAATGCTGTAAGAATCCTAAACACTTACCCACTCCATCCTTGACATGTTGAGTCTGGTTTTTCTGCTTCCAGCCTTCTGACAACAGGAGGGCTGCCATAGCTCCAACTCTCCTGTCTAAGTTTCAGAAATGAAAAGGGAAAAAGAGAAGGAGAAGAAGGAGGCTATAAATGCATAGCACTTTAAGGGAGAGACTGAAAATGATACATTCATAGTAGGGACTTTAACACCCCTCTGACTTCACTGGATAGGTCTTCCAGGCAAAAAATTAACAGGGAAACAGTGACTGTAAAGGACACACTGGACCAGGTGGGTTATTTGACATTGATGGAACATTTCACCCCAAAGCTGCAGAATATACATTCTCCTCAAGTGCACATGGATCATTCACAAAGGTAGACATGTTAGGACACAAAACAAGTCTTTACAAGTTCAAGAATATTTTTTTAAAAATATATTTTATTGATATTTTACAGAGAGGAAGGGAGAGAGATAGAGAGTTAGAAACGTCGACGAGAGAGAAACATCAACCAGCTGCCTCCTGCACACCCCCCACCGGGGATATGCCCGCAACAAATGCACATGCCCTTGACCGGAATCGAACCCGGGACCCTTCAGTCCGCAGACCGACGCTCTACCACTGAGTAAATGGAAGGAAATAACAAATATTAGAGCAGAAATAAATAGCATAGAGACTAAAAAAAAAAATCAATGAAATCAAGAGCTGGTTCTTTGAAAGGATAAACAAGATTGATGAACTGTTAGCCAGCCTCAACAAGAAACAAAGAGAGAGGACCCAAATAAATAAAATGAGAAACAAAAGCGGAGAAGTAATCACTGACACCACAGAAATACAAAGGATTGTAAGAAAATATTAAGAACAACTATATGCCAGCAAGCTGGACAATGTGGATGGAATGGACAGATTCTTAGGAAAATACAATCTATCAAAACTGAATCAGGAAGAATCAGAAAACCTGAACAGGCCAATAAAAGGAAATAGAAGCAGAAAACAAACAAGCAAACAAACAAACAACAACAAAAAAAAAAAACTCCCAGCAAAAAAAAAAAGCCTGGGTACAGATGGCTTCCCAGGGGAGTTTTTAAAAAAATATATATTTTATTGATATTTTACAGAGAGGAAGGGAGAGAGATAGCTAGAAACATCGATGAGAGAGAAACATCGACCAGCTGCCTCTTGCACACCCCCTACCGGGGATGTGCCCGCAACCAATGTACATGCCCAGGACCTTTCAGTCCGCAGACCGATGCTCTACCACTGAGCCAAACCGGTTTCAGCTTCCCAGGGGAGTTTTATCAAACATTCAAAGAAGAACTAAAACCTATACTCCTCAAACTATTCCAAAGAAACCCCCGAGGAAAGAACACTTCCAAGTTATTTTTGTGAGGCCAGCATTATCCATATTCCAAAACCAGAAGAAAAAAAGAAACACTACAAAAAAAAGTGAATTACAGGCAAATATTCCTGATGAACATAGGTGCTAAAAATCAACAAAATATTAGCAAATTCGGATCCAGCAATATATTAAAAAGATCATACACCATGACCAAGTGGAATTTATCCCGGGAATTCAAGGCTGGTACAATATTTGCAAATCAATAAACGTAGTACATCATATAAACAAATTAAAAGACAAAAAAAAATCACAGGACATTGAAAAAAAGAGCTAGAAGGAGGTATAAACAAGTGAAACAATATTTCATGTTCACGGATTGGTAGACTCAGCATCATTAAAAAAATGTCCATACTGCCCAGGGCAATCTATAGATTCAATGCAATCCCAACAGCATATTTCAGCATAAAATACCAACAGCATATGTCACAGATCTAGAACTGATACTCCAAAAAATTATATGGAAATAAAAAAGACCCTGAATAGCTGCAGCAATCTTGAGAAAGAGGAACAAAATAGGAGGAATCACAATTCCAGGTATTAAGTTATACTACAAAGCCACTGTAATTAAAACAGCCTGGTACGGACATAAGAACAGACTTATAGATCAAGGGAACATAACAGAGACCCCAACATCGGACCAAGCCATTATGTTTATTTAATATTTGACACAGGAGGCAAGGTTACACAGTGGAGTCAAGACCGTATCTTCAGTAAATGGTGTTGGGAAAATTGCACAGATACATGCAAAAAAATCAAACTAGACCACCAACTCGCACCATACACAAAAACAAAGTCAAAATGGATAAAAGACTTAAATGTAAGTAGGGGAACCATAGAAATCCTAGAAGAAAGCATAGGCAGTAAAATCCCAGACATCTCTCATAGCAACATGTTTACAGGTACGTCTCCTAGAACAAAGGGAACTAAGGAGAAAATAAAAAATGGGACTACCTCAAGATAAAAGGCTTCTGCACAGTTTGGCTCAATACACAGAGCCTCGGCCTGAGGACTGAAAGGTTCCAGGTTTGATTCCCATCAAGGGCATGTACCTTGGTTGCGGGCACATCCCCAAAGGGAGGTGTGCAGGAGGCAGCTGATCAATGTTTCTCTCTCATCGATGTTTCTAATTGTCTATCCCTCTCCCTTCCTCTCTGTAAAAAATTAATAATAATAATAATATATATATTTTTAAAGCTTCTGCACAGCAAAAGAAACCATCAACACGGTGTGTATACCAGTACAGTCTACAGTCAAGTACAGTAACTTCCTGGCCTTAACATTCACTCACCACTCACCCACTGACTTACCCAGAGCAACCCAGTCCTACATGCTGCATTCATGGTAAGTGCCCCATACAGGCGTACCATTTTCTAATCTTTTATACCTTATTTTTACAGTCCTTTTCTATGCTTAGATATGTTTAAATACACAAATACAATTATAACAAATTCTGTGGTTTGGGTGTAATTGCCTACAGTACTGGGCACAGTGACAGGCTGCACAGGCGGTAGCCTAGGAGCAGTAGGTGAGACCACATGGCCGCGGTGTGCAGGAGGCTGTGCCGTGCGGGCTTGTGACAGTGCACTCTGATGTTTGCATAACAACAAAATCATGGAAAGTTACCCTGTTATTAAGTGATGCATGACTGTCAATTAAAAGATAAAACCAGTCATTGGGAAACACCACTAAGAGCGAGAATTTTATTAGCATGCTGTAGATTCTAGAGTTTAGTTCAGAAGCTGAACTATCTGAAACAACTTTAAAGTATGTGAAGTGAGGATGATGCTAACCTTCCTCACAGGGTAGTCCTAAGCATTACAGAAAATAAGTTGTTTGAAAATGGTTTTAAAAGTATACAGTACTCTATATAAGATAATGTAAATGTATGCACCAAGGAACAAAATTCTTGGGCCTAATTTCATGCAATTTGACAACTTCCTTTCCCAGCTAAACCTTTCCTGAGCCAGAATGCCAGAATGAAAAGCCACCCTTCCTCTCTTTGCAAGTATTCCTGGGAGAAGTAAGCCCTAAAACAAAAGCATTAACCACATAGGCTAATTCAAAGACACCTTAAAAGAATGGAAGATGCTAAGTGAAATAAGCCAGTCAGAGAAAGATAAGTATCACATGATCTCACTCATTTGTGGAATACAATAAACAACATAAACTGATGAACAAAAATAGAACCAGAAACATAGAAGCATTGAACAGACTGTGCAACCTATGAGGGAAGCCTCATAGGTTGAGGCTTGAGGGGGTAAGAGATCAACTCTTGAGAGTGAGGGGGTAAGAGATCAACCAAAGGACTTGTATGCATGCACCTGAGCATAACCAATGGACATGGACAGTAGGGGGGTGAGGGCTTGTGCTTGATGGAAGAGGTGGTGGAGGAAAGGTCAATGGAGGAAAAAAGGAGACCCATGTAATACTTTAAACAATAAATAATTTTTTAAAAAATATTTTTTTAAAAAGGGTGGGGGATGGCTGAAGTAGAGGGATGCCAAGAAGGGACATGGAAGGGTGATTTCAAGGTAAGTCACTTCTTTCTCCAAAGCTCTCAGGCTTTTCCTACTTCTGAAGACTGAGGGCAAAACACCTAAATATTCATAGTACAGGAATCAATAGTTCATGCATCACTCTGTTCAGAGCCCTATTGGAAGAGAGTCCTGCTGATCTGGTGGCCAATGTGCCTTTTTTTTTTGCTGATAGGAAGGGCATTTCAGAAAACCATGCCGGCTTCAGGCAAGTTCATAATACTAAGCATTAGAGAGGCAGAAGTGAAAACATTTGCCATTAGGTTTTCCTGGTGGTGAAACCATCCTGAAACTGAGACTCAAGGGAAGAAAACGAAAGAGCCAAGACTCAGTGCTCTGGAAGTTCCTGTGCATGAGTCACTTGGAGAGCCTGTTAAAAGGTTTAAGCTTGGGGTGGGGCCTGAGAGTTGGCTTTCACAAGCTTGAAGTGTGTGATACTGCCCCTGGTGAGCTGAGCGAGGCTTTGAATAGGGAGGTCTTCCGATGACTGCCCCACACCGTGACACTGTGTGGCACCAGGCTCCTGAGGCATTAGGATATCATATAGTGGAAAGATCAGTGGTGACCATCCTGCCGCTAAGTCACTTGGACAAAGATTCTTTGTTTCTGGCATCAATTTATTCATCTATAAAATGAGGGAATTAGCCCTGGCCAGGTAGCTCAGTTGGAGCATCCTCCCAATATGCCAAGGTTGTGGGTTTAATCCCCAATCAGGATACATACAAGAATCAACCAATGAATGCATCAATAAGTGGAACACAAATTGATGCTTCTCTCTCTTTCTGTAAAATCAATAAAATAAAATATTTAAAATGAGGTAATTAGAACAGATGATTCCTGAGATCTCTTTCAGATCTTAATTATAAATGTATTTTTGTTTTTATTCTTTTATTAGTGGCCTGGTGTACAAAATTCGTGCACATTAAAAGAGAATTAGAGGGAATATTTTAACATTGCTATTTGCCCTTTCTCTATAATAAAAGTGCCAGAGATGAAAGAAAATTAGTAAAATGTATATGAAAATCTCCCTCCTGTCAGAGTCTGGGATGTGTCACAGGACCTAGAGTCAAGTCCCCACCCACCACCCGCATGTGCTTCAAAAACCTGGCTGGCCCTACCCTCATTGGGTGAGACCAAGACCCGGCCAACCCCACCCTCTTCAAGTCCCTCCAGGTGGGGGGTGCAGCCTTCGGCCCTCCAGCCCGGTGCCAGGCAGGGGACACAGCCTCAGGTCCCCCATCAAGCCTGGCCAGAGCAGGGGGCACGACCTGAGATCTCCAGGTCCCACACCGGGGCAGGGAGGAGGGGGCAGCACGCCTGAGGTCCCCCATCAAGCCCTGCCAGGTGGAGGACATGGCCTGAGACCCCCACCAAGCCCCACCAGGTGGGGGGCACAGCCTGAGGTTGTCTGTCAAGTCCCTCGGGGTGGGGGGTTGTGGCCTGAGGTCCCCTCTCAAGCCCCACAGAAATGCCCAAGATTGTACTGCCTATGCTTTCTTCTAGGGGGGTTTATGGTTTTCAGTCTTACCTTTAAGTCTTTAACCCATTTTGGGATTATTCTTGCATATGGTGTAAGAAGGTGTTCAAGTTCAATTTTTTGCGTGTATCTGTCCAATTATCCCAACACCTTTTACTGAATACATTGTCTTTTTTTACTGAATAGATGTTCTTGCTTTCTTTGTCAAATATTAATTGATCATAAGGACAGGGTTTATTTATGGGCTCTCTCTTCTGTTCCATTGACCTATATGCCAGTATTGTGCTGTTTTGATTACTGTGGAGTGGTAGTATAGCTTGATATCAGGTAGTATGATTTTTCTAATTTTGTTCTCCTTTCTCAAGATTACTGTGACTATTTGGTATCCTTTGTGGTTCTGAATATACTATTGGGTTATTTGTTTTAGTTCTGTAAATTACATCATTGGTATTTTGATAGGAATTGTGTTGAACTATATATATTGCTTTGGGTAGAATGGACACTTTAACACTGTTTATGCTTCCATTTATTTGTATCTTCTTTAATTTCTTTCTTCAGTGTCTTATAATTTTTTGAGTGGAGATCTTTTACTTCTTTGGTTAAATTTATTCCTACATATTTTTGATACAATTATAAATGGGATTGTTTTCTTAATATCCCTTTCTGATAGTTCATTATTGGTATATAAAAATGCTACTAATGTCTGGTTATTTATTTTGTATCCTGCTACTTTACTGAATTCATTGATCAGTTCTAGTAGTTCATTTGTGGACTGTTTAGGGTTTTCTATATACAGTATCATGTCATCTGAAAATAATGACAGTTTTACAACTTCCTTTCCAGTTTAGATGCCTTTTATTTTTTCTTCTTGTCTGATTTTTATGGCTACGACTTCCAGTACTATCCTATATAATAAGAGAGTAATATGCTAATTATCCATTACACCATGAGGTATAACAACCGACCGCGTAACCACTGGATCACGGATCTGCAGGAGGGTGGTGCATCGAGCTACAAGTGGATGGTGGAGAGCTGCAGGAGGGGGCAGGGCAGCAAGCTATGGGGCGTGGGGCATAGGGAGCTACAGGAGGGTGGGACGGAGGGCTGAGAGCTACAGGAAGGAGGCAGAGAGCTACAGGCACACGGATTTATGTGCAGGGCTACTAGTGTTGAATCAGATTGGCAAAAGCAGACATCCCCGGCTTGTTCCTGATCTTAAGAGAAATGTTTTCAGTTTTCCCCCTTAGAATATGATATTATCTATGGGTTTGTCATATATGACCTTTATTATGTTGAAGTATGTTCCCTCTATTCCCATTTTGCTGAGAATTTTTATCATAAATGGGTTCTGGTTTTTATCAAATGCTTTTCTGCATCTATTGGTATGATCATGTGATTTTTTTTCAAGAGAAACATCAAAAGTGCTTTATTCAAAGTAATGTCCATGAACTTGTATGCATGCAGATAAGCCTAACCAATAGACACAGACACTAGGGGGGTGAGGGTATGAGCAAGGGTAGGAAGGTGGGGACAGCAATGGGGGGATAAAGACACATATGTAATATCTTAATCAATAAAACACACACACACACAAACAACAACAACAACAACAACAAAGTAATGTCCATGGCTAGCTAAACATTTCCCCCATCTTTCAGGTAATTTGTGGGTACTGTCCCAATACAACTTTTGTTGTTGTTGTTGTTGTGTTTTTAAAAATATATATATTTTATTGATTTTTTACAGAGAGGAAGGGAGAGGGATAGGGAGTTAGAAACATCAATGAGAGAGAAACATTGATCAGCTGCCTCCTGACACCTCCTATTGGGGATATGCCTGCAACCAAGGTACATGCCCTTGACCAGAATTGAACCTGGGACCCTTCAATCCATTGGCCGACGCTCTATCCACTGAGCCAAACCTGTTAAGGCAGAACTTTTTTTGTTTTGAAGCAAACCATTCAGAGACCCAATTTTTCACTTATTTGTAGGTTTAGAAATGCTTCTCAGAAAGTGCTCGTACCATCAATTGGTAATCTGCAAGAGCAAGGTCTGGTGAATATGGCGGGTGGGTTAATACTTCTCAGGCAAGATCTTTTAGTGTGTCTTTAATTAACTGGTTTGGAAGTGTGTGATGGTGAGTTTTCATGAAGAAAAATTACTTTGTCATGTCTTCTGGCCCATTCTGGTCGCTTTATGATCAAAGCGTGGTTCAAATTGATTATTTGTTGTCGGTAGTTATCAGTATTAACAGTTTCACCTGGTTTTGAAGCTCATCATACACCACACCTTCCTGATCCCACTAAATGCAGAGCATTGTCTTTTTTCCAAAGCGATTTAGCCTTGCAGTCAATGTTGATGGTTGACTTGGATCAATCATGTGATTTTTATACTGCATTAGTTTGTGTGGTGTATCACATTAATTGATTTGTGAGTATTGTACCAAACTTGCATCCCAGGAATAAATCCTACTTGATCGTGGTATACGATCTTTTTATTGTATTGTTGGATTTGGCTTGCTAACATTGTGAGTATTTTTGCGTGTATGTTCATCAGGACTATTGGCCTATAATTATCTTTCTTTATTGTGTCTTCATCTGGTTTTGGAATTAGGCCTCAAAATGAGCTTGGAAACTTTTCTCCACTTGAATATTTTGGAATAGTTTAAGAAGGATAGGTGTTAGTTCTTCTTTGACTGTTTGGTAAAAGTCACCTATGAAGTCATATGGTCCAAGATCTTTGTTTGTTAGAGAAGTTTTTTTTTTTTTTTTTATTACTGCTTCAATTTCATTAGTTGTAATCAGTATATTCAGATTTTTTTTGTTTCTTCTTAATTCAGTTTGTGGAGATTGTATTTTCTAGAAATTCATTCATTTATTTCAAATTGTCCAATTTGTGGTCATATATTTGTTTGTAATATTTTCTTATAATCCTTTGTATTTCTGGTGTCAGTTGTTACTTCTCCTCTCTCATTTCTGATTTTATTTATTTGGGTCCTCTCTTTTTTCATGATGAGTCTGATTAAAGGTTTATCAATTGTACCTTTTCAAAGAACCAGCTATTGCTTTCATCAATCTTTGTATTTTTTAAGACTCCGTTTTGTTTACTTCAGTTCTGATTTTTATTATTGACCCTCTACTCACTTTTAAGCTTTTTTTAAAAAAAAATCCTTTAGGTGCCAGGTTAAATTGTTATGGATTTAAAAAAAAAAACAATTTTCTTGCTTTTTGAGGTGAGTATGTAATGTTTTGAATTTTCCTCTTAGGACTGCTGCCTTTGTGTCCCATAGATTTGGGGTTGTTTTGTTTTCATTTATTTGTCTCAAGTTATCTTTTGATTTCTTCTTCAATCTCATTGTTAACTCATTCATTGCTCACCTGGCAACCATCAGTCTGTTCATTGTTTAACCTCCTTGTGTTTATTTTTCAGTTTATTTTTCTTTTTCTTTTTTTTTTTTTTAAATAAATCTTTATTGCTCAGATTATTACAATTGTTTCTCCTTTTTCTCCCCCATAGCTCCCTTCCACCTGATTCCCACCCCACCCTCTGCCCTCCCCCCCTCCCCCCACTATTGTCCTCATCCATAGGTTATACAATTTTAATCCAGTCTCTTTCTGCACCCACACACCCTTTCACCCTGATAATTATCTATCCACTCCCTTTCTTTGCCCCTAATTCTATTATATTCACCAGTTTATTCTATTCCTGAGATTTTTAATTCACTTGATCTTCTTCTTAAGTAATACCTTTCAGCATTTCATATAATACTGGTTTGGTGGTGATGAACTCCTTTAGCTTTTTCTTATCTGTGAAGCTCTTTATCTGCCCTTCAATTCTGAATGATAACTTTGCTGGATACAGTAATCTTGGTTGTAGGTTCTCCCTATTCATCACTTTGAATATTTCTTGCCACTCCCTTCTGGCCTGCATGGTTTCTGTTGAGAAATCAGCTGATAGTCGTATGGGTGCTCCCTTATAGGTAACCAACTGCTTTTCTCTTGCTGCTTGTAAGATCCTCTTTTTGTCTTTTACCCTTGGCATATTGATGATGATGTGTCGAGAAGAATTTTTCTTTGGATTCCTCTTGTTTGGGGTTCTGTAAGCTTCCTGTACTTGTAAGTCTATTTCTTTCACCAGGTGAGGGAAGTTTTCTGATATTATTTCTTCAAATATGTTTTCAGTATTTTGCACTCCCTCTTCTTCTGGCACCCCCATAATTCTGATGTTGGTGCGCTTGCAGTTGTCCCAGAGGCTCCTTACACTATCTTCAACTTTCTGGATCCTCTTTTCTTCTTCCTTCTCCAGCGGAGTGTCTTTTGGCTCTTTGACCTGATTCTTGTGTTCTTCCATTCTGCTGTTGGATCTCTGCATAATATTTTCCAATTTAGTCAGTTTATCTATACTTTTTAGTTGGGTCTCATGAAGTTTATCGAGCTTTTCTAGGATATTGTTGCATAACCTTAGAACCGTAGTTCTGAACTCTATATCCTCCATCTCTTTTGTTTGAGATCTATTTCCTTGTCTCGGCATTATCACTATTTTTCAGAGTTGGTAGGATGGCTTTGTGTGTTTGGTGTCCTATATAGCACAGTGGGTCAGCCTCCTCAGTTACCTGAGGTAGACACTCTTGGTGATCCCCTTTGTGGACTGCGTGCACAGCCTTGTTGTAGCTAAGTCTCTATTGTTGTGAATTGACCTTCAGGCCAATTGGATGTGGGTATCAGCTGTGTCTACTCTGGGATAACTTCTGTATTGGAGACAGTCTTATAGGATCAGACTTGAAAAACTGCAGAAGCCTCTGCTCAGCTTGGATGGGGTGGAGTCTCAGAGCAAGAGCGTGGGTGCCCCAGGGGCTCACCCGGACTTGGGCTGGTCTCTGTAGTCTGGAGCTTCTGACTCCTTCCGCTACAGAGAGGCCGCCACCTTGTACATAGAGGCAGCGGCAGCCTCCGCGGTCAGACCTGGAGCTTCTGACTCCTTCCGCTACAGAGAGGCCGCCACCTTGTACAGAGAGGCAGCGGCAGCCTCCGTGGTCAGACCTGGAGCTTCTGACTCCTTCCGCTACAGAGAGGCCGCCACCTTGTACAGAGAGGCAGCGGCAGCCTCCGCGGTCAGACCTGGAGCTTCTGACTCCTTCCGCTCCGGAGAGGCGGAGAGGCAGCGGTCAGACCTCAGCGCGTACTTGCTCGCGCGGGAGTCTGTAGACCCTGCCGGCTGCGGCTCCCGGTCCCCGGTCTCCCAGTCTCCGAGTCTCTGAGTCTCTGGGTGCCTTTCTCTGCAGTCCAGACTCCACCCGTATGAGCCTGGGACCACGGAATTTCAGCCGGGGCTGGGGTTCAGTACAGTCGGAAAGGGTTCAGTGCAATCGGGGATTCCTCCCCTCCCACCGCCAGGCAGGTATTCAGCGACCGCATGCGCGAGCGTCTCCCTACCTCAGTGCTTTTCGGCTCCCAGTCCGATCCGTGAGCCTCTCTCTTTCTTTCTAGTTGTAGCTACTCCACTCTGCCAGCTTTCCTGACGTTTTGGTGAAGTCCTTTTTTATTTTAGTTGTTTTTTTAATTAAATTGTTGATGAGGCGGCAGCTTAGGAGACTGCCTAGGCCGCCATCTTGGATGTTCTCAGTTTATTTTTCTTATACTTGAGTTCTAGTTTCATACCATTGTGGTCAGAGAAAATGCTGTATATGATTTCAATCTTCTTAAATTTATTGTGACTTGTTTTGTGTCCTAACATGTGGTATATGCTAGAAATGGTTCCTTGTGCACTTGAGAATAATGTATATTCTGCTGCTTTGGCATGAAATGCTCTGAAAATATAAATTAATTCCATTTGCTCAAGTGTGTCATTTAAGACTTCTGTTTCCTTATTGATTTTCTGCTAGGAAGATCTATCCATTGATGCCAATCGGCTTTTAACATCTTTTTCTATGATTGTATTACTGTCAAACTCCCCCTTTATGCCCATCAATATTTAAAAAAAAATATTTAGGTGCTCCATGTTGAGTGAATAAATGTTTATAAGGGTTATATCCTCTTGTTGGATTGATCTCTTATCATTATCTCTTATAATAACCTTTGTTTTAAAGTTTATTTTGTCTGATATAAGTATTGCTACTCCAGCTTTTTAAAAATTTCCATTTGCATAAAATATATTTTTCCATCCCTTTACTTTTAACCTGTGTGTGTGTCTTTCATTCTGAAGTGGGCCTCTTGTAGACATTATACACTGAGTGTCCAGATTATTATGATCTCTGAATGCATAATAATCTGTCCACTCAATATATATATTCATATGCATGAATTCGTGCATGGGTGGGGTCTGGCTAGCCTGGCCAGCGGGAGGGGACATGGGCAATTGGCCTGCCTGCTGGTCAAACTCCTGATCGAGGGGACAATTTGCATATTAGCCTTTTATCATAAAGGATATACACTGAGTGGCCAGATTATTATGCATTCAGAGACCATTATAAATTATAATCTGGCCACTCAGTATATATATCTATATATCTATATATCTATATATCTATCTATATATCTATATATCTATATATCTATATATCTATATATCTATCTATATATCTATATATCTATATATCTATATATCTATATATCTATATATCTATCTATCTATATCTATATCTATCTATCTATCTATCTATCTATCTATCTATATGGGTTTTGTTTTCTTATCCATTCAGCTATTCTATGCCTTTTGATTGTAGCAGATAAGCCATTTACATTTAAAGTGATTACTGATAAGTATTTATTTATTGCCATTTTTTTCATAACTATGAATCTCTTTTCTTCTTCTTCTTCTTCTTCTTCTTCTTCTTCTTCTTCTTCTTCTTCTTCTTCTTCTTCTTCTTCAAAAAGTCCCTTTAATGTTTCCTGCATACTAGTTTGGTAGTAATGAACTCCTTTAGCTTTTTCTTATCTGGAAAGCTCTCAATTTTTCCTTCAATTTTTGTTATTGTTGACTCTATTACAGAAGTTTCCCATTCTCCTCCTCCCCCACTTTGCCTCACTCCACCCTGCTCTACTCCCCTCCCCCCCTCCCTCACCCCGGCCTTCAACACTTTATTGTCTGTGTCTATAGTTTATACATGTATGCATATATATTATTTGGTTGATCTCTTCCTATCCTCCCCTCCATCCTCCCTTCTAAGATGTATCAGTGTGCTCCATTTACCCATGCCTCTGGTCCTATTTTGTTTTTTAGATTCCACATGTAAGTGAGATCATGTGATAGCCTTGTTGGGTAATGTAATCTTGGTTGTAGGTCCTTGCTTTTCATTCCTTTGAATATTTCAGGCCAATCCCTTCTGGCTTGAAATGTTTCTGTTGAGAAATCAGCTGACAGCTGTATGGGAGCTCTCCTGAGGGAAATGATTGCCTTTCTCTCGCTGCTTTTAAGATTCTTTTTGACTTTAAAACTTTGGCATTTTAACTGTGATGTGTCTTGGTGTGGGCTGCTTTAGATTCATCTTGTTGTGGCTCCTGGATTTGTGTTTTTGTCTTTCACCAGGTTGGGGACATTTTCAGTCATTAATCCTTCAAATAGGTTCTCAATCCCATGCTCTGTCTCTTCTCCTTCTGGTACCCTTAGTATGAGGATGTTGTTATGTTCTATATTGTCTCAGAGGTTCCTTAAACTATCCTAATTTTTGCCTGCTTGTGGCTCAGTGGTTGAGCATTTCCTATGAACCAGAAATTCTCGGTTCAATTCCCAGTCAGGGTACATGCCTGGGCAGTGGGCTCGATCCCCAGTATGGGGATCATACAGGAGGCAGCTGATTAATGATTCTCTCTGATCGTTGATTTTTTTTTAAATCTCTCTCCCTCTCTCTTTCTCTCTGAAGTCAATATATATACGTATATATATACATATTTACATATACATATACATATATATATATCCAATAAAATAAAAGCCTAATATACTAAGTGTCCAGTTATCCAGTCATCCATTCAACCCATGAAAGTGTAATATGCTAATGATATGCTAAGGCCTCTTGACTGCTCGCTATGATGTCCCCTGATGACCAGGTGCAGACACTCCGACTGGTAGGTTAGCTTGCTGCTCAGGTTCAGCTGATAAGAACTGAGAAAGACGGGCCAGACATGCCCTGGAGCCCTCCCACGGTCTCTCCCCAGCTGGCTAACCTCCCGTGTCCCTCCCTGGCCCTGATTGTGCACCTGATGTGGCCTGGCCTGAGCCTTCTTGCAGTCCGGGAATCCTCGGGGGATGTTGGAGAGCCAGTTTTGGCCAGATCACACAGGCCAGGCTGAGGGATCCCACTGGTGCACGAATTTGTACACTAGGCCTTGAGTATATATTCTATCCTCCTCCCCCCCCCCTGCTCTGATTGTGTAATTTCTGCTACCTTTTTCTCTAAATAGCTGATTTCATCCTCTGATTCATAGCTGTTGATTCCTTCTGATGTATTCATTTCTCACTGGTTATTTTTTTTATCAGCTTCTATGTCCCTTTTTGTGCTTGTTACTTCTTTGTTTATATTCTTGCTGAGTTCATCCTTTCTTCCTTTAAGTTCTTTGAACATCATTATAACCATTGTTTGTTTGTTCTTTTTAAGTGTTTTTACTGATTTTAGAGAAGTAGGAAGGGAGAGGGAGATAAACATCAATTGGCTGCCTCCTGCATACCCCCTATTGGGGATCAAGCTTGCAACCTGGGCATGTGCCCTGTCTGGGAATTGAACTGTGACCTCCTGGTTCATTGGGTCAACCCTAAACCACTGAGTCCCACCAGTTGGGCTATAACCATTGTTTTGAATTCTCTGTCTGGTAGATTGCTTGCCTCCATTTCATTTAGTTCTTTTTCTAGGGACTTCTCATGTTCTTTCATTTGGGGTATTATTTCTTTATTTCTCCATTTGGCTGCCTCTCTCTACTTGTTTCTGTGTATTAAGGGGATCTGCTGTGTCTCCCGGTCTTGGTAAGCTGACTTCATGCAGTAAGTGTCTTGTGGAGCTCAGTGTTGCAGTCTCCCTGATCAAAGAAGCTAGGTGCTCCATAAATGCCCTTCATGTGGGCTATGTGAGTCCTCCTGTCGCAGTTTCGTTTTGATTGCTGACCCATCTGTGGGTGGAGTTGCCTCTCAGGCTGGTTAATATGAGGATTTTCCCTGACCACAGTGTATGAGCCGCTGTGCAGGGACTGACCCAACAAAGCAGAATTAACCACAGCAGGTGTCTGCCGAGATCTCTCTCTGTGTGTGCCGCCTGTGGAGCTAATTGGGTCATGCTCTAATGTGGAGTGAAGCCCACCACTGTGTGTATTGGTGATGGGGCCTCTTGGGAGGGACTTGTGCACACCAATGTCAGGCACTGCCTGTGACTGGCCCTGGGCCACTTGCTTGGAGCTACAAAGCAACCCACAGTTTATGGCTGCCTCTGGGAGGTAGCAAGTTGCATGAAGTAGATTCTTAGTGAATCACCAAGTAGTGTTAAGTGATGTTCACCAGATTGATATGGACTCAAACTTGGCACCAGTGCTGAGTCTAAGGCCACTCAGCAAAATTTCCAGGGTACATGAAGGCTAACCACCACTGCCAGGTGCACTCAGATCTTTGGGGTGGGATTAGGTCTCAGGGGAGTCATCAGGGGGTGGCCAACAGAGGTCATTAGGACCAAACAGACCAAGATGTGGCTGTGTGAAGGAGGCGGTCTGCATAGGATAGTTGCACTGGTTGGTATGCAAGGGATCAATGGCCCCACCCTGGAGCCACACAACTCAGTTTCTCCCTGATTTGGCCAGGACCTCCTTGAGGGCCTTCCAAGAGTGTCTGCACTGCAGGACTTTTTACCACTTCTGAATCTGTTCCTTGTAAATTATTTTTCTCCTATGGGCATATTTACTTGCTTCCTTCTACTTTCTAATTTTTGTTTGGGCATGGTTAATTCAATTTTGTTGAATGATATTTTTAACTGCATTTTTATCTGTCAGGCAGTTAAGTAACTAGTGAATTAATTTGATCATTTTAAGAGTGGTTTTAAAGATAATTTTTAGATGAGGGTAAAATAGCCTTCATTCTATAGTTTCTTTAGCCATTACTTCTAAAGTTTGACATTTGTTGAATGCCCTGTATTTTCAAAGAGACTTCTTTACTTGCCTAAAAATAATTTGAATTATTCCCATCATTTTGGCCATCTGTGGGGATATTTATGTTAAAACTCGGTAATTGTCTTTCCTCAAATGTTTTTATTGTGTGGCCTCATGGAATTAAACCATATTCTGTGACTTTTATGTAAATTTCTTGAAATCCCTCTCGAAGTAATTTCCTCCTCTGGGACTTTGCTTTATAGTGTCAAATGGCCCCAACTTCCTAAAGCTCTGATATGTCTCCCCAAATAGCGAGATTACCTGTCCTTTTTGGGTTCCATATTTCAGTACCAGTTTATAAATCGCCTCCACCTAGAAAAACTTGGTTATGGTAAGGCTCCCCTCACTTATTTCTCTCTCTTTTCAGGATTACAGGCTTCTACTTTGGTATAATATTGGAAAAGTTGTTTCCTACATTCTGTCAAACGTTCTAGTTATTTACACCAGGAAGATAATTCTGGGTTCTTTTACTCCTTCACAGTCAGAAGCAGAAGTCCAAACAATTTTTTTAAAGTAGATCAAATTACAATAACAAAAAACATTGAATGAGGAATTCACCAAAAAATAAATATTCATGGACAATAAACATGTAAAAAGATATTCAATCTTGCTAATCATATTTCATGTATACATCTTATTACATGAGAAAATTTAAGTCCTAATATCCAGCAGGGAAGAAGACACACATTATTGATGGAATTGTAAAGTGATACATATTTTTGGAATCCGTTTTTACAGTATTGATCATAATATAAATATACCTAATGGCCCCAGAAATTCCACTCCTTGATATTTACTCATTAGAAATGAAAGCATGTGCCCATAAGCAAATTTGTACAGCAATATTAATAGCATTTTTATTGATAATACCCCCCAAACTGAGAATGCCTCAAAGCCCAGCTACCCATTAAAAGAAGACTGAGAATACCTCAAAGCCCAGCTACCCATTAAAAGAAGACTGATAAAGAAATTATTGTATCAATAAATGGATTACTACTTACCAATTAAAAGAAACAAGACACACTGAAAATCTCAGACTTATAACAAGTCTTAATGTGTGTATTCAGATACACACATAAATGTATATTCATTTCATTTACACAAAATTCTAAGACAGGCTAATGTAATCTTTGGAACAAGAAATACTGATTGCCTTTGGTAATGTTAAGGGTTGTATTGTGTCTACCACCACAAAAGACCAAAACCCAGTACCTGAGAATGTGACCTTATTTGGAAATTGGGTCATTGCAGATGTAACCAGTTAAGATGAGGTGATACTGGAGTAGCGTGGGCCCGAATCCAATATGACTGGTGTTCTATAGCAGCATGGGCATGTAAAGATGCAGAAACACAGGGAGTGTCCTGTTAAGATGGGAAATTGGAATGACATTGAAAAGCCAAGGTAGGTCTGAGGCTACCGGAAGCTAGGAGAGACATGTGAGTAGATCCTTTCCTAGCACCCTCAGAGAGACCATGGCTTTGCCTACATCTGATGTTGGACTGCTGGACTCCATCATTGGGAGACAACAAATTTTTGTTGTTTTTAAGCCACCCAGTTTGTGGTACTTTGTTTTGGTAGTCTTAGGAAATCAATAAAGGAAAGGTGAGGGTAGAAATGGAATGGGAAGGTGAAAAAGGAAACTTTCTTGGATGATGTTTTTCTATAAAAATTATGCAAATAAGATCTTTGGATAATATCTTCCCCCTTTCCTTCCGAGAATCCAGTCTGTTCGTCATGCCTCTGGCTCTGTTATTCATCAGTTTATTTTCTTCATTAGATCTCTTGTTTATTTTTTTTAGATTCAATTACTGGTAGATATGTATTTTTTCCATTTTATTATTTCTCCTCCTCCTGCCCCTTTGTTTTCACCTTCTTCCTCTTCTTAAAGAATACCCTTCAACATTTAATGTAATACTGCTTTGGTAGTGATGAACTCCTCTAGCCTTTTCTTGTCTGTGAGGCTCTTTATCTGACTTTCAATTCTAAACGCTAGACTTGCTGGGTAGAGTATTCCTGGTTGTAGGTCCTTGCTATTCATCACATTGAATATTTTTTGCAAATCTCTTCTGGCCTGCAAAATTTCTGTTGAGAAAACAGCTCACAGTCATATGGGTGCTTCCTTGTTGGTAACTAACTGCCTTTCTCTTGCTGCTTTTAAGATTCTCTCTTTGTCATTAACCTTGGCATTTTATTTTATTTTTTAAATATATTTTATTGATTTTTTACAAAGAGGAAGAGGGAGGGATAGAGTTAGAAACATCGGAGAGAATCATCGATCAGCTGCCTCTTGCACACCCCCTACTGGGGATGTGCCCGCAACTAAGGTACATGCCCTTGACCGGAATCGAACCCGGGACCTTTTAGTCCGCAGGCTGATGCTCTATCCACTGAGCCAAACCGGTTTCAGCTAACCTTGGCATTTTAATTATGTGTCTTGGTGTGGGCCTTTCTGGATTTCCCTTGTTTGGGACTCTCTGTGCTTCCTGGACTTGTAAGTCTATTTCTTTCACCAGGTGGGGGAAGGTTTCTGTCATTATTTCTTCAAATAGGTTTTCAATATCTTGTGCTCTCTCTTCTCTGGCACCCCCATAATGCAAATGTTGGTACACTTAAAGTTGTCCCAGAAGCTTCTTACACTATCTTCGTTTTTAAAATTCTTTCTTCTTTTTGCTCTTCTGATTGGGTGTTTTTTTGCTTCCTCATATTCCAAATCATTGATTTGATTCTTGGAATCTTCTATTCTACTTTTGAATCCCTGTAAATTATTCTTTATTTCAGTTAGTATATGCTTAATTTCTGACTGCTCTTTATGTCTTTGACATTCTAAGATCCTTGAAAGTTTCATTAAGTCCCTTGAAGTTCTCATTGAGTTCCTTGAAGCTCTTGTTAAAATCCTTGAGCAACATTATAACCATTGTTTTTGAACTCTGTATCCAGTAGTTTGCTTGCTTCTACTTCATTTGGAGAGTTCTGTTCTTTCATTTCTGACATGTTTCTTGGTCCCTGCATTTTGGCAGCTTCCCTGTATTTGCTTCTGTGTATTAGGTAGATCTGCTATGTCCTCTGGAATTGGTAGAGTGGCCTTGAATAGTAGGTGTCCTGCAGGGCCCAGTGGCTCAGCCTCTCCAGTCACCTGAGCTGGGCACTTTAGATATGCCCCTGTATGGTCCTTGTGCACAATCTTGTCATAGTTGAGCCTTGATTGTTGTTGATGTCATTGGGAGGAGTTGTTTCCCAGGCCAATTAGCTGTGAGGACCAGCTGCAACTACAATGTAAGAGTTGCTTTTCAGGAGACACCCCTATGAAGCAGGACTTGCTTCAGTGGGGCCTTAGTGCTGAGTCTACCCTTTGAGTGTGTCACTTGTGGGTGTGTAGAGTTGTAATCTTCTATCGTCTGAAACTGTCCACCACGTGAACTGACTGTAGGGTTCCTGGTAGGTGCAAAGTCAGCCACTGTCTGGGGTCACTCAGCAGGAGCTACGGACCTATATGCAGATGGCTGCTACTTGTATTGGGTTTGAAAGTGCCCAGGCAAGGCCCAGTTTTGAAATAAGGCAAGCTGGTGGCAGTGCCAAGTCTTGGGCCTCTTGTTAGTAGGATGGGGCATGAAGATGCCAGCTGCTGCTAGTTTGAGAGACTTTAGGAAAATCTGAAGACTAAGCCAGAACAGGCCATTCATATGGAAAAGTTGCTGCAAACATCTTTGGTGGGGCTTCAAATTGGATGGGCTGGGGTTTTGGGATATCAACAGGGTGGAGTGAACAGTGTGAGCCTGACTGATGGAAATTCAGATATGGCTGTTAGTCAGCTATGCAATGGAGGAAGTCCTAGCACAGGAAGAAGAACCCCTGTGGCAACCCCATCGGGGAGAAAGCCATCCCCAAGTTACTCTCCCCATGCCAGACAATCCAGTTCCTCCCAGTATTTTTTCGGTTCTCCTGATGCTGCTGCCCAGAGCTGGAGCTCAGAGGAAGTGAGATCGTGTAAGTTCATGTGCCAGCCCTTTAAGAGGAACTGCCTGGGTCTCCAGCAGCCTCCATGCCATTCAGCCACAGCCCCCACTGTCTTATAAAGCCTAAAGTTATGGGGAGTTTCTTCCCAGCAATAGAACCCTGGACTGCGGGTCTGCTATGGGGCTGGGACTCCTTGTTCTTCACAGGAGGCCTCTGCAGTGGAGATATCCCTCCCAATTAAAAAATACCATACTAATGTTAATCTCATCATCAGAGTGTTTCCAATAAAATCAAACTGAAAGGACTGCAGAGTCTTAGAAAATTTCTGAACAGCTGAGGAATAATCAGTCCCTATATGGTCTCCTCTTTCTATCCTTGGTTATCCCGGTTCTCTCTCTTCAGTGTGTCATAGCCACTGGTCATTCTGTTCACTCCACCATTCCAGTTCCTGGGCTTTTACATATATAGATTATGGTAGAAACCCACATATCTAATGTGATCAGAAATAATGGTTGGTTGAATTAAAAAAAAAAACATTTAAAGAATTTAGAAAACACATGTATTTTGTTTTAGCTAAAGACATAACCTATATAGTAAAAGGCTAATATGCAAATCGACCAAATGGTGGAACGACAGGCCACTATGATGTGCACTGACCACCAGGGGGCAATCACGCAACACAGGAGCTGCGCCCTGGTGGTCAGTGTGCCAAAAGCTGGGCTCACGGTTGATCAGTGCTAAGGATGTCCAACTGGTGGCTTAAGCCCGTTCCCCCCAAAAAAGAGCGGGCCTAAGCCACCAGTCGGATACCCCCCAAGGGCTCCTGGACTGCTAGAGTACACAGGCCAGGCTGAGGGGACACCCCCCTCCCCCCCAAAGTGCATGAATTTTATTCACTGGGCCTCTAGTAAATGTATATTCACTTGTGACTCTTTTTATGTAAGGAATGAGCCCAATTATAATCCCCCTTAGTCTTTGTTGCAAAAAATAGACACCAAGAGCATTACCAATTTTTTGCCTGTTAGTCTCTCATCTATTCCTTTTTCTTTTATTCTCTCATAATTGTCTTGCCCATACTATTTTTAGTAAAATTTTAAAGAATAAAGTTTTAATGACACAGTTATAAGGCTTTTGCAAACACCCTACCCTCTCTTTCTTTTCACACTCACATTTCATTGGCTTATGTAAGTCATAGTTAAATATAATAAAGGCAAACACATTTGCATAAGCAGGTTAGCAAATAAACACACGCTTTTCATTTTTGTAAGCTTACAACTTAATTGCTGGAACTGGAAGAGCTCCAGCATGACTGAGAGCAGTCCACAGTGGCCAGGGGAGCACACAACAGGAACGTGTCAGCATTGAGTAGCTTAGTTGGATGGCGTAAAGAGAGCCTCAGTCATAGATGGCAAGCTAATAGGAATTAGAACAAATTTTTGCAGGAATACCCCAAACTCAGAAGTCATTAAAAAGATTGATACACTTGCTTACAAAAGTATTAAAAATATCATACCATCTGAGCCCTTAAAAAGAATAGTCAAAGATCACACCATAAGAAACAGATTTTGCAACATGACTAATTTCTTTAATTTCCAAAATCTCATAATGAATAAAACATCATACAACTTGATATAAAAATGATAGCAATATGAAATTTAGAAAACAAGAAATACAAGGGGTCAGTAAATATAAAAATCTGCTTAATCTTGTAGAAGAAATACATCAAAATGTTTCATTTATAAGGTGAACAAAAAAATTAAGTATGATAGCAATTCTAATAAGAATGCGTGGAAACATTCTCATATGCTTTGGTTGGAAGCATAAACTGGTAGACTCTTCTCTCAGAACAATTAGACAATATTTATTAAAATTTAAAAGTGTAGGTAGGTGTCCTACAACTTAGCAACCCCAATGCTAGAAATGTGCCCTATGCATATACTTGGAGTGATTAATAATAATATTTGTATAAGAATGCTAGATGTATAAGATGTATAAGAATAAACTAGAAACAAGCCAGGTGACCATCAAGGAATTAATTCTATGATGGAGTACAAGGTAATGATTAAAAATAATGAGGAAGACTTGAATATGCAGATATGGAAATATTTCCAAGATGACAAAGCAAGCTGCAGAATATATTGTACAACCTCTCTGACATTAATGAAATGTGTGTACACACACAAATGCATGCATGTTTCCCCCCATAACAAAATACCAGAAATTTAAGAGGTTGCCACTGCTTTGAGGGGAACTATCCTTAGTTGTGGAGAATGTGGCTTTCAGAACTCCTTTTGGATCTTCCTTATATTGTTTACCTATATCTTTGTGATCATAAATGTTTATTTTTGTCTTCGTAATATAATTTTTGATGTAAAAGTATTTAAATATTAATGAGTATTTTCTCTAAAAATTATTTCCTTTCAGATGAAAAATGGCATGCTTAGCTGTACTTGGGAAAGATATGAAGCAAGCTGACTCAGGAATAGAAATAAAGTTCCTTTATTTTGATTGACAAGGTCATACATTTGGAATATCAGAGTAGAGGGGCTGGTGCTAGATCATCAGACATTCTTCTAAGTGTCTTCTATTTCCTACACACCCTCTCCCTCCCCCAATACAGCCACTGTGCGAGCCAGTAATTCTAGAAATGTAGCACTTAGCATTCTCCTAGTCCCTTCCCATCACCCATTAAGTGAACATAACCATTGTCAGAGAAGCCCCATAAAATAATCTTCAATACTCCTATACTTTAAATTACTAAAGCACATCTTTATTTAGCAATTGAATAATTAAGTCACAGCTAGAGTTTTTTTCATGTTTGTACCTGGACAACTATTTCTCAATCAAATGAATATGGCCAAAAAAATACATGTCATAGCATTTTATATAACGTAAGTCATCTTAGGACTAAAACAGTTTTAATGCATTTTAATCCTGTTTGCTGCTAGTATTCTAGGTACTTTCACATGAATTAACAGTAGAGGTTATAATTTCACTGATATTAAGACAAATAATTACACAGGCCTTTCAAGCATTCAGTAAGTTACATGACAAACACAGTGATTTCAAATTACCCAGTGTTGACAAATTCAAGCTTATACATTAAAAAACAAACAAACAAACAAACAACCCTAAGCTTCTTTGCCTCTTAATTAGGGAACAAACCCTACTGATGGAGATATATTTTTGCAAAGTGGGAGAGGAGTTAGTTAAAAAAATTAGGGAGATAATTCCATTTGCTGCAAGTTCAGTACAGTGAAATGTGAAATGGCAGAAATGCAAAACTATATTTTAATTAGGAAATAAACTAGACTTAAGTAAGATACTTTTTGCCCTTTATATTTACATATAGCACCTGTTACAAGAAAACAATTCCAAATTAAAACACCCTTTACATAGAATTATAAACATCACCAAGGAATATACAGTAAACTATTTGTCATAAAATTAAGCCTACACTGTAGAAAATAAAGACTAGCTGTTCTTATTTGAAAAGATTACAACATGGATTGTAAGTGCAACAGCATGACGCTGTAGAAGCAGAGTGGGCAGTTTTAATTTCTTAAGCACATATATTCTAATGACAGGAAAACAGCTTAATGTAAACTGTTTTCACTCTTAAATCCTGCCCCCGGCCACAGCTGGTTGCCAGGGTTTTGCCTCCTTCAGCTTATTTGGGGTGCAGTACTGGCTTAACCTCCGAGTACAACACAAACCTGAACAAATGGGTTTCTGAGTATGTATGTAATGTACAAAAATGCAAAGCAGAAATGACTGTCCTAAACCAAACTTGGCTGAAGCTAGCTGAGCACTCAGTGTCCAGCATCGGCAGTCAACTGGGCAGCCGCTATGTACTACATTACAGACAAGCTAAACATCACACAGCTACCTTTTAAATATCAAATGATCAAGAGATCATTAAAAAAGAGAGGGAGGGATCATTGTAAAGTATTTAAACTTGGGTCCAATCCAATGACCTCTACATACTAACCCATTACATTTTTTTTTCATATTTACAAGACTCCTAGGATATTTTTAAATGTATAAATTAAGTCAGTAGTAAGCATGAAATAAAGTGCTACTATTTGAAATTCAAGGAATCAATTTCAGCATTAAAATAGGGCCTACTCTACAGAATACAAGAAAAAAAGAAAAATCTTGCCAACTCACTAAAGATGGGGGCAAGAGAATCCCAGAATTGGGTTGAAATTTTCTTGCCCAGAAGGCAAATAACTGGAACACTCTAATTCAAAGTAAAAACTAAAAGCTTCTTTTAAGTATAAGGTAAAATGGGCTCAACTGTGACAACTTTAAGTATAAGGTAAAATGAGCTCAACAGATTTGGGGAAACCACAAATCAGTACCTATTGGGTCTAAGATTGTAAGCAGGGGTGAGCCCCTTTGATGGCTGTCTGGTGACAATTTCATTTAGCAGTGTGGCATTTTATAGTTGTCACAAATAATTCCGCTAAATTTGGAAACTCCCAGCGTTAAGGGGCCCTGAGACTGATCTTTTAATAACTGGTAACAAAAATTAATGAAGGAAGAGATCACTTCAGTTGCTCAAGGTACTTCACAAAGACTCAACTGTGAAAGGGAAATGATTTTTTTTTACAAGGTGGAAGGTGGCAGCAAGGTGTCAAAAGAATCAAGGCACCACTGAGTCAAGTTTAATAAGTAACAAATAAATACTACCCTTTAAAGAAATTGTTGAACATGTCCATCATACCTAAAGATGTTGGCTTAAAATACGAGGGACGGGGGAGGAAGGAAGGGGATTTGGTTGTGTTTTGCTCAGTTGACTTAATTAACCCTTAAACATGTAAGACAAGTCAGAGTTGGGCTTATCTGTCTGATACTGAGAATAAAAAGGCAAAACTCTTTGTCAGTGGCCTCTGCACACATTCACCGTGCTAGATCTTAAGCATAGTTTTCTGGCTTCATCAAAGTCACTCTGTCACGGTGATGCCTCATTGTGGCTGCAGTAGTGACAAAGCCTGAGAACTTTCCTTCATGGCCAACAAGTCAGCAGAATGGTTTCCCTCACACGAAATGAACCTTCCACACCAAAGAAATCTAGACTTCAGTTGCATTACATTTAAAAACAGTATGCAAACATTTTCTTGAAAGTTCCTATTCTAGAGCTAAAACAAAGCAAAATGAAAAAGAATGCACATTAATTTGAAATATGGCTCAGCAATGACTGCTTTTACTTATTTTGTTAATCTTTACCAGAGGATATTTTCCCATTGATTTTTAGGGAGAGTGAAAAACAGAGAGAAACATCAATGTGAGAGAAACACATCGATTGGTTGCCTTCTTCTGCAGGAGCCCTTGACCAGGGCCAGGGCTGGGGGAGAAGCCTGAAACCAAGGTACGTGCCCTGGACCGGAATCAAATCCAGGACCCTTGGTCCTTGGGCTGACGCTCTATCCACTGAGCCAAACTGGTTAGGGCTATGACCTCTCTTCTTTATAATGAAATTACATTTTCTTCTAAGATTGCATTTTCTGTAATGGAGTGGAATACACTTCCTTTCCTTTTTAATCCCTCACTTAAAAAAAAATAAACCAAAGAGTATCCCTATCATCAAGTCACAATTCTCATAACACTGAAAGATACATTCATTTTTTTTACAGCATGAAAGACATACAAATGTCATTTTTTCTTTTTAAACAATGAAGTAAAAGTTAAGTTTCAATCTTTTGCCCATAAAAAATATTTTCTATATCATTTATACCACAATAGAAAAACTTGACAGTATTTAACCAAAACTTCTATGAGTACAAGGTTTTAAAATGTTTTCATTCCTGTATTTGAAATTTTGAAAGGTTTCAGGAAGCTAAACCTTAGGATTTCTCCCTAAAATTGTAGCCTTTAACTTGAACTATTTTTATAAATTTAAAAAAGATGAGCTTACTTATTTATGCAATGAACCATGTAGAGTCAGTGTTGATGAATTGCACCCCAGCAGATACTACTTCTGGCTGCCCTTTTAGCTTGCATTACTAAAATGAAAACAATGAATATTAAACTTTAGAAATCAACAGGAAACTGCCACAGAAAAACATGCAAATAAATAGCAGCAAATTTAAACAGGAAACAGAAATAACAATTGGTATTTTCACCAAGATTATGGAAATAAAATGTCTAATTTCTGACTGAAATAGGGCTTGTTTTTGATAATATTGAAAGGCTTATTGTAATTGCTACTAAGAATGAAATCTGTATACAAAAAATTGTGTTGATGATAGTTTTAGGCATTGTAAAGAAAGCTGAACCTCCAAAATTCAACTTAGAAATTCATTTTATGAGCTCTTTATAAAATTGCTGAAATTATCTATTAGCAGTTAGCCCTAAAATGTTTTATTGTGTGTTTCTACATAACTCTCAAAGAACTTTACAAAATGGTTGCTTGTGTTGTGATCACACTGAGGCACCAATAAATTTTTGCCAATGGATCAGTAATTCTGATATTTGATTCAATTAATCCAGTGGGTTTTAATGAACAGAGCTATTTTACTTGGAGGAAACAACACAAACACAAATGCTGCAAGGACAGTGGTGGGATAGTTGAAGCAAACGGAAAGTAAGCAGTATCAATAAAGTCACTTTGTGGATGTGGCGATTACATAAAAGCAAACTATGGCATAATTTATCTTGGTCTTGTCATGTTATTAAGAGATGTTTATTCCAACAAATATTTACCATAATGTATTACTCTAAGGGACTTTAAATTAAAATTCACCTGAACTACAAAATAATCTCAACATAATAAAAGAGATGTAAACTTACCCCACATTACTGTGGTACAAATAATTTTTATGAATTCAAACCTACTTTGGCAACCTTGCCATCAGAATATTTTAAACATTCAAAACACAGATATTAAATAGAACAGTTAAAAACTGTTTCCTTTGCTCTTCTTGGTAAGATTATAAAACAAATAATGCTTTAAAATTCTACTACATGTTCACATTATGCACATACATTGACTGCAAGTGGACATATATTCTAAATCTTAGTTTTATGTTGTAAGTGCTTTTAAATATTAGCCTTCTAATTTGTATTTAGAATGTTTTTGCACCGCACATACAGCTTCAATACCTCGCAAAAGCTTATGGTTTGTCAAGGAAGCCTGGCTAGCAAACGGGATGAGGCCCAATGAGGACCACTTTGAAAAGTCTACTTATTTTCTAAACTAAGTAACATCAGTGAAATCACTGCCTGAATATAATTCTTGCACTGAAACCCTAAAATTCATGAGAATTTATGATAATCACACATGTTGCCTAAAGTAACAGTGAAACTAGATAAAATCTTCAGGTTCCTTTTAGCTTTAATGTTGTACTTAGTGCTGCCAGTGGAAACAGAAGGCTTTTCCTCAAATACCTGATTATACCTGATCAGACCTGCCAACAAATTACAAACAACTATACAGTTAAAAAGGAGGCCACACAAAGGATATCAAAATAGATGCTGTTACTCTACAACTATTCTGAATGAGTGCACTGGTGTAACAAATACTGCCAGTCTTTCTTGTGAATGTAGTCTATTCCAAAATATTCCTCATCCTGTGTTGACACAAATCAGATGCTCCAACATACATTTGAAATGAACATCATAAAACCATCATAACTCAGAGAGGAAAGGTTTTCACAAACATTTCTTAGCATTTAAAAAAGTCCCTGGTTCACCAATGTCTATTTCTACTTGTGACAGTAACAGTCAATGTTGATTAGGGATGGAGAGGGAGGGGGCAGTAGTTTAGATACAAACATTTTTATCACTTGATGTTACATGATATGAGTGAAATCTAGACCTACTTGGTGTACCAAAGCTAGGATGATTCTAGAACCTTATATAGATCAATAAACAGATTAAAAAATTCTTAGGTATAATGGATAAAGTCTTATCTATTGAGTGAACAGGGAAGCATAATTAGCATATTTTAAAATTTAAGACCCCAATAAATGTGCCTTTAAAAAAGAATTGTTTTGTACATCACAATACTGAGAGAACACCTCCCAGATGAACAATTAATATATGTGGGACCTAAACACTGGCCTTAACTGTTAAAAAGGGCAGCAGTGCTCATTGCCAACAATTATTAATCTCAGAAGTGTAAACAGTAAGCCCTAAAGAACATGCCAACCATGCCACTTATCTGTTTATCTCTAAACAACTGTATCTTTTGTTTTCTAATCATATTCTATCCACATAGAACAGACCAATTTTCTTTTAAATTCATGTGAAAAAGCTGCCCAAATAGTTTTTAATTATGTAGACCTGAACATGATTTCACTTTTCAACTGATCATCATGTCATATAGCAGCCTATATTACATTTACCTGTTGTCAGAGAATGGAATGTTCAAATAAAACTATAGTTTACTCTTATATTGTCTTGACTATGAAACTCAGAAATAGATAAGAGAGTTTCTCTTAGACATACTGGTTATGTTTACTATTCTTTTTAGAAAACTTAAAGTATTTTAATAATAATTTATTTGGTATCTTGGCCATTAATGATTAGGACTTAACTTCCTAAAATTTATTATTACGGATTTCTATCTGAAAGAACATCATTTAGATTATACTGAAGATTTTAAAATGTACATTTCCCTCCTCATACTAAATGGTATCCCAAAATATCCACTATTCAACCCTAAATTTTATCAATATTATTCTGAATTATTCAGAAAACACCAGTAAAAGTCAACTTCAACCATAATCCATATAAAATAATTGTGTAATTATAACACTTCAATAGGTGAGCAAATTTCCACTTAAATTAAAATGGCAATTTTAAAATTCTATCTCCCTGTAGACTTAAAAATTAAAATAAAAACACCTGAAAAGGAAAATATACAAATCCTTCAAGGGCATCAGGCAGGACAGCCAACATTCTCCATGAATTAATATGCTTATAATCTATTAAGAACATGTAAATGGGAGTAACTTAATAGTATACAAAAATGACCAGAAAAATCCCCATTTCAGTTACTGAGGGATTGCATTTCAGTAACTGAGGGATTATACTCTGAAACAAGTCAAACAATGTTTCTCATTCCTTGTTTGAAGTATCCTAACTAATAGACTAGTGTGAACAAAATTTGATATGAACTGAAATGAATGAAGAGTAATAATTCTGTTAGTAATAGAAATAAGCAGCTAACTGGTCTAACTCTAGCTTAGAGTATCAATATGTTTAACTTTAATGTGCATATTAGATGCATTTCTAAAATGAGGGATAAAACAAATATAAATTTGAAGAATAAAGCAACTTTTAACTTGAGCTACTAAACTGTAACCCTTGTCTTTCAGGAAAGGAATGTGCAGATTTAAACAATTCCATAGCAGCAGAACGCTCTCAGAAGAACACAAATCACCTTTGCTTCCTGTGACAAAATAGAGGGTCTGAGTAAGAAACAATCTCCTTACCCTTCTTTGACTGCCTACCTCTCAATACAATAAGTTATTTTCAAACGTGAACTGATTAAAAATGCATAAAGATGTAAATGTACAGTATACACACATACCTCCTAGTGGGTCAAATGAGTGCCTCTTCATTAGACATACAAAGATGTCTCAAGGCACTTACGGGGTTAAGACATGATACATGCATTCCTTTATATCAAGTACATGAAATCACATGATTTGGAATAAGCCAACCTTATGGTAAATATATTACATTATTAAATTCAAGAAAATTTATAGATTCATGTTCATATTTTCTGTAAGATGCTGGTAAATGGACAATGTGCAGCATTTCCTGGGAAAAGCAATTCCACCTTTCTTCTTATGAACAGCAGGTCTCTACAGGGAGTGAAGGGAAAGATGTGCTGCATCCATAGGCAGTGTATTGGCTACTATTGAAAATGATATTGCTAAAATTTAAAAAATAAAATCTGCTAATCAAGTAATACAGTAAGTACACGAATCACTGCAAACACCGGAGCTGACTCCTGATGTTTACTTCTTTTTGCTTTCAAAGTACAGGTGTGTAACAGAGATGATGAGAATTCTGAGCCTTGTTTGTGCCAATTCTTCCGGTGGGGTCTGCATGGCACCACTACAAAATTTCATAAGTTACCCTGAACATACTCAGTTATTCACTATTTGTTCGAAACAAAGCTTGAAATAATCTTGAAACACATGAATTATAGGTTTTGAGAGTGACTTTTTTTAAACATAAAGTGCAACAGTGCTGAAGTTTTCAGTTTTTGTCAGTTCTTCATTTTTTGTTTAGATGCCATTTCCTGCAAGAAGTATTATGGCACAGTGAATATAATTGGAAAGCAGTTTTCTAACACATACTCCAGATTTTTTGCTTTATTTATTTGATGATGTTGTTAAGGGTTTAACAAATCCTTCTTCATAAACTTTCAAAATAGCTTCACATACAAATCTGTATTGACTCTGAAAAAGAAAGTATGAAAAATAGAATTGATTAGAAAAACTGGAAAATAAAACAAAGAAATGACAAACAAGTTACTTGACTTGCTTATAAAAGAAATACAAAGTAAAATAACACAGGGATACCATTCCTCATGAACAGACTAACAAAAAATAACAGTCTGACAACATATTTTGTTGGAGAAACTCCCTCATGCATTGCTAATATTCCTAGCATTGCCACAATCTCTATGGATGGCAATTTGGCAGCATCTAACAAAATTACATTAATTTTTCTATTGACCCAGCAATCCTACTTTTAGGAATCTATCAGAGATAAACTAGAAAAAGAAATTGAAAACATATATTCATAAGTGAGGCTATTATGTTATTTATAATAATTAAAAAGTAAAAGCGGTCCTAACCGGTTTGGCTCAGTAGATAGTGTCGGCCTGCGGACTGAAAGGTCCCAGGTTCAATTCCAGTCAAGGGCATATACCTTGGTTGTAGGCACATCCCCAGTAGAAGGTGTGCAGGAGCCAGCTGATCAATGCTTCTCTCCCATAGATGTTTCTAACTCTCTCTCCCTCTCCCTTCCTCTCTGTAAAAAAAAAATCAATAAAATATATATATTTAAAAAAAAAAAAGGTAAAAGTGATTCACTCTCCATCAGGAAGGAGCCTGGTGAGTAATCTGTGGCACATCCTCACAGTGGATACAATGTAGTGGGGGAGGAAGAAAAGTCTAAAGACTAGAATGATTCCAGGATATGTTAAATAAAAACAGCAAGGTAGAGAAAACGGCACATAATATGTTATTTTTATAAAAGAAAGGAGGATATAAAGATCTATCTCAATATATGGGGTGTGGTAAATGTAGGTTTACAGTTGTGAGCACACAAAACACAGGATTTTTTTCTTGTATAATGAAAGCAAGGGAAGGATACTAGTATATCATAAAAAAAATATTTCCTATATAAAAAAATAAGGTTCATGAGAAGGCTAGAGACTAGACTTCACTGAATACACTTCTTTCTTTTACAGATTTTACTTTGGAACCATATAAATGTACCCCATAATTAAACCATTAATTTTAAAAAATCTAAGAATTGAAAATAACATGAAACAAATCAATGTGTATATCTAGCTGATGGCAGAACTAAACAAAAAGGAGCTATCGCAAGGGACTTTGAAACAGTAATTTGACTGTATATCTTTGGTAGAATATACCCAAAAAGCAAAAAGAAGTGTAGAAAAATTTTAAGTTATTTTCAGTATCCATATTATCTGTCGTAGTTGTGTTAGTTTAGTTGTTCTGAGATTGTTCTTGTATAATCAAATGAAAACAAATGGGTATTTGCGATATTCTAAGTCTTTCATTGCTGGTATAGCAGAGAACCAGCATTTTTGTTAAAGAAGAAAGGTGGTAAAGATGTAAGGTAGAAGACATTAAGTAAAAACACTGTGCTCCTGAATTTGTATTGGAAGCACCAGTATTAATTCATAAGTTTGTTTTCCTAATTCTGGCTATTGAAGATTTCTATAGACAAACACCAACACTAACCCCAAAGCAATCGGAAACAGTGCTCACAGGTGCTCCCTAATATAATTTTTCAATGAAAAGAACCAGTACTTTTTGGAGAAACTGCAGACTTTAAGTCTGGGGCAGGAAGTGTATAAAGCCTGGGCCCAGACAGGTAGGGTCCCGCTGACTAGCCTGCGGGGATCAGGCTGGAACCGGCTCTCCAACATTCCCCGCGGTCCTGGATTGTAAGAGGGGAATTCTGGGTGACACAGTCTGCTATTGGGGCTTGTGCGGGAGGCACTCAATCAATGTGCCTCTCTCATATTGATGTTTCTCTCTCTGTTTTTTCCTCCTTCCCTTCCATTCTCTCTAAAATCAATAGAAAAATATCCTCAGGCGAGCATTAACAAAAACCTAAAAAACAAAACAAAACTGCTGCAGAATGTCCAATTACCATGAGAAATGTGGTATGATCACATGCTAATTACTTGCTGAACATTGTTTATGAGCAGTGACTCTTAGATTTAAATATGTAGACTACAGTTGTAGATATGTAATATTTATTTATGTCAGTGAAATTACTAGTGTTTTCTCCAACATACAATTTATTCACTAAAATTTGTTCAAAGTAACAGTGGGAGAAACCAAGATGGCGGCATAGGTAAACACCTGAAATTGCTGCCTCGCACAACCACTTCAAAACTACAACTAAAAGGCAAAACAGACATCATCCAGAACCACAGGAGGGCTGGATGAATGGAAATTCTACAACTAAAGGAAAGAGAAAAGCACACTGAGACTCAGAAGAGGTGCGGGAGTAAAGTGCAGAGGTATGGAGGCGTGCACTCAG
The DNA here is from genome assembly GCA_963924515.1 of Vespertilio murinus. NCBI lineage: Eukaryota > Metazoa > Chordata > Mammalia > Chiroptera > Vespertilionidae > Vespertilio > Vespertilio murinus. Next base: position 8,246,954 of record OZ004711.1, read on the forward strand.
GAAGGCTGGCAACTGAGTACATGGTTGTCTTTTTCAACTGGGAGGGAGACAAAAGCTCACGACTGCTCTGAACTCCAGTTCTGGATGAGATTCTGGGGACCCAGGCTCATATAGGGAGAAACTGGAGTGTCTGGCATCGGGTGGAACTCGAGAGCAGCTTTCTCTCAGAGGAGCTTGCAGCGATTACCATGGGACACTGAGACCCGGGCCTCTTAGGGCAGAGTTGAGGATCAGCCATAGCTGTTTGCTCCATCCTGTTGATTTCCCGAGACCCCGTCCCACCCAAGCTGTGCACAGAGGCCTTTGCATATGAATGGCCTGGCCCTCTGCAATCTAAAATTACCTAACAAACTGCAGCTGGATGAGAGACCCAGAACATCCAAAAGAAGACCCAAGGCCCCATAGCAGCATGAATCTGGGCACCTCCAAACCCCAAACAAAGAAGAGGAATCTGAAGATCTCTCTGTAGCTCCTGCTGGGTGGCCTCAGGTAGAGGTTAACAGCACCTCCTCAGAGATCCAAGAGCCAGTGTACCCAGTGGGCAGTGAGACCACCCAGATTAAAACTTCTCAGATCGATAAGGGACACACTCACGGGGCCGACTCAGTGAGCACCAAAGCCCCACTGAAGCAAGTCCTGCCCCATAAGGGAGTCTCCAGCACAGAAGTTCTCCCATTATAGATACAGCTGATTCTCACAGCCAATTGGCCTGGAGGTCAATTCCTCCCACTGATACCAATAACAATCAAGGCTCAACTACAAAAGACTGTGCACACAGCCCACAAAGTGGTGCATTAAGTGTGTCCACCTCAGGTAACTAGGGAGGCTAAGCCACTAGGCCCTGCAGGACACCTAGCACACAAAGGGAAGCAGCCAAAATGTGGAGACAAAGAAACATGTCACAAATGAAAGAAATAGAGGAAAGCAAACTACTGGATATAGAGGTCAAAATCACGGTTATAAGGTTTTTCAAGAATTTTCTAGACACTGCCAATGAATTTAGCCAGATCCTTGAGGATATGAAAAAGGACCAACTAGAAAATTAAGTATCTGACTGAAATAAAAAATAATATATAGAGATTCAACAGCAGACTAGAGGATTGCAAGAGTCAAGTCAAAGATATGAAATACAAAGAAGCAAAAAACACCCAACCAGAAAAGCAAAAAAAAAAAAAAAAAAAAACCAAAAATATGAACACAGTGTAAGGAGCCTCTGGAACAACCTCAAGCGTACCAACATCTGGATTATGGGGGTGCCAGAAGAAGAGAGAGAGCAAAATATTGAAACCCTATTTGAAGAAATAATGACAGAAAACTTATCCCACCTGGTGAAAGAAATAGACTTTCAAGCCCAGGAAGCACAGAGAACCCCAAACAAAAGGAATCCAAAGAGGACCACACCAAGACACATCATAATTAAAATGTCAAGAGCAAAATACAAAGAGAGAATATAAAAAGCAGCAAGAATATAGCAGTTAGTTACCTACAAGGGAGCTCCATAAAATTGTCAGCTGATTTCTCAACAGAAACTATGCAGGTCAGACGGGAGTGGTAAGAAATATTCAAAGTGATGAAAAGCAAGAACCTACAACCAAGATTACTTATCCAGCAAAGCTGTCATTCAGAACTGAAGGTCAGATAAAGAGCTTCACAGATAAGAAAAGGCTAAAGGACTTCATCAACATCAAACCAGTATTATATGAAATGCTGAAAGGTATTCTTTAAGAAAAGGAGAAGGAAAAGGTGAAGATAAAATTTATGAACAACAAATACATATTTATCAATAAGTGAATCTAAAAATCAAGTGAATAAAAAACATCTGATGAACAGAATAAACTGGTAAATATAATAGAATCAAGTGCATAGAAAAGGAGTGGACTGACAATTCTCGGGGGGGAAAAGAAATGGGGGGTGCGGGGTGCGGGAATAGATTGGACAAAAATCGTATACCTATGGATGAGGACAGTTGCGGTGGGGTAAGGCAGAGGGTGGGTGGGAACTGGGTGGAGCAGAACTATGGGGGGGAAAAAAGAGGAACAACTGTAACAATCTGAACAATAAAGATTTATTTTAAAAAAAGTAATAGTAAATTACTGCCGACACTGGTTTGGCTCAGTGGTAGAGCGTCGGTCTGGGGACTGAAAGGTCCCGGGTTCAATTTCGGTCAAGGGCATGTACATTGGTTGCGGGCACATCCCCGTTAGGGGGTGTGCAAGAGGCAGCTGGTTGATGTTTCTCTTCTCATCGATGTTTCTAGCTCTCTATCTCTCTCCCTTCCTCACTGCAAAATATCAATAAAATATATTTTTAAAAAAAGTAATAGTAAATTACTAATAAAAGAAAACCTTGTTAATTTAATTGTAAGCAAATCTTGGTTAAAAGCATTTTAAAATTAACAGGATGTTAATTTTCACATATGTCATATGGACTGGAAATTTTGTCTGTTAACTTTGAGGTCCCTTAAATTGATATCTGCAAATGAGGGTTTATTGTATAGAGAAAACTACCTTGGGACTGCAATCAGCAAAATCCAGACTGTGGGAAACTATGTAGCACAAGCCACCTGCTTTGTTCATCAAATAAATGGTAAGAAACAAACAAACAAACAAAAAAGGTGTTTGTGGAAATTATAGATTAAAAGATTTTGGAGATATATGAACTAACCAAAATGTGTGAATCACACCTGGAACCTGATTTTACAATGTAAAAAACAAAAACAAAACTCATTAAGTATGATATAATCCAGCAATTTGACTTCCATGCATATATCCAAAAATTTGAAAGCAGGGTCTCAAAGAGATATGCATGTACTTCTATGTGCACAACAGCATTATTTGCAATCACCAAGAGATAGAAACAATGTCCACTGACATGTGAGAGGATAATCAAAATGTGGTCTATACACACAATGAAATATTTTAGCCTTAAAAGAAAGAAAATTCTGACACACGCTAAAACCTGGATGAACCTCAAAGATATTATGCTAAGTGAAATAAGCCAATTACAAAAAGACGAAATCTATATGATTGTATGTATATGAGGTATACATATAAAGTCAAATTCATAAAAACAGAAAGTAAAATGGTGGTTACCAGGAACTTAGAGGAGAGAGGATGAGTTGTTGTTGTTAAAGGGTAGTTTTAGTTTACAGGATGAAAAAGTTTTAGAGATTGGCTATATAACAGTGTGAATATATTCAAGGCTACTGAATTGTACACTTAAAAATTGTTAAGTTTTATGTTGTGTACTTTACCACAATTAAAAAAATACATTATATCATTATGTGTGAATATAGATACAAAAACCTCTAGGAAATACTAGCAAATCAAATGAAGTAACATATTAAAAGAATTATATACTATCTTCAAGTAAGATTTATCCCAGAAATGAAAGGTTAGTTTAATATCCAAAAATCAATCAATGTAATAGACAGTTACAGAATGAAATACAAAATCTACATGATCATCTCATTAGACCCAGAAAAAGCATTTGACAAAATTGAATGCCTTTTCATGATGAAACACTCAATAGTCTTGTAACAGGAAACCTTGTCAACTTAATAAAGAGCATTTCGTAAAACCCTTTAAATATTATGCTAATTAAAAGAAGCCAATTATAAAGACCAAACTATATGAATTCATTCATATGAAAGGTCCAGAACAGGTAAACATAGAGACAAAGTAGATGAGTGGTTGCCTAGGGCTGGGACAGGAGAGATTGGGAAGGTATGAAGGAAGATAGGTATAAAGTTTCTTTTTGGGGGTGATGAGACATTCTAAAATCAGATAGTAATGAAGGTTGTAAAACTCTGTGATTACTAAAAACAACTGAACTGTAGACTTTAAAAGGGTAAATTTTATGGTATGTGAATTAATTTCAATAGTTATTCTAAAATTTACAAACCATGAATTATATGAGACAACTGAAAGTTTGAATACTGTTATTTAATAATATTAAGGAATTATTTGTTAATTATACTTGGATATGGTACTGGTATTGTGATTTTGTTTAGAAGGAAAGATACTCCTTATTTATTTGGGATACACATTAAAATATTTATAGATAAAATTATATGAGGTCTAGATTTGCTTCAAATATGGAGAGAGTAGGTGGCAGTATAGATGAAACAATATGGCAAATGTTGCTGGACCTGAGTACTCAACACAGTGTGAATTATATTGTTTACTTGTGTACATTTGAGGTAAAATAATTTTACCTTTAAATTATTTTTATAATTTAAAGGTAAAAACAAGGCACTTACTAGGTCGTATATGAAATTCACTGTAGTAAGTTTAATGCTAACATTCCACAATGGCTTACTAAGTAATACAGGGCAAGTTCCTCTGAGCCTGTCTAAACACTCAAAAATTATCACGCTAGAGTGGTGTTGACAAACATTTTTTGTAAAAGACCAGATAGTAAATATTTTAGGTTTTTCAGAACATATGGTGTCTGTTGCAACTTCTCAACTTTGCTATTATAGTGTGAAAGCAGCCATAAGTAATATATAAACAAATGAGCATGGCTGTTTTCCAATAAAACTCTATTTACAAAAACAAGTGGCAGGCCAGACTTGTTTCATAGGCAGTATTCAACAAACTCCTGTGTAACGAGTTATTAGCTCCTGGCAGGATATTAAAAAGCTATGAATATGGTTCAGAATACACACTGATAACAAAAATCATCATGTTGAGAATGCATCAAGTATAATACTTACAGGTGTCTGGATCATCATGGCTCGTTGATCTCTCATTGTTCGTACAATGTCTAGTGGATAAACTGGTTGATTGCATTCAATGAGACACATGGCTGTTTCCATAGTAATAAGAACCCCAGTTCTTCCAATCCCAGCACTGAAAAAGGTAAATAAATATGGGGCAAGGTTACTATTCTGTTAAACTTCTGTGGATTTTGTGCAGAAAATTAAAGTTTTGAATAATAAAACAGAACAATTTGATTTAATGTTTAATATTAGGAAAGTAGCAAGCCAACTAGAAATTATTTTGAAAATTGATAAAAAATTCACACAATACAGATTAAAATGGTTTATATCAACATCACCCCCCTTTATTAGCTGTAAAAATCCTATTTTAAAAGTTACATTTCAGTTTTTAAAATATGAACAAGATATAAAACCTTATTGGAGCAACTCCACTTTAAAATGAAAAATAAAAGAGGAAGGGATCCAAGATGACAATGGAGTAGAAGATACACCCAGGACCTAATTGGAAATAGAACCAAAATACAGAATTATCAACCTGAATGGCCAACTGAAGTCTAGCTGAATAGAAGGCTTATATCCAAGGATTTACAGAAGAAGCCAGTGGAGGCTGGTAAGAAGTGCAGAGGTGTGAAAAGGGCTGGCCCCAATCCCATAGGCAGTGGCTGAGGTTCTGGAGGAATATCTCAGCTGCAGGGTGTTTCCCCTGATAAGCATGGGATCTCAAGTCCAAACCTGGCTCCCCAGCCCAAAACACCAGAGCCTAGAAGAGGCACACACACAACATCTGGTTGTGAATGGCAGTGGGATTTCTTGTTCCCATTAGGGAGAGATCAAGTCCATTGAGTGCCCTAAGACACGTAGAAGCTGTCTTAAAGGGGCAACACTCATAATTTTGTTCATGGCCACTCACCTAGGGAGGGTAGAACAGATGACTTATGTGAGGAGAGACTGGGGTTTGTGGCTCTGGGGACAATTGCCAGGACCCCTGTGCTAAGTCACTGTACTGCATGCAGACACCATTGTTCTTGGGTGGAACATGCCTCTCCATGCAGCGTCAGCTTGGGGAAGGCTATTGCCCCACCCTCTGGTCTTCCTGTTGAACCACCCTATGGAGCTCCTGCTCTGCTAAGGATTCAATCAATGGCTTGGGCAATGAGAGGTCTGGCAAATTCAAGGGATGTCAGTGATTGAGTTGTATGACTTAGCGGTGGGGACCATTCCCTCCCCCCTTTCCTGTGATCCTGACCGGCACCTTCCCCTCAAGGTAGATCCTCTAGCCCAGGGGTGGGCAAACTACGGCCCGCGGGTTCGGCTGTTTTATCCGGCCCTCGGAGCCGAAAGAGCAGAGGGCTCTCTTGCTCTCCCCTCAGCTCCTTCACCAGGAGCTCAAGATGAGAGTGCCAGCATGGTCAGGTTGCTTTTTGTTCCGGCCCATTGTGGCCCTCAAGTCAAAAAGTTTGCCCACTCCTGTTCTAGCCCCACTCTCTAAGCTCCTGGAGGTCCCACCCTCCTGACTCTTGGTGGTTCCACCCTGCTGAGGTCTGGTCAGAATCCAGGACAGTCTGAATTGTGTGGCTCTGGGGTAGGGTCTAAACCCTCCAACTTCCTCTAAACCTTACAGCATCTCCCCATCTCTTGACTCCCAGTGATCCCTTCCTGCTGAGATTAGGCTCTGGCAGAATCTGGGGCAGACTAAGTTGCAATGGCTCTAGGACAGAGGAAATTCCCCCCCTCATTATATCAATTGGTGCACACCTTCCCTTCACACAGCCAAATCTTGGTCTGTTTAGCCTGCTAAACTCTGCTGGCCCCATCCTGATGACTGCCCGAGACCCTGCCCTACAACCAAGGTATGGTAGTACCATGTGGGTGGCAGCTAGACATATACCTTGGGACATAGGCTGAGTGCTCTCAGGCCCAGAACTGGCAGCAAGATTGAACCAGTATAGCCCTGGTCTGTATGGTTTAGTTGTTTGGAGAGTTGTCCCATGCACAAGAAGGTCGCAGGTTCAATTCCCAGTCTGGGCACATACTAGGTTGTGGGCTCGATCCCCATTTGGGGCACGTAAGGGAGGCAACTGATATTTCTCTTTCTCCCTCCCTCTTTAAAATAAAAAATAGCCACATGGGACATTGTTTTTGTATGTGTGTTTTTTAAAGGTTGAAGCCCTATAGATCTGGAGAACCCTTCTCAACTGACTTAAAACCTACTGCATGCAACTTAAGTACCTCCCGAGGCTCTTTCAGTGACTGAGCCTAACAGTACCTGGCAGGAGGAAGTAGGCAGAGGTAGATCTTAAGGTTCCTAGGGACTTTTGCTGACATACCCCCGGTCCAGTACAGGTAAAAGTGAGTCTTGGTGCAGAGCTTGATCCTCCAACAAACACCTAAGTCCAGAAGAGGCAGCCACAAACTGTGGATCACTTTGTAGTTCCAAACAGGTTGCCAGGGATAGTCATGGGCAGCTTCTGACATTGACCTGAACCAGAGTCCCTCCCAAGAGGCCCCATAACAAGCACACACAGTGGCCAGAGCAGGATTCACACACAACACCAGAGCAGGATTCAATTAGCTTCATGAGTAGCGTATCCAAAGGTAAGTCACGGTAGCCAGCAAACCCTGCTGAAGTGAATTCCACTTCACGTGGTCAGCACCTGCATGGCGGCTCATACTGTGGTTAGGGTTGATCTTCACAGTCAGCCAGCCTGAGGGTTGATCCCACATATGAATGGGCCAATAGCAATCAAGAATCAATTACAATAGGAGGGCTTATCCTGTGATGGTATTGGGTAGGGCCATTCCAAGAGAGGTGAGAGAGATCACTAAATGTGCTAAGAGGGGCCAAAGGCCAGCAAGGAGTACCTTGCTGGGTGGGGGAAAACTAGGTCTAATGCCTACATTATTTATTTCATCAAGTCTAAGATAGCACGAACTGTATAACAAATCCCATTTTCAGAGATGTAAAACTAAAAATGACAAGCTTCTAACTATCAGTGTAATAAAATATTTTTGCTTCTTATGATAAACTTTCTGCCAATCATATTGGAACATACCCTCTGCTTTCTACCTTCAGAAAATAGTTTTGAGTTTGTTCTAATTATAGTAAAAGTCACAATTAAGGATAAAATAAAATACATACTCCCCTTTAAAAGTGCCAGCTATTTAAGCATAAAAGACAGAAAACAGAGTACCTGCAATGAACAACAACAGGCTCTTCCCTGCTGGCCCTCTTATTTCGTACGTGACAAACAAAATCCAGAAAGTCACTGGAATCCTCAGGGACACCGTGGTCAGGCCAGGCTGTGTACTGGATCTGAGTGACTTGACGACTCTCATTTTTCTAAGTGTAGAAGAAAAATTATGCACTTTAATCTAGGAATTATCTTTAAAGTATAAATAAATACTCATATCATTTTAATTTTATTTATTTTAAAAAATATATTTTTATTCATTTTTTTAAAGAGAGGAAGAGAGAGGGATAGAGAGTTAGAAACATCGATGAGAGAGAGTCATCGATCAGCTGCCTCTTGCACACTCCTTACTGGGGATATGCCGGCAACCAAGGTACTTGCCTTTGACCGGAATCAAACCCGGGACCTTTCAATCTGGAGGCTGATGCTCTCTCCACTGAGCCAACCTGGTTCCGGCCATATCATTTTAATTTTAGAAGAAAAGTAAAAGAAACTACTCCCACTACCACTCCCCAAAGTAATAAATATGCACAATAAAAGCAGCAAGAGAAAAAACCTCCAGGCCAGCTGGTTGTAGGGACCAGCTGTATCTATAATGGAAGAGCTGCTGTGCAGGAAACACCCTTATGGGGCAGAACTTGTGATCTATCTGCTGTAGGAGGGTCCTGCCTATGATCTTTCCTCCTTAATACTAAGGAGACTGAAATCTCTCTCCTGTAGTCTCTTCAAAAAGAGGAATAATTTGATAACTTACAATTAATTGTTCTTTCCATTTCTACAGTTGTATCAAATACTTGATTAATATTATTTGGAGGCAAAAAAATCATATTAACCAAAAACATCTAACATATACTTTTTATGAGTATGCATAGCTGTTTTTTTAAAAAATATATTTTTATTGATTTCAGAATCTAATCTGAAACTAAATATCCTTAGTTTTAAGAGTAATAAGTATTTATTTACTAGAATATTTTCTCACTGATCACTCATATTTAACTTTGGAAGTTAGAAATTTAAAAAAATATATATTTTATTGATATTTTACAGAAAGGAAGGGAGAGAGATAGAGAGCTAGAAAGTCTATGAGAGAGAAACATTGACCAGCTGCCTCTTGCACACCCCCTACCGGGGATATGCCCGCAACCAATGTACATGCTTTGACTGGAATCGAACCTGGGACCTTTCAGTCCACAGACTGACGCTCTACCACTGAGCCAAACCGGTTTCGGCTAGAAATTTATTATAGAAAGAAAATACACTTCATGAGATTCCAAAGCATCCCCTAAAATCAAATAGTTCAATAATTAAAAATAATATTTTTTAGTAACCAGAACTCAGACTGAAAACATTTTCAGCTTTCAAAGTCTTCATCTTTAACATAACAGTTCTAATGAATGGTAGCTATCTTGCTTCCTACCTCTTGGTTAAATAGTGTCATCTTCCTGAAGATATATGCAGTGTTTCCTTCTTCCGAGTGGCAGGTGACTTGGTAGCATCCATAGGATGAACTTCCTATGGGGTCTGGCCAATACTGGTGGCACTTCACCTAAAATCAATAGATTGAAAAAATATATTAAAAATTATAATATTTTAATATAACTTCCAAATTTATAGAAGTTACAAGAAAAATTTAATAAACTTTCCTACATACTGCACCTAGTTCTGTCAACTATTAACATTTCTTTGTCGTTTTTTTCTCTTTGTAATAATCTGTTTGGATATATTTTGAGACTTCAAATATCCTGTATACAATAAGCTTTTACTAAATGTTTTACTGTGTGTGATGAATTCTTGCCTGAATCAATTATTACTATGAGAATGGCAAAATGCTGCACTAATTTTAATTTTTTTGGATTTAAGTTAACAATGAGAAAGAATCTTCAACTAAAATGCCAAATGCAATCCATTTATTTCACAATTAGAATTAAAAAAACACACACAGCTTTATTGATATAAAATTCACCGATTTAAAGTACACAATCCAACTTTCAGTCAAGATGGCAGTATAGGTAAATGCTACGCTTACTTCCTCCCACAACTACATCAAAATTACAATTAAACTACAAAACAACTTTCATTCAGAACTGCCTGAAGCCTAGCTGAACAAAAGTCAAATAGCTAAGGAAATACAGACATCATGTCTAGACTGGGAGGAGGGGCAGAGATGCAGAACGTGTAACAGTTAAAAATCAGGAGGGATATTGGGGCTATGGAGGGACCCCCTGAGGAGCAAGGGGTCCCAGCACCACACCAAGCTCCAGACCAGTGTTTCAATTCTGGACGAAAAGTCCCCTTAACTTTTGCCTGTAAAAACCAACGGGGATTGTGGTTGAGTAAGACAGAGAGAGGGGCTGTTGGAGTCCCAGGCATTTCTCTCTTTTAAAAATTTAAGTTGACTTAATTTTTTCTATCACCGGGCGTTCCTCTTAAAGGGCCCACACAGGGACTTACCTGCACTCACAGAAACTTGAAAGGCACTGGGACACACAGGGAAGAACTGAGTGGTCCAGTGAAGGCTGGAAGGGCAGCTTTCTCCCAGGTAGAAGTGCTGGCAGAGACCCTCATTTCTTTACTGAGCCTTCCCTCCATAGTGCCAGAAGGTGGTGCCATATCTGAGTCTCCATCAATCTGGCTAACACTATTGTGACTCTATGAGACCACCCCACCCAACTTGTGGGCCCACCCAATCTCTTTCCAGTGCCTTTTCCATATAAACAATTTCCCCAAAATCTCTCAAACAAGCAGCATCTGGCCTCAGTGTGCCCCGTACCTCTTGCTAAGTGGCATCAGCCCTGGCACTAGAAGCAGCCTGCCTTGGTTAGCAGCTTGGCCTCTCCTGGGCACCTCTAAACTCAGGGCAAGTAGTAGCCACCTGCAAATCACTTTGTGCTCAGGTCTGGTGACCCTAGGCAGGGCATAGACGGCACCAGGTGAATAGCTTCAGAAAACGTCAAAGCACCACCACCCAACCACCTCCACAAGTGACACACTCAAGGTGTGGACCCAGCAGGCATCAGAGCCCTGCTGTAAAGTCCTGGTCTGCGGGGTCTGCCCCTGCACAGCTGATCCTGCAAGTTGGTCATAGTGAGTCCTTGCAGCCAAGAGGTCTGGGCATAAATCCTCTGAGGTGCCAACAGCAATCAAGGTTCAACTACAACAGGAAGGTGTACTTAGCCCACATGGGGGCGTACCTGGAGCAGTTTGGATGATTGGGAAGGCTGTGTTACTGGGCCTTACAAGACACCTATTATATAAGGCCAATTTACCAAGCCTGGGAGATGCAATTGCCCTACTTATTACATAGAAAAAGAAACACAGGGAGGCAGCCAGAATGAGGATACAAAGGAACATGTCCCAAATGAAAAACAGAATAAAACTCCAGAAAGAGAACTAAACAAAATGGAGACAATCTTTTGGAAGTAGAGTTCAAACACTGGCTATAAGGGGGGCTTAATGAACTTAGTGAGGACTTCAACAAATAGATAGATAAAAAAAAACATAAAAATGGAGATAGAAAACAGAAAAAAGCATTAATCAGAAATAAAGAATATAATGAATACATTACAGGGGGCTCTGGCAGGTAGCTCAATTGGTTGTCTTGATATGCCCAGATTGATGCCAGTCAGGGCACATACAAGAATCAACCAATTAATGTATAAATAAGTGGAACAACAAATCAGTGTTTCTCTTCCTCTCTTTAAAATCAATCAAACAATATAAAATAAAAATAATACATTACAGAGAACCAACGGGAGAGGAGAGATAAAGCAGAGGATCAAATCAGTGATTTGGCAGATAAGGAAGCAGAAAACACCCAATCAGAACATAAAGGAAAAAAAATCCAAAAAATGAGGACAGTATAAGAAGTCTCTGGGACTTCAAGCGTACCAACATTACTTAATTAGACCTGCTTTCTGATTTAAACTTTTACCAGGAAAAGAGAAAGAGCAAGAACTTGAAACCTATTTGAAAAAAATAACAACAGAAAACTCCCATAACCCAATGAAGGAAGCAGATGTACAAGTCTGGGAAGCCCAGACAGAGAGTTACATACAAGATGAACCCAAAGAGGCCCCCACCAAGAGACACCATTAAAATGCCAAAGGTTGCCCTGGCTGCTGTGGCTCGGTTGGTTGGAGTGTAGTCCTATACACTAAGAGGTTGTGGTTTCAATCCTTGGTAGAGGTATATGTGTGGTGGGGGGACGTGGAGGGAAGTATAGGTAACGAATTGATGTTTCTTTCTCATATTGATTTTTCTTGCGCGCTCTCTCTCTCATCAATAACAACAATAACAAAAAAGCCGACCGTTGAAGACAAAGAGAGATTCTTAAAAGCAGCATGAGGAAAGTAATTAGTTATTTACAAGGGAGTTCCCATAAGACTATCAGTTGATTTCTTAACAGAAACTTTGCAGACCAGAAGGGATTGGCAAGAAATATTCAAAATGATGAAAAGAAGGACCTATAACCAAGATTACAATTTGAAGGAGAGATAAAAGAGCTTCTCAGATAAGAAAAAACTTAAGAAATCCACCACTACCAAACCAGTATTACAAGAAATGTTCAAGGATCTTCTGTAAAAGAAGGGGAAAAAATAGATTAAAATTATACATAAAAATGGCACTAAATATCCAACAATTACTTTAAATGCAAATGGATTAAATGATTCAAACAAAACACATATGGTGTCTGAATGGACAATAATACAAGACCATTATATTCACTGTCTACAAAAGACTCACTTTAGATCAAAAGACACACACAGACTGAAAATAAAAGGACAGAAAAGGACATTTCATAAAAATGGAAATTAAAAAAAAAGGTGGGGTAGCAATATATATACTTTTTTAAAAAAAGTTATAACAAGAGACAGGGAGGGACCCAGCAATTCCATTCCTGGTATTTATCTGAAGAAACGCCACACACAAAATTAAAAAGATATATATGTCCATATATTCACTGAAACATTATTTACAATAGCTAAGATATGGAAGCAACCAAGTTGTTCATCAATAGATGAATGGATAAAGAAGAAGAAATCATATATATGATGGACTATGTTTCAGGCATAAAAAAGAATGAAACTTTGCCACTTGCAACAACATGGATGGACCTAGAGGGTACTGCGCTGAGTGAAATAAATCAGACAGAGAAAGACAAATGACAGAAGATATCACTTATATTCAGACTCTAAAAACTAAAATAAATAATCAGAACAGAAACAGACTCATAGATAGAGAGAATACTTTGATGGCTGCCAGATGCAAGGGGGAGTTTAAGGGGAATGGGTAAAGTAAGTGAAGGGATTAAGAAGTACAAATTGGTAGTTACAGAATAGTCATAGGAATGTAAAGTAGAGCATAAGAATACAGCCAATAGTACTGTAATAACTATGTATGGTGTCAGACAGGTAATAGAATTATCTGGTTGATCACTTCGTAAGTTAAATAAAATGTCTAATCACTGGTTTGTACACCTGCATCTAATATAATATTGTACACCAACTGTAATTGAAAAAAAATTTTAAAGTACACAATTCAATTGTTTTTAATATATTCACAGAGCTCTGCAACCATCACTACAATCACTTCATCACTCCCAAAAGAAATCCCAAACCCATTAGTAATCACTGTGCATTCATTTTTCTATCCCACTCCTCTTACCCAACTCCAGACTTAGACAAGCACTAATCTACTTTCTGTCCTCTATGTATGTAAAGGTTGAAAAAAAAAAAAGACTAAATCAATGTGAACATTTTGACTATAAGTATATGCAATGTAATTTGATAAGATCCAAGCAATGTGTAAGATTCAAGTATGACTTACTCTGCCACGTTCAACTTGTGTGGTCAACATTACAACCATGGAGGAGCCTTGTTCCCAAGTCATCTGCCAAAAATCTGTACAAGTGTGTGGTAATGGCCCTTGACAAGCAATGTACTGATTTATAATGCTAGAAGAAGGAATTTCCATCTTAAAAGAAAAAGATACAAAAATAAAATCTTTTCTATTAATACTTTTTACTATTATCAAACATATGAAAATCATCCACAAAATAATTGAATGTAACTAATCTCAATAAACTGCAAAGTCAGTATAACAAATCATTAAATAAAAAAAAAATTTTAATCTTCACCTGAGGACATGCTTAGAGCGAGGAAGGAAGAAAGGGAGGGAAGGAAAGGAGGGGATGGGGGGGGCAGGTAGAGAAGGGAGTTGAGAGAGAGAGAGAGAGAGAGAGAGAGAAAGAGAGAGAGAAACATCAATTGGTTGCCTTGCGTGCCCTGACTGAAGATGGAAACCAGAACCTGGGTATATGCCTTGACCAGGAATTGAGCTGGCAACCTTTCAGTGCACAGTATGATGTTCAACCAATTGAGTCAATCCAGCTAGGAAGCACAACAAATCATTATCAACATTTTATTTTACCTGTAGAAGAAATTTCTTGGCAACAGCCAATCCTATCTAATAAAAGAGTAATATGCAAATTGAACGTTCCTTCGCTACACCCACAAGCTATGCCCACCAGCCAATCAGGAGCAAATATGCAAATAAACCCAACCAAGATGGCTGCAGGCACAAAGAGCAGGAGGGAGGCTGGGTTTCTCTGGCAATGGAGGAAGCCAAGCTTTCTGCCTGCTCTTGCTGGCCTAGACCTCCACTCAAGGCTACAAAGTTTCAATTAAAGAAGGTAAATAAATTCCAACAGAAATGGCGGCAGCCATGGAGCTGGAAGAGAAGGAGGCTAGGGTTGTCCCCTGCAATGGAGGAAGCCAATCTTTCCACACACCCTGGCCAGCTCAGGCCTTCACTTAAGGCTACAAAGTTTTAATTGTAGAAGATAAAATAATCCCCAAATACCAGGGCCTCCACTTGTGTTGCTAGGAGGCGTGGCAAACCTGTAAACCACCCCAGGCCCCTCGCCCTGGCCACCCCATGTCCTAAGGGAACCCCTACCCTGATCTGGAACACCCTTCAGGGTAAACCAGCCATCCCCCACCTATGTACCAGGCCTCTATCCTATCTAATAAAAGAGTAATGGGCAGATTGACCATCACTCCAACATACAAGATGACTGCTCCCATGTGGTCAAAGATTCTGCCCCCATGTGGACACAAGATGGCTACCACAAGATAGCCAGCAGAGGAGGGCAGTTGAGAGGGGCCAGGCCTGCAAGGGAAGGCAGTTGGGGGCGATCAAGCCTTCAGAGGAGGGAAGTTAGGGTGACTAAGCTGGCAGAGGAAGGAAGTTAGGGGAAAACAGGATGGCAGAGGAGCAGTTAGGCATCAATCAGGCTGGCAGGGGAGTGGTTAGGGATGATCAGGTTGGCAGGCAGTGGTTAGGGGCAATCAGGAAGGCAGGCAGGTGAGCAGTTGGGAGCCAGTAGTCCCAGTGGGATCGGGCTAACACAGGCAGTTGGACATCTCTTGAGGGGTCACAGATTAGAGAGGAGACACAGATTGAAGAAGGTGCAGGCTGGGCTGAGGGACACCCCCACCCTGTGCATGAATTTTGTGCACTGGTCCTTTGTGCGCGCGTATGTGTGTGTGTGTATTACAATTAGTAGAAATAGAAATCCAAGTATTTTTTAAAGCTGTTATGGTTTTAAGAGAAGTTTTACAGAGAACCCAATTTCAGAGGCAGAAACTTGGTCTCTAAACACTTAATGGTAAAATTTGTGAGGAGAAAAATTCTGCCACTTTAGTTTAGATACTACCTAATAGAGTAATATGCAAATTAACCATCACTCCGATACACCCACCAGCCAATCAGAGCGAGTATGCAAATTAACCCCCCAAAATATGATGGTTAATTTGCATATGCAGGGGGAGGGAGGAGTGAAGACTGAAGACAGCATATGCAGGGAGGAGTGAAGGAAGAGGGAGGGAAGTGGAAAACAAGGAGGGAAAGCACTGGCAGTATGTGTGGGGCGGGGAGAGATGCGCGTGGCCATAGAGGTGGCGGTGGTGGCAGGAGACAGTGGGTCGGGTGGGCGTGTTGGGGCATGCAGGGGTGGTGGCAATGCATGGCCACGGAGATGATAGTGGTGGTGGCAGTGGGGCGGGTGGGACGGGTAGGGTGTGCTGCAATGGGAGAGGTGGGGGGGGGCAGGAGAGGTGGCGGTGGCAGGAGGGAAGCCAGCCGGAAGTCTTGAGGCCTGGTGCATGAATTCGTGCACACTGAAAGGAAATTAATTAGAAGAAATATTTTAATATTGCTATTTATCCTTTCTCTATAATGGAAGTGTCAACCAAATTCACGATTGACAATGACAAATCAAAACACACACATGCAATTGGCACTAAGAATAGCTTTATATATAGAGATAAACTTGCTTAATTAGACCTGCTTTCTGATTTAACTAAACTTTTTCCAGCTCAGTGAAACACCCCTAACTTCTCTTTCAGGTAATTATCAGCAACTCAGCAGTAAATATCAACATGAAGATTATTATTATTGAGATCAAGCAGGGAGAACAAAGGGTGAAATATTTAACTTTAGCAGTGTTTGACTATATTTTGTGCAGTGAGAAAACCTGTAATCATTTTCAATGTCCACCATTTCTTACTTCTTTTTAGTCAGGTCAAGTTTTAAAACTTTCTAAATCTCCGTTTTCCAGCTAATGAAAAGAAAATAGGATTCCACCAAGACTCCTATCTACCTACTTCAGGACTTCTGTGAAGATCAAATGAGATGAGGCATAGGAAAACGCTTCACAGACATTTGGTTAAAGTGTAAAATGTTTCCACCTGGCTATAAAGCAAGTCATGTTCCTGGGCTGAAGAAATTCCAAGTAGGCTCGTCATCAGGGGTAGGAAGCTGGGCATTGCTATGTGATGTCATTACCTGGTGCCTACAACCACCGTTTTCGGGCTCGACTGGGCGGTGGACCACACTTTACACCATGGGATCTCAGCAGCGTTGGCATGTGATTTGGTGGGCTCTCACTCCAGGGTGGTGGCAGGGCCTGTGTTCCACTTGGGGGAAGCTGAGTGTTGCTTTATGGGTGTAAGGTCTGTGGTGCTGTTTCTCTGTAAATGGCCAGGGCATGTCACAGCAGCTCCTGTGTTGAGCATCTACCCCCTGATGGTCATCAGTGCATATCATAGTGACCAGTCAGATGGTCACACAATTAGCATATTAGCCATATATTATATATAACATAAAAGGATATTAAAAATATTTTAAATTTATTATTTTCAGTAAGAGGTCAATATCATATTTGGGTAAGATATATCATCATCCTACTACATTTTGAGATTCAATTTAAAAAAAGAAAAGGTGGCATATGCACGACAATTAGAAGAATACCAAAGGTTGAAAAGAGGAAGAAATTTCCCTTTCATTCCAGCCTCCAGTTTATGTCCAGGAATGCAATCCTATTTTTTAGTTGCTAATATATTCTTTCAGAGATATTCTACATACAACACACAAATGAACATCAAAACTATTTTTCTTTTTCGTTTTTTCTGTAAAACGTAAGTACATAATGTTGTTCTGCATTTTATTTCTTCGTTTTTTTTTAATTCTCAGATGAAGATATTTTTTCCATTGATTTTGAGAGAGTAAAATGAAGGGAGGAGGGGGAGAGGGAGGTAAAGAAAGAGAGAGAGAAAACAGAGAGAGAGAGAGAGAGAGAGAGAGAGAGAGAAACAATGATGTGAGAGAGATACATCAATTGTTTGCCTCCCGACCAGGGCTAGGGAATCAAGCCTGAAACCAAGGTACATACCCTTGACTGGGAATCAAACCCAAGTCCTTTCAGTCTGAGGGCCAATGCTCTAACTCCTCAGCAAGACTGACCAGGGCCATTTTCTTTTTTTCTACTTTATCTTTGAGAGCATGTCAGATTAGTAAATAAAATTTCATTCTTTTTAGTGGCTCTACTGTACAAATATATCATACTTTATTTAACAGACTAGATGCCCAGTGCACGAATTTGTGCACCAGCGGGGTCCCTTGGCCTGGCTCTCTGACATCCTCGAAGGGGTCCCAGATTTTGAGAAGGCACAGGCCAAGCCTACAGACCCCACTGGTGCACGATCAGGGCCGGGAGGGACATGGGAAGGAGACCAGGAGAGGAGGGTTCATGGGAGGCCTCATGGCATGTCTCACTCAGTCTTGATCAGCTGGACTCAAGCAGCAAGCTAACCTACCAGTAGGAGCATCTGCCCCCTGGTGATCAGGATAGGTTATAGAGATTAGTCGACTGTCTGCCCCCTGGTGGCCAGTGAACATCATAGTGAGTGGCTGAGCAGCCTTAGCATGTCATTAGCATATTATACTTTGACTGGTTGAATGAACAACTAGACACTTAGCTTATTAGGCTTTTATTATATAGGATACTTAACTTGCTGCTAATCTTTTTGTGACCATAAATAAAACTATGTTGAATACTTTTGCAAACCTAAAATTTTTATGCACATTAAAAGAAACCTATTTGTGTGGGCAATAGGAAGAAATAACAATGCCGTATCATAGTACTAGTATACATGCATTTAGACTTGTCAGAGAGTACAAAATTGCTCTCCAAAGAGGTTATACCTATTTATACTTTTACCATAATATATGAGAAATGATTGTTTCCTGGTAATGTCCTTAATAATAAAGTATAACTCTGTCTTTTTCTTTTGGTACACCTGACGTAACCTGGACTCATTTGACAGGAATATCTGAGTGGATCTCATCTAAAACTGTTAATGGAAATATCTGTTTTGGCATGTTGAATATAATATACTCATTACAACCTGCTAGGGATGTTACCTATATAATATATGGTATATGCACTTAATAACCTTAAAAAAGAAATCCAAAAAAATTCTAAATTCTGAAGCATCTTTGATCTCAAATTTTCAGATAAAAGATACAGACATATATAGTATTATCAAACTTTCTGACATTTCAGTCTAATAAATAAAAAATAGTAATTCTTTGTAGTTTTTATTTGGATTTTTGTTTTTAAGAAAAATGTATTATTTATTTAACTGTTAGTATTATTTTTTTTAAGTGTTATAATGGTATTGTGGTTTTCCTAAAAAAGTAAAAATAAAAAAGGTCCCTAGAGACACATACTAAAATAGTTAATCATCACTATTCACAGAATCTGTATTTGCAAGTTTGCCTACTTGCTAACATTTATTTGTAATCCCAAAGTGCTTGCAGTGCTTTCATGGTCATTTACAGACATGTCTAAAGAGGTAAAAAATCTGAGCTGCCCAAAGTACATTTCCAGCTAATATTGAGTAAGATGCTGCTGTTCTACCTTCTTGTTTCTACTCTCATACTTAAACAACTGCCCTTTTTGCAGTCTATTTAGTGCCACATTTTAAAATTTCTGTGCTTCTTGTTAGCAATTTCACTGTTTAAAATAGTCCCCAAGTGCTGAAGTGCTGCCTACTGTTCTAAGTGTAAAGAGGCCATGAAATGCCTTATGGAGAAAATACACATTAAATAAGCTTCCTTCAGGCATGAGATATAGCACTGTTGGAGTGAATTCAATGTTAATTAATCAACGATGTATATTAAATAAGGTATCTTTAAACCAAAGCAAGGTTATGTATTGATCAACTGACAAAAATGTTGTAAATAGAGGCTTATGGGACCCGAACCCATATATTTTTCCCTTGCAGCAAGGATTCAGTATTTGCTAACTCAGGGTTAATAAAGACTTTATAGACTATCACAAATAACACAAATTGATTATATTTTAAAAAACTGATATATTTGATTTAAATATATCTAGGGGGGTAGTGTTTAGATGGAACAAGATTGGCCATCCTATATAATAAAAGGCTAATATACAAATCAACCAAACTGTGGAAAGACCACTCACTATGATGCACACTGACCACGGGGGCCAGATGCTCAACATAGGAGCTTCCCCCTGGTGGTCAGTGCGCTCCCACAGGGGAAGTGCTACTTAGCCAGAAGCTGGGCTCACGGCTGGTGAGTGCAGTGGCGGTGGGAGGAGCCTCTAATGATGTCTGACTGATGGCTTAGGCCTGCTCCCCGGGTTTAAGCTGGCAGTCAAACATCCCCTGAGGGCTCCTGGACTGTAAGAGGGTGCAGGCTGGGCTGCAAGACCCCTGCCCCCGAGTGCATGAATTTTATGCACCAAGCCTCTAGTCTGTTGATAGTAATCGAAGATGGGTAACAGGTTTATGGTTGGGGGGCTCTTCATACTGTTCTACTTTTGAATAGATTTTAAAATGCCATAATTTTTTAAAAAATAAAGTCATTGGCAAAGCATTCCCTATGAACCGTCTTTGCATTTCCTTCATTGTTTTCATTATATTGTATTTGGTTTGTCATTTGATTTTAGTACTTTTCAAAGCATCCCTCAAATTAAAATTTATACATTGTCCAACTCATCAATCTTTTTTTTATAGCTTATACATGTACCTAAAAACCTTCTCCTTTCTCAGATTTTAAACAATTCTCATATATTCCCTCAAGTATTTTCTTGTCTGTTTCATACATTTATATTTTGATACATCTAAAATGTATGCTGGCCTCAAGAGTGTGTAGTGTTTATAGATCAATTATTGATGTGTGAATTTGTTCCAAAACAATGTGGATGTGTGGGGGCATGGTGGGAGGATAGGTGAAACAAAGTTGGCCATTAGTTGGTAACTGTCAAAGCTGAGTCATGTGTTTACATTCGTTCAGTTTACTTTTTCTCTACTTTTTTATGTTTAAAATTTTCTATAATATGAAGTAAAAATAGTAATCCTGTTTTTGCACCATGGGAGTGGGAGGAGACCTCCTTACTATGGTATATTCCAGACACCTAATTCATTCACTAGATCATCAGTTTTACCTTAAATTGTTTAAAAGGCTATCTCTACCATAAACAAATTTCTAATTATTTCAGCCTATTTCTAGACTAGATTATTCCATTCCACTGTTCTATGTATATATTACTACTAGAGGCTCTGTGCACGAAATTCATGCACAGGGGGTGTGTCCCTCAGCCCAGCCTGTACCCTCTCCAATCTGGGACATCTCTCTCACAATACAGGACTGCTGGCTCCCAACTGCTTGCCTGCCTGCCTTCCTGATTGCTCCTAACCAATTCTGCCTGGCAGCCTGATCACCCCTTAACCACTTCCGTGCCAGCCTGATTGATGCCTAACTGCTCTCCCTTGCCAGCCTGTTTGCCCCTAACTGCCCTCCCCTGCAGGCCTGGTCCCTCCCAAAAGCCGTCCCCTGCTGGCATGATCGTCCACAATTGCCTTCCCTTGTAAACCTGGTTCCTCCCAACTGTCATTCCCTGCTGGCCATCTTGTGTCCACATGGGGGCAGCCATCTTGTGTGTTGGAGTGATGGTCAATTTGCATATTACTATTTTATTAGATAGGATAGAGGCCTGGTGCTCAGATAGGGGCCAGCTGGTTTCCCCTGAAGGGTATCCTGGATCAGGGTGGGGGTTCCCTTGGGGTGTGAGGCAGCCTGGGAGAGGGGCCTGTGGTCGCTTGCAGGTTGGCCACGCCCCGTGGCAACCCAAGTGGCGGCCCTGGTATCTAGGATTTATTTATCTTCTATGATTGAAATTTTTTAGCCTTGAGTGAAGCCAAACCTCCTGCTTGCTCCACGGCTACAGCCATTTTTGTTGGGATTTATTTATCTTCTATAATTGTAGCCTTGAGTGGAGATCAGGGCTGCAGGAAGCTTGGCTTCCTCCATCACCAGGGAAACCCAAGCTTTCTGCTCACTCCATGGCTGCAGCCATCTTGGTTAAGTTAATTTGCATACTCACTCCTGATTGGCTGGTGGGTGTGGCTTGTGGGTGCAGCAGAAGTACGGTCAATTTGCAAATTACTCTTTTATTAGATAGGATGCAGTATCAAGCTATTTTTTAACATTACTTTTATAATATTTTTTCAATATTTGAAAATTTTAATATTCTCTCAAAGTTAGGCTTTTAACAAAATGGAATAAATAACAGTTTATAGTGGCCCTTCTTATACCAATGAAATAATAAAAGTAAACTTACATTTATATAATTTGCATTGATATAGTCTTCATTACCCTTTAAAATGACCCGTGTAGCATCATCTGAAAAAATTTCAAAAAAAAATATTTTAGTAAAGTTATGTTAAAAAGATTAAAGCCTAACATGCAGAAATCATAGATACTTACAAGGCGAAATATCTCTGTATCTATTTTTGGAAATATTCTGAGGTAATTTGGCACAAGACATTGTCATTCCAGGTTTTTTCCGATATAGTTGCTAAAACAAAACAAAAGAAAGCAAAAAGGTACGAGTTCAGCAGGCCAACAAAAGTTTCATTTTTTCTGACTTGTTCCTATGTTATAAAACAGGTTTTTTTTTTTTCCCCTTAGAATACCTCATCTATACAATGATGTACCTTAGGCTGATAGGATATTAAACTAGATTTGCAAAGCTAAATTCTGTACAAATTCTGATATGAATAATATATCCTATTTTAGAGAATGGCAAAATAAATGAAAAAAATTTATCTTACAGAAAAAGTACCAGACGTTTTGAACAGAAAATCTGCAGAAAACATTTAGCTTTTATATACTCTGTAGATACTAAAGTATATAAATCCAGAACTTAAAGAAGCTAGCAAAACTGACAGTTTTGGGGTTTTTTTAAGTCATAAATTTAGTCATTTACCTGTAACATATCCTTTCGAGCGACAAATACTAATGATGGCTAATTACACTGACAAAATTTAAAGGTTAAATATTACAAGGTACAAGTTATTTTCCTTTAACTCAGGATTTTTAACTCTGCAATTGCCTACCTTCATCTGCC
Organism: Vespertilio murinus; assembly: GCA_963924515.1. Classification (NCBI taxonomy): domain Eukaryota; kingdom Metazoa; phylum Chordata; class Mammalia; order Chiroptera; family Vespertilionidae; genus Vespertilio; species Vespertilio murinus. The sequence continues at coordinate 8,269,653 of OZ004711.1, forward strand.
AACTTTCACAAAAACAGTTATTTAATTACAGATTGAGCGACAGCCTGTGGACCAAAGGGTCCCAGTTTGAGTCTGGTCAAGGGCACATGTCCAGGTTGCGGGCTCCATCCCCAGTAGCGGGAGTTCAAGAGGTAGCCAATCAATGATACTCTCTCATCTTTGATGTTTCTATCTCTCTCTCCCTCTCCCTTCCTCTCTGAAATCAATAAAGAAGAAAAAAAGAAAGAAATCATACAATATTGCCCTGGGTGGTATATCTCAGTTGGTTGGGTTTAGTCCCGTACATGGAAAGGTGACTGGTTCAATTTCCTGTCAGGGCACATGCTCAGGTTGCAGGCTTGATCCATCAGGGATGGATATTTCTCTTGCCCCTTCCCAATTCTCTCTCTGAAAATAGAAATTTAAAAAATCTTTAAAGAAAAGAAAAGAAAAGAAAGAAACCATACAATATTACTTACATCAAATTGTGTCAGGACTGTTCCCGTGATCAGCCCCTCAGCTAGCTGGACCATGGACTCCCGCAGGGAACGGTCATCCTGGTGGACGCTGTATAGTGGGGCCTTCTCAGGAATGTACTGGAAGTCTGGCTCAGTTTCCAGCTTTTCTTCTACTACATCGTAGACAGCTAAGATAAAAAAAAATTAAAATTAAAATTTTAATAAAGACACATGAAAAACTTAATGAATTGGGAAAAGAATTTACCAGATTTATTCTTTATGTGTCAAGAAAATAATTTATTTATTCATAATTCATCAGATCTGAGTCTGACGTCAAGGAGTAGTGACAAACAGTGACTGTAAAGATAAAGAAATGTGCTGCACCTTCAAGGAAAAGAATGGTTCTTAGCTATAATTGCTCAAAATCTCCAAAACCTGAAGAGACATTAAGAAAAAGAGGAGCTGCCAAGAAGCAGCTTTGAAAAGACCTGCCCTAATTTATGGGACCTGAGGCAAGGATACAAATAGAAGCCTATATACTATATGTCTAGATAGGAACAGTTATAAATAAAACAGAGTTCTAAACAAAACACGTTTTATCCTCTCCTTGACATATTTAAAAAACAACCGGGAAGTCTGGATTTCAAATGAGAACCTAGGCCAGAATTCATGGCCATGGCAATGTGAGGAAAGACAGACCCTAGACCAGCCGTGGGCAAACTACGGTCAGCAGAGCCGAAAGAGCGGAGGGTTCTCTTGCTCTCCCCTCCGCTCCTTCACCAGCAACCCAAGATCAGAGTGCCAGCATGGTCAGGTTGCTTTTGTTCCGGCCCTCTGGTCCAGTTTAAGAGCCCAATGTGGCTCTCGAGTCAAAAAGTTTGCCCACCCCTGCCCTACACCCTGGCCTATAGTCCACCCTCTTTCTTTTCTTGCCCTCAGATACATAGAGGCCCAGGGAACAACATTTGTGCACGGAAGTGGTTTGTGTGTGTCCCTCAGCCCAGCCTGCACTCTCTCCAATCTGGGACAACCTTGAGGGATGTCCGACTGCCCATTCAGGTCCAATCCTAGTGGGATGTGCCCTAAAAGGGCAGTTGGACATCCCTCTCACAATCCAGGACTGCTGGCTCCCAACCACTTGCTTGCATGCCTGATTGATTGCCCTTGCATGCCTGTCTGCCTGATTGCCCCTAACCACTTCTGCCTGCCAGCCTGATCACCCCCTAATCACTCCCCTGCCAGCCTGATCGATGCCTATCTGCTCCCCTCCTGGCCCAATTACCCCTAACTGCCCTACCCTGCAGGCCTGGTCCCCACAAACTGCCCGCTCATGTAGACCTGGTTACCCACAACTGCCCACCCCTGCTGGCCCGGTTGCCAACAACTACCCTCCCCTACAGGCCTGGTCAACCCACAATTGCCATCCTCTTCTGGCCTGGTCACCCCTAACTACCCCCTACCCCACTGGTGTGATCATCCACAACTGCCTTATAGGCCATCTTGTGTCCACATGGGGGCAGCCATCTTTGACCACATGGGGCGGCCACTGTGTGATTGAGTGATAGTCAATTTGCATATTACTCTTTTATTAGACAGGATGGGAGAATATGAACATCCCAATCCATATGTAAGCTTGTACATATATCTCTGCAAATTGCTGCATCTTAGCCATGCCTCTAGGGCTACATACATCATGTGAGCACCTTAAGAGAATGGATTTGGGAAAAACAGGCACACAGACTCAGAACTATTTGGATAGAGAATGGAAAGTTTAAAATAGCGGTCTAGGAAGGATGGGGAAGTCACAGGTGGCGGCCTGGAAAGTCCCCTTGCTCCTATAAAATCCTGACCCCAGGAAGGTGGTGGTGGTGGGAGGCGAGGTTGAAGGAGAGACAGAAAACAACCCTCTAAAGAAACGAGTCAAGCTAGGGGTCCCTTATATCCTTGACCAAGAGTTTTGGTTCCTGCTCAATATGTATGTACTTTTGGGAAGAATAAATTTTGGAAATGAAGAACAAAAAAAACCCAAAAAGGTATGAATGCATATTGTTTAAGAATAAATAAGATCTAAAGAGAAAAACTTTTTTTCTGATATTTTGGGAAAACATAATTTTAAATTTTGATTATGCAATAAGTCTTCACTAAAATTGTTGATAGCTTCCTGGAAACTGTAATTTTAACAAAATGACTTACAACAAAATCAATTTTATCATATGCTAATTGACAAAAAGAAGACTTAAGTTCTTTTTCTTTTAAAAATAAATCTTTATTGCTCAGATTATTACAATTGTTTCTTCTTTTTTCCCCATAGCTCCCTTCCACCCGGTTCCCACCCCACCCTCTGCACTTGCCCCCTCCCTTTGCCACTGTCCTCATCCATAGGTTATACGATTTTAATCCAGTCTCTTTCTGCACCCCCCCATCCCTTTCACCCTGATAATTATCAACCCACTCCCTTTCTTTGCCCCTGATTCTATTATATTCACCAGTTTATTCTATTCTTCAGATTTGTAATTCACTTGATCTTCTTCCTCTTCTTAAGTAATACCTTTCAGCATTTCATATAATACTGGTTTGGTGGTGATGAACTCCTTTAACTTTTTCTTATCTGTGAAGCTCTTTATGTGCCCTTCAAAATTCTGAATGATAAAACTTTGCTGGATACAGTAATCTTGGTTGTAGGTTCTTGCTATTCATCACTTTGAATATTTCTTGCCACTCACTTCTCGCCTGCATGGTTTCTGTTGAGAAATCAGCTAAAAGTCGTATGGGTGCTCCCTTATAGGTAACCAACTGCTTTTCTCTTGCTGCTTGTAAGATCATCTTTTTGTCTTTTGCCCTTGGCATATTGATGATGATGTGTCTCCAAGAATTTTTCTTTGGATTCCTCTTGTTTGGGGTTCTGTGTGCTTCCTGTACTTGTAAGTCTATTTCTTTCACCAGGTGAGGGAAGTTTTCTGATATTATTTCTTCAAATATGTTTTCAGTATTTTTCACTCCCTCTTCTTCTGGCACCCCCATAATTCTGATGTTGGTGCGCTTGAAGTTGTCCCAGAGGCTCCTTACACTATCTTCAACTTTCTGGATTCTCTTTTCTTCTTGCTTCTCCAGAGGAGTGTCTTTTGGCTCTTTGAGCTGATTCTTGTATTCCTCCATTCTACTGTTGAATCTCTGCATAATATTTTCCAATTTAGTCAGTTTATGTATACTTTTTAGTTGGGTCTCATGAAGTTTATCAACGTTTTCTAGGATATTATTGCATAACCTTAGAACCATATCTTCCATCTCTTTCTTTGAGATCTATTTCCTTGTCTCGGCATTTTCGCTGTTTTTCAGAGTTGGTAGGATGGCTTTGTGTGTTTGGTGTCCTATATGGCCTAGTGGGTCAGCTTCCTCAGTTACCTGAGGTAGACACTCTTGGCGCTCCCCTTTGTGCACAGCCGTGTTGTAGCTAAGTCTTTATTGTTGTGAATTGACCTTTAGGCCAATTGGATGTGGGTATCAGCTGTGTCTACTCTGGGATAACTTCTGTGTTGCAGACAGTCTTATAGGATCAGACTTGAAAAACTGAAAAAGCCTCTGCTCAGCTTGGATGGAGCAGAGTCTCGGGGCTGAACTGACAGTCTTGGCTTCCGCTCTGCCCTTGTGCACTCCCCTGAGTTTCCGTCTGACTGCCCCAGGTTCCCTGTGCAAGAGCGTGGGTGCCCCAGGGACTCACCCGCACTTGGGCTGGTCTCTGTAGTCTGGAACTTCTGACTCCTTCCGCTATGGAGAGGCCACCTCCTAGATCAGACCGGCAGCCTCCACAGTCAGACCTCTGCACGTACTCACTCATGCATGACTGTAGACCCTGCCGGCTATGGCTCCCGGGTCCCCGGTCTCCCAGTCTCTGAGTTTCTGGGTGCCTTTCTCTACAGTCCAGACTCCACCAGTATGAGCCTGGGTCCACAGGGTTTCAGTCAGGGTTGGAGTTCAGTACAGTCGAAAAGGGTCTGTGCAATCGGGAATTCCTCCCCTCCTGCCAGGCAGGCATTCAGCCGCACTTCCTCCCCGTGTGAGCGTCTGCCTACCTCAGCACTTTGCGACTCCCAGTCCGATCCATGAGCCTCTCTCCTTCTTTCTAGTGGTAGATATCCCACTCTGCCAGCTTTCCTGTGGTTTTGATGAAGTCCTTTTTGATTTCAGTTGTGTGTGTTTTTAAATTGTTGATGAGGCAGCAGCTTAGGAGACTACCTAGGCTGCCACCTTGGTTCTATCTCTAAGACTTAAGTTCTTATAGCATATTTCTGGTCACAAAACATCACCAAACTTCTAAATAAAGATCGAAATAGCTCTGGCTGGTTTTGCTCATTGGTTGAAGCATCAGCCTGAGGACTGAAGGGTCTCAGGTTCAATTCTGGTCAGGGACATGTACCTCGGTTGCAGGCTTGATCCTTGGCCCCTGTCGGGGCACGTGCAGGAGGCAACCAGTCAATGTGTCTCCCTCATATCGATGTTTCTCTCTCTCTGCCTCTCCCCTTTCCTTCCACTCTCTGAATAAAAAAAAAAAAAAAAAAAGGAAAAACTATCCTCAAGTGAGGATTAACAACAATAAAAAGTTCCAAACCAACCAAGATGGCGGCATAGGGTAGACATCTGAATGCAGCCTACCACAACAAATTTGAATTTAGAACTGGAAAACAGGGGAGGCATTGCCCTGAAGCACCAGATGGCTAGCTGACAGGAGGCTCTGCCATCTGGGAAGGAGAGAGAAGGCGCACTGACCCTCAGAAACTGTGATGGTACGGAGAACTGTGTGTGCAAAAAAGCGCTGGCTTAATCCCGGAGGGCCAGGCTGAGATTGCTGCTGGCTGACTCCTGGTGCGAGGCCGGGCTGAATTCGCTGCTGGCTTACTCCCGGCGCTTGGAGAGGGTGGACAGCTAACGAGCAGCTGGCTTTCTTGTTGGAGAGGAAAACAGAATCACTCTGATAGACGGCCCCAGTCAGGGAGAGGCCAGACTGTCAGGCAAAAGTAGAGATCTCTCGGAGGTGAATGAAGCTAGAGGCCATTACTGTGGGACTTAGGGAGAAGCTGATGGGAAAACAAAACTTATCTGCACCAACCCGAGACTTTGCCCCATCCAAGCTGAGCACAGAAGCTCTCCCAGAGGCTGGCTTTCTCTAAGGAGGGACTGGCCGGAATCCAAAGCTTGTCTGCGCCTTTACCAAAGAGGTGCGTGCACCTACAACCAATCTTGTGAGACTCACCGCAAACAGGACTTTCCTAAGGCGAGACTGACAGGGAACCAAAGATTGTCTGCGCCACCTGGAGATTCTGCCTCATCCAAGCGGAGTACAGAAGCCCTCATAGCTGAGACACTGCTGATCCTCACAGCCAATTGGCTTGGAGATCAATGCTTCTGAGTGATACCAACAATAAGCAAGGCTTAATAACAAGACTGCACACACAGCCCACAAAGGGCTACACCAAGACTGTCCACTGCAGATAACTGGGAAGGCTATGCTACTAGGCTCTACCAGAACACCTAGCACACAAAACTATTCCCTCAAATCAGGAAAACAACTAAAATGCAGACAAGAGGCAGGACACAAAGGAAGGAGATGGAGGAAAAGAAAAGAATGGACACTGAGTTCAAAACTATAGTTATAATGCTTTATAAGAATATCCTAAAAAAGGCCAATAAAATAAATAAGACCTATGAGGATATGAAAAGGTATCAACTACAAATAAAAAGGGATCAGCTAGAAATAAAGAAAACATTGTCTGAAATAAAAAATATTACACAGAGTTCTAAAAACAGATTGGCAGATCGCAAGAATCAAGACAAAGATTTAGAACACAAAGAGCCAGAGGACACTCCTCCGAGAAGCAAGAAGATAAGAGAATCCAGAAAGTTGAAGATAGTGTAAGAAACCTCTGAGACAATTTCAAGCGAACCAACATCAGAATTATGGGGATCCCAGAAGAAGAGAGAGAGAGCAAGATAATGCAAGAATACTGGAAGAAACAGTGACAGAAAACTTCCCCTACCTGGGGAAAGAAATAGACTTACAAGTCCAGGAAGCACACAGAACACCAAACAAAAGGAATCCAAAGAGGACCACACCAAGACACATCATAATTAAAATCCCAAGAGCAAAAGACAAACAGAGAATATTAAAAGCAGCAAGACAAAAGCAGGTAGTTACCTATAAAGGAGCACCCCTATGATTGTCAGCTGATTTCTCAACAGAAACCATGCAGGCCAGACGGGAATGGCTAGAAATATTCAAGGTGATGACTAGCAAGGACCTACAGCCAAAAATACTCTACCTAGCATAGCTATCACTCAGAATCGAAGGACAGATAAAGAGCTTCACAAATATAAAAAAAGCTAAAGGACTTCATCACTGCCAAAACAGAATTATATGAATTGTTGAAGGGGGTTATTTAAGAAGAGAAAGAAAATAAAGATAAAAATTATGAACAACAAATACATATCTATCAACAAGTGAATCTAAAAACCAAAGGAAGTAAAAATCATGATGAACAATATTAACTGGTGAATATACCGTATTTGCCGGCGTATAAGACGACTTTTTGGCCCTGAAAAATATGCCTCCAAGTGGGGGGTAGTCTTATATGGCGAGTATATAACAAACTCTGTATTTTTAGTGGAAATGTTAGGGGGTCGTCTTATACGCCCAGTCGTCTTATACGCCGGCAAATACGTATTTTTCAGGGCCAAAAAATCGTCTTATACGCTGGCAAATACGGTAATAGAATCAGAGGTATGGAAGGGGAGTGGACTGACGATTCTTGGGGGAAAAAGGGAGTGGGGGTGCGGGAAGAGACTGAACAAAAACTATGCACCTATGGACAAGGACATTGGGGGATGGGGAAAAGACAGAGGGTGGGGTGGGAATCTGGTGGAGGGGAACAATTGAGGGGGGGAGGAGAGGAACACATTTGTAATAATCTGAACAATAAAGATTTGTTTAAAAATAAAAAGTTCCAAACCATTTCTAATTATTAAATGTTGAAATGTGAGCTATTCATAAATTTAATAAAAAATCCTGCGAATTTTCCTAGAATGCAAATTCCAGATAATGAAAGCAGAAAGACACAAAGTAGAAAAGTTGAAATGAAAATGCGTATTTGTACTCAATAGGCAAAATGAGTTTTGTATTTTTTTCTTGCAATTTTTATAGGGTTCGGTGTGGTGTGGGAATAGGTAGAGTTCTAATTCCATTTTACTTGAATGTATGCCATCCTACCTAATAAAAGGGAAACATGCAAATTGACTGCACCTTCACTACGCCCACAAGCCCTGCCCACCAGCCAATCAGAGCGAGTATGCAAAATAACCCAACCAAGATGGCAGTTAATTTGCATATCCAGGTCAGCGCGAAGACTGAAGACAGCATAGAAAGAAGCCAAGTGCTGGTTAAAGAACTGAAGCTGCGGAGAAGCAAGCACACAGGGCAACAGAGAAGGGAGGAAAGCAGGCGGGGCAGGGAGAAGGGAGCGAAACAGGTGGGGCAGCAACTGCAGCAGGAAGCCCTATTGCAGGAATCTTCCTGCAATGGGCCACTAGTAGGTATATATTCAACAACTGGTAATATAGCATAAATCAGTAATTACTCTTATTGCTAAAACTATGATTAATAGTAAACTGTTCAGAACAAAACCAGAAGAGTATGTCTAATGCTGGGATACAGGCATATATGAATTTTTCCAGAGGAGATTGATACAGTGTGGAGGGAACTTAAAACAATGCAATATGAACACTCAGTGAAGGATCTGGGATTACTGAGCTGGAGGAAAGGGGGAGGGTTTCTGGTAAAATCAGCTATTGTCAATAAAACGGAAGGAATAGGGATTAATTTTATTCTGGATAACACAAAGTGGTAGAATTAGGAACAATAGGACTAAAGAAAGTTTAATTTTAGTTCAAATTAATAGTTCAAGCTATCCAAAGAGGGGCTGGTTGTGGTGAACTGCTTCCTGAGCTACTGAGTGCTCCGTACCAGCAGGGCATTCTTGAGATCACTACTGAGGAACTCAAGCAGTCAGTAAAGAAGTCAGAGCTTACAGCATTAGGGCTTCTCTAAGCCCGGGACTCTGACTCTGAATTAGCAGGTTCGCTGTCCAGAGCAGATGACATGATTAGGCTACTAGGCATTCTCTACTGAAAACATATGACAGGATTTTTTTTAAAAAAATGATTTAACTGCAGCTTGTTACAGAGTTTTCTAAAAGTGGAACAGAGTTCAAAATTTACTAATTCATTCAACTATTATTTATTGATTATCTATTACTACTACTAGAGCAAGCAGGGGAAAGAGGCCATTTTAGCTATGGTAGTCAGGAGAGAAGGTCTTTCTGAGGATGACATGTGACTTAAAACCCGAAGAAAGTGAGAGTATAAGTCATACAAAATCAGGAAAATCATACAAAATGTAGGCAGGAGGAATAGCAAGAAAGCCAGCATGGAACAGAGTGAACAAGGCCGAGTGGTAGGCAAGGAGGATAAGAACTTACGTTTTACTCCTAGTGGGAATGGAAGCCACTATACTTTGAGCATAAAACTGACATGACAAGACAGGTTTAGGTTTAAAAGCCTACTCTGGCTTTTAAAGCCTATTCCAGTAAGAAACACTAATAATTATGAAAAATATCCAGTGCTACGTAGACTACTTACCATTAGGCCGGACCAAAAGTACGAGTTCCCCAGAATGTCTCTCACAGCTAGCTTTAATAAACAGGACAACCTGGTCATGGGTATGTTCTGCAATGTCCCGACCATTGATCAGTACAACTTGGTCCCCTTCATTCAATCGAGGGACACAGAGGTCAGCCTGCAACATAATGCAAATAAGGTTTCAGATTTGTACATGGCTTTCTATTTTTTTTTAATTTAAATATTTTTTATTGATTTTTTTACAGAGAGGAAGGGAAAGAGATAGAGAACTAGAAACGTCAATGAGAAACATCGACCACCTGCCTCTTGCACACCCCCTAATGGGGATGTGCCCGCAACCAATGTACATGCCCCTGACCGGAATCGAACCTAGGACCTTTCAGTCCGCAGGCCGAAACTCTACCACTGAGCCAAACCGGTTTCGGCTGTACATGGCTTTCTAAAAGTAAAGCACAAAAATTTATTTTTATAGACTCTAAAGTAGAATTAAACTACATATAGAAAAACATCTATCCATTCATTTACTCAAAAATGAAACAAATATAGTTTTCCCATGAAGATACTATACTTCTTTCTTTTTTCATTCAACAACTTTTCCCCTTATTACATGCACAGCCACAGAGATACGACCAGTTATCTGGAGATGCCTAGACACTGTCAGGCCTCACTTTACATTATCCAGATATGTACAAATTTCAGTTTCCACTGTGAATGTATTAATTGTGAATAATTACATAAAATACAATCTTTGCTGCTAGAGAGTCCAAAACTCTCTACATAAATAACAGACACATCATGACCAATGCCCAAACACATCACTTCCTTCAATGTCTGCTGGTGATCTGTTACTGGGCACCTGTTACTCAGTTCTTGCAGAGACAGCAAAGTGCAACTAGTACTTGTGCTGCCTCATCTCCCAACAATAAAACCACATAAAAATGGATAAGAAACAGCTGATGGTGAAAATATACACTGCTACTGTTTAAGACAGTGGTCACCAACCTTTCGGACCTCATGGACCACCAGTGGCCTGCGGACCACCGGTTGGCGACCGCTAGTTTGAGACTCTCTAGGTATACAGAGAAGGGGATTTAGTGAAGTAGAACTTATCAACATTAATGATGAAAGTGGGTATAATAAAAAAGGATTAAGTTTTTCTTGAGGACATGATGCTGGCATAAAACTTCTCATTAAAAGAAATATTAGAGATATTTTACAACATTATAAATGCAGAGGACTGCCTGGCTGGTATGGCTCAGTGGTTGAGTGCTGACCTAGGAACCAAGAGGTTAAAGTTCAATTTCAGGCCAGGGTACATGCCGGTCTGTGTGCTGGGTCCCTAGTGGGAGTTGTGCAAGAGGCAGCCAATCAATTATATTCTCTCACCACTGATGTTTCTATCTCTCTCTCCCTCTCTTTCTCCTTTCCTCTCTGAAATCAATAAAAGTTTACTTTAAAAAAATGCAGAGGACCAAAAATTAGAAGTAAATTCAAACTTAAAAAAGGATTATGTCAATTTGCTAAGACAAGAAAGAATGCTCACTCTGTATTTTAATTTATATGACAAGAAGGGCATAAGCCTATTCAAACCACTTGTGATAAGTTTTCATGAAGAAATAAAATACTTAAGTTCTCAATGTTTCTAATGTTTAGAATGACAGGACAGTAAATCAATATTAGTTTTATTTATTTTTAAAAAAGCTCTGATTTCACAGATTTTATTTATTTATCCTCTTCTAAGGATATGTGTTGATTTTAGAGAGGAGGAAGGAAATGGGAGAAAGAGAAAGAGAGAGACAGCAATTAGTTCCTCCCTCTTCCCTCCTCTCCTCTCCTCCTCCCATAATGCCTCCCATACGTCCCTCAACTGGGACTGAACCAGCAACCTAGGTATGTGTCTGATGTCTGATGGAAATCAAACCTGTAATCTTTTGGTGTAAGGGATGATGCCCCAACCAACTGAACCATTTGGCCAGGGCTAGTTTTACTATTTCTCATTTCCCTAACATTTATAAGGGAAAATAAGAGACATTTTAATGAAAAATTTAAAGGTCTTAGAAACAACCATAATTTCCCCCATTAATTATCAAGGTCATTTTACATAGTTTCAGCTTGAATGGTCATTTTTATGGTTCCGTTATACTGTGCAAAGTGATGACTGCCTATCTTTTATTGAGAAAAATAAACGAGTAATTCAAATAAAAGAGACAAACAAAAATATGGACAGCATATTCCAGGGACAGCAATAAGAAGGCATAGGAATAAAATATGAAGGACGATAGGTCAGATATATACAGAAGGAAATGATGGGGTTGGACCTCACACAAAAAAAGGAACTTCCTGTTGCAAAAGCTTGAAGACTTGAAAACATGACTACTCAAATTCACTATAAACACAAAGTCAATAAAATCCAACATGATATCTCATATCCTCTACTGCTTATAAAATGTGTGCTCTGAGACACTTTGAAAATGGAACAGATAGCTGCCCTGATTATAATAACAAAGAGCTGTGAAGATAAAAATGATAACAGTATACAAATGTTAAAACTCAAATGTTAGAACAAATGTTAGAACTCAAATTTAAGGTTATGACCATTCTCTCTAGTTGCTTTTTTCTCTCCTTGTTGTAGTGAAGCAGATGATAGTCATATACACTTTCTGTGTATTAGTGTGATACCTTTATGTATCAATTTGGTCCAATGTTTTGTAAATGTCTTCAAGGTACCCAAAGAGTGGTGAACTGGAAGATATTAATGGTACTGGGAGAAAAGGATTATAGTGAAAAAAGTTATACTCTCACTTTACTTTGTGGATAGTATAGTTAATGAAAAGAGGAGGTAGTTAAAAAATTTTTAAAAAAATATATTTAATTGATATTTTACAGAGAGGAAGGGAGAGAGATAGAGAGTTAGAAACGTCGATGAGAGAGAAACACCGACCAACTGCCTCCTGCAAAACCCCTACTGGGGATGTGCCCGCAACCAATGTACATGCCCTTGACCGGAATCGAACCCGGGACCCTTCAGTCCGCAGACCGACGCTCTACCACTGAGCCAAACCGGTTTCGGCAAGAGGAGTTAGTTTATGTGCTAAGGAGAAGATAGCTATTAATCTCTAATTGTACCTTCATATAGCCACTGATATTCCAAAGGATTGAGACTAAAAGGGCAGTATTAACCAAATGCTATATCTAACATGCAGAGATTTTTTTTTTTTTACCCGCTATCATTGATGAGAAAGAACTCTCTCATGCTTAATCTGGTTTTGTCAGTTATGTTTACAATTTTTTATTGCATTTCATTCTGATCTGGAAAGTCTAGATGAACTGTATATTAAAATAAATTTTGTTGCAGAAACAGCTATTGGCTCAAAGTCTGAAACATACACATTGGAACAAAAATTTGACTTTAATTGGGAATTATTTTACCCATTTCAGAAGGATTTCAATGAAAAAAACATGAAAATATTTAAAACTCTCACCCCCCCAACCACTTAAAATGAGGTTTCCAATGGGAAGATTGTGGTTTCCAAATTAGTAAAATAATATAAAAATGATAAATTTCTATTGTTTAATTTGTCCTAAATTCAGCTAATATATATGGAACACAGTTCTATGTGGCAAAAACGAAATTTTACCAATAATGCGTATAGCCTAAAAATTTTTTTTTAAGAATCACAGAATTTTGTTTGGAAGTGAACTTGTCTATAGAATGTTCCCTAAACATCCTTGACTTAATTAATAACTATCAACATTCACTGCTCAGAAAAATCAATTATTTCTTTTGTGTCATTCACTGATCATTACAACTGGCATAATAAAAAGGTTTATTTCATTTTCTAATTATAAAAGCAATGCATGCTCACTGTCATTATCTATTAAAAAAGGAATATAGAAGAAAGTGATTAATACCAGTAATTCCACTACTTGGATGAAATATTGTTAAGCTTTTAAGCATGTATCCAGACTTTTTAATACACATAATTCACATTTAAAAAACTGGATCAAACATAAACGTAGAATTGTAATACTAATTTTTATAATATCTTATGAACATATCTGCATACTAGTATAGAGCTACATCATTTTTTTCAATAGCTGCACATAATGCATTTCACCAGCTCTAATGATGTACATTTGATTTGCCCTGATTTTTGACTGTTATAAACAATACTACAGTGAACATCCTTGTATATCGTTTGTTCTTAGTGCAACTGTTTCATTAGAGGCCATTCATTGTCAAGTCAAAAGATATATATTTCAGTTGTAATTAAAACTTTTGTTTTTAGCCAAGTTATGCATTATATAGTTTAAAAAGTTGACTAGAGCTGAAAGATGAAGAAACCATTTCTCATGTTCTTCCTTCCCATTCCCCACCTCTCTAGAGTCCCCTTCTTTCAACATCTTACCTACAACTTTTGTGTTTATCTCAGTAACTCCACATATCTGCCCCATTTTGCTTTTCTTTAGTTTTCTATGTTAGACATTATCTATCTTATTACTTGATCAGAATGTAGCAGCCTTTTATCTCTTCATCTGCAGTCTGAAACATATACAGTTTATCATTAAATAATTTTTGGGCTATTTTCCCATCTTTGCCCCCATCCTTCATATGCATAGTGGAATTAAGAGTAATTTTATTCAATGTATCCCTGTCCTGTCCCCTCTGACCTCAAGATTTGTTTAAAAGAGGACATCTGACTCAAACTGGATCTGATTGGTTTATTTCCCAGGAGCCAGTAATTTGTATAGGCTTAATCATTTTGGGTCACTAGCTGGTAATATGTAAATATGGAAGTTACTAGTAGTCATATCCTACACCATGTGGACTGAGGACAAAATAGCAGTAGCTATACAATTTTAATTTAGCAGAGATTTAGGAGTCATAATTATATCTGAAGGCAGAGTATGTCTGATGGTGGTGGTATTACAGGACTTGACCTGAAGCTGTCACTAAATATACTATTTTTATTCAGACTAATATATTTGAAGTGGCTTGAGAGATGTCGCAGATTCAGTGTACAAAATGGTTTGAACAGACAAAAATGAGACATTCACACAAAAAATATAGATAAAAAGTAGAGAGTGATGGATGAGTTCTTTCTGGAGGTGTGACTGAATGTGTTCCTGTGCTTGGTTTTATGAGACACCTATGTAGCTCTGTGTAATTTTTTTTTGTTCTTGATGAATAAAAACAATTAACATAATAATCTCAATCCTTGAATATGCTCCTTTTAATGTATGACAAAATAAAAACTGCACATAAACCACTTTTGCACCAAACTGAAATATGATAGAGTCTAAGGAGAAGCTGTAGTTATGTTGGCAGGGATATTCTGTAAGTAAATGCCCTGTTATTTGCAACCAACAAAGTCCTTCAAAATCAAAACCATATATTATGATATCATTAATTAATCCTGACTTGACCTTCAAACTAATTTTGAGGTAGTAGCTGCAAAGCACCAAAAAAGCCATACCTGACCTCTTTCTCTCAAGCTACTGATTTTTATACCTTTCTTAGGGGCAGGGAGACAGTTAAATGATAAAGAGTGTGACTGAAAGGTCCTTGAAGACCATTTAGGTAAATTAGGCAACAACATAAATGTAAATTTGAAAGCCGTATTTGCTGCATGTAAGAGCAATAAAGATAATACAGCCATATTAATTAAGAGCTGTTCTTACGATGAGCATGAAGTTCATGAGTGCTGAGCTAAAAAATTGGAACAGGGGAAGTCATCATAATGGGTTCCTAAAATATTTTCTCCCTTTCTGTTTAGAATGTTCATAATAAAAAGATTAAAAATTGTCCTTATAAGAAAAAAATAATCACTACTACTATTTATATTTAACCTAAGTTTTTTTTTAAACATTAGAAGGCAAATAGCATATAAGTAAACAATTCTAAATGAAAAACATGCAAAAAATACACAAAAAAAATATACCTCCTACATTAAAAAAATTATTTTTATTGATTTCAGAAAGGAAGGGAAAGGAAAATGTATAGAAACATCAATGATAAGAGAGAATCATTGATCGGCTGTCTCCTGCTCGCCCCCCACTGGGGATCAAGCCTGCAACCCAAGCAAATGTCTGACTAGGAATCAAACTGTGACCTCTTGGTTTATAGGAAGACACTCAACCTCTGAGCCACACCGGCTGGCTCCTATCTACATTTTGCTGTTTAAGGGGTTCTTCTGATAGGATCTATTTACACTTTAGAAGCATTGAAAGTCATACACCAGCTTCTTTGTAAAAACAAGGATTTTAAAAACTCTTGTAAATAGGGCATAAATAAAAACTAACTTTCCAGCAATTTAAGATATCCAACCAACAATAGTAGATACTTGACAAATTAAAAGAATGATTATTTCCTTTGTAACTAATTAAAATAAGTACAAATCCTGAAAACAGGATTTTCTTGGGAGATTTAGGTAACTCACAGGTGTTCCTGGTGCTACTCGGGACACGATCACAGGCATCTTCTGATCATATCCTCCCTTAAAACAGAGCAAATTAAATATTAGAAAAATAAAAACATCTTAATTTAAAAACTGAGTACAATATAAAATTTAGATTACCTTTACATTGAAACCAAATCTTCCATTTTCATCAGGTTTCATTCTGATAAGAACCAGATTATCATGTGGAATACCACCATTAGGCTAAAAAGATAAATATAAATAACTTGTAATTTTCTTCACTTATAATCTATACTTTACATACACATAGAGTATGCTTTTTTTTGTATGTTGACATTAACTATAGTACATAAAGAATCAAAATTTAAATTAAAATGTTAATTCAGAAAATTATTTTGAATAACAGGACTTAGGGAATGGCGTGTTACCCCAAATAGATCTATTTTCTCATGCTTTTGTGCCATTGCATGCTAGACTATAAGTGCCAAGAGAGACAGGAACTTTATCAATTATTATTTTAAAATTAATTCTTAGAGAGAGAGGAAGGGGGAGAAAGAAACATCAATTTGTTTTACCACTTATTTATGCATTTATTGGTTGATTTTGTATGTGTCCTGACTGGGGATTGAACCTACAACCCTGGTGTATCAGGATGATACTCAGCCACTCACTACCTGGCCAGGGCTTATCAATTAATTTTACGAATCGCAGTATCTCTATAACCTGGCTTAAAGCTTTGTATGCAGCAAGTGCTCATAGTGTTACATGAATTCATGTTACTCCCTCTACTTTAAAAAACAGCCTTATTGAGATATAATTCACATGCTATTGACTTTACCCAATCAAGGTGCGTAATTTGATAATTATTACTGTAATCACAGAGTTGTACAAACATCACTACCATTTAATTTTAGAACATTTTCATCACCTCCAAAAGAAATCCTGTATCCATTAGCAGTCATTCCCCAACCCCTTACCCCATTCCCTAAGTCCTATTCAACTACAAGTCTATTTTCTGTCTCTACAGATGTGATTATTCTGGACATTTCACTTATATAAAACTACTCAATACTAGAGGCCTGGTGCACGAAATTTGTGCACAAGTGTGGGGAGGGGGGGCGGTGCGGGGAAGGGTGTGTGTTTCTCAGCCAAGCCTTCATCCTCTCCAATCTGGAACATCTCTCTCACAATTCAGGACTGCAGGCTCCCAACTGCTCACCTGTCTAAATGCTTCTGCCTGCCAGCTTGATCACCCTTAACCACTCCCCTGCCAGCCTGATGGATGCCTAACTGCTCCCCTGCAAGCCTGGTTGCCCCCAACTGCCCTCCCCTGCTGGCCTGGTCACCACTAACTGTCCTCCCTTGCCAGCCTGGTTGCCCCTAACTACCATCCCCTGTTGGCCTGGTCATCACTAACTGTCCTCCCTTGCCAGCCTGGTTGCTCCTAACTACCATCCCCTGCTGGCCTGATTGCCCCCAACTGCCCTCCCTTGCAGGTCTGGTCCCTCCCAACTGCTCTCCCCTGCTAGCCATCTTGTGTTGGCCATCTTTGACCACATGGGGGTGGCCATCTTGCGTGTTGGATATTACCTCTTTATTATATATAGGATATGTTTATTTGCTATTGGCTTCTTTTACTTACCATGTTTTATGCCTGTTCTTTGAGGGTAAATATCTGGTTAATTCTTACTTCAAGACACAGTTCAGAGATGATCACTTCTGGGAAGTCTTTCCTTAACCCCACAGCTGCATTAGTTATTTTTATATAATTGTAAATTCTCTATACTTTACATACTTCTAATTATATAACTTATATTGCCTTCAAATTGTCTTCCTACTTGCTTGCTCTAGATTTCATCCTCAACAATATTGCTATAGCAATTCTCTACTCTCCTGCCTTATCCATTTCCCTCATCCTCTGGGAAATACTCTTATTTCTCCCATTAAAACAACAACAACAACTCCTCTTCTCCGACTTCACTTCCCCGTCTAGCTACTGCCCTTTATTTCCTTCCTCTTACTGCTAAACTTTTGTTTTGTTGTTGATTACCTCCCACCCATCCATCCTCCGCCACCTTCTCTCTGAGATTCCACACTCTTCCATGCTTCCATGTCTCTGGGTCCATTCTGTTAATCAGTTTATTTGTTACTTAGATTCCATGTATGAGTGTGATCATGTGATACTTTCTCTAAATTTCTTGAAAGTGTTTCCATCTGCTGTCCCTCTCACTCAATCCTAGAGTCGGATTTTCACCCCCAGATTTCACCAAAACTGTTCCAATTATGGTCACCAGAGATTTTCACATTGTTCCAGTGTTCAATTCTTAGTCCTCATCTTACTTGACTTACTGTAGCATCTGACAAAGTTGATTATTATCTCTGTGACTTTCTTCTCACCAATCAGTTGACTACATTTCTATCTGTGTCTCCTCAGTCTCAGATGCTATTTTATTTTATTTTTTAAATCCCCCTCCTGTTTATAATTCAGAGGGCAAAGCTCAATTTCTAAAATCTCTTATTTAGAAATCTATACAAAACACACCTCCTTGGTGATTTTTTCCTATCTCATGGTTTAACATATTATTTATATACTATCAGTTTTCTTTTTTTTTAAAAAAAATATTTTATTGATTTTTTACAGAGAGGAAGAGAGAGGGATAGAGAGTCAGAAACATCGATGAGAGAGAATCATCGATCAGCTGCCTCTTGCACACCCCCTACTGGGGATGTGCCTGCAACCAAGGTATATGGCCTTGACCGGAATCAAACCTGGGACCTTTCAGTCCGCAGGCCGGCGCTCTATCCACTGAGCCAAACCGGTTTCGACCACTGTCAGTTTTCAATGTCACAACTCCAGCTTGAACCTCTCCCTTCAACTCCAGAATCTCATCTACAAATGGATTTCTAATAGACATATCAGATTTAGCATATCCAAAACTGAGCTCCTGATTTATCACCCATAGTTGCTCTACCTGTAGTCTTTAGATCTTAGTAAATGAAAATTTCACCTTTCTAGTTGTTCAGGGCAAAAACCTTGCTTCTATCCTTTACCTCTCTCTAGTATACCAATCTAATGCATCAGCATATTATGTTAGTTTTACTCTAAAAATACATCAGGAATACAGTCATGTCTTATTCCTTCTATGGCTACCACCCTGGTCCAAATCACCATTGCTTGCTTGAAATACTTCAATATGTTATAACAATTATCTCTACTACTCTGCTCTCAGGCTATTTTTAATAGAACAGCTAGAGTGAAACTGTTAAAACTTGTCACATTATGCTACTTCTCTCTTCAGATCTGTATGTGCATTTGCTTCCTACCTCACTCAGGGTTTAAAACAAAGTCTTCATTTTCTAAGACAAGGCTTTTAGGATCTGACCCTGTTCTGAACCCATCGCCTCCTCACTTGCTGATTTTGCTCTAGCCACACTGACATCCTTGATGCTCCTTGACTGTGTCAGTCATACCCCTGCCTACCATTCCCTCAGCTTATCTACATGGCTTATCACTAAGTCCATTCCTGGCCGTATTATCTGAAATTGTGACATTCTTGGAATTTCCTAGGCCTTCTGGCTTTATGTTTCTCCCTAGCATATATAGCATATTAGATATATAATATCTAATATGCTATATATTTAAATTTTGTGCCTTGTTTACTATTTGTCTCACCTTTATCCCCAGAATGTAAGTTTCTTGAAGGCAAGGTGTTTTTTTTGTTTGTTTATTTTGTTTTGTTTTTCCATAAAATCCTCAAAGCCCACAACAATGCATGGCATACAGCAGATATTCAATAAAGGCATGAATGAAAAATCAAACTAAACTAGATTATTTAAACAGCAGGGACCAGCCGAAACCGGTTTGGCTCAGTGGATAGAGCGTCGGCCTGCGGACTGAAAGGTCCCGGGTTCGATTCCGGTCAAGGGCATGTACCTTGGTTGCGGGCACATCCCCGGTGGGGGATGTGCAGGAGGCAGCTGGTCGATGTTTCTCTCTCATCGACGTTTCTAGCTCTCTATCTCTCTCCCTTCCTCTCTGTAAAATAACAATAAAATATATATATTAAAAAAAAAAAAATAAAAAAATAAACAGCAGGGACCATGTCTTACTTATCTCTGTATTCCTACTACCTATCTTAGCACACAGAAAGATCTCAATAACAATGAACCAATGAATGAATGAATGATACAAAAGAATAACCACTGAGGTAACACTAAAGTTGCCATGTTTGGTAAGGATTTCTCTCTCTTTTTGACATGTCTATGGTGGTGGAAAAACAATAAGAGTGGGAGAATAGAGTGAGTGCCTCTTGCCTTTCAACTTGACATAACATGGGAGGGCCTTAGGTGGAAAAACAAGAGGGCCATGTGTGCAATGGCTACCAGAAGTTTCTGGCAGTGCCAAACTTGCTGTGGACCTTCTTTTCCCTGCATCTTATTTTATTTCTTGATGTCCCTATTAAGTTTCCTGAAATATACCCATATTTTGTCTGTCCTTATCCTTCTTCATGAACACTGTATATCCTTAAAATTTATTGATAATCCCACTTTTGGTTTATTTACATCTATCTAAAAAAGCAATAAAAATGTATAAATCAGGGGATTTTAACAATTTACCATTTGTTGTGTTAAAAGCATGTTTTATAAGGCAAAAGTACCAACATAATTCATAAATACAGTCAAAAGGTTGATGAAAATGATAGTCTATGCACTCAGTGAATTATAATCAAGTTAATGGTATTTAATGGACTATTAGCATTGGTTCTAGAAATGTGTTTTACAAGACTAAAAGAAACATATATTTATTAAGAATTAATATCCAGAGCAATGAGCATTTATATAAATGATGATAAAAGGAAATTCCAGTTAGGTTATATTATGTCATAATTTATGAGAAAACATATGATCTTATATAATAAAGAGGTAATATGCAAATCGACCCTCACAAGATGGCTGCCAATGACCAGGCCAGCAGGGGGGCTAGTGAGGGATGACCAAATGACTGAACAGCAGGCTGCGTGGGGTAACCAGGGTGGCGGGGGAGGGGGGGGAGTTGGAGGCAAACAGGCTGGCAGTGGGGGCAGTAAGAGGCAACCAAGCCAGCTGGGGGGTGGGGGGCAGTTAGGGGTGACTAGGCCAGCAGGTGGGGCAGTTAGGGGCAATTGGGCTAGCACACAGAAGCAGTGAGGGGCAATCAAGCTGGCTGTGGGGGGTGAGGGGGTGGGTGGGAGGATGGAGGAGGGGGGAAGGGGCGCAGTTAAGGGCAACCAGGCAGGCTAGGTGAGCAATTAGGAACCAGTGGCCCAGTATTGTGAGAGGGATGTCCCAGAATTGAGAGGGTGCAGGCTAGGCTGAGGGGGCCCCTCCCTCCCCCATGCACGAATTTCATGCACTGAGCCTCTAGTGAAAAAGAGAAAATGCTACAAAACATGCCACTATACAAAAATAACTTCATTTATGATTTAAAAATTTCAAAGAAATCTGAGATTTGAAGCTACTTACAGTAGATTTTTCAGGGGAAGATGGAACATCAAATGCCTCGTTAATATGGTTTTCCAGATCTTGTTGAGAATGTGAATAATAAATTTGGTTCCAGCTGTTTTTCTTCGATTGTTTAGGTGGTAAAGCTGGAGGCTGTCCATCCCCAGGGGTCTCTTGTGATCTAGATAGGAAAAAGGAAAAGAACGGATATTCTGGAAGTTGACTCACATGTTATTTTAAAAGCTAGAGTCAAGCAACTCAGATATTTACAATGTCTAGTAAGAGACAAGCTTTAAATACCATATTGATTTGCAAATGCCACTGTTTAATGAAATATTTTTGAAGTTTAAATAGCACATATAATTTTCCACTTTATCAAATCTGTAATCAATACTACATTTAATAAAATCTATGTCAAGGCTATCTGTGTGAAGATATTTATATTAATCTACTATAACAGTGTACATGCCTTTCCAAAAACCTTTTTAAAAAAGTTTTCAGTGTAGTCATACAAATAGCCAGGAAACAAGGCAGGCAAAGAGAAATCAGAACTGAGAATTGAGCCATTACACAGGTAAAACAACTGGTAGTCTATAGAAGTTAAGTGGCCCAATTTATTTAGAAATAAAACATGATTAATGAAAGTAATGAACTCAATGCTGCAACAAGGATTACAATCTGATTAAAGATGCTGAGAACACCAAAAAGATAAAACTAAATGAGACCTTGTTAGAGTATATAACTTAAGGGGGAAGATGTGAAAATCCAATTAACATTAGAGAACATAAGCCACAGTCTGTAACAGAAGGTATTGATAAATTTTTTTTTTAAAGCAGCTAGATATAATAGGGGAAGTTTCAAGGTAAAAATTGTAGCTTTTGAGAACAGAGACCAGAGTGATGGTTACTAGAGGTGAGAGGGGCTAGGGGGCTAGGGTACTGGGTGAGAAAGGTGAAGGGAATAAAAAGTACAAATTGGTAGTTGCAACATAATCAAAGTACTGCATAGGGAATATAGTCAATAATCCTATATAATAAAGAGTTGATATGCAAATTGACCATCACTCCAACACACAAGATGGCCACCTCCATGTGGTCAAAGATGGCCACCCCCATGTGGACACAAAATAGCTGCCGCAAGATAGCCAGCAGGAGAGGACAGTTGTGGGTGATCAGGGAGGGCAGTAAGGGAGGGCAGTTAGGGGTGACAAGGCCTGCAGGGGAGGGCAGTTGGGGGCGGCCAGGCCTGCAGGGCAGGGCAGTTAGGGGGCAACTGGGCTGGCAGAGGGCAGTTGGGGGTAACCAGGCCTGCAGGGAGGGCAGTTGGGAGGGACCAGGTCAGCAGGGGAGGATAGTTAGGTGTGACCAGGCCAACAGGGGGAGCAGTTGGGTGTAACCAGGCCTGCAGGGGAAGGCAGTTGGGGGGCAACCAGATCAGCAGGGTAGGGCAGTTAGGGTTGACCAGGACAGCAGGGGAGGACAGATGGGGGGATCAAGCCTTCAGAGGAGGGCAGCTGGGGCAACCAGGCCTGCAGGGGAGGGCAGTTGGGAGGGACCAGGCCTATAGGGGAAGATAGTTAGTGGCAACTAGACCGGCCAGGGAACAGTTTGGCATCAATCAGGCTGGCAGGGAAGTGGTTAGGGGGTGATCAGGCTAGCAGGCAGAAGTGGTTAGGGACAATCAGGCAGGCAGACAGGCAGGCAGGAGAGAGGTTGGGAGCCAGCAGTCCTGGATTGTGAGAGGGATGTCCCAGATAGGAGAGGGTGCAGGCTGGGCTGAGGGACACACACACTCCTCCCTCCCTGCGCACGAATTTCGTGCACAGGCCTCTAATATTATAATAAGCCAGGTGGATACTGAATATATTGGGGGAAACATTTTGCAAAATACACTAAGTGGCCAGATTATTATGATCTCTGAACACATAATAATCTGGCCACTCAGTATATATCCTATATAATAAAAGGCTAATATGCAAATTGTCCCCTTGACCCAGAGTTCGACTAGCAGGCAGGTCGGCCAACTGCCCATATCCCCTCCCCCTGGGCAGACCAGCCAGACCCCCCCCGCCCCCCCCCCCCCTGAATGGCCAAATTATTATGTGTTCAGAGATCATAATAATTTAGCCACTCAGTGTATATGATTTGTCTAACTACAATGCTGCACAAATGAAACTAATTCAAATAATATTGATGTTAACTGTAATTGAGATAAAAAATAATAAAAGTACAAGCACAGCATGTTAACATTACTTGAGAATTTCTCAAAAAGACCAGAAGGGGGAGCCAGTGGTTCAACTCTTAAGCTAGAAGGCATGCACCCAGGAAGCTGAGGAGTTGAGGAGCACAGGCAAGGGGAAAATGGTCTTTGATAAGAGCACTGACCATAGCTGGGCTTATTATTTATCTCTGAGATGGCAGGAGGTCCCTGGGGGGAAATAAAAGGATTACTGTCCATGCTTAAGGACAGATAAGAAGTTAATAGCTGCTCAGGCACATATTTTACCCAGTTTCTGTTTACTTTGTTGATTAACAACACAGGCCTACGATACAAGTTATAAGGCCGTGAGGAAGTAGAACTGTATTCGATTATACTGCTGTTCAAAAATCATTCTCCACCCTTCCCATTTGACTTTAAGCTTGGCTGTATGACTTGCTCTGGCCACTATAATATGAAGAGAAGTGGTATGCTTCTCCTTTTGAAAGGGAACTTTAAGAAACTCCCTTTAAGGCTCTGGACTCATTATGCTTCTCTTTTTCCTCAGCCATGATCAGCCACATCTCAAACACGGGCTGGTGTCAGTCTGGGTCCTGGAATAAAAAAGACATGGGTCGAGGCAGTCGATCCATGATGTACATATGGTATAAGAAAAAAATAATCTGTGTTGCAAGTTATTGTAAGTGGGGTTATTTGCTGTAGTATAGCATACTTTAGCTCAAGATGACTAATACACAGATTACTGCCGCAATGGCCCTTAGATACATCTGCTCTTCCTTGGTAGAGAAGCTGTGAACTTAGATGCTTGCTGCTAAATACCTGGTGACTATTAGTAGGGAACTAAAAATCTGATTAGTGCCAAGGAAGTCGGAGGGATTAATGAATGGTGTAACTCTATGTTCTCCAGGGAGGGTTCCCTAATGAGAATTATAGCATTCTGAAATTGAAAAGGCCACTATAAAATATAATAATTAAATAAGTAGATAAACAAGAATGTCCACTCAGGCTAACTTTCTACAAAGACGGCTGCACAGCATAAAATGCTCTCAATTCTGATAAACCTCTAATACTGCATCAGAGAATATACCTCTCCTTTTTAGCAAAAACTTCTTAGAGGTCTATCTTGATGGCCAGGGATTCCAGATACCAAACATACTAGTTTTTATTCCATTAGTTTCAACTGCTAAGAAACCACGCCTCTAAGATTCAATACAACCTAATGCTGTGGGTCCAAAAAAATATTCCCTCAGATTAGAACACAGACATGGATGCTGTGCTACAAGGAGTAAGAAAGAGGAAGATGGACATCCCTTCGCAGAGCCTCAAGATGTGACATTTCTAAAAAGCAGTTGATTAAAAGTCTCCAAGCCTTTACAAAGAGCCGAAGTCTTTGAATTCCACATATTTCGATCGATAGGTCTCATTCCTTACTTAGGCAAGGTGAAAAGAAACTTTTCCCAATTTTGTAGTCAGCTGTCATACTCAAGAAGCATTTAGCTTCAAACTAAAAATCTATAGGGAAGAGTGTAAGAGCTGAGATCAAATAAGAATGGAGTCAGAGTGACTTTCTTTATTCTTGGTCCACTAAGAGGCTACATATAGTGCCAAATTATGGTACAGGGACAAACTGATGCCCAATCTGTAGTGTAACAGCTCAGTGAACCAAACCTGGTGGTCTGGGCACAACAATGGCGATGCTCAGTTACAAGAGAGGGACAGCACTGGCATCACAGGACGTTTTGCTAAAACTGTTGAATCTGCATTTTTGAGGTAAGATAAGGCATATATGGTAAAAAAAGCTTGAGAAGTGATTTTTATTATGTACTTCTGAATAGAAATCACTGTCCTAGGATAGTGGTGGCAAATTTGCAGATTGTGAAACTATTATGGCAAACATACATTTGGCCCATCATTGTTTTTATAAAGTGTGAGTTAACTGATATTAAAAATTAGATGGCAAATATGGATTTCCAGAATAAAAAGTTTGGAAGTTCTGGAAAGAATGGACCTAAATTGTAAGTTGTCAACCACTGGACAAAGCCAAGGGATAGCTGGTGCCTTCCAATGGATCCCAGGTATTGAAGTCCACATAAATCCCACCCTGTGCTACTTGTCAGACTCCGGAGGGTGTTTGAGTCCAACTCTCCTTTACGCATTCCTAGCTACAGGAAGACACCAATAGGAGAAGAACACAAGCATACAGGTTCAGGTTGGCATTTAAGCCAAATTCTAAAGAAAAGGTGAAGAGAATGGAGTATAGACAAAGGATCAGCCAAGATGTAACAGAGGAAAGAATGTAATTTTGGGTTCCAGAACATGGGCTATCTACCTTCCTTTATGGTTTTATATAACTTTCTTATTAAAATAACTTCTCAGAGGGTGGGAGACAGGGTCTTGACAAGCATGGTTGCTATTAGGGCTAGGATGCTTGGGGAAGCTTCTAACAAACCATGTGCTCTCCCAGTAATCCCAGGCTCTGCTTTCCCTTTCTTTGTTTCCACTTCAATAACCAAACTATCTCTCCACTTACATACCTGTTTACCTACCTACCTAAAATACAGTCTTTAAAAGTAATTAAGGATGCCAACACAGACTACTGAAATTCATATTTTGGACAAAGTTTATCAATTACATTTTAAAGACATACTCCAAAGTTATCGATTTATGATAACTTCCTTCTACACATCTACTGTACAGCTGTCGTATTACTCAGCCAGTTATCTAGAAAGATGACTTTCATAGGTAAACCATGCATTATAAATGTAAATTACATGTTTAATTAGTCATGAAACAGGCCAGTTCTAAAAAAAATATATATCATTTCTAGGCCAAAAGAATTCACACCACAAAATAAAAAACAAAACAACTGCTAAATATAACAGAATGATCAGACATTATATACATGGTAAGAATAGCCAAGCAGCATAGCGGAAGACAGCCCCATTAGAAGTAACAGCTGTCACCCTGAGAGAAGGGACCTCTAACTTAACCAGGCCAGCATTCACTATCAGGTGGCTTGGACAGGACTAGGGAAATAGAAACCAAAGAGAAAGGTTGGGATCAGAGGTGTGGCTGGAGTCTTACAAGTAGATGATATCATTTGGCTTTAAAGTGAGAGCTGGAAAAGATCTCATAGGAAGAATATAGAAAAAATGACACCACAAAGGATACTTTATAAAAAGAAAAATGAGCAAGATAAACTTTAAAAATTGTGAATTAAAAAAATATGCTAAAGGTTTAACTGTACATACATACCTTTCATAGAAGCGTAAAGTTTATTCTAATTTAAGGTTAGAAAACAAACAGAAATCACATTCTTAGTAGACACTAATACAAACTTACCAGAAATAACAGCTCCCATTAAACTCTTATTTTATAGGGTATATACCAGGAGCTCATATCCTATTCAACTATAATCACAGTGTCACCCAGGCTTCACTGTACTTATATTACATAAAATACAGATAAAATTCTGATTCAAAATTCAGTCTTTCTCAACACTGGCTAATTTATAGTGACAGTCAGAGTATTTCAAAGTAAACCTCACTTCAGACTGGTTGCTAATGAGGTCCCAGACCTGAGATTCAGGGGTTCAACCAAATTGCAAGTCCCTGATCTTAGCTGCCAAATGCAAGTAGTAGATTTGCAGAGATGGAGGGCAGGTAAGTATACTGCAGTGATAGCAGCCTGGGGACCTGCAATTAGTCTTGTCATAAGTACAACATCTGAGATGGTGAATCCTCCGAGTCCCGAGGGCTTGGTACTCCCTCCCATCCACACCCTCTTTGGTTCTTTTATTTCCTTGTCCTAGAGCAGTCTAGAATGAGCAGGTTCACAGTAACTGTTAGACATAATCCAGGCTGGCATGGGAAATGGGCTAAGCCGAGTCTGGAGACGAAGTTATCTGTGCTAACAGCTCAGAGGATCAGAGGGAAGGGAAATCTTTGAGGACTAAGCAGAAGAACTGACAAAGCTGTGGTGACTCATTAGATTAAGACTAGAATGGGGCAGGCCAGAAAAAAAATGGCTCAGGGAAATGGACTTAATACTTGAGGATTATGAAGTCTGCATAGAATTTCTCATGATTAGGGACCTAAGGTCAAAGTTGAGAATGTAGGGGATTCACCATAGTGTTCAATCAGACATCCACACTTCAAGCATGCCAACAGGCGAATGGTTGACACATACTTAAAGCTACCAGTATAAACCCCAAAATATTAACTGAAAAAATTATATAATTATTATAGTTAATATCCACTAAGCGTTTTTTTCCTCTGCTGAACTATGCATCTCATTAACTGTTTACAGCAATTCTATGAGGTAGTTTATCATCCTGTTTTTATAAGTGTGAAGATTGAGGCTTACAGAGATAAAATAATTCCCCTGAGATCAAATAACTAATTATGTGATAGAACCACATTTTAAACCCAGACTGAATCCAAACCCTGTGCTCTTGTTCTTAAATATTTTTTAAACTGATTTTTTTTTTTTTAGAGAAAGGAAGGTGTATATATAAAGATAGATTTGTTATTCTACTTATTTATGTATTCCTGATAGATCCTTATATGTGCTCTGATCAGGGATTGGACCCACAACCTTGTTATACTGGGATGACACTCTAACCAAATGAGCTACCTAGCTAATGCCATAGTGCTTTTAACACTATGTTACAGTTGTACCTCAAAGAAAATAACTGCAAAAAGCAGGAGCAAAGTTGTTTTATTTTATTTTTATTATTATTTTTTAAATTACATTTATTAGGATGGCATCCTATATAATAAAAGCTTAATATGCTAAGTGTCTGGTTGTCTGTTCAACCAATCCAAGTGTAATATGCTAAGGCCGATCAAACGTTCGCTATGATGTGACTGACCACCAGGGGGCAAAGAGTGGACTGGTCAATCAGTTGCTATGACATGCACTGACTGCCAAGAGGCAGATGGTCTAACTGGTAAGTTACCGTGTTTCCCCGAAAATAAAACATCCTCCGAGCAGAAACCGGTTTGGCTCAGTAGGAGAGCATCGGTCTGCAGACTGAAAGGTCCCGGATTTGATTCCGGTCAAGGGCATGTACATTGGTTGCAGGCACATCCCCAGTAGGGGGTGTGCAAGAGGCAGCTAGTCGATGCTTTTCTCTCATTGACATTTCTAGCTCTCTATCTCTCTCCCTTTCTCTCTGTAAAATATCAATAAAATATATTAAAATATTAAAAAAAATCCTCCAAAAATAAGACCTACTTACAGGTTTCCTTCTGAGTGAAATATAAGTCACCCCCCGCCCTGAAAATAAGGCCCCCAGGCTCTGTCTCAGAATGAAAATTAATTTACCATAAACTGGTCGCTAGGGCCGCCCCGACTGGCGTCTAGGAACCAGTGACGTTACCAGGAGTCCTGATGTCACTGCTGCGTGGAGGCGGAGCGGAGGTCGGAGTGAGCAGTGAGTTCGGGGCGGGAGAGAGCAGGAGACTTTCACAGATGCGTGTAGAAGAACAGTAGGATTAGAGTGGACGGGACACGGCGAAAGTGGTGAGTCTCTGGTGACACTACCTGATGCTCGCAGCCGCCTTCATGATGAAGGTTCTCAGTCAGTGGCAGACCCTGCTCCAGCCCAGATCCAGGCCCCAGCAAGCCCAGTGACAGTCCCCAGGGGATAAATGTCTGATAAAGGGGTAGGGGGGATGTCTGGTGAAGGTGTTCAGTGGCACAGGGGTGGGTGGAGGGGAACACTTAAAATGGCCCAGGAGGATCAGAGGGGCAATCAAAATGACACAGAAGGATCAAAAGGGGTTACTAAAATGGTAATCCCCCCACTGATTCTCCTGTGCCATTTTGATTTCCCCCTCTGATCCTCCGTGTGTCATTTTAAGTGATCCCCCTCCCCCCACCTTGATACCCCAATTCCTTTTTTTTTACCCCTAGAAATGAGTGCAAAAAGAAAAAGCTACTCCGTGGAGTACAAGAAAGGAATTGTGGAAGACTCTTGGGGCCCAAATCTTACTGCTTTCTGCAAAGAGAAGATGTTGAGTATTCGATTGGTCTGAAAATGGCGAGCAGAGTATGGTAACCTCATTGAACAAGTGGACAAGGGAAATGCTAAAAAGCGCAAGTGTGGATCAGGTCGGCAACCATTATTTTCTGAGCTGGAAGACCTGATCTGTGAATGGGTTGTTGACAGGAGAGCAAAGGCTTTGGTTGTGAATAGGGCTCAGATTCAAGAATTTTCCCTTGAATGGCATCACAGTTTGACATAGCCCCCGAAGACTTCAAAGCATCACAAGACTGGCTGGATAATTTCCTTCAGCCAAGTGAACTGTCTTTAAGAAGATCTACAGCATTGTTTAGGTTGGAAGATACTCAAGTTATTAAGCGAGCACTTGCATTCAAGTCCTTTAATGATGATGCTGACTTCTATAAATACAATCTTTCCAACATGATTGCTATGGATGAAACTGCAGTGTTTATGGGCCAATCATCTCAAACAACAATTGAACAGCGGAGTGCCTCCTAAGTGTACATTTCCTCCACTGCTTACCAAAGTGCACAGGTTTCCTGTATTTTGGCAATTCGTCTGGATGGCCCTAAAATCCCACCTTTAATCATTTCTAAGGGCAAGAAGGAAAAGATTGAACGTGTTTTGGGCGTTTTTATTCTTGAAACTGAAAAAGTCTGGGCCACACAAGCAGTTACAAGGAAGTGGGTCGATTTAATGCTGCCGCTTGTCATGCGAGGAAGCCAAAGAGGTCTGCTAGTCTGGGATGCAGCCAGCACTCACCATGCTAAAGACATGAAGACATTTCTTCACAAAAGAAAAATAGATCAGATAATGATTCCCTCAGGAATGACAGCCTATCTCCAGACTCTTGATATTGAAATAAAGAAGTCATTCAAAGACAATTTGCGCATGGAAATTAATGACTACATTGAAAATAGAATGGAGAGAAATCAGCATGGAAACTTTGTGAAACCTAAACTGCAAGAAGTTGTGATTTAGGTGAAGAATTCATGGGAGAAAATCACTGACAGTTGCATTGCAAATGCACTGTGAGTAGGCTATCTTGACAACAAGTACTCATTTAAAGAGTGTTATTGCTAAACATGAGAGATTTGGTCCACTGATTTTGAAAGAAATGGAGTCACAAAAAATTCACCAGGAAATTCAGGAATTGGATTGTTATGATGATGTTCCAGAAGATGATGACATGATTGTTATTGAATAAATGAGTAAATTCTTGATACTGTAGGATTCACAGTTTGTCTTGACAACTACCATACTACCGTACCATATACAGGTAATAAATTTCCTTTATTTTCATTTAAGAATAAATGTGTACCATATTCTTCTTCTTCTTCTTCTTCTTCTTTTTAATATATTTTATTGATATTTTACAGAGAGGAAGGGATAGAATAGAGAGCTAGAAACGTCGATGAGAGAGAAACATCGACCAGCTGCCTCTTGCGCACCCCCCACTGGGGATGTGCCCGCAACCAATGTACATGACCTTGACTGGAATCGAACCCGGGACCTTTCAGTCCACAGACCGACGCTCTACCACTGAGCCAAACTGGCTTCGGCCCATATTCTTCTTCATGGAAAAATAAGATATCCCCTGAAAATAAGACCTAGCGCATATTTGGGAGCAAAAATTAATATAAGACACTGTCTTATTTTCGGGGAAACAGGGCAGCTTGCTGCTGGGTTCCGGCTGATCGAGACTGAATGAGACGGCTGGATATGCCACAGAGTCCTCCTGCAGTCCTTCCCCCGCTGGCCAACCTCCCCTCCCGCATTCCTTCCTGGCCCTGATCGTGCACCAGTGGGGTCCCTCAGCCTGACCTGTGCCCTCTTGCAATCCGGGCTGAGGGGAACCCCCCCCCCAAGTGCAAGAATTTTGTGCACTGGGCCTCTAGTTAGTTAATAAGATCCTATAGGTTTTGAGTGAACTTTTCTATGATACATGATCTGTATATTACATTTTGTGCCCATCACCTACAGTCAGATTGTTTTCCATCACCCTATATTTGGCCCCCTTTTCCTTTTACTACCCCACTCCGTCTTCCCTCTGGTAACCACCATACTGTTGTCTGTATATGAGTTTCAGTTTTATAAGCAAAGTTATTTTAAATCAGGGGTTTCCAAATATTTTGTAGCAGTGAACTCTTTTATTCAAACAAAGTGTTTCAAATGAAAAGCCAACTTAAACAACAGACAAAAGCTAAGCAATCCCTTATTCGACAGTATCTGAGGCCTCAATAGACCTATATTTTATCATTCCATTTTGGTTATAAGTGGTAATATTGTTATATTTAAATTCTAATACAAACTATTTCTATTTAAATGAACAAATTGCAAGATCAGTAGAATCCAGGACCAGTGACCTTATTTATTTTAATAAATAATATATTTCTAACTCAATGATTTTAATATATTCAAAACAAATAATTTGTCTAAAATAATCCAAAGATGGGGTGGAAACCAGGCTTCAAAACATACACTGTTCAAAATTTACCTACATAAAAAATTTTGTGGACAAATTACTACCTGTGTTAACTTTTGTATGTTTAGAAAAAAGAAAGGGGAAGATGGGAATCTACAGATGACCTTTAACAATGTGGGGGGTTGAGCACTGACCCCTGCACAATGGAAAATCCATGCATGTAACTTTTGACTTTCCCAAAACGTCAGCTATCCCTTGCTATCCACAGGGGATTAGTTCTAGGACCCTTATGGATACCAAAATCCATAGATGTTTAATCCCTTATATGAAACTAGAGGTTCGGTGCATGAAATTTGTGCATGGGGGCTAGGGGAGGGTGAGGTAGGTTCCCTCAGCTCAGCCTGCACTCTCTCGCAATCCGGGACCGGGACCGCTGGCTGCTAACTGTTCACCTGCTTGCCTGCCTGATCACCCCTAACCACTCACCTGTCTGCCTGATCGTCCCTAACTACTCGCCTCCCTGATTGCTCCTAACTTCCTCTGCCTCAGCCCCTGAGGCTTCCTCAGAATGCCTTTTTGGCTGTCTAGTCTAATTAGCATATTATGCTTTTATTATTATAGATGGCCTAAGGGCAATATATACAGCCAGCCCTTCACAACTGCAGACTTTCCACTGTGGACAGAAAATACTGTTTTCAGTATGGGTCTTATAGATTTAGTAACATTTTCCTGGAGTACTTATATTAACTGCTTTGCTGATCACTCTATCTACCCTTCCATCTTTTCTTTAATCCTGATTACATTCACTATATACTATACCCCTTTCTCAACAATTAATGAATCTTCTTCCCTATCTATGTATCTTATAAAGTATTTTACTTTTATCCTAATTCTCACACTGAATTTTTACTTGCATATGAACTGCCATTGGATATATAAACCAATAAATCCAGATGTTGCATATTAATGAGGGGAAAGCATTTTGTACATGAAACTGATGACATATAAATACTGACTTATGAAGTTGAATATGTATATCAGTATAGAATATAAAACAAGAATGAATTTTAAACATAATGTGTATGTTATTTTCACATTATTTTCAGTGTGACAGTCATCTTACTTAGTTATCCTCTGCTACTTAATGTTTCCAAATTGTCTAGTCATCTCATGGGTCCCTTTCTGAAAAATATTTTTAAAAACTCTATCTTTCACTACCTTACTGACCACCATCATGCTATAGTATCTGCAGAAATATTTAAGTGTATGTACTAAAAGTTCAAGAACATACTGAGTCAATGAAATAATGGAGATTTCTTTTTGGCGAAGGGAGCACTAAGAACTCTCAGAGACAAATAAGCACATTTACAAATATAAAATTTCAAAACATTGCAAAAATAAAATCGTGTGTCAAATGCCCCAATTTCCAAGAATACTTAAAGTGAAACAATGTGGGGTATTATTTATAAGAAGGAAATTGATCAGGAAAAGGTCTTACGATGATGATTCCAGAATGATGCTGTTAGCTTGTGTTGAAGATGGAGATCTCTGATTCCCAAATACTTCGCTTGGGGAAATGTGAACCACATGGTCTACCAAATGACCAACTGAAGATGGTCGTAACCGGGGTCCCTCTTGTGTGAATGCAGAATTTCGACTACACAAAGAGGAAGAAAACTGAGTAAAATGTGCTTTAATTCAATTTTTAAAATGTTATTTATATGATTCCTTCAAAAAGTGGGTGTGTGCTTTTAAGACTAACCACATCAACTA
This sequence comes from Vespertilio murinus, assembly GCA_963924515.1. NCBI lineage: Eukaryota > Metazoa > Chordata > Mammalia > Chiroptera > Vespertilionidae > Vespertilio > Vespertilio murinus. Next base: position 8,303,100 of record OZ004711.1, read on the forward strand.
CTCAGAGTCTCTGACAAAAACAGTGTGAGATAAACAGAAAGAACACAGAATAAGAAATCAAAATCTGAGCTATAGACAATCATCTACCACAAGCATTTTACCTATTTAGTCATCGAGATTCTCTACCAACCTCAATGTTTCTAGGTTTTAGTTACTACAACTTGGTGACTTAATGAGCACTCATAAAATAAAGAGACAGAATAAATGATTTAGAAATATCTTCTTGTCTGAAGTATTTTCTTCATTGTATATTGCATTGTGCGCCAACCACCCACAGTCTAATCACAGTCTTCCATCACCATATCTTGGATCTCTTTTCCCTTTACTGCATTCCCCCTTCCCTCTGGTAACCACCATACTGTTGTTTGTGTCAATGCCTTTCAGTTTTATATCCCACATCTGAATGAAATCATATGGACCTTAACTTTCTCTGACTGACTGATTTCACTTAGCATATTCTTTTTGAATTCTTGTGAATGCTTTTATTTATGGGACTTTATTTACTTCCTATGAGTAAATACTGAATAACATATTTCTATCCTCATACATGACATAGGTCACATGAATTATTGTCACTATTATTAATTATGCTAGCTAACATTTGAGTACTTATTGTGTGCATTTTGTGCTAGGCATTATTCTAAGCATTTTACATACATCACTTCATTTAACTTTCATAACAATACTATAAGACTATTATTATAAATATAATTTTGTAGATAAAGGAAATGGGACAAAGAGATTAATTAATTTGTTCAGAATTCTAATGTACAGTGACTCTAGGACCCATGCTCTTAACCCCTATACTGTATTGTCTCTTTAAAATTTAGAAAAAAGCAAATCTTTTCAGATCATACCTAAAATTGTTTCATTAATTAGAGCAACAGCTAATTAATTCAATCATCTAGTTTAAATTTCTTGTTCCTGGTCACAAATGGATAAATGGCTGGCTGGAAAAGGGCCCAGAAAAAGAAATTTCTGTATATTCTTCTAATAAGTTAATTAGCCTTTGAATACAAACAATCTCTTTTAAAGAAAGATGATTTAGCAACCTGTAATAAGCAAAACAGAAACTTTTTAGTCTATTTTTTTCTAGTAGTAAGAAAGACATTTAGGAATTAGGTAACATTCTGTGAATTCCAACTTTTGATGTATACTTCACTGGCAATATGGTAGAAGTGAATTCTTTGGTTCACAGACATCTATCAGTGACACAACTTTAATGTAGTTTACACTTATCGGACATTAATGTGTATCAGATACTTTTAAAGAAAGATTTCTTCAAATATTGTATTCCATACAAAATTCAAATATTTTGTAGATCAACCCATGGGTTAACAAGATCTGTCATTTCACCGACTCAAGTCCATTTATTAGTATCTTAATTACATACACATATTAGAACACATCTGTTAGCATTATAAAACAAAGATAACTTCTTTTGCTGGTACAAGATGATGTTATTATTACTATCTACACCAAAGTATACAGTATTTGTGAGAAATCCTAGAGTATAAATAATAAACAGAAAGTGCTGAATAACACAGCTTCTTAACATACTATGGCCAAGTTTGCAGGAACTGATGCTAGAAATCCTTCTTTCTAGACCAGCCGTGGGCAAACTTAGGCCCTCGGGCCGGATCTGGCCTGTTCAGCTGTTCTATCCGGCCCACGGAGCCAAAAGAGCGGAGGGTTCTCTTGCTCTCCCCTCCGCTCCTTCACCAGCAGCCCAAGAGATGAGAGTGCCAGCATGGTCAGGTTGCTCTTGTTCTGGCCCTCCGGTCCAGTTTAAGAACCCATTGTGGCCCTCGAGTCAAAAAGTTTGCCTACCCCTGTTCTAGACCATAGAAAATGGCAGGGCAGTGGCTGGGGTAGGAGTTTAAGTAAAAGAATCATAGTCACTTAGAATTTTCAGACAACGTATGCTCCTTCAGAAATTCCATTGGAGATCCACATGGAAAAGGATGATGTCAAAAACAACCATATTTTCATATTTTAAGTCTAATAGCAGATTTTGATTTATTGGTTAGGGACCTTACTTTAAAAGTTGACTGTGTAAGAAAGTGAGCATTCTTGCTGAAGGCTCTACTACCTCATCTGATGGGAGGCTATTATTCCATGCCACTTAAACAATGAGCTAGAGGCTCAGAGAAAGGCTAAGAGGAAATAATGATCTGCAACAACAAAAATCATATCTAACCAAAATTTAAATAAGAAATATTTACATATTTTGATCTTCAAGTAATGGACATGTACAGTCAATAATTTAGAAATGAGAAAAATGAACACCTGATTTGAGTGAACTTACTGATTAGGCGTCCCAGGCGGAGATCGTGATGGAAGGCTTTGTGTTTCCAACCTGTCATCAGATACTGAATTTCTGCTTACTACTTCCCAATCCATTAATTTTCGTGCCAAGGGTTTACTTGGGGATCTGCCAAAATAATTTAATATGTAAAATTTTTAATTTTATGCACCAAACTATAAACCCAAACTCAGAATTTGTATTAACATATATTCTAGATGATAAACATAGTTTACTTTTAAGAAATTACTGTCATCATAGGCTATTTATTAAATACTTTTCTAAGAAAGTAAATCTTCTTTATATTAAGGAAGAAAAAATAAACCAGAAAAAGTAGGAGAGAGAATAGGGAAAAGGAGAAAAAGAAAAGAAACACAAATAAAAAGGAGAAAAGGAAAAAGCAAGGGAAGAGATGGCTATCAAAAGTTTTCTCAAATATTATCAAAATTGTAGATAGTGCCTCTTCCTATTCCAGAGTCTCTGAAACCCTTGGATGTATTAAGTAATTCCTAACATATTATCTCCTGAATGTCCTTAAATTCAAACCCTGATCCTCTGCCTCAGGAAGAACAGGGCAAAAATGATAGCTATGTATAGTACATTTTATTTGTATCTCCTCCTTCTAATATGCAGTAAGCCAGTGGATGTTTTTCTTTTCTTTCTTTTTAAATTATGAAGGCAGGGTTTATTAAAACACTTTATTTATTTACTTATTTATTATTGTCAAAAGCATTATATATGTCTCCTTCCCCCACTCTCCCCACCAGTTTAGAAGGTTAACTATTCTGTCTCATGGTATGAAATAAAAGAATATGTTTTGTATATATTGTCAGCTACCATCTTTTCAGAAAATATATTAATCTTTGCAGAGATTAAACACCCTCAGAATTTTATGTACGTTAACAACTAAAGTCTTTTTTATATGCAAATTCAAATAATGGCCAAAATTCATGGAAAATATATGACATCTATTTAAATTTTAGTTTTTTTGAGATGCAGAGCTAAGATGGAGGTTAATATTATGAATTAAACTACTTGTATAAAAACATATAATAAATTACCTTATGAACTGATAGTTTTATATTTGAGTAAGAAAGTCACCGGGGGAAAAAAAAAGAAATGTATTGAAAAACACAGAGAAAGAATAGACTAAAAAACATGTAACAATAACCAAGAGTACTCAATAAGATTTATGTACAAATCAGGAAGCACATTTGGACTTATATTTACTTTTTTAGTATTCTAATCTCTTCTCTATTTGCTTGTTTATTTTCTACAGTATTTTACTAGTCTTATTTTTTTTAAGTTACTATATTATTTGTCTTGTATTTTATTTCTACCTATTTTAAATCCCAGAAAATATTATTGGGTTGGCATTCTTTTATATATATTTACACATTTCTCCCATTACATTAACCTTTATTCCCATGTTTCTCTCTTGAATTATTTTCTTTTGTAGAAAATATTTTCTTCTACAAAAAAAGCAAACAAACAAACAAAAAAAACACCACAACACACAACAACAACAAAAAACCATGATGGGTGGGGACCCGAAATCCTAATTTTGATATTACAATTAATATCTACGTTATTAGTACAATGTATAATCTTAAGGTCCTTTACTACCTTCTGAATTTTATAATATACAAGTATCTAAATTTTCTGTGCAATGTTTTAGTCTATTAATTTTACTAAAGCATGAGGAACTTAAATTACTTATGAATCCAAACCACACAAATGTATCATTTCATGTATTTATAGCTAAAGACTTTTTAGTTTGGCCTAATGACATCTCCTTAATATAAGAACATTTAACATTTGCTAGGAAATGTAAATGTTATCAATTTATAAAAAAAGGATGTCGACTCAGATTTCATTTTTTTCATAAGTAAATTCAAAGTTTTTAAAGCATGAACTTTAGCATTTATGGCTCTCTTATCAATGCTAATTCTTAATGTTAAATTATTCTTTCTCATATATTAAACTACTAAATGTAAGCTGTAAGAAAATTTACTAATTATAGCTAGATCAACTACTTTCATTTTCTAAGAGAGGAAAAAAAGTCATTTGAAAGTGGAAAAAATCCAGTTATACTCACCTAGTATAAAGCCTCAGAACACTTACTTGACTGTTATTAATAAACTAAACATGATTGTAAATGCTTTGCATTTAAAGCTAAGTTTCAGATATTTTATTTTATTAACAGTTTTAACCTCAGAGACCCACCCACTCAGACTTGCTGTCTATGTTTCCTGTTGAGTGTGGAAATTTCAGAGAAAAAAATACCACACTTCACCAGTGTGTTTGCGATGTGGTAAATTCATATTCTGACCATGGCACCTCAATTTTTTGTTGCATGAGAACATTCTTTTGCTTTCTTCTTAGATATTATATGACAATTAAAAAAGTGTAAAAGCAATTCAAAGAGTTGACATATAAGTAAAACACAGTTAACTTATTTAATATTTCTGAAGAAAAACCAGCCTTATATGAAAAGTCTAAGGAGTAATCTGTTCTATTTATATTATCAACTCTAGAATTCTCTAATATTTTAAGAGAATGAGTGAATTTAATAATTGCTAAAACCTTTTGAATATTTTGGCACACGTGCATCAGCAAGATTATTATATATTATAAAAACCACCCCAGAAAAGCTTAATCTTTCACTTTAACACCTGTCCCAGGTGACGATCTATTACTTCAAAGAGGATTCACATAATTCTGACATGATAAGAGAAACAGGATGGCTATTGGGGGTTTATGGTATTGGAATGGTAGCTTTACTATTCAGTGAATGAAATATATCTGTTTTATAAAATCATCTATTAAACAATTTCACATTTTAATAATGCACATACAAAATAAAGAACTAAGACTCAGGTGTAACTGCATATTTCTAGAAATCTAATATAACCAAAATATTAAAACATTAACACTTATAAGAAAATTATTTGCATGTGATACTAACATTAATATATAAATACATTTATGACTTGGTACTCATATTAGAACATCACAAAACAGTAGAACTACTTATCAAATCGTGTTCAACATTTTTATAAATATTAAGTGAATAAAGTTTAAGTTTTTTGTTAGGAAAATAATGTAAGTTTTTGTTATGATGCAGTTTTAACAGAAAAGAATCAGAAAAACATTTACTTTGATTTTAACAAGTTTGAAAGGAGTGCTGCAAATAAGTTAAGAGCTAGAACAAATACATTTTTAATTAAAAGAACAAAATTGATAGGATGTAAACTTTCTATAGAGCAATTTCAAGGAAAACAATTTCAAATTACATTTTACTGTGCAGGTCCTTAGTAATGTCTAACTGGAAACAAGGTATCCAGCACTGTAAAAGGGAGGATTCTGAATAATTTCAGTAGTTACGTCCACTAAGGTAGGCATCTCTGTGTTCTCACAGTCTTTTTTCTCCTTTCCAAAATGACTAAACCACTAATATAACACCAATATTTAGCAGTATATTTAATAGAGAAACAGAATATTTTCCTCACAAATCTAAAAATAAGAAATAATAAATCAACTTCTAAATTTTTTTGAGCAAATGCTGAATTACATAATTCAAAGTAAAGAGTCAACTTGTCACAGCAAAATGGTATAGCTCTAACTAGCTAAATCCTTCCTATATCAAGGCATTTTCATTAATGGCATTCCTATGGGGTGGATTATTCACAGACCAATCAGGGTAGAATGAGGGTAAGCCAGGGGGAAGGACGAAAACAAGTGCAGTAAATGTTATTGCTCAAACACATATAAATCATGTATTTAAAATATATATATGTTTTTGTTTCCAATTTTTTTACACCAGGAAACTTATACTTTTATTTTAAATTTATTTTTATAAGCACTCAGGGCATAGTACTGGCAAAGCCTCAGATAGCTTTAGTAATGACTTGAACTCTGGAGGCATGGAAGTCCCAGGTTAAGGGGAAGAATCCTAAAGTTACATCTACAGTTTAGGATAAAAGGATTTAACTAACAATTTACTGACATTACAAATGACTGTAGATTTTTCAACATTAAAAAATACCCAAGGATTAAAAATGGCAGCAGAGTGGATGCTACACGGACATGCTCCTAGGAACAAACTGGTATTACAACTAAAATACAGAAAAACTTCCTGAATAATCAACAGAAAACTTGCAGGAGAGAACCCTGACACCTGAGGACCAAAAGTGGAGACTGCAGAGAGTGGTAGAAGGGGTGGAAGCAAAAAGGCTGGCCAATTGCTCACAGACAGCAAATGATGGCCTGGAGAGATATCTCAGATGTGGGGAGTTGCCTCTGAGAACTCTGGGATCTAATCCCGAAGCTGGGCATCCCAGCAGAGAGCACCAAAACTGAGGAGGGTACCCACATAACATCAAGCAGCAGGGTGCTGTCTGACAGAGTGTAACACTTGAAAATATGGTTCATTCACAAACATAGACTAGATGTTAAGATACAAAACAATCTCTACAAGTCCAAGAAGACTGAAATCATATCAAACATTTTCTCATGCCCAAACCGGTTTGGCTCAGTGGTAGAGCGTCGGTCTGAGGACTGAAAGGTCCCGGGTTCGATTCCGGTCAAGGGCATGTACATTGGTTGCGGGCACATCCCCAGTAGGGGGTGTGCAAGAGGCGGCTGGTCGATGTTTCTCTCTCATCGACATTTCTAGCTCTCTATCTCTCTCTCCCTTCCTCTCTGTTAAAAAAATAAATAAAATATATTAAAATGTTTTATTAAAAAAACTCAAAAAAAACCCAAACATTTTCTCAGATCACAGTGACATGAATATTCAAACACATGGAGGCTATATAGCATGTTATTAAACAATGAATGGGTTACAATGAGATCAAGAAAGAAATAAAAAAACTTCCTAGAACCAATGAAAATGAATACACAACAACCTCAAATCTCTGGAACATAGCAAAAGCCATCCCAAGAGGGAAGTTCGTACATAGCACTAGAGGCATACCTCAAAAAACAAGAAAAAAAACCCAGCAATAAACTATTTATTTTTACAACTTAAAGAACTAGAAAGAGAACAACAAGAAAAGCCCAAAGTAAGTAGAAGGAAGGAAATAATAAAGATTAGAGCAGAAATAAATAATATAGAGACTAAAACAAACAAACAAAAAATCAATGAAACCAAGAGCTGGTGCTTTCAAAGGATAAATAGAGTTGACTACTAACCAGACTCATCAAGAAACAGAAAGGACCCAAATAAACAAGATCAGAAAGAAAGTGGAAGAGTAACCACCGACACCACAGAAATACAAATGATTTTAAGACAATACTAGGAACAACTATATCCAAACAAGCTGGACAATACGGATGAAACATGAGAATTCTTAGAAAAATACAATTTCCCAAAATAGAATCAGGAAGAATAAAAAAAACCTGAATAGGCCAATAACAACAGATGAAATAGAAGCAATAATAAAAAAATTCCCACCAAACAAAAGCCAAGGACCAGACAGCTTCATAGCGGGATTTTATCAAATATTCAAAGAACTAACACCTATACTCCTCAGTCTATTTCAGAAACTCCAAGAGAAAGGAACAATCCCAAACTCTTTTTATGAGGCCAGCATTATCCTAATTCCAAAACCAGATCAAGACACTACAAAGAAATTTACAGGCCAATATCCCTGATGAACAAAGATGCTAAAATCTAACAAAATTTAGCAAATCACATACAGCAATACACTAAACAGATCATACACCACAATTATTCCAAGGATGCAAGACTGATACAAAATTTACAAATCTATTGACGAGATACATCACATAAACAAATTGAAAGACAAAAGTCAAGTGATCGTAATGACATATGCAGAAAAAAATATTCGACAAAATCCAATACCCATTTTTGATAAAAATTCTCGGCAAAGTGGGAAGCATATCTCAACATGACAAAAGCCATATAAGACAAACATACAGCCAATATCATACTCAATGAGCAAAAACTAAAATCATTTCCTCTAAGAATAGGAACAAGACAGTGATGCCCACTCTCAACACTCCTGTTCGACATAGTACTGAAAGTGCTAGCCATTCTGATCAGACAAGAAGAAATAAAAGGGATCCAAATTGGAAAAGAAGAAGTAATACTGTCATTATGTGCAGGTGACATACCGTATTTGCCGGCGTATAAGACGATTTTTTGGCCCTGAAAAATATGCCTCCAAGTGGGGGGGGGGGGGGGTAGTCTTATACAGCGAGTATATAACAAACTCTGTATTTTGAGTGGAAATGTTAGGGGGTCGTCTTATATGCCCAGTCGTCTTATACGCTGGCAAATACGTTATTTTCAGGGCCAAAAAATCATCTTATACACTGGCAAATACGGTAATATTGTACATAGAAAAACCCAATGACTCCATAAAAAACTACTAGATTTAATAAATGAATTTGGCATTATAGCAGGATACACAATTAACACATAGGAATCTATGGCTTTGTTATACACCAATAATGAACTCACAGACAGAGAAACAAACAAACAAAAACCCAATTTATCATTGCAACAACAACAAAAAATTAAGGTACTAGGGATAAACCTATCCTGAGGTCCTGAACCTAACTCCCCTATACCTGGGTTCCTGGACATTAAAGAGAAAAAATCAACATGATATAGAAAAATGTTAGTTACATGCAAACAAGTGGTTTGAATAAGATGGAACTTGGAGACATTCTGGAAGATAGGTCTAGGCAAAGTATCGAAAATTAGGTACAGCAGTCTGGTAGGGTTAACTAAGGAAAAGATCTGCATTCAGAAATATAGAACATTGAAAAAAAGAGACAGAGGAAGACATAAAGAAATGGAAGAATATACCATGTTTATGGATTGGTAGAATCAACATAATTAAAATGTCCCTATTCCCCAAAGCAATCTGTAAAGTCAATGCAATCCCCATTAAGATAACAGAATATTTCATAGACCTAGAACAAACTCTCCAAAAATTCATATGGAATAAAAAAAAAACAACCCGAATAACTACAGCAATCTTGAGGAAGAACAATGTTGGAGGGATCACAATACCAATTAGCAAGCTATACTACAAAGCCACTATTGTCAAAACTACCTGGTACTAACACAAGAACAGACATATGACCAATAGAACAGAACAGAGAACCCAAAAATCGACTCAAGCATTATGCTCAATTAATATTTTCCAGAGCATACAATGGAGTCAAGACAGTCTCTTCAAAAAATGGTGTTGGTAAAATTGGACAGATACATGCAAAAAAATGAAACTAGACCAGCATCTTACACCATACACAAAAACAAACTCAAAATAGACAGAGGACTTAAATGTAAGACAGGAAACCATAAAAATCTTAGAAGCCATAGACAGCAAAATAGACATTTATTGTAGCAATATCTGTACTGATACAGCTCCTAGTGCAATGGAAACTAAGGAGAAAATAAGCAAATGGAGCTATATCAAAATAAAAAGTTTCTGCACAGCAAAAGAAACCATAAAAAAAAAAACCCACAACAACTAGGAAGCATGGGAGAATGTATTTGCCAATGTTATCATTGATAAGTGTTTAATCTTTAAAATTTACAGGGAACTCACAACTTAACAAAAGGAAGGTAAACAATCCAATAAAAAAAAAATGGGCCAAGGATTTAAATAGTTTTTGAAAAAGGACTACAGAAGGCCAAGAGACATGAAAACATGGTCAACGTCACTAATTATCTGAGAGATGCAAATCAAAACAACAATGCAGTACCATCTCACACCTGTCAGAATGGCTATCATCAACAAATCAACAAAGGACAAGTGTTGGTAAGGATGCAGAGAAAAAGGAACCCTTGTGCATTGCTGGTGGGAATGCAGACTGGTGCAGCCATTGTGGAGAACAGTATGGAGTTTCCTAAAAAAATTAAAAATGGAACTCACATTTGACTCACTGATCTCACTTCTAGGAATATATCTCTCAGTTTATTTATGTGGTACATCACATTTATTGATTTGCAGATATTGTAACATCCTTGCATCCCCAGCATAAGTCCCACTTGGTCATGGTGTAAGATCTTTCTAATGTAATGCTGGATTTGATTTGCTAGGATTTTGTTGAGGATTTTGGTGTCTATGATCAAGAGGGAGATTGTCCTGTAATTCTCTTCCTTCGTATTGTCTTTATCTAGTTTGGGGATTAGGGTAATGCTGGCTTCATAGAAAGAGCTTGGAAGTGTTCCTTCCTCTTGACTTTTTTGGAGCAGTCTGAAGAAGATAGGTTTTATTTCTTCTTTGAATGTTTGATAAAATCCCACTGTGAAGCTGTCTGATCCAGGGCTTTTGTTTATTGGAAGGTTTTTTGTTTTGTTTTTTAATTACTGCTTCAATTTCCTTCATAGATATTGGCCTAATTAGGTTTTTTATTCCACCTTGCTGTATTTTGGAAGGTCATATTTTTCCTAGGAATATGTCAATTTCTTCTAGGTTGACCAGTTTGTTGGAATAGAGTTGCTCTTAATATTTTTTATGATTAGTATTTCTGTGGGGTCTGTTGTTATTTTGCCTCTTTTATTTCTGATTTTGTTTACTTGGGTCCTCTCTTTGTTTCTTGGTGAGCCTGGTTAGAGGTTCATCAATCTTTTTATCCTTTCAAAGAGTGTTCTGGGTTTCATTGGAGATATATATATATATCCAATGAAATATATATATATTTGGTCTCTATGTCATTTATTTCCACTCTGATCTTTATTATTTCCTTCCTTCTGCTCACTCTGGGATTTTCTTGTTGCTCTCTCTCTAATTCTTCAAGTAGCAGAGTTGCATGGTTTATTATCAGTTTTTCTAAAAAAAATTTTTTTTTTTGAGGTAGGCCTGTAATGCTATGAAATTCCTTCTAAGGACTGCTTTTACTGTGTCCCCAAAATTTTGGATTGTTGTGTTTTTATTGTCATTTGTTACCAGGGTGGTTCCCCCTCTCCCTTTATTTCTTCTTTGATCTCTTTGTAACCCACTCATTGTTTAAAAGTATGCTATTCATCCTCCAAGCCAGTGGTTCCCAAACTTGTCTGCACCTTGGAATCAATGGAGCTTTGACAACTACTATGCCTTTGTTCCACCCTAGAGATTGAGATGCACTAGTAATTGCACTGGGGTGTGGCCTGTGGCTTTGGAAATTTTAATAGATCCCTAAATTATTCAATTATCTAGCCAAGTTTGGGAACCAATGCCCAAGTGTTTGAATTTTTGTGATTGTTTTTATTGTAGTTGATTTGTAATTTTATGCCATTGTGATCTGAAAAGATGCTTGATATGATTTCTATCATCTTGAATTTGGAGAGACTTTGCCTGTGTCCCACGATGTGGTCTATATTTGATAATGTCCCATGTGCGCTTGAGAAGAATGTACATTCTGTAGTTTGGGGGTGGAATATTCTAAAGATGTTAAGTCCATCTGATCTAGTGAGTTGTTTAGCATTGCTGTTTTTTTTGTTTTGTTTTTTTTGCTAATTTTTTGTCTAGAGGATTTATCCAGCGATGTTAATGGTGTATTAAAGTCTCCTACTATCAATGTATTGCTGTCAATTTCTCCCCTGATATCTTTCAGAAGTTTTTTTTTTTTTTTTAATGTATTTGGGTGCTCCTGTATTGGGTACATATATGTTTAGCAGAGTTATATGCTCTTGTTGAACCGATCCCTTTAGAATTATGAAGTGGCCCTTTTTATCTCTTGTATGGTCTTTATTCTGAGGTCTATTTTGTCAGATATAAGTATTGCTACTCTGGCTTTTTTTCATTTCCATTTGCCTAATAAATATTTTTTTATCCCTTCACTTTCAGTCTGTGTGAGTCCACTGTTCTGAGGTGGGTCTCCTGTAGACAGCACATAGATGGGTCATTCTTATCCATTCAGACACTTAATGTCTTTTGAATGCAGCATTTAATCCATTTATATTTAATGTTATTATTGATAGGTACTTCTCTGTAGGCATTTCTGTAGGCATTCTGCCTGTGTTCCTTCCTCCCTTTCTATTCTTTCTTCAGCATTCCCTTTAGCATTTCTTGCATTTCTAGCTTGGTAGTGATAAACTACCTTAGGTTTTTTGTTGCTTTTTGTCTGTGAATCTCCTGATTTCCCCTTAAATTTTGATTGATAAATCTTGCTGGATAGCATATTCTTGCATTCCGTCATTTGCTTTGCATCACTTTGTATACTTCATTCCATTCCCTTCTAGCTTTGTGTGTTTCTGTTGAGAAATCATTTGATAATCTGATGGGGGATCCTTTGTAGGTAACTCTCTGTCTCTGTCTTGCAGCCTTTAAGTTTCTTTCTCTGTCGTTAACAGTTGCCATTGTAATTATGACGTGGGTTGGTGTGGGTCTTTTGGGATTCCCATTTCCTTGGGACTCTGTACTTGTGTGACTTTTTTCTTCCCCATATCAGGGAAGTTTTCTGTCATTATTTATTCAAATAGATTCCCTAATCCTTGCTGCTCTTCTTATCCTTTTGTAACTCCTACCCTGTTTCCCCGAAAATAAGACAGTGTCTTATATTAATTTTTGCTCCCAAAGTTGCACCAGGTCTTATTTTCAGGGGATGTATTGTTTCCATGAAGTAGGTCTTATCTTCGGAGGATGTCTTATTTTTGACGAAACACAGTATTATATGTATGTTACTTCATTTTGTGTTGTCCCAAAGCTGCCTTAGGCTCTCCTGCTTTTTAATTTTTTTCCTCCTGTTGGTGTTCAGTTGAACAGTTGGTGTTCAACTAGTCTACAGCTGAAATCTTTCATAGCATTTTTTATTATAGCTATATCACTTTCGATTTCTGGTTAAGTTGTTGATTTTGTCATCCACCAGATTTATGAACTGTATGACCATTACGCTGAATTCTCTCCCTGTCACACAGCATGCCTGTTTCATTTATTTCCTTTCTTGTCGATTCCTCTTTTTCTTTCCTCTGGGGATTGTTTTGTTGTCTCCCCATTCTAACTATCACTAGAAGGTCCTAATGCCGAGTTGTGGGGGCCTGAGGTATGTGCAGTTGGAGCATCATGCCACCTGAATGTCAATGAAGAGCTCTGACACCAAGGTGTGTGGCTGCCAAGGGTTAGTGGGAGCCACACACAGCGAGAATCAGAGTCACCAGCGCTCAGTGCAGCCTCATGTGTGCACCTACAATTAGGGACCAAACATGTGTCATGCTGATAAAAAAAAAAAAAAGTCCCCGCAAACATGTGCTTGCAATCAGAGTCCCCTAGCACACATCAGGAATCAGAGACTGCGTGTGAATACTCTGATAATCTAGTATTGGGAGTCTCTGTTGCTTGGTGTGGTTCTTGCACTGAGAATCGAGAGCTCAATGTGCCTGTGTGCCAAGAATTGGAGTCATAGGAGCCCAGAGTGAGTGCTCTGAGAATCAAGGATCGCATGCACACATAATGAGAAAGAGAGTGCCGTGTGTGCCAAGAGTCAAGTCACTGGTGCTTATTGCTAACTCTCATGTGGAGAATTAGGGTCCCCAGTCTGCTTGGGGGGCCGGGTTGCACAGTTGCGCTATGTAGGGGAGAGGCTCACTCTTGCGCCATGGGAAACAAGACTCCTGTGTATGCGCTGAGTCAAAATCAGGGAGCATAGCCACCCACTGTCGGCAAGAGAACCAATCCTGTGCCATAGGAAACAGACTCCTATGTGTGCACAAGTCCAGAGTCGAAGTTAATTCACACAGCCACCCTGTTTTGGCAGGAGGCCTGCTCACATTGAGTGGGTCTAGCAGATCCTATGTTGCTGCAGCAGGCCAGCAGGTGGGCTCTGAGACTTACAGGTATCTGTGGCCAGTATGTCTGGAGTCTTGGTGTCCATGGCTCTGCAGTTGTGGTCGCAAGTCTTGGTCCCAAGTGGTTGTAAGGTCACGGCTTGTGTCTGAGACCAGACTGGGTGTTGGGTTAGGCTAGGAGATTGGGTGTTGGTGAGGCTAGGATCCAAGTCACAAACAGTCCTGTTCTTCAAGATGGTGTGGTCTCTGTGCCCATGCTGGCCGCCCCAGTGTGTCCATGGTGGCAGTGGGATTTTGCAATCCAAGACTGCCCAGTCTGGCAGCCCCATGGAAGACACGCAGGATCTAACTGTCCCTAGCTCTCTCACACCACCTCCCCCCCGCCACACACACACACACACACACACACACACACACTCCTCTATTGCTCCCTCACTCTCTCACACATTCTCCGTCCCTGCTTTATTGCAGATCGCCATCTTTTTTTCAGTGCCTCTGAATATTTAATCATATATTGTATGTTCCTGCTAAAAGCATTGCTCAGGCATATCAAACTAGATCCGTGCCAATTTAACACCTTTTTTCAATACAAATTTGTTCTCCCTTCTACATCCCATCTGTTGTATAACATTCAAATCTGATATTCTTTCAAGATATGCCTGCAGCTAACACATCTCTATCCAATTGCTCATTTATTTTTACTATTTCTATTTATAAGATGTTCCCCAAATTTGATCTTCCACTCACTGCCAATATTTTAGTTCAGGCCTTCATTATTTTCACTTGGATTACTGCAATAACCTGGTCTCTGGGTACCCAGTTTCTATTTCTAATACGTTGTCTATCCTTGCTCATAAAACCATTTTCTAAAACATAAATTTAATCACCTCACTTGACTTGTTAAAAGTAAATTGGCTATGAGCCAAAACCGGTTTGGCTCAGTGGATAGAGCGTCAGCCTACAGACTGAAAGGTCCCAGCTTCAATTCTGGTCAAGGGCATGTACCTTGGTTGTGGGCACATCCCCAGCAGGAGGCAGCTGATCGATGTTTCTAACTATCTCTCTCCCTTCCTCTCTATTAAAAAAAAAAAAAAAAAAAATCAATAAAATATTTAAAAAAAGAAAGAAAATTGGCTATTAAAAAATCCTTAAAAAGTGAAAATAATTAAATGACACAAAAATAAAAAGCAACTTATTTCTTAACAATATGATTTAAAAATATATGGAAATGACTGGATAATAAAAGTGATAATGTTTCTCAAAACATTTTGTGTGTGTGTTTTTATTTTAATGTAAAAGCATTTAATTCTAAATCAAATCACTTTCACAACAGTGAAAATTAGCAACTAGTCAAGGTGTGCCACTGTACATGGTATCCTTTTCTGTCTGTGGCTGGGACCTGGTCCTGATCCATACAGGCAGCAGAAATAGGAGTAGAGACTAAGAACATAGAAAACAGACACAAAAGAAAGGAAAACTGCCTTGACTAGGGGCAAGGTGGTGAGCCTGCAGAGGGGTGATGGGAAGGGGGCTCTCTTTCAGGGCTGGGCCAGCAGTCCAAAATCGACTTTCCTGCCCCAGGTCCTAGCAGAGGATGCGTGGGGACCTATAAGGTTAAAATTAAAGGGTAGGTAGCCATCGTGGCTTTGCTAATTGGTTCCTAGGATACCTTTCTTGGTAGAGCTTATCTGGGCTCACTTCCTTTGATTCCAGTGATTATAGCTTTTTAAATCCTCACCTGTGGATAGGTTTTTAATGATTTTAAAGATAAAGGGTGAGAGAGGGAAATATTGATGTTAGAGAGAAACATCAATTTTTCTCTCATACACATCCTCACCAGGTATCGAACTTGCAACCTGGGTATATGCTCTAAGTGGGAATCAAACCTGAAACCTTTGGATCTACAGGATGACACTCCAACCCAGCCACCCAGCCAGGCCTCTGAAAATGTTTTTAAAAAGGGTAATAAACCATGCAATAAAAGTTATATTAATTATATAGTACTTGATTCATCATAGTCAGAGCTATAATGCTTGGCACAGGGTTAATTATAGCTCGTGCAATAAATATGAATGAATGAACTGGACAAACTATTTCATTATTCCCTCAACATAATCTGTTGTTTAATTAAATGAAGGGTCAGGTGATAATTTTGTAATCATATTTGATAAGAGTTTTTAGTAATTTTAATATTTCTTTAAAAGAAAGAAAGAAAGAAAGAAGATACTGAAACAGGAGCCTTACCTTGCAAATACCCTGTCCTTATTTGCTTTTTCTTTGCCATACTGAACTGACTGGACTTCAGTTCTCCCACTGAAATACATAAATATGCACAATAAAATATTGAAGAGAATTCTAAAATAACACACAACATGATCATATTACAATATCTTAAGAGACAAGGTATTTCTAGCAGGGAAAAGAAAGCAAAGGATAAGACTTAATGACTGGCCTACATTCTAGTTCTGAATGTATGAACCTTAATTAAGTCCTCCCACTAATCAACACAAATGTGATCCACAGACACTTCCTTATTTGGGAGTAAATGTGAAAGAAATAATTTTGCATGAGAGGAATTCCTTCTCTGGCAGGCCCTGTAAAAGTACCCCCTTTAGACTGAGTAGGCTGTTGTGTCTCAGCTCATCTAAGCCCTGCCCTTACCCTAGAGGCCTGTGGTTAGTTGGTGTCTCTACTACTATGTAATGAAGGGCCTGAAACATGGACATCTCTAAGAACAGCTCTTTCCTTAGACAAGCTTTTCCTCCTTTTCTATTGGTAATGGTTACAAATAGAAAGACTGGTTACATTGTGGTCAAGGAAAGAACTTGTATGCATATATGCATAACCCATGGACACAGACAACAGGGGGTTGAAGGCCTGGGGCAGGGGCAGGGGCAGGCTAAGATTGGGGAAGGGGGAGGACCTATGTAATACTTTCAACAATAAAGATTAAAAAAAAAAAAAAAGACTGGTTACATCCTCATATCCTTTCATGTCTACACACAAAAAATTCCAAATTTTTGTATATAGAAAGGAACTAAGAACAGAGTTATGATTTGGAGTTGAGCAGTATAGAATATTTTTCTTGAAGCTGATTTGCCTAGCAAGTACACTGTTTATGCACAGGAATTGACTCTCCATTGTGATACTCTAATGTTTAAAGACCAAATTTGTTAATAAAAACTTGGTTCTCAGAGAATTTGGTTACTTGACACATCACATTTAACTGTGGATGTACATAAATGTCTAATTTATCAAATATAAACATTTACATATGCAGATAACTAATACACATAAAAGCAGCCATATGGGTTTCCAAAGCTAAGCAAATAATTTTAAGATCATCTTTCATAGGTGAGTATAGCTAAATGTAAATAGAATGTCATGTCTGTTGAAGCTTTAATGGAAATGTTAGAAATGTTACTATGATTTTTAAATTTATATAAGTTGAAGTTTAAGAAATTATATTTCCTTTAAGAAGAGATTGAACTTGCAACCTTTAAGAAGAAAATATAATTTCTTAAACTTTAACTTGTCTAAATTTCAAGGAGCAGGCTAAGCCATTAGTCGGATATCCTTAGCACTGCTGTGTTGAAGGGAGTGGAGGAGCTGCCACCACCATCGCTGCTCTTGCCAGCAGTGAGCCTGGCTTCTGGCTGAGTGGTGTGTCCCCATGTGAGAGTGCATTGACCACCAGGGGGCTGCTCCTGAATTGAGCTTTTGCCCCCTAGTCATGGCACATAGCAACCGGTTGTTCCATTTTTCATCAATTTGCATATTAGCCTTTTATTATATAGGACTAGAGGCCCAGTGCATAAAAATTTATTCATTGGAGTGTCGGGGGGTGTCCCCTCAGTACCGGCGATCAGGAGAAGGTGATGCCCCATCACATCCCTGCTGATGCCACTGCCAGCAGCGCAAGCCTCGGCCAGCCATGGTTACCTAACCCTGGGGCAACCCTTGGCAGCTGGGCAGCCACAATCTGAGGCTTGCCTGCATCTTGAGTTGGCCTTGGGCAGCCGACAACCAAGGCTTGCCTGCGCCTCAGGCATTGGCTAGGGAGCTGCCACCTGAAGCTTGCCTGCACCTCGGGCCAGCCCTGAGCGCCTGAGGGGAACTCCAGAGGCAGGTGTGTGGTGTGGACCCAGCCTTTCTGCATGCATGTCACCCCGGTATGGTTGAGGGAACAGGGTGTTGCCATCTTGTGGCTGTGGGTACCACCATCTTTGAGGGTGTGACAGTCAATTAGCATATTCCCATCATTGGCTGTGGACACCACCATCTTAGAAACAGTGTGAGGGTCAATTAGCATATTCCCTCTTTATTAGATAGGATACTTAAGAGTTCAGGAATTAGTTCTATATTAAAAGGGTTTAATCTTCATTCTTAGTTCTTTTTGCCAGTTACTCCTTGATTCATTTTAATTATTTATTTAATTTTATTAATTTTAGAGAGAGAAGAGAGGAAGAGAGGTAGGGAGAAAAACATAAATTTATTGTTCCATTTATTTATATATTCATTGGTTGATTTTGGTATATACTCTGACCAGGGATTGAACCCACAACCTTGGCATATTGGGATAACACTCTAACTAACCTATCCAGCCAGGGCCAGTTCATGAGCTATTTTTTGTTAATCCTCACCAGAGGATAAATTTTTCCATTGATTTTTTTTTTTAGAGAGAGTGGAAGGGAGGGACAAGACACAGAGAGAAAAATTAATGTGAGAGAGACACATTGATTGATTGTCTCCTACACATGCCACTACCAGGATGGGGATGGAACCTACAACTGAGGTAGGTGCCCTTGACTGGAAAGTGAACCTGAAGGCTGAAGCTCTATCCACTGAGTTAAACCAGCTAGGGTTCATGAGCTATTTTAATTTACCTCTTGAATAGCTCAATTTTACTATTAAATGTATTTTCAAAGTATATTTTTATTGATTTCAGAGAGGAAGGGACGGGAAGAGATAGAAACATCAATGATGAGAGAGAATCATTGATTGGCTGCCTCCTGCAAGACCCCTACTGGGATAGAGCCCCAAACTGGGACACTCTATCACTGAGCCATGCTGGCTGGCACCATTAAACATTTTTTAAAAATGGGTTCTGAAATGTTATATTCTGTGAGGATTTTTATTTTTGTTAATATCTAAATTTCAATGGCAACCTTGCTAAGTAAAATATTTGTTTTGGTCATGTTTTCCCCCTTTCAGCCATGGTAGATAAGTCTGAAAAAAAGTTTCTGCATGCCCCCCATTGGAGACCAGCCTGCAACCTGGACATATGCCCTGAGTGGGAATTAAACCTGTGACCACTTGGTGCATAGGACAATGCTCAACAACTGAAACATAATAGCTAGGGCTGAATAAAAGCTTTGTTGTTCAATATTTAAAAACTAGAGGCCCAGAGCATGAAATTCGTGAATGTGTGTGGGGGTGTGTGTCCCTTAACACAGACTGCAGCCTCTCCAATCTGGGACATCCCCCTCACAATAGAGGCCTGCTAGTTCCCAACTGCTCGCCTGCCTGCTTTCCTGATTGTTCCTAACCACTTCTGCCTGCCAGCCTGATCACCCCCTAACCACTCCTCTGCCAGCCTGATTGCCCCTAACTGCCCTCCTCTACAGGCCTGGTCCCCCACAATTGCTCTCCCCTGAAGGCCTGATCCCTTACAACTGCCCTCCCCTGCTGGCCATCTTGTGGCGGCCATCTTATGTCCACTGGGGATTGCCATCTTTGACCACACAGGGGCAGCCATTTTGTGTGTTGAAGTGATGGTCAATTAGCATATTACTCTTTTATTAGATAGGATATTGAATCCAAACTGATAAATCTCTAGTGAGAATATTCAGGAAGAAAAGAGAAGAAACATTTTATCAATATCAAGAATGACAGAAATGACATTCCTACAGATTCTAGAGATATAAATATAATAGGGAAATATTATAAATTTTATATAAAAAAGTTCAACAACTTAGATGAAATAGAAAATTTCTTGAAAAACACCTACTAATGCTTGTTCAGGAAGAGAAATCCTGAATTGCTCTATAGCTAATAAAGAATTTTCATGTGTAGTTCAAAAGTTTCCTGTAAATAAAACTTCTGCCCTACATGGATCAGTAAATTCTATTAAACATTTCAAAAAGAAAATAATACCATTACCACAGAAAGTCTTCTAGAAAGTTGAAAATGAGGAAATATTAGTACCTCCCAATTTATTTTCCCCCCAACTCATTTAATGAGTCCAAAAACCTAACACCAAAATCTGACAATGACATTATTAGAAAACTACAAAATAATATCCTTCATGAACATGAATGAGAAATTCTAAATAAAACTTTAGCAAAGTGAATAAAATAAAAAAAGGGTAAAAGATGATGACAAAGTAAGGTTTATCAGTGGAAAGCAGGGAAAGTTTAAGACATGAAAAATCAATGTCACTCATCATATAAAGAAACTTTTTTTAAAAAAAAGCTTTGCTTCTAAAAGAAAAGTAATAAAATAAAAATAAAAACAACAACAACAAAAAAAAACTAAGTTGGAGGACTAATACTACTGATTTTAAAACTTATTAGATATAAGACAAAAAATAAGACTATAAAAATCTGAATTATTGATTTTCAACCAAGGTGCAAAAGCCAAGTCAATGGAAAAACGGACAATCTTTTCAATAAATTGTGCTGGGAGAACTGGATGTCCATATGCAATAACAAAAACGAACAAAACCCTGACAAAATCAATCCATATTTCCCACCATATACAAAAATTATTTCAAATGAATCAGATACCTAAATGTTAAGAGCTAAAACTACAAGACACATAGAAGAAAACAGGAATGAATCTTTGTCACCTGGGTTTAGGCAAAGATTTCTTATATATGAAATCAAAACAAAAATCAAAAAAAAAAATTGTCAATTTGAACTTAATCAAAATTATGGTTTTCAAAAGACTAGTAAAATGAAAAGATAACAACGAATGTTAATGAGAATATACTGAGTGGAAATCTCATACATTGCTGGTGGGTACATACAATGGTACAAACTCCTTAAAAAAAAAATGACTGGCAGTTTTTTCAAAGTTAAATATTTACCACATGATCTGGGCATTCCACTCTTAGGTATTTAATCAAGGGAAATTGAAGTAAACCTTTCACATGAATGTTCACAGTAGCTTTATTAATAGCCCAAACTTGGAAACAACCCAAATGGGGAAACAAACCATTATATATCCATAATCAAGTGAATGGATAAAAAAAATTATAGTATATCTATACAATGGAATACTACTCTACAATAAAAAGAAATGAGCCATCAATACATGTAACAACACAGATACATTTTAGAATATCTATGCTTAGTAAAAGAAACCAGACTAAAATACAAACATGCAAAATACATGCTTAAACTGATATAAAACCTTAAAAAAACATTTACATATATTTACATATAAAATATATTGTTGGTTTCATTGGGATATAAAAGAGTGGAAGAAATGAATTATAAGAGGTTTGGGAAAACATTTTGGGTAGATATACTTTGATCGTGAGTGGTGATGGATTAATGGATATGTATCTCCAAATATCAATTTTAAAACTTTAAATACAGTAGTTTACTGTATATCAATTACATCTTAATAAAGCTGTTTAGAAATGCAAAAATTGCTAGTAATAGTCCCACATTCCCCTAAGGGCAGTAATAGGCTGAAGGGCAGGTGTTGTTCTTCTCCCCACCAATATTTTCTTTTTAAAAACTAATTTCTTTAGCTTCTTCATTAAAAAAAAAAAAAATCAATATCCATGTAGAAATTTCATTGTTTCAGTGAAGATTTTTCTCCAAACTGTTTAAACTCTCTTTTGTATTTATAGTCATTATGATTAGATTTTGTTTGCTGTGGTATAGTTTGGATAAATTCCTTGATTTTTTTTCTCACCTGAGACCTGTTTGAATTATAATAGTGGAAGGCTGTTTACTAGAATCTATTCATTTCTTTGCTGCTAAGTAAAATTAGTGTGCATTATTTATATTTATACGAGGCCCATGCACAAAATTCATGCAAGAGTAGGCCTTCCTTCCCCCAGCTGCTGGCACCGGCTTCCCTCTGGTACCTGGGACCTGGACTTCCCTTGCAGCCCTGGCTTTGTGTGGAAGGTTGTCCGGTCTAATTAGCATTTTATGCTTTTATTATTATAGATTGTATTTTCAAGGACAGAGGAAGATTAAAGATAAGTATAGTCCTTATACAATAACTCTGGGGTTGCTTAATTAGGAATTAAGTTTATTGAGACCATTATGGTTAGTACTGCTCTTTCATTAGAGATTTCTTTTGTCTTTGCTGCAGAATAGTACCAATATATAATGTTTAGTAAAATTTTCCTTGACATTCACCTTTGATCTAACACTCATTCTCTCTATTTACCTTTGAATTTGCAAGTACCACTGCCTTAGTTTGTCCAATATTGCTTTTAGGAAGGTGAGCTAGGAGTTCAACATGACACCAAGCTACTTAAAAATCTGCTGTGCCTGAAAAAATAAAAAGTTTTTTTTATTGATTTTAAAGAGGGAGAAAGAGAGGGAAACATTGATCAGTTGCCTCCTGCACGGCCTCCTATTGGGCATCGAGCCTGCAACCCAGGCAGGTGCCCTGACCTTTTGGAGCATGAACAATGTTAAAATTTTCCCAATTCTGTTTGTGTTGCTACTGAATCTTTTGCGGGAGGGGAAGGCATGCATTTAAAATAAAATAACCTGTTAGAGGCCTTATGCTGTTATTTTTTTCTAATTAGCTATCCCCCAAAGATTGTTGCCTTCAAGAAAAAAATAAAATCTATCACAAATAAAAAATACAACAACATTAGGAAACTTTTCAGTATTAAATCTGACTTTGTGTAACAGCTGTTTTGAACTCTTTACAATAAAGGGTTTGAGAACTCAGACATAAAATAAGCCAAGTATTAGTATGCTTATGCAGAAAACAGCCAAAAAATTCATGGTGTCTTGGAACAAAGAAGTTTTCTTGTAAATGTTTAATAAAAACACAATAGAAATTATAACAGTTCTAGAATATAAATAATTAAATATCATTGACTTACTATAGGAACTAATGAAATGGAAGTCAAAGAAACAGGTTTCTCACAAGAACCTACAGAACTTTTTGTTGATATAGTCATTGAGATTTTGATTTTGTAGGTATCTATGAGTAACAACAATTCTATGGTTCAATAAACTATACTTTTAATTTAAAGGGAGGAAAAATTTAGCAACGCAGCATTAATGCAAAAGCAATACTTACCAGTACCGGAATTTTGAACCCAATGTAAAATAATGTGCAAAAAAATTCTTTTGAGGTGGAAGTGGTCTGTCCAAACGGAAGAATGTGTGATGTTCTACACATGCTTTCCACAAATTTTTGCATGCTCTATAGTTCATCATATTAAATCCCAATAAGGTTTCTCTGGATTCATGCTGTAATAAATTAAAAAAAAGAAAAAAGAAAAAAGAAAGAAAATACCAGGAATATATCAAGATCTTATGCTCCATTTACTTTTTATAGGTAAACTAGAACCTGGTACAGAAAATTCGTGCTCAGGGGGGTAAAGTGGGTCTCCTCAGCCCAGCCTGCACCCTCGATAATAAAGGAACCCTTGAGGGATGTCTGACTGCCAATACCAGGGATTGGGCCTAAACCAGCAGTCGGACATCCCCCTCACAATCCTGGACCACTGGCTCCTAATCGCTCACCTGCCTGCCTGCCTGGTCACACCGAACTGCCCCCTCCCTCCTCTCCCCCCCGCAGGCCTGATCACCCCTCACTGCTTCTGCGTGCCAGCCTGATTGCCCCTAACTGACCCCAGTGCCAGCCAGGTCACCCCCAACTGCCCCCCCCCCCCCCACCGGCCTGGTGGCTCCCAACTGCCCCCTTCTGCAGGCCTGGTCACTCCTAACTACCCGCCCCCCAATCTGGTTGCCCCCATTACCCCCCTTGCTGGCCTGGTTGATGATCCTCACAGCCCACCCCGCTGGCCTGGTCACCCCATGCAGCCTGCTGTTCAGTCATTTGGCTGTCCCTCACTAACCCCCCTGCCAGCCTGGTTGTTCCACACAGCCTGCTTGTTCAGTCGTTTAGTCATCCCTCACTAACCCCACTGCCAGCCTGGTCATAGGCAGCCATCTTGTGAGGGTGTGATGGTAAATTTGCATATTACCTCTTTATTATATAGGATATATGCCTTTCTACCAGCAGTGTGGTCCCACATACCACTGATTTATCAATCTTTTCATTACACTATTCTGATGGATATGAAGAAGTATCCCATTTTTGTTATTTGTCCTTCCCTGATGATTAGTGAAGTTCAACATCTTTTCATGTTACTGGCCATGTGGATATCCTAATTTCTGCAATGTCTGTTCAAACCACTATTATGTTTTTAGATTAGATTGGCTATACAACCTAGGATGCAGTGTGTGTGTGTGTGTGTGTGTGTACTACATACATATTCTGTGATACTTCACTCTCCTAATGATGTCTTTTGATGAATAGTTATTAATTTTGACATAGTTCAAGTTATTATTGAGTTTTTCTTTTCAGGTAGTTTTGCTTCTCTGTCCTGTTAAAGAACTCTTTGCCCATCAAAAAGTCAGAAAGATATTTTTTCATAACTAAAATACAGAAAAATGTCCAGATTTAAATATTAAATTACTGTTAGAAGATAATATGCTTACAATATCACTTCTAGAAGATCAAAGAATTCTTAATTATGCTTAAGGGTTGCTTTGCATGAACTACATAGTTACATATTATACCACATACCACATATAATGAAAAATGACAGAGAATGTCTCAGAATATGACTGCAGTAACTGTTCTGTGCTCCTTCTTTTGACACTCAACTTCAAAAAGTATATATGTGATTCTGACATTCTTCCAATTGTATTTGAAATGTAACAAACTTTCCCACAATATTGTAAACAACAGATATGCTAAATGTGGTATTGAGAAA
This sequence comes from Vespertilio murinus, assembly GCA_963924515.1. Lineage (NCBI taxonomy): Eukaryota > Metazoa > Chordata > Mammalia > Chiroptera > Vespertilionidae > Vespertilio > Vespertilio murinus. The sequence continues at coordinate 8,328,150 of OZ004711.1, forward strand.
TAGATTATATAAAGTTTGGGTATTTAAAAATAGAGATATTTCAGAGAGAAAACATTAAAAGGCACCATTCTGAAGAGTATGCCTGTCTATAGTCTTTAAACAATTGTTAGTTGACTTTTTGTTACTGATATTACCTGAAGCTAAACACATTCCTAATGATACATTTATTGTATCATTGTATCATTACATGTATTGCTGAGGCAATAGTTGTAAGATACATTATCAGGCACACAGTAAATGTTAGATATTATAAGTATTGTTATGATGAGTAATAACCATAGTACTATAAGAGGAAACAAATTAGAAAAATTGACTTATTTACTGTCTTCTACCTATACATGGTAAAACATTTGTTTGTTCTCCAGTTACCAGATAAGACATCATATTTTATTCCTCTAAACATTTATTGAAACATGTAAAAAATGCTCATAAATAGAATAAATAATAATAGCTACAATATGGAAATGACAAAACTGTTCACTAATGTAAGAATAAATAACTATTTATGGTATATTCATTCAGTAGAATAGCATATAGCAATGGAGCAAACTACTGCTATGTCCAAAAACATGGGTGAACTTCATAATGTTAAGAGAGAAAAAGCAGACAAAAGGAGAACATTCTACAGAATTTCTTTGAAGTTCAAAAATAAACAAACTAATCCATGGTGATACAAATGAGAGTAATGTTTGCATTTTGGAAGGGTTAAGGACTGTAAGTGGGCATCACCTCCATTAGCAATAATACCAGTTTCTGGGGTGGTGGTAATGTTCTACATATTAACATTATATATCATATATTTATTAAGCACTATACTAAATATCTGTATATTTTTCTATTTCAATATAACTATGTTGAAAAAAACTTTATTTCGTGAGCGTAAATGATGAATCATAGTGACTTAGTAGATCACTATCTTCTGATAAAATGCAGCTGATTCAAATACAATTTTAAGATCTTGAATATATTCTACACATACAAAACTATCCTGAAACCTGCATTAATTTGTCAAGATTTCTGAGAAATAATATTTGTCAAAGAATAAGATTCGTCTAATATATAAAATAAAAAAAACTACAAGATTAAATTCTTTCCAACACTACTTTCCATGATAATACAATTGCATTTAACATATAAAAAGGACACTGCCACAACAAAAAGGGAGAAATGAATAATATGTTCATGAACAAGAAATAAAACTAAACACTCAAGTTCACTAAAATAAAATGAGCTTATATATGAAAGGAACTGCTACAGATTTAATAGTAAAAAGAAAAAGAACACATAAAATACTCATTTACTGCCCTCATGAATGGACCTTGGAGACTGATATTAAACATCATGACTGAGGTCAGTTTTTAAGCTTAAAAGATAGCAAAAGGGATAACTAGAAAAACTTTAAATCATAACCATAAAAACACTGGGAAAATAATACACTTTGTCCTAAATTGTGAATTAAGTCAGAAAGCAGTTATCAATTTATACTAATAAAAGGGTAATATGCTAATGAGACCAGGTCGACTGGCCATCTTCCAAATGTCTAACTTCCTTCTAGGCAAAGCCACGGTGGCAGCAGCCAAGGCAGAGGTAGTTAGGGGCAATCAGGCTGTCAGGGAAGCAAGCAATTAGGGGTGTGATCAAGCTGGCAGGAGAGGGCAGGGTGGGGGATCAGACTGGCAGGGGAGGGCAGTTGGGGGCGAGCAGGCTGATAGGGGAGGGCAGTTGAGGGTAATCAGGCAGGCACTGGCTCCTAACCACCGATCCCTGGGATTGGGCTTAAACTGGCAGTTGGACATCCCCCAAGGGGTCTCAGATTGGAGAGGGTACAGGCTGGGCTGAGGGACCCCCCCCCTCTGGTGCACGAATTTTGTGCACCAGGCCTCTAGTAGTATTAATAACATTTTCACTAGCACTAAAAGTTGTTATGAATGACTTCTCATTTCTTAAAGACTTCTTTATATTGATAATTATTAGACCAATACTCACCAACTCTTTTCTAAGTTGAATAAAGAACTGTTTGCACTTAAACGAAATTTTTACAATCTTCAACCTAGGTAAAAAGAAACAGAACTTAAGTATTTAAAATACTGATTAAAGACATAAATATTAGCAAATTAAGAAAATTATTTAAAAAGATCGATAAAATTTATAAACCTCTAGCCAAACTAAGAAAAAAGAGAATACAACACGAGTACTAATATCAGAAGCGAAAGGGTAGACATTACTATAAATTCCACTGATATTAAAAGCATAATAAAAAATACTATAAACAAGTCTATATCCACAAATTTGATAATTTCAATGAAAATGAACCAATTTTTTGAGAAAGACATAATCTGCTAAAATTTATATAGGAAGAAATACTTGACCTAAATGGGCCTATAGGGTAGTCCCCCTTCATTTGCAGGTTATAAACTTCAATACCCCAGTGAATGCCTGAAAATGCATATAATATTGAATTCTACCTCTGAATGTTTTCCCCTATACATACTTTTTCATCTAAAGGAAGCAATTTATGGCTTCTTTTTTTTTAAAAAAATCTATCTATCTATCTATCTATCTATCTATCTAATTGATTTTTTTACAAAGAGGAAGGGAGAGGGATAGAGAGCTAGAAACATTGATGAGAGAGAAAGATCAACCAGCTGCCTCTTGCAACCCTCACTCCCCTCACTGGGGATGTGTCTGCAGCCAATGTACATGCCCTTGACTGGAATTGAACCTGGGACCCCTCAGTCCGCAGACCAACGCTCTATCCATTGAGCCAAACGGGTTTCGGCAACTTATGGCTTCTTTTTGGCATATCCAAGTTGTCAGCATCACTAATTTTTGCACTTTGGGCCATTGGTAAGTAAAATAAGGGTTACTTGAACATAAGTACTAAGATCTGATAACCAAGAAAGATACTAGGTGACTGATGGGCAGGTATTGAATATGCTGAAAAAAGGATGAGTCACAGCCCTGGCTGGATGGAGCTGGACAATTCAAGATTCCATCACCCTACTCAGAACAGCATACAATTTAAAATTTAGGAATTGTTTATTTCTAGAATTTTCCATTTGACATTTTTAGTCCATGGATAACTGAAACTGTGGAAAGCAAACTGCAGATAAGACATTACTGTAGATATTAGATATTAAAGGAATTTTTAAAAAGTTATCAGACCCACATGTATTCACTAGTGAAGTATACCAAACATTTAAATATTATACCAATTCTTTATAATCCCCTTCCGAGTATAGAATCAAAGGGAATACTTCCAAGGCCATTTTATGAATTATCCTAATACCCAAACTAGACAAAGACCTTACAAGAAAACTATAAAACAGCATCTCTCATAACCATAAATTTTAAAAAATCCTTAATAAAATAGTATCATATGAGCCGAAACCGGTTTGGCTTAGTGGATAGAGCGTCAGCCTACGGACTGAAAGGTCCCAGGTTCGATTCCGGTCAAGGCATGTACCTTGGTTGTGGGCACGTCCCCAGTAGGGGAGTATGCAAGAGGCAGCTGGTCGATGTTTCTCTCTCATCGATGTTTCTAACTCTCTGTTCCTCTCTGTAAAAAATCAATAAAAAATATTTTTTTAAAAATAGTCATATGAAATCTAACAATTCCAGGTGGGATTTATCCCAGAAATGCAAGCCTTTTGAAAATCAATATAAACAAATACTTCAAACGACTAAAAGACAAAAAAAAAAAAAAATTACATGATCACATCAATACATTCAGAATAAGCATCTGACAAAATACAATGCCTAATCATGATTAAAAGCCCTCAGTAAAGTAGGAATAGAGGAAAACTTTCTCAACTTCATACTTTCTAACTTGCAGCTAACATACTTAATGGTATGAAATTAGTGTTCCATCTAAGATCAGGTAAAATGTAGGGATATCCCCTTTAACCACTCCTCTTTAATAAGGCAAAGAAATGGAAACAAAAGATACACTGATTGAAAAGGATCACATAAAACTGTCTTTGTTCACAGATGACATTAACTGTCTATGTAGAACATCCAAAAGAATCAAACAAAAACCTCCTGGAACTAATAAATGATGATAGTAAAGCTGTAGGGTACACAGTTAATATACAAAAGTCCACTGCTTTCCTCTACAGCCACAATAACCAAGTGAAATTTGAAATTAAAAACATTTAGCACTCCCCAAAATGAAATACTTAAATATAAATCTAAAAAATATGCACTAGGACTGTATGAAGAAAATTATAATACTCCAATGCAGAAAAATGACAAAGATATAAATAAATGCAAAGAAATTCCAAGTTCCTGATTAGGTACAATCAGTATTGTTTGCCAAAGATGTCAATTCTGTCCACTTTGATCTATAGATTCAATGCAATCCCAATAAAAATCCCATGAAGTTATTTGTGAATACTGACAAATTGATTCTAAAGTTTATATAGAGAGGCGAAAAATCCAGAATAGCCAACAGGTATTAAAGCAGTGATCAGCAAACTCATTAGTCAACAGAGCCAAATATCAACAGTACAACAATTGAAATTTCTTTTGAGAGCCAAATTTTTTAAACATAAACTTCTTCTAATGCCATTTCTTCAAAATAGAAACTCCCAGGCCGTGGTATTTTTTGGAAGAGCCACACTCAAGGAACCAAAGAGCCACATGTGGCTCGCAACCCTCAGTTTGCCGACCACGGTATAGAAAAATAAAGTTGGAGGAGTGATGCTACCTGAGTTAAAATCTTACTATAAAGCTATAGTAATCAAAATAGTATAGATCAATGTTATAGAATAGAGAACTCAGAAACAGACCTTCATGAATAAAGTCAAATGATCTTTGAGAGAGGGCAAAGGCAAAACAATGAAGCAAAGACAGTCCCTTCAACAAATGAATCTGGAACAACTGGACATCCACATGCAAAAACAAAGTAAATTTAGACAAAGACCTTATAACTTTCACAGAAATTAACCCAAAATGGATCAGAGACTTAGACATAAGATGCAAAATTATAACCTCTTAGATATAGCAATGGGGAAAAAATCTAGATGCTCTTGAGTATAGGGATGCTCAAGGCAGGGGGGTGAAGCCTCAGGTCCCCTGGCTTGGTGCTGGGGTGGGCGCAGGGCCTGAGTTCTCCCGACCCAGCACTGGGGGTGCACCTTGAGGTCCCGTCAAGCCACGCTGGGTGGGGGGCACAGCCTCAGGCCCCTCGGCCTGGTGCTGAGGCAGGGGTTGTGGCCTCAGGTCCCCTGTCAAGCCCTGCCAGGTGGGAGATGCATCCTGAGGTCCCTAGTCAAGCCCCATGGGGGCAGGAGAAGGCATAGCCTTAGGTCCCTGCTGATTGCTTGTTTAGGCTCCTTATGGGAACTTGGCCTCTACTGTGGGTGCAGCCATCTTTGTGATGGAGTGGTGGTCAATTAGCATATTCCCTCTTTATTAGATAGCATTCTTGCCTTAATCTTGTTAGGACTTAAATAACAAAGCTGAAGTAGAGAGAGTAAGCATACTTTTTTCTGATTTTACTTACATGAAAAGCATTGACACTTTCACTATTTAGCATAACATTAACAGATTTTCCATAGATATCTTTAAAAAATATATATTTTATTGATATTTTACAGAGAGGAAGGGAGAGAGAGAGCTAGAAACGTCGATGAGAGAGAAACATCGACCACCTGCCTCTTGCACACCCCCTACTGGGGATGTGCCTGCAACCAGTGTACATGCCCTTGACTGGAATCGAACCTGGGACTTTTCAGTCCGCAGACCGACGCTCTACCATTGAGCCAAACAGGTTTCGGCTTCCGTAGATATCTTAATCAGGGTATCCTTTTGTATATACAAAAATGTACATACACTTTGAATACTTATAAAGACAGTGTTTATTAAAATATATTTTATCATCTGGCTGGTGAGGCTCAGTTGTGGAGCATCGACCTATGAACCAGGAAGTCAAGGTTCCATTCCCAGTTAAGGGACAAGCCCAGTTTCTGGGCTAGATCCTCAGTAGGGTGTGTGCAGGAGGCAGCCGATCACTGATTCTCTCTCATCAGTGATGTTTTTCTCTCTCTCTCCCTCTCTGAAATCAATAAAAATACATTTTAAAAAATCACTGTAACACATTTTATGTTCAGAATGTGAGCTATTAAAAGTATGACACTATTATCACTGAACCACACTGGCCAGGGCTGGACTATTTTTATGAACTATCTCCAGCAGTCAACCCTCAGTGTTAAGCTTCTACTGTTGCTTTTCAGGAAGGCATAGCTTTGCATATGCCCACAGTAACCCTAAAATGACAGTGATACTAGTCATTCCAGTCTTTCAATAAGCCTTCCCAACTTTAACACTCCCTTTGTTACCCACACTACTCTGTTTTTAATAATGCCGAGGGGCACAAATTCATTTAGAAACTAAAGCTATCAAGTTGTAGCTTCCTCAAAGGATCAGTTTGACAAGTAGGTGTTTGAGCCTACTTCCTGTCCTTTGTTTTTGTCTCCCCGTAGTCTCTGGGTTTCCTGACAGACTACTGCTTATGGAGACTGAGTCTTGCAGTTATTTAAATTGTAATTATATCACAGGGGAACCTGTTGATGTATTAAGATGTGGGTTGGAGACATAATTCTTTAATCCTATTATTAGGTCTCAGTGTTTTAGTGGTTTGTGACCCTTGACTTTCATTGCTTTTCAGCTCACCTAGTTCTTAGTGACAGATCCTCCCTCTCCCCAACTGGAGGGCGGAGTTATGAGATTACCTGCTTCTGCTGCCATCCAGAGACACTGAACCACAACCAGCATGAGCCCAGTGCCCTGGGGCCCACCCCTTCTCCTTCCTCCCTGGGCCCAACCCCTTCCTGTTCCTTCCCCTTAAAAGGAATATTCTCCCCTGCACGTGTTACTGTCTTTTCCAGTCTGCAGGAGGCAGTCTGGCTGAAGTCCTCCTTCTCCTCCCCCTCCTCTAATCCTGGTTTCTCTACCTCCTCCATAATGAATCTTGCTCTTACTGAGGAATACTCCTCCCCTTTAACATGTCTTGGTCTCTAACTCCCGTTTCCTGCCCCTGGAACCTTACACTCAGGTGGCACAAGAACTATGGAGGGAGCCGGATATGGTGATTTCCCTTCCCCGACTGTGACTAGGCTCTTATTGATAAAAACCCATGATGGTTAAGTATTGGTAAAATGATTTCCTTGAGGGCAGACCTTCCTTAAAGAGAAAATAAAGCTCTGGGCATATTTTAAATAGTTACCTCCGGTTCACCAGCACCATCAACCCTCAACCCTCCAGAACATGAGATTTTTCTCCAATGTTCACACTGAGAACCTGTGAGCAACTGATGGTAAAACTTATGAAAACATTGGGGGGGAGAGGAGGAACCTTCCTAAGGCTGAGACTTCACGAATTTTTCATCTCTCACGCTATCTTTGCTCAGTCTAAAGCAAATAGTCAATTACCCTTTAATTATTTCCTACCAGTTGCTGGCCTCAGAGTGATTTCTTAGTCCTAGTAAACTGTCATTCTTTATATTCATCTATCTCTCCAGTTTTGAGAGCTGCAGTGTGCCTTGAGTACTTAATTCTCTGAAGGATCTAAAAACAAGTCGATTTTCATTTTTCCTTATTTTTTTGTTGTTGTTTGTCTTTTTCTTGTAAGAATAGGAGTGATAACTTCCAAATTCTTTACCTGCTAGACTTGGAACCAGAACTTTCTCCTCCCCATTTTATTTTCTTAATGGTGTTTGTTTTTTTTTAAATATATATTTCTTTTTTAAAAAAGAAATATTTTAATTAATTTCAAAGAGGAAAGGAGAGAAAAGACAGAAACATCAATGATAAGAGAGAATCATTGATCAGCTGCCTCCTGCTGGAGACTGAACCCACCATCTGGGCATATGCCCTGACTGGAATCAAACCATGATATCCTGGTTCATGGGTTGACACTCAACCACTGAGCCACACCAGCCAGGCTTAATGGTGTTGTCTTTTATTAGCATTGATTTTAATGAAGTCTAACTTACAGAATAAAAATAATACCAATTCACTATGCAACACTTTAAAAGTATGAACTTGAACTAAATAATTCAGGGATAATCAAACATGAAGATATGAGGGAGCATATTTAGTATGTGGCACACTACTTTTTCTACATGTAGTTCTAATTTTGAGAGAAGTGATAAGGGAGAAGCTTGTGTTTCAGGATCTGAAAGACCTGGGTTTAAAGTTCCATTTCATACTTACTAGTTATTTAACCTTAGATCAGCCAACTTCTCTGCCATTTTTCAATCCTTATCTGTAAAAACAATGCTAACAACCCCCAACTTACAGGATTTTAAGCTACAGATAAAATGCATTAAAAATCCATGAGTGATTTTTTTTCCTTGTCTCAATCTTTAAAACAATCAATTCTAAAACTTCCAACTTTGCTCTAAACTCTTCATTCATGTAGAAATTTGGTAATTCTACCATTTGAATTTTGGTTTCATACTGGATCTTAAATCATGGCTATTTGTGAAGTATTTATAAATGGATCTGTTGTAGTATGTATTGTTATGAGTAGTTAGGATCATAAGACATTCTTATGTTCCATGACAATGAAAATTTAATAGCTTTAATACATTTAAATCCCATCTACATAGATTAATTCTTCACAATAATGTTTAAAATGAACACTATACAAGGTTTTCCATTCAATATCTTAAAGGTGCATATCCTAGCCTAAATTATATGAGAAAGAATTGGAAAATATGAGTTCTTTCTCAATATTAAGCTACAGGTATACTTACCAATAAAATACCAACTCCTAAGCATATAGAATACATAACATCTTTCACAATCTAAATCTAATTTCTCTCTTAAGCATTATCCTCCTAAATTCTTGTTCTCTTGCTTCTATACACAATGAAGAAAACTGAAGGAAAAACCAAACCAAAAAGCCCAATATTTCCCCAAGTTGCCATGTTCTTTCTTACACATGCTTGGTCTTCACACATGCTTGGTAAAATCTACCATGAATGCCCTGATTGAACTCTCTACACACACGTGCCTCTTACACATTTCCTTTAGGAAATTTTTTTTTATCCTTTAAAAAGCCATTTCAACTATCACTGGGCCATTAAAGTTTTCTCTAGAGAGATTGTATCTTTTGTGTTTTTGAAGCAATTTGCCAAAAACTCTTTAAGAATCTTTATTAATAATAAAGGAATTGTGTATTATATAGAATTTTGACAACACAGGAAAATTTAGATTATCGTATTCTTTTACTCCAAATGAACTGAAAATAATTTATTTCTGATTTCGACATTTATATAAAATGTAAAATAAAATGTAAGAATGTATTTTTAAAAATTGTCTTTAGTAAAAACATAAACATAAAAATATACATCTACCAATACATTTTCTTACTGTGTTTTATAATGAATTTTTGTGTTCATAGGGACCACGTATTGAACTCTTTTATATTCTCTTTTGAACATACAACAGTTTGAATTGCATAGGAAGCACTGAGAAGATGTAACAGGAAACCATAAGTGATCTTTACTGTTTTTATGAGCTATTCAGAGGTGTAATTTATACATACAATGAAATATAACAATCATAGGCGAACAATTCAATGAATTTTGACAAATGTATCAATTCACCCAATTCATGTAACATTTCCATCACTTCAAAATGCCTAGTGCCCCTTTGCAGTCAATCTTGGTAAATCCTTTGTTTTTTAAAAAATATATGTCTTTTTAAACAACTGTGTCTTGCCTTTAAATCTTTAGAGGATCTTTTGAAAAGCAGAAGTATTTAATTTTGATGTTCATTTCATTAATTTTTTTTCATGGTTTATGTTCTTGTGTTCTAAACAGAAATTTATCTTTCTTTTAAAAAACAAAGTTGTGGCAATTTTATAAAATAATTGCTCCTATCAGTTACCATATCTCTAGTAAGAGTGAATAGTATAAAAATAAAAATCACAGATATTGAAAAATCAGGACCAAATATTTTAAAGAGCTATAAAAAAAGATTAATACAATATAGTTCTTTTGTATTTATTTCTTCCCCTAAAGAAAATCATTGTGTTTATTTTTAAAAAATCTGAGTTACTTATATGAGATATGATAAATGTGACTGTTAAGATTTTCATGTCATTCCATTAAAGGGAACTGGCAGATGCTAATTTTCCTCTTTCTTCATTCTGGGATATAGAAGTGATGGTGGGTGAGTCATCCTAGACAGTGAGGACAAGGGTAATATACTAAGGACAGTAGAACTGAGACAAAAGCAAAAATAAAAACATAGGTTTTATACCCCATGCAGCCACCATACTTTCTTAGCACCAATTTAAACCACTGTAATGTAAGTCTTAGTATGCCTGTGTTCCAAATAATAATCAGTACCTCACTGAATGCATTTAAATGAAATACTTACTGTATTAAAAGCAACGGGGATGGTGCAGGACAGAGTACACATGATGCTAGCTATTATATTACAGTATAAATTTAGAGATTCCCTAAGAGAAAAATTCATAAAGTAATATTTCCGAGAAGTTAAGCAATTTTTGAAATAAATTAATATAATTATTTTGGTATCTTCTGGTAGATTCCAAGTAAGTAAAATAAATTTGCATGGCAACATTAATATACTTCATCATTTTCTTTAATATGTATTATATTAGTAATATAAAAAAGCAAAAGTATTAATGGAAGTCCTTACCATGGAAAGGTATTCATTCGTACCCTGTTCTTATAAATGAGAATTCCTCCTGACATCACTCCAATCATAATTTCATTGTTACTTTGATCCTTCAAAAAAGAAAATGACAAATCTAAAATACTGGGCTTTACCCGTTAAAAATGTATTTTAAACACAGGATTAGTTTTCTTTTTTATACAATGAGACATTTTCAAAGGCACCAGATCCTATATAATAAAACCCTAATATGCAAATAGATCAAATGGCAGAACAACATGTCACTATGATGCGCACTGACCACCAGGGGGCAGAAGCTCAAAGCAGTAGCTGCCCCCTGGTCACTGCGCTATCACAGGGGGAGCACTGCCCTGCCAGAAGCTGGGCTCACAGCTGGAGAGCACTGTGGCAATGGCAGAAGCCTCTCCTACCCTCAAGGCAGTGCTAAGGAGCAGCCAGCCCAGCTTCTGGCTGTTGAGCACAGCTGCGGAGGTGGGAGCCTCTCCTGCCTCCGGCAGTCGGACATGCCCCAGGGGTCCCAGACTGCAAGAGGGCACAGGCCGGGCTGAGGCAACCCCCCCTCTGAGTGCACAAATGTCGTGCACCAGGCCTCTAGTAATTGCATAGATACAAATCCATATGGTAATTGTTACCTCATAAAAATAAATGACATATTTCAAATCAAACTTAAATGTTGCATTATTAAAAGTCATTATGATCTCAGGACTTCCCATAGTTTATATTTTATTTGGGACAGAAAACTAGAATGATGAGTTAGTATCTATCCTTTCATTCCCAAAATTCTTATGTTCCAATCACTGTGCAAATATAATACTCTGGTTGCAAAAAGTGAATAAGAAAAATGGAGGACTTCAGACTTTGGTGAAGGGTAACTTACAATAAGACAGTATTTTCAATATAAGAAAACTCCTGTAATTAGTATAAAATACATCATGGAATTATAGAGTGAGGAACAATTAATTGTTTGAGAGTTTGGAAGACTCTAAAGAAGAAAATCTGAATTGTGCTTTGAGAATTGAGTAAGAATTTTCATGCTAATTGATCGAACTTGAATAGCTAACCTACATTATGAGGAAAATGACTAGAATTAAAATACTGTTTTTCAGATGCTAATCAACCTTGAAATAGTTTTGCTTTTTGACTTGAAACATTCCATAGTTAAACTGATATAGCAATAAGGCTTTCACCACCTACTATTGATCTGCTCAAAAAAAATTGCTGAAAATATAAGATTTTATAATTGTCTCCCTAAGAAAACAAAAATATTTAAAATGTAGTTACAATAATTTCTAATTAAGTAAAAGCTTATTAAAGTAACCCATTAAGTAGAATAATACATAATAAGGTCAAACACAACAGTGTATGCTAATTTGTCTGGTTGCTCATTTTGTTTACCATTAATCAAAACCACTGTACATTATTATCAGAATCTTAAATCATTTTTTAAAGGACATCAATTAGAAGGCAGGACCAAAATGGCAGACTGAGCCTAATAGATGACAGACTTAAATATTTGCTCCTATTACTTTTTCAGCTTCCCATCAGAAAACATCAGAAAAGCCGACACCGGTTTGGCTCAGTGGTAGAGCGTCGGTCTGCGAACTGAAAGGTCCCAGGTTCGATTCCGGTCAAGGGCTGTGGACACATCCCGGGTGGGAGGTGTGCAAGAGGCAGATGGTCGATGTTTCTCTCTCATCGACGTTTCTAGCTCTCTATCTCTCTTCCTTCCTCTCTGTAAAGTATCAATAAAAAAATATTTTTTAAAAAAAGAAAACATCAGAAAAGATATATGGAAAGAATGGATCTGTATTTCATAGCAGCACAATTCACCATAGTTAAGATTTGGAAACAGCCTAAGTACCCATCAGCAGATGTGTGGATTAAAAAATAGTGGTACATCTACACAATGGAATACTACACTGTGGTAAAAAGGGAGTTCTTACCATTTGCAACAACATGGATGGAGATGGAGAGCATTATGCTAAGTGAAATAAGCCAGGCAGAGGAAGATACACATCGCATGTGATCTCACTCATTTGTGTAATATAATGAACAACATAAACTGATGAACAAAAACAGATCCAGAGACAGAGAAACATCAATCAGAACATCAAACCTCAGGGAAGGTAGGGAACAGTGGGGGTAAGAGGAAGAGATCAACCAAAGGACTTGTATATATGCATATAAGCTTAATCAATGGACACAGACAACAGAGGGGTAGGGGCATGAATGGGAGGTGGGGGGGGGGGGTAATAGGAGAATAAGGACACATATGTAAAACCTTAATCAATAAAGAAATTAAAAAAAAGAAAAAGAATCTGTAAAACTTGAAAACAATCTATAACACTTCAAGGTATGTAATCAATGCACCTGAACTGTAAAGACATAAAAAAAACAACAAAAAAAAACAGATTACAGAAAACCACAGCTCAAACTACACACACAAAAGCAAGTTCTAGGAGGTAGAGGTGGAAATAGAAGCAAATTTCAAAGATAAAGTACAGAGATTAACAATGCCGGTGGATAAAGTGGATGCTGCACGGATATGCTCCCAAGAACAAACTGTAATTACAACTAAATTACAGAAAAAGTTCCTTCATAATCAACGGAAGACTTGTGGGAGAGAGCCCTTATGCCTGAGGACCGAAAGGGGAGACTGCATACAAACTGGCAGGAGTAGCAGAGGGGCGAAAGGGCTGGCAGGGCGTCCACAGACAGCAACTGAGTTCCAGAGAGATATCTCAGCTGTGGGTGTTGCCACTGAGAACTGTAGGGTCTAATTCCCGAGCTGGGCCGCCCAGAAAAGAGCATCACAACAGAAAAGGGTAGCCACATAACATTTTGCTATGAAAAGCAGCAGGGTAGTTGTTTGCCAGGGAGAGACAGCTGGAAATTCAGGCACCCTCTTAAAGGGCCAATGAACAAAATTTCCTGTGGAGCCACATACCTTGTGCTCTTGCAGATGGAGAGCAGAGTGGACTGGAGCTGTGTGAACAGAAGCCAGGATCCAGGGCTTAGGAGTTGGAGCTCAGAAGACAGACAACTGGTTTCCCGTGCTGAGTCATTCCCTTACACTGCAAGGTCATATTTCTCACACAGGCATTAGGCATACAGGGGACCTTGCCTGTGGGGGAAGACAGCTGATCCACCCCATTGGAAAACACTTTGCCCCACAGTGCACAATTGCTGAGGCCCAATTAAGAGACTGAGAATAGCCAAAACTAGTTTGGCTCAGTGGATAGAGAGTTAGCCTGAGGATGGAAGGGTTTGATTCCGGTCAGGGGCATGTACATTGGTTGCGGCACATCCCTAGTGGGGGGTGTGCAGGAGGCAGCTTATCCATGTTTCTCTCTCATCAATGTTTCTAGCTCTCTATCCTTCTCCCTTCCTCTCTGTAAAAAAATCAATGAATATATTAAAATGAGAGAGAGAGAACAACAATTAGCCTCCAGGCAGAACAACTACCCAACCCTGTTGAAAAAACTCTTGCCACACCTATGCCACACCTATGGATGATTTGATTGAGGACAATTTAAGACAGAATCATGTAAGTCTGTAAATAGATACGGTCTATGGAGGCTTTCAGACTTTGCCTGATCAGTCAGAAATAGTATTTGACACTGTCCTGCATTAAGAGATTGAGAGGCATAGCAGATCTAATACACAGTCACAAACCCAAACAGAAAGCCAAAGTGAGGAAACAACCCACAAATGAAAGAATAAGAGAATTCTCCAAAAGAGATAAATGAAATGGAGATTAGAAATTTATCAGATAAAGAGTTCAGAGTAAGGATGGTAAAGATGCTCAACAGCATGAGAAAACAAATAAAGAACGACATAGCACACATAAAGAAGACACTGGAAGGAATAAATAGCAGATTAGGGGAAGCTGAGAATCGAATCAGTGAATTAGAAGATGAGGTTGAAAAATCACTCAATTAAAGAACCAAAAAGAAAAAACAATTTAAAAAAAGGAGGACAACTTAGGGGAGCTGTGGGGGACATGATGAAATGTTAACAATATTCGAAGAGCAGGCATGCCAGAAGAGGTAGAAAGAGAGAAGGGATAGAAAACTTCCCTAACCTGGTAAAGAAAAAGTCACACAACTTCAAGAGAAACAAAGAACCCCAAATAAGAAGAACCCAAACAGGCTCATGCCCAGGCACATCATAATTAAAATGCCAAAAATTAAAGTCAAAGAGAGAATCTTAAACGACTCAAAAGAAAAGGAAACTATTACCTACAACGGAGTTCCCATAAGGCTGATACCTGATTTCTCATAGGCCAGAAGGGAAGCAAATGAAGTATTCAAGGTAATGTAAAGCAAAATTCTAAAATTAAGATTACTATATCCATTAGGGCTATCATTCAAAATAGATAGCCAAATAAAGAACATCCTTGACAAAAAAAGGCTAAAGGAATGGATCACCACCAAGCCAGCATTACAACAAATGCTAAAGAGAATTCTGTATAGAGAAGAAGAAATGAGAGAGAAACCTAGGCATACAGAATTAAACACAATTACCGTATTTGCCGGCGTATAAGACGATTTTTTGGCCCTGAAAAATATCGTATTTGCCGGCGTATAAGAGACTGGGCGTATAAGACGACCCCCTAACATTTCCACTCAAAATACAGAGTTTGTTATATACTCGCCGTATAAGACTACCCCCCACTTGGAGGCATATTTTTCAGGGCCAAAAAATCGTCTTATACGCCGGCAAATAAGGTAATTTGGCAATAAATACCTATCTACATTAATAAAAGAGTAAGATGCAAATTGACCATACCTTTGCAACACCCACCAGCCAATCAGAAGTGAGTATGTAAATTAACCCAACAAAGATGGCAGGTTAATTTGCACATGCAGGCGCTGGATTGCTTGTGTCGTCCCCATGGCGATAACGCAGGCATTCTGCACCACCCCAGCTGCTCTGGGCCTCTGGGCAGTGTGGGAAGACGGAAAGGCGGCTCTGGCCAAAGCTAAGGCAGTGCCAGCAGCCAGGGGAAGGAACGCCCATTCCTATACGAATCTTTATGCATCGAGCCTCTAGGCATAGGGTAGCTCAATGGATACAAAAACATAATACAACTATATGCTGTCTATAAGAGACCCACCTCAGAACAAAAGACACACACAGGATGAGCATGAAAGGATGGAAAAATTTTTACCATGCAAATGGGAAAGAGAAAAAGCTGGAGTAGCAATACTTATATCTGAAAAATTAGACCTCAAGTGAAAGCCATAATAAGAGATAAGGAAGGCTACTTCGTAACACTAAAGGGAGCAAATCAACATGAGAATATAACTCTGGTAAACTTATATGCACCCAAATTCATTAAAAATAAAATAAAATAAACCACTCCTGGAAGATATCAAGGCAGAGATGGACAGCAATATAATCATAGTAGGGGACTTTAATATCCAACTGACATCACTGGATAAATCTTCTAAACAAAAAAATCAGCCAAGAAACAGCAAGCCTA
This sequence comes from Vespertilio murinus, assembly GCA_963924515.1. Taxonomy (NCBI): domain Eukaryota; kingdom Metazoa; phylum Chordata; class Mammalia; order Chiroptera; family Vespertilionidae; genus Vespertilio; species Vespertilio murinus. The sequence continues at coordinate 8,344,314 of OZ004711.1, forward strand.
AATGACTCACTAGATCAGATGGACTTAATTGACATCTTCAGAACATTTCTATGGAATATACATTCTTCTCAAGTGTACATGAACATTTTCAAAGATAGACCACATATTAGAGCACAGGCTAAGTTTCTACAAATTCAAAAAAACTGAAATTATAACAAGCATCTTCTCAGATCACAATGGCATAAAATTAGAAATCAACTACAAAAAAATTAAAAAGTATCAAATATCTAGAGCAGTGTTTCCAAAGTGTGGTACACGTACCCCCAGGGGTATGGGAAGAGTTTGGTGGGGGTAAGAGTTGCACCAGAGTTTGGTGGGGATATGCACTGCACCGTGATTAGCTGCGCCTAATTCTCCGTTCTCATGAATCAAGTCAAGACAGTCTTGTGAGGCGTGAGATGGTCCGGTGTGTAAATAAATGTTATTTATAATATAACTTTTATTTATATTTTATTATGAATAATTTTATTTTTCGTTTATTATTATTTTGTGTATGTACCCAAAAAAACCTAAATATATTTTGATTGTTATTAAAATATATCCTTTTTTTGACAAGGGGTACTCAGCATTACGAAAATTATAGAAGGGGTATACATATGTCAAAAGTTTGGGAAACAGCCGAAACCGGTTTGGCTCAGTGGTAGAGCGTCGGTCTGCGGACTGAAAGGTCCCGGGTTCGATTCCGGTCAGGGGCATGTACATTGGTTTCGGGCACATTTTCTCTCTCTCTCATCGACGTTTCTAGCTCTCTATCTCTCTCCCTTCCTCTCTGTAAAATATCAATAAAATATATATATTTTAAAAGTTTGGGAAACACTGATCTAGAGGATAAATAACATGCAATTAAACAATGAATGAGTTACCAAAGAGATCAAAGAAGAAATAAAAAACATTCTGGAAACAAATGATAATGAAAACACAGCAATCCCAAATCTATGGGGACATAATGAAAGCAGTACTAAGAGGGAAGTTCATAGCTCTACAGGCCTACCTCAAAAACAAAAGAACAACAACAAAAAAAACAAACAGAAAAACTGGTAAAAAGGTTTGAACAATTTGAACAACTAGAAAAACAGCAACAAGAAAAGCCCAGAGTAATTAGAAGGGAGGAAATAATAAACACCAGAGCAGAAATAAATGACATAGAGGCCCCCCCTCCCCGAAAACACACACACACACACACACACACACACACACACACACACACACAACAAAACAAAAAAAAAAAAAAACCCACAACAAAAACAATAGAATCAAAAGCTGGTTCTTTGAAAGGATAAACAAGATTGGTGAACTCTTAGCCAGGCTCACCAAGAAACAAAGAGAGGATACAATTAAACAAAATTACAAATATGTAAAGTAATAACTGACCCCATAGAAATATAAAGGATTGTAAAAAAATACTTCGAACAACTCCAACAAACTGGACAATCTAGATGAAATGGAAATATGCCTAGAAAAATACAATCTTCCAAAATTCAATCAGGAAGAATCAGAAAACCAGAATAGACTGATAACAGCCAATGAAATTATAGAAGTAATCAAAAAACTTCCAGCAAACAAAAGCCCTGGACTAGACAGCTTCACGGCGGGATTTTTACCAAATATTCACAGAAGAACACCAATCCTCCTCAGACTATTCCAAAAAATTTAAGAGGAAGGAACACTTTCAAGCTCTTCCTATGAAACCATCATTACCCTAATCCCCAAACCAGATAAAGTCAGTAAAAAGAAAGAGAATTACAGGCCAATATTCCTGATGAACACAGATGCTAAAATCCTCAACAAAATTTTACCAAATCACATCCAGCAATACATTAAAAAGATTATATACCACGACCAAGTGGGATTTATTCTGGGGAAGCAAGGCTGGAACAATATCTGCAAATCAATAAAAGGGATATATCATATAAACAAATTCAAAGACAAAAATCACAGTTGATGCAGAAAAAGCATATGACACAATCTTAACACCATTAAAAACTCTCAGTAAAGTGCGACAAACGGGACAATACCTCAACATAATAAAACCTTATATGACAAACCTATAGCCAACAACATCCTCACTGGGGAAACACTAAAACCATTTCCCTTAAGAACAGGAATAAGACAGTGATGCCCACTCTCACCACTCCTGTTAGACATAGTACTGAAGTGTAAGCCATATGATCAGTGAAGAAGCAGAAATACTGATAAAAGGTATCCAAACTGAAAAAGAAGTAAAATGTCATTTTTCGAAGATGACATGATATTGTACATAGAAAATCCTAGACTCCATCAAAACATTACAAGATTTAATAAATGAATTCGGCATTGTGGTAGGATACAAATTTAACACCCAAACATCTTTGGCTTTTTTGTACACCATAATAATAAATTAAAAACACAACCTCATTTACCATTGCAACAAAAAAATTAAGATACCTAGGAATAAACTTACCTAAGAAAGTAAAAGACCTGTACTCAGAAAACTACAGGATGTTGAAAAAAGAGATGTTAAAAATCTTCTAAAATTTAATAGGCAAGAGCATTCAATAGAGTCAAGATAGTTTTAGTTTCTTACGGGGCCCCAGGGCAAGGTATTTTCCAATTGCGGGGTCAACTGTCTCCCCCCCCCAAGGCAAAGCAAATGTGTTTGGGAAAGATGTCCTCCCCTGTGTGAGGCAATGATTCACCACAGGAAACTGGCAGTGTCTGCCTTCAAACGCTAACCCCATCTCCAATCATGGATTCTGCTCGGAGAGCTCCAACCCACTCTGCCCTCCTCTGTGGGAGCATAAGGTGGGTGGCTTCACAGGGAATTTTGCACATTGGCCTTTTAAGAGGGCGCCTGAATTTCCAGCTGTCTCTCCCTGGCAAACAGCAAGCCTTCTGCTTTCCTCAGCCAGTGGTTACCCTTCTCAGCTGTGGTGCCCATCTCGGGAATTCGATCCCAGAGTTCTCAGTGGCAACCCGCACAGCTGAGATACCTCTCCGGAACTCAGTTGCTCTCTGTGGGCACCCAGCCAGCCCTTTCGTGCTTCAGCCCCATCTACCAGTGTCTATGCGGTCTCCACTCTTGGTCCTCAGGCATAAGGGTTCTCTCCCACAAGTCTTCCGTTGGTTATTCAGGAAGGTTTTCTGTATTTCAGATGTAACTACAGTTTGTTCCTGGGAGCATGTCCATGCAGCATCCACTTACTTTCCCACCATTTTTAATCTCCTCAAGGGATTATACTTTTAATTTTTTTATTATTCTAACCATTCTCTCATGAAGTGTTCAAATACATGCAGGTTAAAAACAAGGTTTTGAAAGAACCTATAAGCTGGTTCTTCTCTTACCTCACAGAGCTGTTTCAAGTATTAAATGAGATTAATAAACATAAAGCCTTAATAAATGCCAAATAGGTGTTTTCTGTTACTATATATTATCTGTATCCTGGAGAGCAAAATCTCTAACAGCCTCCCTTAAATACTCCCTAATCAATCTCTGGTCCTCACTCTACTTCCCAAATTGCTCTTACAAGGCCACCAAGAGCCTGTATACATTTCTAACCAGGACTCCTCTAACATAGTTATCACTTGGTTTCAAAGAAACACAAGTCTTTGACTGAAAGGGTTTCTCTATACAACTAGAGGCCCAGGGCATGAAAATTCATGCCCTGGGGGGAGGGTCTCTCATTCTGGCCTACCCCCTCACAGTTTGCTAGCCCTCAGGGGCAGGAGGTGATCTGGTAATTAGGGGAAGGTGACACCCCCATCACACCTCTGCTGCTGCCACTGCCAGTAGCACAAGCCTCAGGCAGACCTGGGCAGATGGCCAGAGGCAGTCACGCAGAGCGACTGGACTCACCTGATGGTGGGCCTGACCTTGCCTGACCTTGCCGTGTGCCTGTCACCCCAGCCAGGCTAAGGGGACTAGGCACTACCATCTTGTGGCTGTGGGCAACGCCATCGTTGAGGGGGTGGCAGTCAATTAGCATATTCCCTCTTTATTAGATAGGATGCTACTTCTTCCTGGTGTTCTTTCCTGGTTCTTCCTCATCTTTCTAATCTCTGAACTGCTAAGTGTTCAGCTCCAAGGACCTCTTCCATTCAATATCTACTAGGCATGTTCCTGCAATGCTCTCATCTCATGACTTTAAATATCCTATATAATAAAGAGGTAATATGGGAATTGACCATCACTCCAACACACAAGATGGCAGCCAGGGGAGGGCACTTATGGGCTTTCAGCCTGCAAGGGAGGGCAGTTGGGGGTGACACTCCCTCTAAGGTAGCACACTGACCACCAGGGGGCAGCTCCTGCATTGAGCATCTGCCCCACGGTGGTTAGTGCACATCAGAGAGACCCGTCATTGCCAGTCATTCTGCCATTAGGTTCAATTTGCACATTACCCTTTCATTATATAGGATTTGAGAGAGAAAGAAAGATATACAATGATTTAATGTTCCACTTATTTATGCATTCATTGTTTCATTCCTGTATGTGCTTTGACTGGGAATCAAACCTGCAACCTTGGCATATGGGGACAACACTCTAACCAACTGATCTACCTAGCCAGGGCCAGCATTTACTCCTGACAGTGCTTTTTCCATTTTAAAAGGTCAGAAATTCTTTACAAAAATTTAAAACATATGTTATTTGGTATTAATATATTCAAGTTAACTTTTTTATTTTCAAGATTACTTTGGTACCCATTACATCATCAAACAATTCTAACCACCAACTTAGGGGTAACTAATTGTTATTCTTTCTAGATGAGTGTCTGAGAAAAAGCACATAGTGTTGGGTAGAAATAATGACAGTGTTTGTACCCATAGTTTATTTAGAAGTATGTTTCTTAATTTCCAAATATTTGGAGAATTTTTAAAAATTATTTTTATTGTTGAAATTATTACAGTGTGTCCTCTTTTGTTTTTCCCCTTTGACCTCTTCCCCTCACACCTGCCCCTCTCTGACCTTCACTACACTATTGTCCGTGTCCATGGGATATGCATATATACATTAAGTTTCCAGGTTCATCTCTCCTCCCCTAACCTTCCCACTTCACCTCCCTTCCCTCTGAGATCTGTCAGTCTGCTCCATGCTTCTATGTCTCTGGATCTCTTTTGTTCATCAGTTTATTTTGTTCATTAGATTATTTAGAGAGTTTTTAATGTTATCTTTTTGTCATTGTTTTTAGCTTAACTGCATTGTGCTCAGAAATTATATTCTATGTTTGAAAACAATGCATACTCTGAAGTTGTTGGGGACAATAATCTACACAATCAATTAAGTCAAGTTTGCTGACAGTATTTTTAAAACCTATCTTTTAAAAAATATATATTTTATTGATTTTTTACAGAGAGGAAGGGAGAGAGAGAGAGAGAGTTAGAAACATCAATGAGAGAGAAGCATCAACCAGCTGCCTCCTGCACCCCCCCCACTGGGGATGTGCCTGCAACCAAGGTACATGTCCTTGACCAGAATTGAACCTGGGACCCTTCAGTCTGCAGGCTGACACTCTATCAACTGAGCCAAACCAGCTAGAGCTTAAAACCTGTATCTTACTGATTTTCAGAATGTTTTATCAGTAACTGGACATGAATATTAGAATCTATCACTTACATTTGAAATACATTGTCAAGAGAATAAAAGAGCAAACCAAAGAGGAAAAAACATCTGCAAATCATATATATATCCATCAAAAAACATGTATGTAGAATACATTAAGAGCTCTCAAAACACAAAAGCAAGAAAAAAAACAACCAAATTAGACAATGGGCAACACCAGAAGAGACATTTATCACAGGAAGTAGGATATGCAATATCATTCGTCATCAGGAAAATGCAAAATAGAACCATGATGAGATAAAATACAGCTACCATAAAATCTTAAGAAACAAAACAAAATAAGCAGCACCACATGCTAAAAAGGATATGAAACTAGAACCTGCAAATACTGCTGATGGGGATACAAAGTGGTGCAATCATTCTAGAAAACAGATGGGCAATTTCACATAAAGCTAAATATGCATGTACCATATGACCTGGCAATCCCACTCTGTGGTTTTTGCCCTACAGAAATAAAAACTTAAATTCATACAAAAACTTGTAAATAAGTGTTTGCAGTAGGTCTATTAATAATTTTTTTTAAATGCTGGAAACAATCCAGATGTCCTTTAGTGGGTGACTGTATAAACAAACCACAGTATATCTAGTCAATGGAATAATATTCAACAATAAAAATAATGAACTATTGATACATACAATAACTTATAAAATCTCAAATTCATTACTGAAAGTAAAAGAAGCTAGTCTCAAAAGGTAATATACAGAATTCCATTTACCAGACATTTTGGAAAAGACAAAACTAGAGTCTAAATATAGACAAAAATAGAGTCTGAAAACAGGTCTAAGTAGAAGGCTGGACCACAAAGGGGCAGTGTGAGACTTTTTTTGGGGTGATGGAACTACTATGTGTTCTGACTGCAGTAGTAGTTACATGAATCTATACACATGTTAAAAGTCATACAACTGAACACCCCCAACCGAGAAAAACTAACTATTTAGAATATGTTTAACAGTAAGCCAAAATATTCCCCTGCTTCATCTCAAATAATTTTTATTTTCCTTTTTATCCTGAAGTTAACATTCATTCTTTAGTTTTATATCCTCTTCCCTTATTCATTTAATCTTCTAGACATACTAACAGTTTTCATTGTCTGAAATATTTCATGTTCTCCAGTTATTTCAGGTCTTCACGCATGCTGACAGCTCTACAGTGAAAACAACTCTCTTTGCTATTCTTATCCATTCTCCTGGCTTCAGTAAATTATTTCTTCTAAGAAGGATCCCCTACCTCTACTCCCGGGTTGGATTAGATAGATATTCCTGCCATATGAACCCATAGCATTCTGTACTTTCTCTTTCTTGTCCCCACATATTTAACGGTTAATATACGTTCCATTTCTTTCTCCCTCACTATAGTGTGAGCTCCATGAGGGCAGGGCTAATTGACGTTTTGTTCACTAAGTAATCCTTAGTACCAACACTGCAAGATACATAACAGAGCCACCACAAAGAATGCACTAAGACTTACACACTTTGGCTTATGATATTCAATTAAAACTTAAGTCTTCTATTTATGTACCCTCTCCCCTCTTCTTTTTTGTTCCTGATGCTACAAAATTTCCCTTCATGTTTACCGAACATTTGCACATTTTCTTCTTAAGCTTTCTATATCCACACACAACACAAATCTTTCCTGGCTTTTTTTTGTCTGTACAAAATATGTTTCTGGATAACTCTGTTTAAATTACTTTAATCCAGTACTCCACATTTAAGACTTTCTGAGAGAGAGTTTTACAATCTAATAATTTGAATAACAAAAAAAATCTTACCTTAAATTAATAAATAACAACATGGTTAATTATGTGCAAAATCCAGCCAAGTCGCTATAAAAAGGAAAGTACAAAGCTTTTGCAGAGCAAAAGATACCGCCAACAGCACAAACTGGTTTGGCTCAGTGGATAGAGCCTGCGGACTGAAAGGTCCCAGGTTCGATTTCTGTCAAGGCATGTACCTTGGTTGCAGGCACATCCTCAGTAGAGGGTGTGCAAGAGGCAGCTGATCGATCTCTCTCTCTCATCGATGTTTCTAACTTTCTATACCTCTACCTTCCTCTCTGTAAAAAAAATCAATAAAATATATATTAAAAAAAAAAGATATCGCCAACAAAACAAAGGGCAACCAACCAAATGGGAGATATTTGCAAACCACAGCTCCAACAAGTAGTTAATATACAAAAAGAATTCAACACTAAACAAACAATCCAAAGACCTGAACAGACATCTCTTCCAAGACATACAAATGGCAACAGACATATGAAAAGATGCATTTTAACAACTTCACTATCTACTAGGGAAATGCAAATCAAAACGACAATGAGATACCACCTCACATCTTTTAGAATGGCTACTGTTAATAAGACCAGTAATAACAAGTAGTGGAAACATGGAGAATAAAGAACCCTCATTCACTGCTGGTGGGAGTGTAAACTGGTATAAACACTATGGAAAACATTCCGGTGATTCCTAAAAAAATTAAGAATAAAGTTACCACACTCTGGTTGGGTGGCTCAGTTGGTGGGAGCTTCGTCCTGTACATAGAAAGTTGGTGGGTTCAGTCCCATTGGGTTGCATGCATGAGGCAACCAAACAATGTTTCTCTCTCTCTCTTTCCCTTCCCCTCTCTAAAAATCAATAAAAACATATCCTCTGGTAATGATAAAAAAAAAGAATAGAGTTAACAAACACCGAGCCATTCCTGTTCTGGTTAGCTACCCGAAAAATTTGAAAACATTTATTAGCAAAGTTGGATATTTTCTATATTCACTGCAGCAATATTCACGGTGGCCAAGACATGAAAACACCAAAATGTCCTTCAATAGAGAATTGGATAAAGAAGATATGGTACATATATACAATGGAATACTGTATTACTCAACCATAGGAAAAATATTACATACTGCTATTTGTGACAACATGAATGAACCTTGAGAATATTACGCTGAGAAATAAGTCAGTTAGAAAAAGGTGAGAACCATATGATTTCACTCATATGTGGTATATAAAACTGAAACCCATAGACACAGACAACAGTATGGTGGTTGCCAGAGGGAAGAGAATAGGGGGGTAGTAAAGGGGAAAGGGGCCAAATACATGAGGATGAAAGATGACTTGGCTTTGGGTGTTGGGTACACAATACAATATACAGATTGTTGTATCCCAGAGATGTGCACTTGAAAACTATATAATCTTATTAACCAATGCCACCCCAATAAATTTAATTAAGAAAAAGAAAAAAAGAGTAGTTTAACACTCTTTGTGCTTCATTGATAGCAGGCAAAGATAACAGATAGCAGTCAAAAAACTACCTTTACAAAACTGATAAGCCCTGTGTGGTTCAGTGTTTTGGTCCTGTGCACCAAGAAGTTGCCGGTTCCATTCCTGGCCAAGGGCACATGCCCAAGCTGCAAGTTGCGGGCTGGATCCCCTGTAGGGGGTGTGCAGGAGGTAGCCGATCCATGTTGCACTCTCACACTCATGTTTCTCTCCCTCCCTCCCTCTATCTCTAAAAAGCAATAAACTATAAAAAGAGAGAAAAAGCTTATGACAAAAATGACTGAATGTAGTGGTCTTTTTATTGTTAACCATAGTTTAGTTCACATATTAAATTCTCACTGGTTTTAAACTTTATTAAAATAAAAAATAAAATTTAGTTGCACAATACTGAGCACTGTGTTACATTTTAGAGAATCGTGTTCAGAGGCAATAGGTTCCAAATAGGGAGTGAGGGTGCAACATTTTAAAGAAAAAAGTTAAAGAGAGGCTGTGGGAACCACGCCAGAGTCCTCAGACTGCCAAGGCCACTCAAAGTGTGAAAGGCCTTGTTATCAGCATGCCAAGGCCGCTCTGAACATGAGAATCCTAATCAGAATGCCCAAGGAATAAGCAGGTGCAAGGCCACAGCGATCTCCCAGTACGCCGTGCCCTTCGGTAACCCACATGATTGATATCACTGTTGGCAACTAGCCTTCTTTGTCTCTGAAGTCATATTCAGGTTCCTGACTAGTTAGGCTGCTGGAGTGTGAAGAAGTGTGCTGGAGAGATGGAGATGGGAGAGAAGCTCAGAGATAGTTACTATGTGAGGCTACAGAGCCCAGTGCACTGGGCAGGGAAGAGAGGAGAAGCTGCTGAACCAGAGAGGCGAGAGAAGCTGCTGAGGCAGAGCTTAGATGCCACTATGATATGAGGCAGTGAGTCTGAGGCAGGGAGCAGTGTGCAACTGCTTAGATGACTGTGGGTACAGCGACTATTGGAGGTGCAATGATGTGGAAAAGAGATTTATTTACCAGCCATGTTCGGCTGCCTGATTGAGATACTGTTACGAAGGACTGTCCTGTTTCTAATGGTTTATGGCCACTGGCTTCTGCAATAAAGACTCATTCTTATACACTTACAACCTCTCATGGCTTCTCTTAGATTTGGTGTCCAAGGATGTCCAGCCCTAGGCAGAGGTGCTCAGACCCCACAACTGCATCTAGTGAATGGAAGATAAAGGAGGAACTTGGACTACATTCCCAACAGCTCATACAGTGGGCACGGCCCTCGCATAGTCAGAAGAATTTAGAATAATATATAGAACAACTCAAGAGCACCAGAGCTGAGTAGTGCTCTTGCTGTCTATGACAGAGACACATTTTAAATGGCGTCACACAAACAGATTTCCAAGTTGCAAACATTAAGGATGATCATATATAGTTATGTTAGAAAAGCAAATCATTCTGTTTTTAAAAAATTGATTGCAGGGAGTAATGAGCGGAGGAGGGAGAGAAGGAGGGAGAGAAACATCAGTGATGAGAATCATTGATCAGTTGCCTCTTGTATGCCCCCAAATGGGGGTCAAGCCTGAGACCAGGCATGTGCCCTGACCAGAAATCGAACTGTAACCTCCTGGTTCATAGGTCAATGCTCAACCACTGAGCCATGCCGGCTGGGCGCATTGTTTTTTTTAAAGGAGAGACTGACATAAGCTTTGTGAAATATAAGACTCAGTGCTCCTCTTAGAACATAATCAGGTGATGCTCTAAACAATAAAATCATTACATGAAGTAGAACTTTGAGTTCTCAAACCATCGTTTGTCTGTGTATGTTTATAAATAAAAATAAATTCAAAATAACTAAACAAAACTCATCTCCCTTTCAGGCTGTTATACTTTTTTTATTTTTTTAAATATATTTTATTGATTTTTTACAGAGAGGAAGAGAGAGGGATAGAGAGTTAGAAACATCGATCAGCTACCTCTTGCACACCCCACACAGGGATGTGCCCGCAACCAAGGTACGTGCCCTTGACCGGAATCGAACCCGGGACCTTTCAGTCCGCAGGCTGATGCTGCCAAACTGGTTCGGCAGGCTGTTATTCTTATCAGGCTCAGCAATTTGTCCCAAGAGAATGTAAAACCTATCACCAATGATTACCATATAGTTCCACTTTTCACTGGTTACAGATAATAGCTGTACTCCAGCTACTTCTAAAGGAATATAACCTCTTGGAGATAAGAACCAAGATGGCAGCCTAGGTAGTCTCCTAAGTTGCCGCCTCATCAACAATTAAAAAAAAACAACAACAACTAAAACCAAAAAGGATTTCATCAAAACCACAGGAAAGCTAGCGGAGTGGGAAAACTACAACTAGAAAGAAGGAGAGAGGCTCACAGATCGGACTGGGAGTCGCAAAGCGCTGAGGTAGGCAGATGCTCGCACGGAGAGTTGGTGTGGCTGAATGCCTGCCTGGCAGGTGGGGAGGAATTCCCGATTGCAAGGAACCCTTTCTGACTGTACTGAACCCCAACCCTGGCCGAAACGCCGTGGTCCCAGGCTCATACGGGTGGAGTCTGGACTGTAGAGAAAGGCACCCAGAGACTCAGAGACTTGGAGACTGGGGATCTGGGAGCCGCAGCCCGCAGGGTCTACAGTCTCGTGAGAGTGAGTACACGCAGAGGTCTGACCGCAGAGGGTGTCACCACCGCTCCGCCTCTCCGTAACGGAAGGAGTCCTGACTGAGGAGGCGGCCTCTCTGCAGCGGAAGGAGTCAGAAGCTCCAGGTCTGGCCTCTCCATAGTGGAAGGAGTTAGAAGCTCCAGACTACAGAGACCAGCCCTAGTCCGGGCGAGCTCCTGGGACACCCATGCTCTTGCACGGGGAGCCTGGGACGGTCAGATGGAAACTCAGGGAAGCCAAGGAAGGCAGAGGTCAGGCAGAAACTCAGGCGAGTGCACAAGGGCAGGGTGGAAGCCAAGACTGTCAGTTCAGCCCTGACTCTGCCCCATCCAAGCTGAGCAGAGGCTTCTGCAGTTTTTCAAGTCTGATCCTATAAGACTGTCTCCAATACAGAAGTTATCCCAGAGTAGACACAGCTGATATCCACATCCAATTGGCCTGAAGGTCAATTCACAACAATAAAGACCTAGCTACAACAAGACTGTGCACACAGTCCACAAAGGGGATCACCAAGAGTGTCTACCTCAGGTAACTGAGGAGGCTGACCCACTGGGCCATATAGGACACCAAACACACAAAGCCATCCTACCAACTCTGAAGAAAATGCCAAGATAAGGAAATAGATCTCAAACGAAAGAGATGGAAGATATAGAGTTCAGAACTACGGTTCTAAGGTTATGAAAGAATATCTTAGAAAAGGTCGATAAACTTCATGAGACCCAACTAAAAAGTATACATAAACTGACTAAATTGGAAAATATTATGCAGAGATCCAACAGCAGAATGGAGGAACACAAGAATCAGGTCAAAGAGCCAAAAGACACTCCTCTGGAGAAGCAAGAAGAAAAGAGAATCCAGAAAGTTGAAGATAGTGTAAGGAGCCTCTGGGACAACTTCAAGCGCACCAACATCAGAATTATGGGGGTGCCAGAAGAAGAGGGAGTGAAAAATACTGAAAACATATTTGAAGAAATAATATCAGAAAACTTCCCTCACCTGGTGAAAGAAATAGACTTACAAGTACAGGAAGCACACAGAACCCCAAACAAGAGGAATCCAAAGAAAAATACTTGGAGACACATCATCATCAATATGCCAAGGGCAAAAGACAAAAAGAAGATCTTACAAGCAGCAAGAGAAAAGCAGTTGGTTACCTATAAGGGAGCACCCATACGACTATTAGCTGATTTCTCAACAGAAACCATGCAGGCCAGAAGGGAGTGGCCAAGAAATATTCAAAGTGATGAATAGCAAGAACCTACAACCAAGATTACTGTATCCAGCAAAGTTTTATCATTCAGAATTGAAGGGCAGATAAAGTGCTTCACAGATAAGAAAAAGTTAAAGGAGTTCATCACCACCAAACCAGTATTATATGAAATGCTGAAAGGTATTACTTAAGAAGAGGAAGAAGATCAAGTGAATTACAAATCTGAAGAATAGAATAAACTGGTGAATATAATAGAATCAGGGGCAAAGAAAGGGAGTGGATTGATAATTATTAGGGTGAAAGGGGTGTGGGGGTGCAGAAGGAGACTGGATTAAAATCGTGTAACCTGTGGATGAGGACAATGGGGGGTAGCGGGGTGGGTAGAGGGTAGGGTGGGAATCGGATGGAAGGGAGCTATAGGGGAGAAAAGGGAGAAACAATTGTAATAATCTGAGCAATAAAGATTTATTTTTTAAAAAAAGGAATATAACCTCTTGATAATATGTGAAGGAATCCAGGTGTACTAAGAATAGCCACTCACAAATATCCTTATGGCAGAGGATATAGTTTTTTGGAAGCAACCATGTTTGACTCAATTAAAAAAAGAGTGCTGTGGAAAAGCTAGTTATCATAATTCCACCTTTTAAAAAAAGATGTTTTAATTGATTTTTTTTTAGAGTGACAGGGAGAGGGAGAGAGAAATATCCATTAGCTGCCTCTTGCATGCCCCCTTCTGGGGATGGAGCCTACCATCCGGGCATGTGCCCTGCCTGGGAATCAAACTGGCAACCGCTTAACCAACTGAGCAACACCAGCCAATTAATGAAGGGATTCGGGGGGACATGGACAGCCAAAATATATTAATATGCTTCATTTGTATTTTAAAAATAAAAATATTTAATGTCACTAAATGATGAATGTAAAGTAAGTATGGTGAAAGCATCTTTTATTATGATAATGCTTATCATGAAAGTTAAATATATAAAAAAACTACTTTTCCTATACTTAATCTTTATTTTTAAAATAAAAATTCTAAAGATACTGTCTCCTATGCTTTGCAAAAATTATCATGATTACATAAATACTTCCTTGAAGAAAAATTATATAAATACTTCAACCATTTTCATCAGGTATTGAATCTTAAGTGAGTGTGAAAATACTTACACTTAATGGAAATTTTCAGTGTAACTATACTGGCAGCACTTACTAGTTACTACATTTGTTACCTAATGCTATTAAGGGCATTACTATGTTAACAGAGCCTAACTCATCAATATCAAAGTAAGTTTTCTTCACTTACCCTTGCATAGTGGAATTCAACTCCATAGAGTTCTAAGGTGCGTGCTGTGTTCAGGTAATTAAATTCTGCTTCTGCAGGAGTTAAGCCTCTGAAAAGACATCATTAGGTTAAAAATTAAATCAATCACAAATATGGCCAAATTAAAAAAGGCTATTTACCTGGACATTTTTCAGTATTCTAATTAAATCTTTTACAAGACACCATGCATGACCACTACTTTTAGTTATGTACAGTAGCATCTAGCTTAACTGGAGGGTACATTTTCAGTAACAAATTATTATGTTGTACAATATTTTCTTATTTTTGAAAAATACAAGAATTCATTATATTTTGAAAGTCCACAGCTGCTCTTATGGTTGTTAAAAAGTCACTCATTTTCAGACATAACTTAGTGTGTTTGTACACATCTGCATTTAAATCACATAGACTGCTTCTGAAACATGTAGATTCTGAGACAAACTCTGTGCAGTGATTTTCAGAGAATGATGCACAGACAGGCATTGATTCATAACAAATATAGAAACTGAGAGAATCAGAGTTTTATAGAATTTTGGTGGAGTAATTTCATGTCTGTTGAATCTAACAAAAAAATGGCTTGCAATTTTTTGTATTTATTATCCATTTTACTTCTCCATTAATTCATTTTTATTATATACTAGAGGCCTGATGCACAAAATTCGTGCAAGAGAAAGCCTTCCTTCCCCCAGCTGCCGGCACTGGCTTCCCACTGGCACCCCGGACCCAGGCTTCCATTGCAGCCCTGGCTTCGTCCCAAAGGTCGTCTGGGCTGATTAGCATATTATGCTTTTATTATTATAGATTTTAGAAGTACTGTTCCATGACACAGTAGAGAAAAAGTGGTCTTTCACAACAGATAGTAAATATCCCATGATTCTTACAAACACAAGTTTTAGAACTATAATTTTAAATGCCTTTAAAAACTGACATACTTCTATATTATATATACTGTTCTAACAACCTTAGTTATCTGTTCTTATCAGACTATAGCAGAGCAAAAGCAGCAAATTACAAAAACAAAGCTATAAGCCTCTAATTCTATATAGAAACTAAAAAAGGACCAAAAGCCTGTTAATTCATGATAAAATGAGATTCCTCAACAAAAAAAAAAATCAGGTATATTTCAGATTTCTTTACAATTCAATTAAGCTAAATATTCTATCTTTCCCACCCCATCCCGTTAAACTAGATTATTCTATTTTTTATCCTTTGTTTAAAGAGTTGAAGATTCATTTCTTTAAACTAAACATTAATATATAATTAATACCTTGTTAAATGTATATTTTTCCTTGCAGAGAGACTTTTCATTATTGGTAAATTTTTTATAAATTGGGTTTATTTTCAAACCCTTGATTTGGATATGCTCGGTATAAAACTTTCATTATAAATGGCATTTACTTTTAGATCAAAATAGTCCCCTTACCACATTAGGCCAGTCTAAAAAATTCTCATGCAGGAGTCTCATTTTAGACTAGAGTCCCAGTGCATGAAAATTCATGCACCGGAGGGGAGTCCCTCAATCCGGCCTGCCCCCTCTCACAGTCCGGGAACTCTTAGGGGCGGGAGGTGCCCCAATGATCAGGGGAAGGCTATGCCCCCATCACACCTCTGTTGCTGCCATTGCTGGGAGCAAAAGCCTGGGCCAGCCCTGGTTACCTGAGGGCTGAGGGACTCCAAAGGCATTTTGTGCGCCTGCCGTCCTGGTGGGGCTGAGGGGAGTGGGCACAGCCATCTTGTGGCTGTGGGTGCTGCCATCTTTGAGAATGTGGCAGTCAATTAGCATATTCCCTCTTTATTAGATAGGATTAGGGTCAGCAAACTTTTACTGGAAAGAGCTAGCTTTCAGACCATATGGTCTCTGTTGTAACTACTAAACACTGCTGCAATGTGAAAGCAACCACAGACAACATGTAGATGAATGACGGAATATGTGTTCCAATATGTGCTCATCTACAAACACAAATAAGAATTTCTGAAAATCTCATCTTCCACAGAGTGTTATTATTTAAAAAAATTTTCCCAACCATTGAAACCGTACCAACCATTCTTATCCCATGGGGCATTAAAAATAGGCAGTGATTGCCGAAACCGGTTTGGCTCAGTGGTAGAGCATCGGTCTGCGGACTGAAAGGTCCCGGGTTCGATTCCGGTCAAGGGCATGTACATTGGTTGTGGGCACATCCCCAGTAGGGGGTGTGCAAGAGGCAGCTGGTTGATGTTTCTTTTTCATCGACATTTCTAGCTCTCTATCTCTCTCTCTTCCTCTCTGTAAAAAATCAATAAAATATTTTTAAAAAAATAGGCAGTGAGCTACAGCTGACCAACATGTATTAGATAAATGGGGCCATTACCAAATAAAAGTTTCTTTAGTAGTAAGAGCTGACCCTGACTGGTGTGACTAAGTTGGTTGGAGCAGCATTCTATACACTGAAAGGTCTTGCAAATCAATCCAGTCAGGGCACATATCTAGGCTGAGGGTTTAATCCCCAGTTGGAGGTATGGGAGGTAACCAATCAACATTTCTCTCTCACATCAATGTTTCCCTCTCTCTGTAAAATCAATTAAATAAAATCCTATATAATAAAAGGGTAATATGCAAATTGACCCTAAAGGCGGGATGACCAGAACAGCCACGTGACCAGTCACTATGAGGCGCCCTGACCATCTTTCAGCCCCTTTCCTTGGCTGGCAGGCTCTGACCGCCCAATGGCGAACAGGGAACCGGAGGTGGGTGGTAGAGAACACGGGTGGTGCCAAGTCAAGGCCCCCACCCCACCAGTCGCCCCACACACAGAGGGCAACCCACAGCGGGAGCAGTGCCACCAAGTGGACAGAAATGGCTGACCTTTCGGTTTCCAAATACCTGATGGCGAACAGGGAACTGAGGGTGGGTGGCTGCAAGGGGTGGGGCCAGCTGCAGGCAGCCGGGGAAGATGGACTTGATCACGAGCCATGCCAAGGGACTGTAGCTGCATAAATTTTGTGTGCCAGGCCTCTAATAATAAATATTATTAATAAAGATAAAAATAATATATAGAAACTGTGGGCCTAAACCAGTTTGGCTCAGTGGCTAGAGCGTTGGCCTGCAGACTGAAGGGTCCCAGGTTCAATTCCGGTCAGGGGCATGTGCCTTGGGCACATACCCAGTAGGGGGTGTGCAGGAGGCAGCTGATTGATGATTCTCTCACATCGATGTTTCTGGCTCTCTATTCCTCTCTCTTCCTCTTTGTAAAAAATCAATAAAATATATTAAAAATTAAAAACTAAAAAACCATGGGTCGAAACCATCAATAACGACTGAGGCTCAACCAACCGGAAGTCACTCCTGAAGTCAGTGCCACGGCAACAGGCCTGACTGGTAAGGGAGCTGTGAATCAGGACCAGAGAGAGACCGGAAGAGAGAAGCAGGGACTGATCTATAGACTCTGAAGCAGCTTTTGATCAGCACCACCTCTCTCTTTCTCTCCCAGTCTGGCCAGCAGCCACAACTCCATTTTTCTCCAGGCCTCCACCAGGGCTGCTGGTCAGCCCCACCTTTCTGATCAGGCCCCATTGATAGGCCCAGAGACACTAACTGGCATTGGAACTGACCAAACAGAACCAAATGTGGGTGCAGTGAAGAACCAATGGCTGCCTAGGAGTCAGAGCTTCTGAAGATGACTGGCAAAGAAACTAACGAATCAGAACCAAATCTGGGTGCTGTGGAGAGCCAATAGCTGCCAAGGAGGTAGAGCTTTTGATGCTGACTAGCATACAAACTAATCAGAATCAAATTGGCCAGCAGAGGAGGACAGGTGGGGGTGAGATCAGGCTGGCAGGGGAGGACAGTTGGAGACAACCAGGCCAGCAGGGGAGGGCAGTTAGGAGCAATCAGGCAGGCAGATAGGCAGAGGCAGTTAGGGGAAAATCAGGCCGGCAGGGGAGAGAAGGTAGGGGTGATCAGGCTGGCAGGCAGAGGCAGTTAGGGGAAATTGGGCGGGCAGGCAGGCAGGTGAGCAGTTAGGAGCCAGTGGTCCCAGATTGCAAGAGGGAAGGGGTCCCAATTGGAGAGGGTGCAGGCTGGGCTGAGAGTACCTCCCTCCGTGCACAAATTTTGTGCACCAGCCTCTAGTAAATATAATAACAACTAATTATTTCTTCAGTGCTTACCAGGTGCTAGGCGCTGTCTTGAATATTTTATGTATAAACTTACTTAATCCTTACAATAACTTCAGAATAGGTAACTTTTTTTATTTCCAATTTACATATGGGAAAACAGAGACATAGAACCACCTGGCCAAGGTTATATGATAGTACATAACCTTACCAAAATTCCAATCCAGAAATTCTGGCTTGAGTTTACACTCTCAGCCAATATTCATCACCACCTTAGCTTCTACATGAGTAATTTCAATGGAATGTTAAAGCAAAACTGATCTCTGACCCAATAAACAATAATGCCTTCTATTCAAAAACAATAGATCTCCTCTTGAAAAATATTATGTAACAGAATATTAGACTCACAAAATATCAAAGTTAAATACTGTTATGAGTGAAAAATTGCTACTATCTTTAAAGGACTATTTTTTTTATTATTAATTAAGTACTATATAAAGTTCCTTTTCTCCTCTTGGCTTATTATTAGTAAAAAAAAAAAAAAAGAATCCATTTACACAGTTAAAATTAAAAGAGAATTGCTAAATAGATTGTGAACATATGATTAATATTCTAGAATTCCTGGCAACTTTATATAATAAAAAAACTTTATATATATTCCGACAACTTTATATAATAAAAACAACCTTAATATATTTATATACAATATAAAACTTTATATAGTAAAAAGTTTATAGCCTAGCTGGTGTGGTTAGTGGTTAGTGTGAGGGCCTGCACCTGAAGGGTTGCAGGTTTGATTCCTGGTCAAGGGCATATGCCTGGATTGTGGTTTATCTCTCCACTCCCTGTCAGAGCACATGCAACCAGTTGATGTGTTTCAAATCAACATATTTTTCCTTATCTCTCCCTCCCTCTCTCCCGTACTCCCTTCCTTCTTTTCCTCCATTCCACTCTTTCTGAACAGCACTGGAAAAAATATTGTAAGGTGAGGATAAAAAAAATGTTTATATAATAAAAACTTGCAATTTTATATAATAGCAAATAAATTTGTTTACATATACCTTTATAAGTTTTTAAATATATATTTTTTATTGATATTTTACAGAGAGGAAAAGAGAGGGAGAGTTAGAAACGTCAATGAGAGAAAACATCAATCAGCTGCCTCCTGCACACCCCCTACTGGGGATGTGCCCACAACCAAGGTACATGCCCTTGACCAGAAACGAACCTGGGACCCTTGAATCTGCAGGCTGATGCTCTATCCACTGAGCCAAACTGGTTAGGGCACCTTTATAGTTTTTTGTTTTTTTTAAATATATTTTTATTGATTTTTCAGAGAGGAAGGGAGAAAGATAGAGAGCTAGAAACGTCAATGAGAGAAAACATCAATCAGCTGCCTCCTGCACACCCCCTACTGGGGATGTGCCCACAACCAAGGTACATGCCCTTGACCAGAAACGAACCTGGGACCCTTGAATCTGCAGGCTGATGCTCTATCCACTGAGCCAAACTGGTTAGGGCACCTTTATAGTTTTTTGTTTTTTTTAAATATATTTTTATTGATTTTTCAGAGAGGAAGGGAGAAAGATAGAGAGCTAGAAACGTCAATGAGAGAAAACATCAATCAGCTGCCTCCTGCACACCCCCCACCGGGGATGTGCCCACAACCATTGTACATGCCCTTGACCGGAATCGAACCTGGGACCTTTCAGTCCGAAGGCCGATGCTCTATCCACTGAGCCAAACCCGTTTCTGCACCTTTATAATTCTTAATAAAAATGAAAACAAGTCTCAGATGAAATAAGCAATGATTTTTCTTTTAAATAGATCAGCCACATTTCTTTATAACAATTATACTATTTTATATAATAGCAACTGTTCTACATTAAGTAAATATAACAATTGCATTAAAAAATTTTTAAACATTTCTCTAGAAAAGATGCCATTAAGAAATTTACTGCGTTAGCTGATTACTCAGGGGTTAGAGCACTGTGTCTTGAATTCAATTCCAGTCAAAGGCTCGAACCCTGGCCCGGTCAGGGCTTGTGTGAGATGCAAGCAATCAAGGTTTCTTTCTCTCTCACATCGATGTTTCTCTCTGTCTCCTTCTTCCTTCCATTCTTTCCAAAAATATCCTCGGGTGAAGATACCCCCCAAAAAAGTTTGCCAAATAAGCAGAAAAGTAAGTAATTCCTTACGTATGTTGCTGGTGTAATTTTGCAATTTCTTTTTCAAAATCTTGAGGTTGATTAGGAATGAAAGAATAATCTGAGAGGTAGCCTGGCAAGTTTTCTGACTGATTGTAGTCTCCAAGTTCAGCTAATAAATTAAAGAAAAATATTTATTTTAATAAACACATTTTTAATGTTTATAGTCAAATCAGCAAAGTCATGAATTCCATTATATTTCTGGAAGTAAAATATTTCCATTTCTACTGTTACCATTTAAACAAGTTATAAAGATGCATGTAACATTCTTCAAGATTTCAAACAACTTCAGAATTTTTTTTCTGGAACTGAAGTAATTGCTAACTAAGTGGATGTTTCATTACATTTCCTTCGCAGTCACTTTCTCCTTACTGCAACTTAGGTCTAAAGAACTTATACATTAAAGGCAATGAACTATCAATATAGACCATTTATACAGTAGGCCCTCGGTTTACATAGGAGATCTGTTCCTATGGTGTGACGTAATGTGATTTTCGAGTTAAGTCAGAACCCACCTACATAAGCACCTATGTCACTCACATGGAGCACATGCACAGCAATAATGAAGTGAAATAGTAAAAAAAAAATTTAAAAGATAACAATTCCTGACCTTTACTTGTAGTAAATAAATAATAAAAAACATAAAGCACATATGTACATACGTCGAAATGACAAAACTTTTCTCACCCACTTCTCAGACCTTACCCTGTGCAGCATTTTTTTGTTGAAAGTAGAGGATCCAAAATGTTTGTAGATCTTTGCTATTTTAGGCAGGAAAGAATTTAGCACAGGGAGGCTGGGCCCCCATGAAAGACTCCCTGCCCAGAGCTGCCGCTCAGCCCCAACTGAATTCTAGAACACTCTGGTGCAGCTGTGACCCGAGGATGGAGAAACTTCTGCCCCCGCAAGTGCCCCCAGTTCCTAAAAACAGGTCACTGGGCACTGCCTTGCCACAACTGCCTGTGCACAGCCTAGATTCCATTGCAGAAAACCTCCACATTTTTGCAAACATGACACCAGCAGCAAATAGCCCAAACTGCAGGAAGATGCCTCTGCCTCATTTCTACCTTCAAAATATTGTGCAAGTGCATCCAATCAGCAGAAACAAATTCATATCCAGAAACCTAGCTGCAAAGGAGTTTGGGTAATTTCAAACTTTCATCTAGGAGTGAGATCTTACCACTGTACCCCATGTGCTCGGTATTAATAAAAATGGGGTCCAGATGGTGGGGTGCAGTGGTTGATCATTGATCGATGAACCAGGAAGTCACAATATGATTCCCACTCAGGTTTTGGACTAGATCCCCAGTAGGGGGTGTGTAGGAGGCAGCTGATCAATGATTCTTATCATTAACTAGTGACCCGTTGCAGGAATATTCCTGGAAGACTTCCGGTGGGCTTCCCTTCCGCCATCGCCACCTCTCCAGCCCCCATACCTCTCCCGCTACAACGGGCAGGGCAGGGCAGGGCAGGGTGGGGCGGGGCAGGTGGGACATGCCCGCCCATCCCACTTTGCCAGCAGCCACTGCAGCCATTGTCTCCGCAGCTGCACACGCTGCCACCACAGCTGCGGGCCTTGCCCTGCACACCCGACCCGCAGCGCACCACAGCCACTTTGCTTTCCATTTTCCCTCTCTCTTCCTTCTATGCTGTCTTCAGTCTTCACTCCTTCCTACCTCCATGTATACAAATTAACCACCATCTTTGATGGGTTAATTTGCATACTCGCTCTGATTGGCTGATGGGCGTGGCTGGTGGTGTAGCAGAGTGATGATTGATTTGCATATTACTCTATTATTAGGTAGGCTGTTTCTATCTCACCCTCTCCCTTCCTCTGAAATCAATAAATATTTTTTTTGAAAAATGGGGTCATGCTGTATATATGTGTTGTAACGTATTTTTCATTTCATAGATCACTAATGTCTTTCCTGTTAAAACCACACTTATAGAACATTATTTATTTATCAGTCATTTTAATTAATCTCAGAGAGAAGAATGGAGAGAGAAGCACTGTCCCATTGTTTTCTGCACTCACTGGGCTGGGTATTGAATCTGCAATCTGGGCATATGCCCTGACTGGCAATCCATCCACCACTTTCTGATGTATGGGATAATGCTATGTTGGTACCCTGACCCCAAATTCCAGCCTCCACAATTGTGAGGAAGACAAATTTCTGTTGTTTCAGCCACACAAAATTATGATATTTTGTTATTGCTATCTGAGCTGACTAATCCTATATAATAAAAGCCCAGGGACTGAATGGCAGAATGACGGGAACAATTGTGGCCCCTCGCCCAGGTCAGCCCCATCCCCAATTGGCTCCCATCAGGGTGGGCTGATTAAACCCCACCAGTGCACAAATTCATGCACTATGCCTCTAGAGCAGCCGTGGGCAAGAAAAGAAAGAGGGTGGACTATAGGCCAGGGTCTCGGACAGCCGTGGGCAAGAAAAGAAAGAGGGTGGACTATAGGCCAGGCTCTAGGACAGCCGTGGGCAAACTATGGCCTGCTGGCCGGATCCAGCCCGTTCGGCTGTTCTATCCGGCCCGCGGAGGGTTCTCTTGCTCTCCCCTCCGCTCCTTTACTAGCAGCCCAAGATGAGAATGCCAGCATGGTCAGGTTGCTTTTGTTCCGGCCCTCCGGTCCAGTTTAAGAACCCATTGTGGCCCTCAAGTCAAAAAGTTTGCCCACCCCTGATCTAGAGTAATTATATGCTATTTGCCTCAAAAGTTGCTGGCCCTATCTGGTGTGGCTACATAAGTTGGAGCTTTGTCCAGAGCACCTGATGGTCATAGGGTTTGATTCCCAGAATGGGCACATGCTTGGGTTGTGAGTTCCATCCCCAATTGTGGTGTGTATGGGAGGCAACTGATCAATGTATCTCTCTCTCTCCCCCTTCCTCCATCTGGAAAAATCAATACAAACTAAAAGCCTGGGCTGATACTTACACTGAACAGCAAATGAAGCCAAAAGGGCAGCAGTATTATAAGGACAGGGTAATCTAATAAAACAAAACAGAAAATATATAGCCCAAAGTTAAACACAATAATTTCAAAGCACTATAATTTATAATATACTAGTCACACTTGAAATTTCCATGTGATTTATATTTCAACTATTAAGTAAGGAACTTATTTGATGAAAGAAATTCATATTATATGTAATCATTTTTCAATAGTTTGCAAAGATCACGAATTACTTACTATAGAACTAAGAGTATTCTTAAATCTATTACTAAAAATATATAATAGCCCACCTTCCAGTAAGAATGTCTTGTTTAATTTGCAAAAAATACTGGTACCTTAAAAAAAAAAAAGATAGTTAATATTTACTGGAATTATAGCATTTCGATATTAAAAACTACATACCTATGTTAACAAATAAAAATGTAAGTATTTACTTCTATAATAAGCATATTAACACAAGATATTTTAAAAATAAGCTTTCATAAATTCATGAATCCAAGTTTTAAAATTCTTTGATAAATGAAATTTTGTACTGCAACAGTCTTGTTTCCACTAGATCAGTTATAAAACTCCTAATGCTTGCTAAGCATTAATGACCTAGGGAGAATATTAGAAATACTCTAAGGATTTGTGTATGCAGAAAGTATACTGGGAAGCACAGCAGACATAGGAGAGCTGACAGTAACAATGCATTAGAGACCAATAGAAGAAAATCATTCTTTTTGCTGAGATGGGAAGCCAACTGCAAGAACAGACCTGTGTGCTGATTTGTCTTATGGCAGCAAGAAGCTACTGGTTGCAGAAAAGCACCTTCCCCTCTTCATATGAGTTAAGAATGCTCTCTTTGATTAAAAAACGAAAAAAACTCACATAAGTTCCGTTACCTACAACTGATCTAATATTAGAATTGCCAAGTACCAAATTTCCTTAAAAAATAAAAAAAAAGTGTAAGTATCCTATAACAAGAGTACTAGGGTTGCTTACCAGATGTCCTATCCTTGCTAGGGGGTGAAGGAAGTCATTCCCTGACAGATGTATCAATGTTTGGGCAAAACCACCTGTGCTGTATAATGTTGGTAGAAGACCAAAATTTGTGGCTCTAAATGTTTAAATAAGAAATTTACAGACTTTTACTTCACTTCACTAAAAAGAGGATATATATACTCCAAGAGTTAAAAATTATTAAAAATTTTAGTTGTTTCATTAAAGTCATTAAAGAGCTCCATGACCATTCAAATTACCAAAGAATGTAATAAAGGTTACACAGAATCAGATATTGATAGTAATTTTTTTAAAAAGAGCTGACACAAATATCTTGGCTTCATATATTAATTCTCTGAGGCTTAATACATAATATTATAAATATTGCTTACTCAATCTAAGACAACATATTTCTAATCAGCAACTTAGTTTCATAATTAAAAGTTAAAAGTCCTTGGTCCTGGCTGGTTGCTCAGTGGTTAGAATGTCAGTCCTGAGTTCAATCTTTGGTCAAGGGCAATACCTCAGTTGCAGGTTCAATCCCCTAATTGGGGAAAGAGAAGGAGACAACCAATAGATGCTTTCTTTCCTCTCTCTTTTTTCCTTCCCTCTTTTCCCGCCCTTCCACATTCTCTAAAAATTCAATGAGAAACATATCCTCAGATGAGGATAAAAAATAAAAAAAAAGGTTCCTGGTGGAAACAATCTTAGGACTGAAAGGTCATGTATATCCTGTAGTATTCTGAATACTACACAAATAATACCTATGTGCTTGCTGAATTTTATTTACATACTAATCATTAAAGACTGACAGAATGGAAACCAGAATAAGCTAAATCTAAGCTGTAAAACCTAAAGTAAGCCAGCCTATAACCTTTGGCAAGTTACTTAAAATATGGCTGGGTCTTGTTTCTCTATTTGTAATAAGAAAGTAGAATCATAGCCTAGTATATGTATTTCAGGAGCCCTAAACAGAAAATACAAGCCTAATTTTGAAAAACAATCAAGACCCTTAAAATAGATTAATAATTATTGAGGTAAGTATAATCACCTTTACAAGCTGTAAAAATAATGTTAAGTTTTCTACTCCAGACAATAATGAATACCATGAATTAAACACTTATCATGCTCTAAAAAGGTATGAAAAGTGATGTCATTTGTATTCCCTTGACTCCTGAGAAAACTCCAATTCCAATGACGCTAGCAATAGTAAATGATGTTTCATTTGGAAGCTCTATAAGCCCATTCTTTTTTTTACCAATAACCTAAAATGGAATCCCAAGGTAAGGAGGTATAGCTGATTTCCTGTTTTGTGGGGCTTATACTAGTCCTTACAATTAGCAACTGTGGCCAAGGGTGTCTTATTACTAATCTGGACCATCGCATTAAAGCTATCTAAGCAGTAAAGTTTTAAAGGAGTATTTCTTAAACCTGGTGGCATATTTGAGTCACCTGGGAAGCTTGTGATGCTTATGCACAAGTCCCGTCTGAAACCTATTAAATCAGAGTGCCCAGAAGGTGTGGCCAAAGGAAGAACTACCCTAAGTGATTTTAATTTGTAATCAGCGTAGAGATTCGTTGATGTACAATGTACACTATGATAATAAAATAAAAACTAGCCACTTAGCCCATTTTACCAAATAGTGCCTGTTATAAATCCATTATAAAGGATTTTTAAAATAATGTATCATTTCTAAGTGAAACAAAGATAATTTTCTAGACTGATGGACTGAGTAAATACTTCCTCAATTACTATAAAATTTTATTTTATTTTCTTCTACTTCAGGAATATGTTTTGACTTAATTATCAGTGAGACACATTTATTCTTTGATTGTCTTCAACACAAGCTATAAAAAAATAAACACATTGCCGAAACCGGTTTGGCTCAGTGGATAGAGCATCAGCCTGCGGACTTAGGGGTCCCAGGTTCGATTTCAGTCAAGGGCATGTATCTTGGTTGCGGGCACATCCCCAGTGTGGGGTGTACAGGAGGCAGCTGATCGATGATTCTCTCTCGATGTTTCTAACTCTCTATCCCTCTCTGTAAGA
This sequence comes from Vespertilio murinus, assembly GCA_963924515.1. Lineage (NCBI taxonomy): Eukaryota > Metazoa > Chordata > Mammalia > Chiroptera > Vespertilionidae > Vespertilio > Vespertilio murinus. Next base: position 8,370,671 of record OZ004711.1, read on the forward strand.
AATCAATAAAATATTTTAAAAAATAATAATAAAATAAAATAAACTCATTAAAATTCTGTTAAGAAAGTCAGTGCCAGTTTTTTGAGTAAATTATGAATATAGCTGTAACTGACAATATTTTAATTGCTTATGCCAACAAACTCCATGAATGTCAAATATATTAGAAATCCAATTTAAACTTATTGATCTTTTAATTACAAATATTATACATTTAAAAATTTGATTACTAAAATATACAGGATGTTCTGAAAAGAATGCATACTTACTTTGAATAATTATTCATTTCAATGGGTTACATCTAAAGAGAAAGCGTGGGAACCCTAATCAGAGTACGCCGGATGTTCCAGGCCAATTGGCCATATGCACGTGCAAAGGCAATGACACAGCAGTTTTACTGTACGCACTGCACAGGCATACTTTTCTAAAACCCAAATACTGATGTCACTATTTGGCAAGAAACCTCTTTTGTCTGAGTTAGTATAAAAATGTGTTACTGACCAGCCAGTGCATGGCTGCTTTGTTAGGCTACTTTGAAGAACTGTTTTGTCTGATGGCTCCTTGTTAGCAATGGCTACTTGGGTCTACAATAAAGTCCTATATGCCTAACATGTGTCTTGTCTTCTCAGTTTAATACCCTGTGACTGAGGACCTATGCTCCTCGAGAAGGATCAAGGAGGAACTTGCTTCCATAGAAAGAAATATCAATTGAGCTATCAGCTGTTAAAGTGTATAAACATTATTTGGGGACACCCTGTACTACAGAATACTTTGCTACTTGATTTCAAGTTATATGCACCAGGAAACAATAAAATGCATTTAAAAATACCTTATAAATCACAATTTTCTTTAATTCAGTATAGCTTCCTTTAAGTTCATCCAAGAACAGGTTTTACTATACAAAAAATCTTGTTATTTTAATTAATAACAACAAAACCTAACGGCAAATAGTATTAAACTAAAGGGTATTCATATGACACAATTTTGCTTTTCAAGAGAAATTAGCTTGGATACTACTAGTTTGAACTACCTAATCCAGAGCATACATTCTTGAGTTCTTCTGTTATAAAAAAGGTAACCCACTGTCCCCACTCCCCCTACAACAAACACACAGAACTCTAAAAGATATGAATCTAACTTTTCTCACTTTATCTACTGAAAGCCCTACTGCAGAAATACCTGAGGATTGGCAGGGAAATGTGTTTAATTTATTCTTTTGTTTTTCTACTTCACCTCAGTATTCTAAAAGATAACCAATACTTAATATCTACAGGTAGCTTTAGGTACAGATTTTAAATTTGTCACCTGTCTTTTAGAAAAATTGTGAATATAGTCACTGACCTATATTCTTACATCTGAAACTTTTATGGAAGGTATAATAGGCTAATATTTATTTTCTTATTTTGCTAATGAATTACTAGTCATCTTTCAAGCAACACACATGGTTATCCTTCAGGTTACTTAAAGATTTTTTAAACTGATTTTTTAGAGAGAGGGAGGAAGGGAAAGATAGAAACATCAATGTGAGGGTGGAACATTAATCGGCTGCCTCCTCCACACCCTCTACCAAGGATGAAGTCTGCAACCCAAGCATGTGCGCTGACCAGAAATGGAACTGCTGACCTTTCAATACATAGGACCACGCCCAACCAAGCCACACTGACCAGGGTTCTTCAGGTTATTTTAATAATGAGTTACCACACTGTGATTATTCCCCACTATTTATACCTTAAACAGTTACCTAACCTTCATATACTATCAAAATACCCATAGGGGTCATTCTTGTATTTTCAATCTGAGTTGAGAATCAGCTAATATGGAGGACAACTTGAATTATACGGAGATTTTTACTGAAAAGGTGGTCGGTGTGCCTATCCCCCATGTTTTTCAAAGTTTAAGTATTTTTATGGGGGGGAAGGGAGGAAGCAGGCACAATTCTCAATATATAGCACCACTTAAATTGAAGTAGCATCTGATTATTTCAATTAGTAACAACAAAACTGCTTAACCAGTTTTCACTGGAAAACCTTATTCTTTATGTAGCTCAGGAGGCTGCTATGGCCGGATGGGGTAGCCCTGGGGTTCCAGTCTCCTAAAGCATCACTTGTTATCCAGCAAGGAAGTAAACTGTTTTCTTAAAACATCTCTGACCTGTTCTGTGTGCTGCCAGTAAACTCAGAATTATGGCATGGCAATCTATTTTTGCCTAATTAATTTCAAAAATTTATAATAGTTTTGAAAATATTTTCAAGAAAAATATGCTTCATAAACTCACCTTGTATATTCTTCTTGTAATTTGTTGGGGTCACTTACAAAAAATTTGACTCTGAAGTTCAAACTGTAAGGAGATCCTCCTAGAATTAATAAAAGCAGTTCTAATAAATCAGATTATTTTAATCCTGCATCTTTATAAAGTACACTTACAAAATATGAAGTAAACATGTATGCTCACTCTTTAGCTGCTTTCTTATTGGTTTGTTTGGATCCAGCCACCTCTGAAAAATAAATAAGATTGATTTCATTTTTCCTTGAGGAACTAATGCATTGATTCATGCAAATCTGTTCTACTTAAAGATTAATGCTAAAAAATGAATTTCTAAAAAGGCCTCGCAGGGGAAAAGTCATTAATTTACAGGTTATCATAGCATATATAACAAAATTATGCTAGAAAGTAATGAATATACCGTATTTGCCGGCGTATAAGACGATTTTTTGGCCCTGAAAAATATGCCTCCAAGTGGGGGGTAGTCTTATACGGGGAGTATATAACAAACTCTGTATTTTGAGTGGAAATGTTAGGGGGTCGTCTTATACGCCCAGTTGTCTTATGCGCCAACAAATACGGTATTTTCAGGGCCAAAAAATCGTCTTATACGCGGGCAAATACGGTATATAGTTGGTAACTTTAAGATTTTTATTTTAATTTCACATAAAATTATACCAAGTGCAATAACCTCTATTCCAAAAGTAAAAATGTTTAATAATCACTGCGTCTAATATGAATTTTGTTCACTTAACTGTATTATGTAATAGTCTGGAACATTTCAAAAATTAAGAAAAATTTTGTAACTTCTACCCCATTCCTTAAAAATACCACCCCCCCCCCCAAAAAAAACACACACACACACTAATTTTGAAAAGGATAATGTTTAGTTTTTGGAAGGACTGCTTTTTGTGTGTGAGAATTTTAAGTAGTCTCAATACTTCTGAATGCCAGTTAAGACCTATTTAAGAAAAATGAATTGAACTCAGAAAATATCTGAACTGCCAACAAGTTTCAATTTTAAAAAATTAAAAAACCCAAAATGAGGTTATAATGTGGCAGTATTTTCAAAGCAATACATAAATATAAGCTTATGTATCATTATTTATAATCCTTACATCCCATACTTGATTCCATGAAGAGTACTTAAATAGATTTTAGTAACAACTGGCTGGGAAAAATCTGTATTTATTTCTTCCCATTATCCCTAACATCCAACAGATCAAATCCAGCTGATTCTACTTTTATTGGTTTAAAATATATATTTTTTATTGATTTCGGAGAGAAAGGAGAGGGATAGAAATATCAGTGATGAAAGATAGAAATATCAATGATGAGAGAGAATCATTAATCATCTGCCTCCTGCATGCCTCCTAGGGGATTGAGACCGAAACCTAGCTGGCACTCTGACAGGAAATTGAACCCTGACCTCCTGGTTCATAGATCAATGCTCAACCACTGAGCCACGCTGGGCTGACTCTACTTTTAAACCATACCTAGAATTTAAGAATTCTTCTCCATCTAGTTTGCCACCATCCTAATTTCTGGTATTGCTCTGGCCTCGGCCTCTTAATTACTGTCCCTGTTTCTTTTCCTACCATCCTCCTCCTCCATCTAGAAGCCAAAGTAGTCTTTGCAAGCATAATGCTACTCCTTTGCTTAATACTCTTGATCATTTCTCAATGCAAGGTACAAAGCTCTTAGCACTGTCTCTTTACTCCTTCTACCCCAATATTTTTTATTTTAATAAATCTTTATTGCTCAGATTATTACAATTGTTTCTCCTTTTTCTCCCCCAAAGCTCCCCACCACCCAGTTCCCATCCCACCCTCTGCCCTCACTCCCTCTCCCTCAAATTGTCTTCATCCATTGGTTACACGATCCTAATCCAGTCTCTCACTGCTTCCCCACCCCCTTATCCCCCTGATAATTATCAGACTACTCCCTTTCTTTGCCCCTGACTCTATTATATTCACCAGTTTATTCTGTTCCTCAGATTTTTTTCTTCTTCTTCTTCCCTCCCCCCCAATATTTGAATTTCAAGTGGGACACTCTCTCCCATTTGTTTTTGTAGGGAAATACAACAAAGTGTTCTGTAGCAAATGGCTGCAGACTGTCCAAATTTCTCAGGACCACAGGAATAGAATCCGCTCCTCCTCCGGTTCACACCGCCCCTCTGGGACACCCAGCTCCTCTGGGTCACACTGCCCCTCAGGACACATGGCTCCTCCAGGTCACTCCGCTCCTCCGGATCACACCGCTCCTCCATTTCACATATCTCCCCTGGGTCACGCCGCTCCCTAGGGACACACGGCTCCCCTGGGGCACATGGCTCCTTCTACCCCAATTTACTAAGCTCCAGCTATAATGCCTCCTTTCTGCTACTCAAAGACGCCATTCCACATTTCCTTAATGCACAGAATGTCCTTCTCCAGGGATGACTTCTTTCAACACCTGTTTCTCCGCCTAATGCAACATCCTCAGAAAGGTCTTCACTGACCACCCTATCAAAAGTATGTCACAAAGCTCCTATTTACTTAGTTATTTTCCAAAAACAGGCAAGGAATACTACATTCTCTCATTACAATTTAAAAAAAAAAATCCTCACTGAGAAACATCAATGTGAGAGAGAAACATTGATCATTTGCCTCCCACATGTACAATGATCAGGGATTACACACATCTATGCAATCAACCAACCAAGCCACACTGGCCAGGGCACACATCTATGTATTATTGTACTGATTTTGTTTTTCACATTTTAGAGAAACAAGTCAAACTATTTTCATTTTAATACTAGTCTAAAATCAAAATTTGGGATCAATGATTGTATCCAAACCCTTCCTCACTGTGTCCCCCTCAAAATATTCTCATATCAGATATCAGATATACAAGCACATTTACAGATAGATGTGTTAAGCTGACACAGCTTAGAAGGAGTACAATGATAAGCACCAGGAGACTGAAGAGAACTCATCAATGAGGTCACTGAGATAGGACTTAGGATTTTGGCTTAAAACAAGATGGAGCAATGCTATAATGAGCACTATTAGACAGTAAAGATGATGCTCATAGTAAAAACACCCCATTATATCGAAAAGAAAAACAATGTGGGGAAAAGATAACATATAAAACTGTTCTACAAATCAATAAGAAAAAAACCCCAACACTAATAAAAAAACAACAACAGACAATAGGTAAGAATGGAAAGATTATGGGAAAGGAAATATAAGTGGCTTTTCAGTATATGAAAAGATACTCTATCTTGGTCTAATTAGAGAAATATAATAGTCTATATTAGGTTATCATTTCTCACTAGTAGTACTGACAAAGATGAAAATGTTTAATGACAAACCACAATGGCAAGAATGTGAGGAAAACAGCACGCATACATAGCTTCTGAGAATATAGATTATACCACCTCAATGTAGGATAACTCTGCAATATTTATCAAACTATAAAATGTATATCACTATGCACTTAAATAAAATATTTAAATTAAATAAAACAAAGACCAAGTATTGTTTTTTACAGCCCTTGACATATTTCACACAATATAAAATTCACTATTTTAGAGAAAAAAGTCATAATTTTCTTGAAAATATTTTCAAGAAAAATATGCTTCAGGCAGAGCAGAGCACCCCTGGTGGTCAGTGCACATCATAGTGACTGGTCATTCTGCCCTCAGGCTGTACCCAGCTCTTCAACATTCCTCAAGGGGTCCCAGATTGCAAGAAGGCTCGGGCCAGGCCCAGTGATCTCACAGGAGGGATAAGTGAGGTTGGCCAGCTGGGGAGGGACCACAGGAGGGCACCAGGTTGTATCCGGCCCATCTTGCTCAGTCCTGATTGGCTAGACCCCCAGCAGCAAGCTAACCAACTGGTCGGAGTGTCTGCCCCCTGGTGGTCAGTGTACGTGATAGTGAGCAGTTGAGCAGCCTTAGCATATCATTAGCATATTACAATTTGATTGGTTGAACAACTGACCAAAGACCAGATACTTAGCTATTAGGCTTTTATTGTATAGGATTCCCTATTCTGTACCTAGTTACTGTTTTTATAAACTGGTAATTTTCACATCTTAATCTCTTTCCCTTTTACACCCATTCCTCAGACCCCCTCCCATCTAGCAACCCCCAAAGTATTCTGTGTACTTATGAGTGTTTTTGCTAGTTGCTTTATGTTTTAGATTCCACATATAAGTGAAATCACATGCCATCTGTTGTTCTCTGACTCATTTAACTTAGCATAATATCCTCTATGTGTAATCTTGTTGCTGCAGATGGCAAGATTTCATACTTTTAAGGCTGAGTAATACTAGTATTCCATTGTATATATGTAAAACTTCCTCTTTACCCATTTGTGAATTTATGGATAGTTGGGCAGCTTCCACATCATGACAATAGTAAAGAATACTGTAATGAACATAGGGATGTATTATGTCTTTTTTAATTAGCATGTTGGGTTTCTTTGGATAAATACCCAAAAGTGAAATTCTAGGTCCTCCTTTGTCTATTATTACAGACTTTGTTTTAAAGGCAATTTTGTCTGATAGAAGTATTGCTACTTTAGCTTTTTAAAATTTCCAAAATATATTTTATTTTAATTCTGTACAGATCTTGTACATAGCATATGTATACATCTTATTTTCTTAGCCATTCAGCTATCCTATTCTTTGACTGAAGCATTTAATACATTTATATTTAATACTAGAGGCCTGGTGCACAAAATTTGTGCATGAGGGATAGTGGTGTCCCTCAGCCTGGCCTGTACCCTCTCCAATCTGGAACCCCTCAGTGGATGTCTGTCAGACATCCCTCTCACAATCCTGGACCACTGGTTCCTAACCTCTCAATTGCCTGCCTGCCTGATCACCCCTAACCACTCTGCCGGCCAGCCTGCTTGCCCCCAATTGACCCCCCTTGCCAGTCTGCTTGCCCCCATCTGAGCTCCCTGCCAGCCTGATCACCTCCAACTGTCCCGCCCCCCCCCACTGCCCCCGCAGCATGATTGTCCCTAACTGCCCCCCCTGCTGGGTTGATTGCCCCCAACTGCTACACCCTCCTGACCTGCTTACCCCCAACTGCCCCCTTGTTGACCTTCTTGCCCCCCACTACAAGCCGGCTTGTGCCCAACTGCCCCTCTGATGGCCTGATCACCCCCAACTGCCCTCCCCTCCTGGCCTGATCACCCCTAACCACCTTTGCCTCAGCCCTGCCACCATGGCTTCGTTTGAAGGGTCTCCTGGTCTAATTAGCATATTACCATTTTATTAGTATAGATAATTACCAACAGGAATGTACTTACTGCCATTTTATTCATATTTTTTAATCTTTTTGTCCTTCTTCTTAAAGTCCCTTTAAACATTGGTTTGGTGGTAATGAACTTCTTTGACTTTTTCTTGTCTGAGAAGCTCTATCTTCCCTTCAATTCTAAGTGATAGCCTTCCTTGTTGGTCCTTCCTTTGCATCACTTTGAATATTTCATGCTAATATACCTTCTAGTCTGAACAATTTCTGTTGAGGAATCAGCTGAGTCTTAAGGGAACTCCCTAGCTGCTTTTCTCATTTTTAAGATGTTCTCTGTCTTTAAGCCTTGGCATTTTAATTATGATATGTCTTTTTTGTGTGGGCCTCTTTGGATTTAACTTATGCTCATATGTCTATTTCTTTCTCCAGGGTAGAGCAGTTTTCCATCATTTCTTTCTTTTTAAAAAAAAATATATATTTTATTGATTTTTTGCAGAGAGGAAGAAAGAGGGATAGAGAGAAACATCGATGAGAGAGAATCATTAATAAGCTGCCTCTTGCACACCCCCCTACTGGGGATGTGCCTGCAACCAAGGTACATGCCCTTGACCGGAACTGAACCTGGGACCTTTCAGTCCGTAGACCGACACTCTATCCATTGAACCAAACCAGTCTCAGCAGTTTTCCATCATTTCTTCAAGCAGGTTTTCAATTCTTTGCTTTCCCTCTTCTCCTCATACCCCTGTTACGCAAATGTTGGTATGTTTAATGTTGTGCTAGAGACCCATTAAACTATCCTCATTTTCTTTATTCTTTTTTCTTTTTGTTGTTCTAATAGGGTGTTTTCTGCTTCCTTATCCTTCAAATCTCTGATTTGATCCTCTGCTTCATCTCCTGTTGATTTCCTCTAATGTAGGATCTTCATTTCTGGCTAATCCTTTTTTTCTGTTTTCTATCTCCATATTTACATTTCCTATTTCTTGTTGAAGTTCTCAATGAGTTCACTACTTTTCCCTAAATTTATTGACATATTCATCCTTATAAAGTGTTTTGAATTCTGCATGTGTTTAATTACTTGTCTCTATTTTTAATTCTTTTTCTTAAGTTTTGTTCTGTTCTCATACCGGGACATGTTTTTCTGTCTCCTCATTTTAGCTGCCTCCCTATGATTGTTTGTTTGTGTATATTAGATAGTACTGCTACATTGCCTGGTCCTGGTGTAGTAGGTGTCCTTTTAGGCCCAGTGGTGTGGTCTCCCTAGTTACCTGAGTTGATGCTCCAGTGTGTCCTTTCCTATTGTAATTCAGCCTTAATTGCTGTTGGCTTGGCAATGGGAAGGACTGACCCTCAGACTGATTGCTTGTGAGGACTGGCCAACTTATCCAAGTTGTTACAAATATTATTCAGCCATGACTACAAAGGAGAAGCTGTAGTGCAGGGCTTTAGTAAGGCTTTACTTTAGTGAGCCTCTTTACTTTAGTGAGGATTTATTTTAGTAAGGACTTACTTTAGTGAATACTACTTTATTTTTAATATATACCAATATTATTCAGCCAAATAGTTTGATCCCTGGTCTGGGAGGGTATAGAAGGTAAGACAACCAATCAATTTTTATGGCTGAATAATATTTGTAACCACTTGGATAAATTTCTCTCTCATATCAATGTCTGTCTGTCTGTCTGTGTCTCTCTCTCTCTCTCTCAACATGCTGTTGAGTATCGATTAAAAACCAAAAACCACAAAAACTTAAAAAAAACAAACCCTGTAATCTTTTAGAACTCTACAACAAATTATATTACATACTAGTGGCCTGGTGCATGGATTTGTGCACATTGAAAGGAAATTAATTAGAAGAAATATCTTAATACTGCTATTCAACTTTTCTCTATAATAAAAGTGTCAGAGATGAAGGAAAATTAGTAAAATGTACATGAAAATAATATATAAATTGATTGGTAAATAAACAATAACATAATATAAGAAAAGCATGATATAAAAACATTGATAAAAACAATGACAGATAAAATGATTGAACTTGAGAGAACATCCAAGATGGCGGCCTAGGCAGTCTCCTAAGCTGCCGCCTCATCAACAATTTAATTAAAAAAACAACTAAAATCAAAAAGGACTTCACCAAAACCTCAGGAAAGCTGGCGGAGTGGAATAGCTACAACTAGAAAGAAAGAGAGAGGCTCACGGATCGGACTGGGAGCCGAAAAGCACTGAGGTAGGAGACGCTCACGCACGCGGCCGCCGAATACCTGCCTGGCGGTGGGAGGGGAGGAATCCCCGATTGCACGGAACCCTTTCGGACTGTACTGAACCCCAGCCCCGGCTGAAATTCCGTGGTCCCAGGCTCATACGGGTGGAGTCTGGACTGCAGAGAAAGGCACCCAGAGACTCAGAGACTCAGAGACCCAGAGACCGGGGACCGGGAGCCGCAGTCGCAGTCTGCAGGGTCTACAGCCTCGCGCGCGCGAGCAAGTACGCGCTGAGGTCTGACCGCCGCCTCTCCCTCTCCGGAGCGGAAGGAGCCAGAAGCTCCAGGTCTGACCGCAGAGGCTGCCGCCGCCTCTCTGTACAAGGTGGCGGCATCTCTGTAGCGGAAGGAGCCAGAAGCTCCAGGTCTGACCGCAGAGGCTGCCGCTGCCTCTATGTACAAGATGGCGGCCTCTCTGTAGCTGAAGGAGTCAGAAGCTCCAGACTACAGAGACCAGCCCAAGGCCGGGTGAGCCCCTGCGGCACCCACGCTCTTGCTTGGGGAAACTGGGACAGTCAGGCGGAAACTCAGGCGAGCGCACAAGGGCAGGGCAGAAGCCAAGACTGTCAGTTCAGCCCTGAGACTCCGCCCCATCCAAGCTGAGCAGAGGTTTCTGCAGTTTTTCAAGTCTGATCCTATAAGACTGTCTCCAATACAGAAGTTATCCCAGAGTAGACACAGCTGATACCCACATCCAATTGGCCTGAAGGTCAATTCACAACAATAGAGACTTAGCTACAACAAGGCTGTGCACGCAGTCCACAAAGGGGAGCACCAAGAGTGTCTACCTCAGGTAACTGAGGAGGCTGACCCACTGTGCTATATAGGACACCAAACACACAAAGCCATCCTACCAACTCTGAAAAATAGTGATAATGCCGAGACAAGGAAATAGATCTCAAACAAAAGAGATGGAGGATATAGAATTCAGAACTACGGTTCTAAGGTTATGCAACAATATCCTAGAAAAGCTCGATAAACTTCATGAGACCCAACTAAAAAGTATAGATAAACTGACTAAATTGGAAAATATTATGCAGAGATCCAACAGCAGAATGGAAGAACACAAGAATCAGGTCAAAGAGCCAAAAGACACTCCACTGGAGAAGGAAGAAGAAAAGAGGATCCAGAAAGTTGAAGATAGTGTAAGGAGCCTCTGGGACAACTGCAAGCGCACCAACATCAGAATTATGGGGGTGCCAGAAGAAGAGGGAGTGCAAAATACTGAAAACATATTTGAAGAAATAATATCAGAAAACTTCCCTCACCTGGTGAAAGAAATAGACTTACAAGTACAGGAAGCCTACAGAACCCCAAACAAGAGGAATCCAAAGAAAAATTCTTCTCGACACATCATCATCAATATGCCAAGGGTAAAAGACAAAAAGAGGATCTTACAAGCAGCAAGAGAAAAGCAGTTGGTTACCTATAAGGGAGCACCCATACGACTATCAGCTGATTTCTCAACAGAAACCATGCAGGCCAGAAGGGAGTGGCAAGAAATATTCAAAGTGATGAAGAGGGAGAACCTACAACCAAGATTACTGTATCCAGCAAAGTTATCATTCAGAATTGAAGGGCAGATAAAGAGCTTCACAGATAAGAAAAAGCTAAAGGAGTTCATCACCACCAAACCAGTATTATATGAAATGCTGAAAGGTGTTACTTAAGAAGAGGAAGAAGGTCAAGTGAATTAAAAATCTCAGGAATAGAATAAACTGGTGAATATAATAGAATTATGGGCAAAGAAAGGGAGTGGATAGATAATTATCAGGGTGAAGGGGTGTGGGGTGCAGAAAGAGACTGGATTAAAATTGTATAACCTATGGATGAGGACAATAGTGGGGGGAGGGGGTAAGGGCAGAGGGTGGGGTGGGAATCAGGTGGAAGGGAGCTATGGGGGAGAAAAAGGAGAAACAATTGTAATAATCTGAGCAATAAAGATTTAAAAAAAAAAAAAAAAAAAAAAGAATTCACTATAAAAAAAAAAAAAAAAAAAAAAAAAAAAAAAAAATGATTGAACTTATTCTAACTTGAGACAAAGCAACATATAACTGACCATGTCCAAAAACAAATTCAGGTAAACATATTCTCCTTTGTCTAGAGTTTGTCCTTGTGATTTATTAATAGTTATCGCAAATGCTGGCATTACGGTAAACTGTCTTAAATTAATTTATTTTTTCAATAAATCTTTATTGTTCAGATTATTACAAATGTTCCTCTTTTTTATTTTCCCCTCCATTGCTTCCCTCCACCAGGTTCCCACCCCACCCTCTTCCCTTTCCCTACCACTCAATGTCCTCAGCAATAGGTGCAGTTTTGTTCAGTCTCTTCCTGCACCCCCACTCTTCTTTACCCCAAGAACCATCAGACCACTCCCCTTCCATACCTATGATTCTATTATATTAACCAGTTAATATTGTTCATCAGATTTTTTAATTCCCTTGGTTTTTAGATTCATTTGTTGATAGTTACGTATTTGTTCATAATTTTTATCTTTATCTTCTTCTTCTTCCTAAAGAACCCCCTTCAATAATTAATATAATTCTGGTTTGGCGGTGATGAACTCCTTTAGCTTTTTTTTACTTGTGAAGCTCTTTATCTGGCCTTCGATTCTGAATGAAAGCTTTTCTGGGTAGAGTAATTTTGGCTGTAGGTTCTTGCTAGTCATCACCTTGAATATTTCTTGCCATTCCTGTCTGGCCTGAATGGTTTCTGTTGAGAAATCAACTGACAATCGTTTGAGTGCTCCTTTATAGGTAACTACCTGCTTTTCTCTCACTGCTTTTAATATTCTTTGTCTTTTGCTCTTAGAATTTTAATTATGATTTGTCTTGGTGTGGTCCTCTTTGGATTCCTTTTGATCAGGGTTCTGTGTACTTCCTGGAATTGTAAATCCATTTCTTTCACCAGGTGGGGTAAGTTTCCTTCACTATTTCTTCCAATAGGCTTTTGGTATCTTGTTCTCTTTCTTCCTCTGTGACCCCCATAATTCTGATGTTGGTTTGCTTGAAGTTGTCCCAGAGGTTTCTTACACTATCTTCAACTTTCTGGATTCTCTTATCTTCTTGTTTTTGCAGAGGAGTGTCCCCTGGCTCTTTTTGTTCCAAATCTTTGACTTGATTCTTGCGATCTTCCAGTCTGTTTTTAGGACTCTATATATTTTTTATTTCAGACAATGTATTCTTTATTTCTAGCTGATCCTTTTTCATATCCTCAAACGTCTCGTTTATTTTATCAGCCTTTTCTAGGAAATTCTTGAAAAACCTTATAACTGTGGTTTTGAACTCAATGTCCATTCTTTTACTTTCCTCCATTTCCTTCCTTTGTGTCCTGCCTCTTCTCTGCATTTTAGCAGCTCCCCTTATTTGATGGAATAGTTTTGTGTGCTAAGTGTCCTGGCAGAGCTCAGTAGCACAGCCTTCCCAGTTACCTGAGGTGGACAGTCTTGGTGCAGCCCTTTGTGGGCTGTGTGTACAGTCTTGTTGTTAAGCCTTCTTCAAATTAATTTAAATGGTAGGCCAGTGTCAGACAGGGACAAATCACTTCTTGAAATCAGAACAACCTCTTCTTCCACAGACCGTTAATAGTTCAGCTTTGATTATGTTAAGTTGAAATCTTTTGATGCTAAATCTAGTACCATTACAAAGACCCCATTTACTATTAAGATTTCTCAGTAGCATGATGATTTCACCAACTTTCAATTTTCATGTATGACATGGCATTCCTGAAGGACTAATACTATTAAGAAATTCGATGAGAAAATTTTCTTGGCATCAACTGTTGAATTGATGGAATCATCACTCCAATAGGTGTGAAAATCTCCATCAAGTATATCCAACATTTCTTCCTTTAATTTATGAACGTGCTCATTTGTAGGACAAAAAAATTGCACATTTACATTTTTTTTAAAACGTATATTTTATTGATATTTTACAGAGAGGAAGGGAGAGAGATAGAGAGCCAGAAACGTCGATGAGAGAGAAACATCGACCAGCTGCCTCTTGCACACCCCCTTCCGGGGATGTGCCCGCAACCAAGGTACATGCCCTTGACCAGAATCGAACCCGGGACCTTTCAGTCCGCAGACCGACGCTCTACCACTGAGCCAAACCGGCTTCGGCACATTTACATATTTTTAATATTACCTATAGATACACTACTTTTTAATCATCTAATTTTTTCATTTTTTTATTGTTGAAAATATTACATATATTAGTACATATAACTCCCCCCCATTAATAGATATACTATTTCCAAAGGTAGCTTCAATAATAGATGTCACAAATCATTTCACAGAGGATTTCAATAATATCCATTCCAAGAGTTTAATATGTGTCACACATGAGTGAGGCAATGCTTATTTTTAAATTGCAAGTGCACGTTATATATACCAGCCGGTTAGTTGGTCACTTAGCCTTTTATATATTACTAGTGGCCTGTTGCACGAAATTCATGCACAGTGTGTGTGGGGGGGGAGCACCCTCTTCAATCTGGGACCCCTTAAGTGATGTCCGACTGCTGGTTTAGGCCTTATCCTTGCCTGCCTGCTTGATCGCCCCTTAACCACTCTGCCTGCCAATATGCTCACCCCCAACTACTAACCCCCATCAGCTTGCTTGCCCTCTCCCTCCCCCCCCCCCCCCGCCCAGCATGCTCACTCCAACTGACCCCCCTTGCCAGATTGCTTGCCCCCAACTGTCCTCCTGCCCCACCGGCCTGAACACCCACAACTGCCTTCCCCTCATAACCTGATCACCCCTAACCGCCTCTGTGTTGGCTCCGCCACCATGGCTTTGTCCAGAAGGACATCTAAAGGTCTCCCCGAAGGTCTCCTGGTCTAATTAGCATATTACCCTTTTATTAGTATAGATAGTACAATACTGAATAAAAATTATAATAATTTATCATTATTCTTTATGCATTTGCCTTTTAAATCTTATGGGAAATATAAAGTGAATTTACAAATCGAAGTTACAATAATACCAGTTTTTGTAACTGTTCACATATGATTTGTATATGGCTTTGAGATGCTATCTAGTGTCTTTTTCATTTCTACTTGAAGCACTCCCTTTAGCATTTATTGTAGAGCAGATGTAATGGTAATGAATCTCTTCAGGTTTTATGTCTGAAAATGCCTTAATTTAACCCTCATTTTTGTTCTAATTTCCCCCCATTGATTTTTAGAAAGTGGAAGGAAGGGGGAAGAGAAGGAGAAAGAGACAGGGAGAAAGATAGAGAAACATCAATGTGAGAGACACTTCAACTGAGCCATGGATCAAACCTGAAATGGAGGTATGTGATCCTGACTAGGAATTGAACCCATGATCCTATGTTGCGCAGGCCCAACATAGTGAGCCAAATCGGCCAGGGCTCACCTTCATTTTTGAAAGATAGTTTTGTTGTATACAGTCATGCACTGTATAATGATATTCTGGTCAACAATATACTGCAAAAAAGTATAATGGAGCTGAAAAGATTTTATCACCTAGTGACATAATTGTCATGTCATAATGCAATATATTACTTGTGTTTGTGGGGATACTGGTGTATATAATAAACCTACTACTCTGCCACTCATAAAAGTATCCTATATGATGAAAGCATAGTATGCAAATTGCCCCCTCGCCTGGGGTTTATTCAGGAGTTTGATCAAGGGGAGGGGCCAGCCAGGGAAGGGAGGGAGGCCCCAGCTGGAGGTGGCAGGCGGCTTGGGGAAGGGAGGAAGGCCCCAGTCAGCAGTGGGAGGCAGCAGGGGCAAAGGAGGAAGTAACCAGCTGGCAGCCAGCAGTTACTAGGGACCTTACCTCTAATATCATGTATAATTATGTACAGTACATAACACTTGATAATGATAATGACTATGTATTTACTATCCTATACTTTTTTTTAGAGTGTGCTCTAAAAAATATTTATAATTATTATATAAATATTTATAATTATTATAAATTTTATAAATTAATAATTTATAATTATTTTAAAATTTGCTGTAAAACAGTATGCCAGCAGCAGCTTCATATATCTTGTGTTTAGAGCATCTTTTTATTACATTGTTGTATAGCAGCTTGCTCTACAGGCTTGTTGCCTAAGAGTAACAGGCTATATACTATACAGCCGAGGTGTGTAGTAGGCAGATTCTATGCTGTTCATACAATGAGGAAATTGCCCAATGACAGGTTTTAAGATTACATGCCTATGGTTAAAAACAGTGTGACTATGTAGAATTCTTGGATGGCAGGTTTTTGCTTCTTTCTTTCAGCATTTTAAACATAGCATCTCACTACTTATTTCCCTGAGGTTTCTGCTGAAAAATCTGCTGATCATCTTTCTAGGTATCCCTTTATTATGATTTGCTTTGTTTTACTGCTTTCATGATTCTACCTTTCATTTCAAACAGTTTAATTATGCGCCTCTCTATGGGTTCGTCCTTTATACATATTGGTGGGTTTCCAATGACTTTCCTCAAATTTGAGAAAAAAATTGCCCATTATTTCTTTAAATAATCTGTCTTCCCTCTCTGTCCTCTTTCTGTAACTTCCCTAATGCATTTGATTTTTATATGGCTTCCTATATTGCCACATACGTCCCTTAGGCCCTGTTTACTTTTTTCATTGCTTCCTCTTTTTGCTCAATAATTTCAAATCACCTTTCTAAAAGTCTACTGATTTTTTTCTTTGTTCAAGTCTATTGCTGAACTCCTCTGGGGTATTTTTCAATTCATTTATTGCCTTTTAGCTCCAAAATTTTTTTAAAAAATTTATTCTTTCGTAATACTTTCATTTTGTCTGTAAATGATTTTCATGATTTCCTTCAGCTCTTTGAATAGATTTAAGACAGTTGTTTGAAAAATCTGTCTGTTAAGTCTGATATACATTTTTGGAGATGTAATTTGTTCCTTTGAATTGGAAATATTTCTCAGTTCCTCTGTACTTCTAGTGACCTTTTCCTGAAAACTGGACTTCGACTAAAGAGCCACCTCTCACTCTTCACAGACTGGTATGGAACACGTTCACTAATTGGTGAGCCCCTGAGCCTAAAGATCAGCACAGCATAAAGGCTTAAGGTCCTTTCTGGAATTTGTTCTACCTGGACTTACATGCGTGTGTTTTTTAACCCCCATTTCCCCATCTGCTTCAAAATGCCTAAGTTCCCAGGGTCTCACTTCAGCTACTTCTTGGATATTCTGGTAGATGTTCAAATGTATTCCTAACTGTGGACTCTGGTCCATGGCTCTGCAGTGCCCTGCAGTTTTCCTGTATTGTAGCTCCTGCTACTGCCCTTTGTGGCTTCCAGTCTGAGATTCAAACGATGCTGCTGCTCCCTGTCTAATCCCTAAATCAAGTAAGAACAAAAGCAATCCCTGGGACAGCCAACAATGTTGCAAACAAGTTTCACCCTGCTACTGTCCCAAGGAGGGAATAAAAAATTAGGTGGCTTCCCCCTGACCATTATGTGCACCTGGGGAAGGATAGGGCAGGTGCCATCAAACATCACAAAAGTAACTGCTTCGTTGTTGAAAATCTCTGACTGGTTTGCAAAGCAATCTGTAGTTGCTTTTTAATGTTTCTGTGTGGGAATGAGGGCCAGGACCTTTCAAGTTTGCCATCGAGCATACAATGTTCTATTTCTCGAGCTGTTTTTTTTTTTCTTTTTTAATTTTCTATGATTGCTCTTTATGTTTGAAATATTTCAAAATAAAAATGTTTGGCATAGTAGAATTAAAAAGACTACTTTATACTTGTTTGAATAATTCATCTTTAGGGAAAACAATGTTTAAAAAGGAAAATAAAAAGGACTTTATGATAAAGGTATTATTCTGGATCAATAATAAAATAAATATTACTGAGTAAAAAATAAGGAAATTAAACATTTAAATAATGGATTATATTCAAAACTTCAAAAACTCCATATGTAAACTTCCTAATATACTGCAACATTACAAAATATAGATATCAAATTGCCAAAACTGGTTTGGCTCAGTGGTAGAGCGTCAGTCTGCGGACTGAAAGGTCCCGGGTTCGATTCCGGTCAAGGGCATGTACCTTGGTTGCAGGCACATCCCCAGTAGGGGGTGTGCAAGAGGCAGCTGATTAATGATTCTCTCTCATCGACGTTTCTAGCTCTCTCTCTCCCTTTCTCTCTGTAAAATATCAATAAAATATATTAAATATATATATACAGAGATAGATAGATATAGACATCAAATAAATAGTTATTTCATGATTTTATCCAAAGCACTAAAGTAGCAACTAGAGTGCACCTCCATCTGGGAGACTCCCCCCCCCCCCCCCCCCCCCCCCCCCCAGTTCCTGTCCCGATGCCCTACAATCCAGTTCCTTGTTGTATGTGTCTGGGTCCCCAGAGCCTTGCCTTAGAGCTGGAACACAAAGGAAGCAGTCCTTTGTAAGTTCAGTTCATGCAACGGCCCTTTAAGAGAAAGCTGGGTCTCTAGCAGCCTGTTTCTGAGCCCCAATCCCTGGTGGTTTTTACAGCCCGAAGTTATGGGGATTACTCTTCCCAGCTCTGGAACTCTGGGCTGGGGAGTCTGGTCTGGATCTGGGACTTTTGCTCCTCAATCTGCTTCCACAGAGACTATCTTCTTCCTGACTAAAAAAGCAGCACACGTGGTTGACAATCCAGCCCGGTCCGCCTCTCCGCCCCTCCTATCAGTCTCAATGTGCTTTCCTCTTTACTTCTCTACTTGTAGGACTTCCATTCAGCCAGCTTTCAGGCGGTTCTGGATGGTGGGTGTTCTGTATTAAAGTTGTAATTTTGATGTGGCTGTGGGAGGTGGCTAGTCTAGGCTCTTACCTATGCTGCCATCTTGGTTCTAGGCCTCAGTCATTTGTTTATTGATAGAAATTAAAGTTAACTAAGGTTTGGCCTACTAGAAATTATACTGCTATGATCATTTGTGTATAAGATTTCTTATGCCCTGGCTGAGGTGACCTAGTTGTTTAGGCATCATCCCGGAGCACTGAAGGATTGCTGGTTCTATTCCCAGTCTGGGCACATGCTTGGGTTTGGGCTCAATCCCTGGTTGGGGGCATGCTGGAGGTAACCAATGGATGCTTCTCTCTCTCTCTCTCTCTCTCTCTCTCTCTCTCTCTCTCTCTCTTTCTCTCCCTTCCTCCCTCCCTCCCTCCCTCCCCCAACCCCTTACTCTATCTCTAAAATTCAATTTAAAAAAAACACCAGTATTTTTTTTTATAAAAGGTATTTCTTATAATATGTTTTCATTTCTCTTGAATAACTACTGGGTTTGCTGGGTGGTATATAGTAAATCTCTATTTAATTATTTTGTTGCTGTTATTAATCCTTATCTGAGGCTATTTTCCCCATTGTTTTCCAGAGTAGAAGGGGGGGGGGGAGAGAAAGAGAGAGAGAGAGAGAGAGAGAGAGAGAGAGAGAGAGAGAGACATCTGTGTGAGAGAGACACACCAACTGAACTGTTTGCTTCCTGCACAAGTCCCAATCAGGAGAGGGGAGCGAACCCACAACCCAGGTACATGCCCTTAACGGGGAATCAATCCCACGACCCTGCAGTGCATGGGCTGATGCTCTAACCACTGAGTCACATGGCCAGGGCTATGTTTAATTTTATAGGAGACTGCCAAACTACTTTCCAAAGTGGTTGTACCCTCTTAAAATTCTACCAGCAATCCTTGCCAACACCTGTTATCGTAAGATTAATTTGAACTATTCTAGTGGATGGATGCATGCTGACATCTCGTCGTGCTTTTACCTGACATTTCCCTGAGGCATCAGAAAGTGTAGAGTCATGGCATTTATCAGAGTGAGGATATCTCTTTCTTTTCCAAGTTTGTTGAAAGCTTTCATTATGAATAAGTATTGAATTTTATTCTATGTAAATTATGCCTTAATTATATTAATTTTTAAAAAACTATAGTTAACATCAGGCTTAAAGAAACAGAAGCCTAGCCGGTTTGGCTCAGTGGATAAAGCATTGTCCTGTGCAATGAAGGGTCGCTAGTTCATTTCTGGTCTGGTCATGGGCATTTCTGGTCTATTTCATGCCTGGGTTTCAGGCTTGATCCCCAGTAGGGGGCATGCAGGAGGCAGCCAATCAATGATTCTTTCTCATCACTAATGTTTCTATCTTTTTCTCCCCCTCTCCTTTCCTCTCTGAAATCAATAAAAATGTATATTAAAAAATAAATAAAATAAAACACTGAATAATTTCCTCCTAAGACAGAGAAGAAGGTTAGGTAGTCTTCTCCCATCACTTTTATTCCCCATTGTCATGACAGTCTTAGCCATGTAATAAGGAATGAAAAAATAATGAAAAATATATAGACCACAAAGGAAAAAGTGAAAGTATCTCTACTCTCATATGATAAAATTTACATCAATAATCCTAAGGAATCAATAAAAGAAATACTAGAAGTAATAAGAGAATTTAGCAAGGTCTTAGGATATAAGTTTAATATATAATCAAATTTCTATCCTGGATTTACCTCAGGAATACAAAGTTTATTGAAATTAAATAAATTTAAATTTCCTTATGTTTACATGATAATGTATGTAGAAAATCCTATGGAATTTACAAAAAAAATGACTAGCATTAAACTATTTATGAAGGTTGTATAATACAAAATCAATATATAAAACAAATGATACATCATTTCTACATTCCAATAATACTATTTTTACGGTTCTTCTATCTAGTTGCCAAAGACAGAATCTGAGATATTAATGCTAATTTTTCTTTTTTTCCCCCCTCACGAACCTACTCTCCCTTAATTAGATCCAACCAAGTTCTGTTGACTTTATCTGTTAAACATCTCTAGCATTTACTCACCTTTCATCATCTCCACCCAATCAATCATCAACTTTCAAGTGAAACCAGGCCCCAAAACTAAAACTAGATCTTAATAACCTATTTTTCTTCTTTTAGTCTTAAGTGATCAAATTCCTTCTGATCACTGCTGGTAATTTTATTCCTGATTATGACCTCTCCTCAATATGTTCATTTCTAAGTCCTGTACATCTACATCATCATTTCCTGGGAAGCAATATTTTGTAGTTGGGAGCAAACAGGATTTTGAGTTAGAGAGATGAGTTCAAGTCCTTTCTCAGCTATTTAATTCTGTCATTAAAAAAGTTTTGTGAATCTTAGTTTTCCATCTTTAGAAGAATTTTAGCCCTAACCAGTTTGGCTCAGTGGCTAGAGCAACGACGGCCTGAGAACTGAAGAGTATCTGGTTCAATTAATGTACATACCTCAGTTGCAGACTCCATCCCTAGCCCTGGTCAGGTGAGGCACATGAAGGAGACAACCATGTTTCTCTCTGTGTGTCTGTCCCTATCTCTTCCACTCTCTCTAAAAAATCAATGGAAAAGTATCCTCAAAGGTGAGGTGAGGATTAACAAAATAACAAACCAAAAGAATTTTAATATTTTCATAAGATTATTGTGATAATTTGGTTTATTAACCAGTCCACAATAGATATTTCATAAAAGTTAGTCTCTTACTCCTTTCTCTTTTTAAGAATGACTTACAGAACTTTCCCTCAGTCCATTATACATCTTCAAAGTCTTGATATATTTCATATTGACAACCAGAGAAGAAACACTATTTTACAACATTTGTGCTCTAAAGGTTCTTCTTGAACACATTTTGGCATTTTACAGATTCTTCTGAATATTTAAATACTGAAGTTGTAGTGCTGTGGAAAAACTTGCGTGGAAAGTTAGGAGACCCAAGTCTAATTTCATTAATGCCATCCAGTAGCTTGGACTTTAATCTCCTTGGATTGGGATAATTTCCCATGAAAAATAAGGGTGCTAGACAAGATAATCAATCTCTCAAGGTTTGGGTATTTAAATTCTATAATTTGGGGGAAAGAATTATCTTGGATTATTAGCAATTAGGTCCTTGGGCCTATTTGGGAAGGAATGTTCAAGATAGGAAAGTATGACTAAGAAAAAGTAGGTGAGAGCAAAGAGATCATCCCAACTCAAAACACCTCTGCTAAAAAAATAAAATAAAATAAAAATACCTTTGCTTTCCCACATTTACCCTGCTGTAATTGTTTTAGAATAGAAATATCTTCTTGTATACAAATTTTCTAATGGGCCACTTGCTTTGTTTTATCTGTATTTCGTTCTCATAGTTTCAATTTAAAAAAATCAGTAAATTATGCCAAAAATAAGTAATATGTAACATTTCATATTTACTTCCTACTTACTATTTATTCAGAAAGCTAAGATACTGGCTATGGGGATGAAGGCCAGGGCAAGGGCGAAGGCAGGAAGTTATTTATTTTGTCTATAGCCATTCCTTCAATATGGCCTTATAAAACTGACTTCTAAAGCAGTGATTTAGAGAACCATTTTTCAGTTTTTTAAAACTATACAAAAGTTGTCCTTCAAAATAGTCACTCTTTTGTACAAGTCAAAAGGATATCATATTCTTTTGCAAGAGACCTCACTGAACAACATTATACATTTACAAAAAATTCATAATTTCTATTATTTAACACATGTTATTTTCTATTTCTATGATGTGATCTTTCCAATACAAAGAATCGTGACTGCAATTACTGAGGAATTAATAACAATCTAATAAACAATACTACCCAAGAACTATAGAGCTGTGACATTTAATCTCTACCTCATTTGTGAGGGCCTCCATTGAGTCTTCCTACTTGAAAAATTTACACAAACAGCTCACTACAAATGCCACAAAAACTAATTTCACCTTAATGCAGGCTAATTTACAAGATACATTAATATTTTAAGATTTTACTTTAATATTTTAATATTAAATTAACATTTTAACCTTGAGGACAATTTTCTCTTTTTAAGTCAAGAAGCATGAATAAGATTTACTTCTTAGTTGTCTGAGACAAATAAAGAAACTGGAACTAGGTATACAGACTGCTTATAATTTTTAAAAACTTTACAGAAATAACTACAGATTAAGTAATCAAGAAAATGAGGAACAAAGGCAAAGAAATACCTCTGATTATTCAAATTAGTATTTTTTGTCTTTTTGCTTTTGAGTTAAAAAAAATTTTATTAAATATATTGGGCTGACATTGGCTAATAAAATTATACAAGTTTCAAGTGTACAATTCTGTACATCAGAATACATCATCTGTATACTGCATTGTATTGGCCAGCCAAAGTCGAGACTCCTTCTATTACATCACTACAGTCAAACTAAATATTTTTAGAACTCATTCAAACAGTGAACATTATAAATCAGAAAAAAACTTATTATGACAGAGAAAAATTAAAATGAGAGACAACAGCTTAAACTTACTGGGTTATCTGTGGAATCATCAGCCAACTGTAAACTAAAATAGTCACGCTCAGTCAAATCAAGATGTTTGAAGACTATATCCAACAGAACTTGCCCCTGTTCATGTTTCTAGAAACAAAATAAAAGGAAATCAATACTGATAGTCTATATACACGTTCAGATTTTTAACCTGTTGAACTTTTCTCCTCTTATGTTAAATTGGCAGCTGTTCCCATCCAAAGACTATTGAGAATAGAGACTTAACAGGTTACACAGTACTTTAAAAAACTGTCTAGCTTTAGGCAAATTAATTCAAAGACCATATTAATAAATACTATATAATAAAGAGATAATATGAAAATTAACCATCAGTCCCACACATAAGATGGTCACCCCCATGTGGATACAAGATGGCCAGCAAGGGAGGGCAGTTGTGGGCGATCAGGCAAGCAGGGTTGGGGGGGCAGGAGAGAGCAGGGGAAGGGATTGGGAGAGACCAGGTCTGCAGGGGAAGACAGTTGGGGGGACTGGGGGCCAGGCCTGCAGGGGAGGGCAACTGGGGGCAACCAGGCCTGCAGGGGAGGGTAGTTAGGGGTGATCATGCTGACAGGGGAGGGCAATTAGGGACAATTGGGCTAGCAGGGAAGCAGTTAGGCATTGATCAGACTGGCAGGGGAGTGGTTAGGGGTTGATCAGGTTGGCAGGCAGAAGCAGTTAGGGGCAATTAGGCAGGCAGGCAGGCAGGCGAGCAGTTGGGATTATTTAGGCCCACTGGATTGGGCCTAAATGGGCAGTCACACATCCCTCGAGGGGTCCCATATTGGAGAGGGTGCAGGCTGAGCTGAAGGACACGCTCTTCCCTCCACTCCATGCATGAATTTCATGCACCCAGCCTCTATTATGAAGATATAAGGAAAACTTTTAATTAAAAATACATTCTGCTTTTAGGATACTATGATATTTTTGTAATTTTATACTGTTGCCACATTAGTCATTTGCATTATTGTTTTTTCATACATCTAAACTGACTGGAAAGTGACATATTTGACTAAATACAATTTAAAATTTATGTGTTTAAAATAAATAAAGCAAGCCTGGCCGGCATGGTTCACAGTTTGATTCCCAGTCTGGTATATTCCTTGGTTGTGGGCTCAATGTCCAGTGTGGGGTGTGCAGGAGGCAGTCGATCAATGAGTCTTTCTTATCATTGATGTTTCTACCTCCCTCTCCCTCTCTCTCTCTGAAATCAATAAAGATATATTTTAAAAATAAATAAGTAAATAAATAAATATTTGGTTTGTTGAATAAGTGGCTGACAAAATGGCCTACAGAATCATTTTTAAAGTTTATATGGTTTTTAGTCTCTTTGTAGGCATTACTGGCCCTTTAGTTTTTCTTACTTCAAAAGAAGACCAGTTAGAGCCGAGACTGGTTTGGCTCAATGGTAGAGTGTCGGTCTGCGGACTGAAGGGTCCTGGGTTCGATTCCGGTCAAGGGCATGTGCATTGGTTGCGGGCACATCCCCAGTAGGGGGTGTGTAGGAGGCAGCTGGTCAATGTTTCTCTCTCATTGATGTTTCTAGCTCTCTATCTCTCTCCCTTCCTCTCTGTAAAATATCAATAAAATATATATTTTTTTTAAAAAAAGAAGAAGAAGACAATTTAGGGAAGGAATCTCTAAAGCACAAGTGATAGTACATATGCAGAGAAGCTAACTTGCTGAAATAGTTTCTCTAAAGATACAGAGACTATCTCTAACAAAATCTATTTAGGCTTATCACTAGAGCTTTAAGGAGTAACAATAGACTGGCAAAACTGAGATTCCTACACTTGTTGGCAGGCCAAATACAAATAATATGAACAACTCTATTCCAACAAACTAAACAACCTAGAGAAAATGGACATATTCCTAAAAAAAAAAAAACCAAAAAAAAAAACCGACCTTCCAAAACTAAATCAGGAAAAATCAAAAAATCTTAACAGACTTATAACTAAGGAGGAAACTGAAGCAGTCATTAAAAAAATAAAAAATAAAAAATAAAAAATAAACCTTCCAGCAAACAAAAGCCTGGGTCCAGATGGCTTCACAGGGGAGTTTTACCAAACCTTCAAAGAAAAACTAAAACTTATATACTTTTCAGACTAGTCTAAAAAATTCAAGAGGAGGGCACACTTCCAAGCTCTTTCTATGAAACCAGCTTTATCCTAATCCCAAAACCAGATAAAGACACTACAGATTTCTGAGTTACAGGCCAATATCCCTGATGAACATAGATGCTAAAATCCTCAACAAAATCCTAGCAAATCGAATCCAGCATTACATTGGAAAGATAATACCATGATCAAGTAAGATTTATTCCAGGGATGCAAGGCTGGTACAATATCCACAAATCAATAAACGTGATATATCACATAAACAAAATGAGAGAAAAAAATCACATAATCATATCAATTTATGCAGAAGAGGCATTTGACAAAATCCAATACACTTTCCTGATAAAAACTCTCAACAAAGTAAGATAAAGGAATCATACCTCAACATAATAAATGTCTTATATGACAAACCTATAGCTAACATCATATTCAATGGGCAAAAACTAAAACCATTTCCCCTAAGAACAGGAACAAGACAGGGATGCCCACTTTCACCACTCCTGTTCAACATAGTACTAGAAGTGCTAGCCATAGTGATCAGACAAGAAGAAATAAAAGGCATCCAAATTGGAAAAGGAGTAAAACTGTCATTATTCGCAAATGGCATGATATTGTACAAAGAAAACCCTACAGACTCTATCAAAAGACTAGACTTAATAAATGAGTTTGACAATGTACCAGGATACAAAATTAACATCAAGAAATCAATGGCTTTTTTATACACAAATAATGAACTCACAGAAAGAGAAACTAAAAAAACAACCCCAAATTTTTTGCAACAAAAAAATTAAGAAATTTAGGAATAAATTTAACCAAGAATGTAAAGAACCTGTACTCAGAAAATTATAGGATACTGAAAAAAGAGATAGAGGAAGACATAAACAAATGGAAGAACATACCGTGTTCATGGATTGATAGAATCAACACCATTAAAATGTCTATACTACCCAAAGCAATCTATAGATTCAATGCAACCCCCATTAAAACACCAATGACATATTTCACAGACCTAGGAAAAACTCTCCAAAAATTCATCTGGAATTAAAAAAGACCCCAAATAGCTACAGCAATCTTGAGAAAGAAGAATAAAGTTGGAGGGATCACAATACCAGGTATCAAGCTATACTACAAAACCAGTATTTTTAAAACTGCCTGGTACTGGAACAAAAACAGACATATACTAGTAGATCAATGGAACAGAGAATCCAAAAATCAACCCAAGACATTATGCTCAATTAATATTTGAAAAAGGAAGCAAGATCATACAATGGAGGCAATAAATGGTGTTGGGAAACTGGACGGATATATGCAAAAAAAATGAAATTAGACCACCAACTTATACCATACACAAAAGTAAACTCAAAATGGATAAAGCACATAAACATATGATGGGAAACCATAAAAATCTTAGAAGTAGCCATGGGCAGCAAAATAGATATCAGTTGTAGCAATATCTTTACTAGGGCAATGGAAATTAAGGAGAAAATAAACAAATGAGACTTCATCAGAATAAAAACCTTCTGCACAGCAAAAGAAACCCTCAACAAAACAACAAGAAAGCCCCACTGAATGGGAGAACATATTTGCCAATGTTATCTGCGAGAAGGATTTAATCTCGAAAATTTATAGGGAACCCACACAACTTAACAAAAGGAAGATAAACAATCCAATTTTAAAAAATGGGCAAAGGACCAAAATAGACACTTTTTCAAAAGAGGACATACAGATGGCCAAGACACATATGAAAACATGCTCAAAGTCACTAATCATCTGAAAGATGCAAATTAAAACGACAATGAGGTACCATCTCACACCTATGAATGGCTATCCTCAACAAAGGACAAGTGCTGGAGAGGATGCGGAGAAAACAAACCCTTCTTCAGTGCTGGTGAGAAGGCAGACTGGTGCAGCCACTGTGGAGAACAGCATGGTGTTTCCTCAAGCAATTAAAAATGGAACTTCGGAGAGGAAAAATGGCAGAAGAACAGGTAGGCAGTTTCTGAGCCTTGTCCCGAAGAAGAAAGAGAGAGCAGCCGAGGGTCACGCTGGAAGTGCTTGTCAGCAAACCAAGAGACAGGCAAACACCAGGGGAAACTGGGGGTCTGCTGATCAGGGTACCCCTGACAGTTAAGCACCCACAGCTGGGTCCCTTCCCAGAGTTACCTTTCCCAGGTGCGGATGGGAAATTTCGCCATCTTGACAGGGAGAGGTTTGTGTCAGAGACCTGAATATCCACAGCGGCAACAACCACCAAGCAAGTGTGAGCCCTAGAACGCTGACCACAGTCAGCACGAACATTTGGACTCAAAGGAGAGCTCCATCCCACAAGGAAAAGGTCAGATTTTGCAGAGATCCAGTGAGTCCCCAGCGGTGCAGCAGTGGAAGACAGGCCCGTGCACGCCAGGAGCATGGAGGCTGGAATACTGGGCCGAGATTTAAAATAAACCCCTGGGTTATGGGCTAGAGGCGCCCCTGACTGTGGACAGGGCTCCTAAGTGGGGGGATATCTAAGGAGCAGCACGTTTGGATCACCAACTTACACCATACACAAAAATAAACTCAAAATGGATACAGGACTTAAGCATAAGATGGGAAACCATAAAAATACTAGAGGCATCCACAGGCAGCAAAATCTCAGACATATGCCAAAAGAACTTCTTCACTGATACTAACCCTAGGGCAATGGAAGCTAAAGAGAAAATGAACAAATGGGACTACATCAAAATAAAAACCTTTTTTTACAGCAAAAGAAACCATCAACAAAACCCACTGTATGGGAGAACATGTTTGCAAATGATATCACTGATAAAGGTTTAATCTCCAACATCTACGGACACCTTATACAACACAATAAAAGGAAAATAAATGAGCCAATTAATAAATGCGCAATGGATCTAAATAGAATCCTTTAAAAAGAAGACAGAAGGAAGGCCAAGAGGCACATGAAAATATGCTCAGTCACTAATTATCCGAGAGATGCAAATCAAAACAACAATGCGGTACCATCTCACACCTGTCAGAATGGCCAACATCAACAAATCAACAAGCGACAAATGTTGGCGAGGTTGCGGAGAGAAAGGAACCCTCGTGCACTGCTGGTGGGAATGCAGAATGGTGCAACCACTGTGGAGAACAGTATGGAGCTTGCACAAAAAACTGAAAATGGAACTCCCATTTGACCCAGTAATACCACTTCTAGGAATATACCCCATGAAACTAGAAACACCAATCAGAAAGGATATATGCACCCCTTTATTCATAGCAGCACAATTTACAATAGCTAGGATTTGGAAACAGCCTAAGTGCCCGTCAGTAGATGAATGGATCAGAAAACCATGGTACATCTACACAATGGAATACTATGCTGCCATAAAAAAGAAGAAATTCTCATCATTTGCAGTAACCTGGATGGAATTGGAGAACATCATGCTGAGTGAAATAAACCAGTCAATGAAAGAGAAACACCACATGACCTCACTCATTTATGGATAATAAAGAACATTATAAACTAATGAACAGAAAGATAGATATAGTGACAGTAAAACAACAAGCAGACTGTCAAATGACAGCGGGGAGGGTAGGGAGATCTGGGGGAGATAAGAGATCAACCAAAGGACTGGTATGCATGCATATAAGTACAACCAATGGACACAAAACTCTGGAGAGGGAGGGCATGTATGGGGGGTGAGGGGGGGTGCAATGGTAAGCTATGTACACATATAATACCTTAATAAATTTAAAAAAAGAAAGAAACTAGTTTTAGAATAAAAAGAAAATGGAACTTCCATCCATTTGACCCAGAAATCCCACTTCTAGGAATATAGCCCAAGAAACAAAAACACCAATCAGAAAGGATATATGCACACTTATGTTCATACCAGCACAATTTACAATAGCTAAGATTTGGAAACAGCCCAAATGCCCATCAGCAGATGAGTAATTTAGAAAACTGTGGTACACCTACACAATGGAATATTACGCTGCTGTAAAAAAAGACAAAAGAAAAAAGAGAAGAAGGGATTCTTATCATTTGCAATGGGATGGAACTGGAGAACATTATAAGCCAGTCAGAGAAAGATAAATATCACATGGTCTCACTCATTTGTGGAATATAATGAACAACATAAACTGATGAACAAAAATAGAACCAGAGTCATAGAAGCATCAGACTTTCCAACCTATGAGGGAAGGCGGGTGTGGAGGGTAAGAGATCAACCAATAGCATATGAGCATGACCAATGGACACAGACTGGGGTAGGGGTGGTGAGGGCATGTGCTGGGTGTGAGGGCGGTTGGGGAGAGATCAGGGTGGGGGGAGGGGGAGGAGACTTATGTAATACTTTAAATAATAAAGAATTAAAAAAGAAATACCAACTGCTCTTTCCAATAATATAGCAGACTAGATAATCTAAAAACTCTCTACAATAAAATCCCAAGAGATGCTGGATAAAATGTAATAAGCATTCTTTTCATTGCAAAAACTGAAAAAGAAATCAGCAGGAAAAAGGAAGAAACAAAAAACTTTAGAACTTGGGTATAAACTGTGCTAGGACTTTCATGGAAAGGCTTGTGAAAGAATAAGCAGTTTAGGTTTATCACACAAAGGCGAGACAATAAGTAGGGCAAGAGCTCAACCAGGCGAGATACAGAACTAAAACTTTTCACTGAAACACTGGATCCTGGATAGCAATATTCTTAGTGAAACATAGACTATGGAGAGTTGGGAGGACCTCCCATTAGCCCAGGATGAGATCAAAATAGTTTTTTGTTTTGTTTTGTTTTGCTTCACCTGAAATAGATAAAAAGAAAAGTCTCCCCTGAAACTTCACAGCCACCAAGGCTGCCCCTCCCAAGGGTCTAAAGTTTTATTTTATGCTATCTATTGTCTATAGAACCCCAAAGGTAAAAACAAATTATAATCAAAAATTAGTCCTGAGTAAAAACGAATTATTTCTCAAGGAAAATATCCTTAACCTAAACTACAGATGATTCCCAGAGCTAACGCTTATCAGAAAACAAGATCACAATTGAAAATTGTACAACACAAGAAGAATTGAGAGCATAAGTCAGCAGAGCTAAATTACATCCCTTTAGAACTTCAAGTAATAGAACTATAGAGACCATAAACTTAAATGATGGAAAGTATTAAAAAAATATAAAATGATTTGCTCTAGCAAATAAAAAAATTATTATAAAGATAGAAATAATTAAGACAGTGTGGATTGGCAAAGACAGACCAAAAGACTATTATAATAGGAGAAAAATCCCAGAAACAAGCCTACACAAACTTTATTTACAAGAAAATAGTACTAAAGAGCAGTAGGGAAAGGAAGGTCTTTTCAATATGATGACAAGGAGCCAATTGGATATCCATATGAAAAGAATAAAACTTAACCAAAATCAGAACTTTATCAGCCATGGTCAGTTTGGTTAGAGCATCAGCCCAGGGACTGAAAGATCACAGGTTTGATTCCAGGTCAAGGGCAGATACCTCAGTTGCAAGTTAGATCCCTAGCCTAAGTGGGGGTTCTTGCGGGAGGCAACCAGTTGATGTGTCATTCATACATCGATGTTTTTCTCTCTCGCCTCTCCACCCCTCCTCCCTCCCTTTCACTCTCGTAAAAAAAAATCATTGGAAACAATATGGAGGGGGAGGAGGACAGGTTAAAAACAAAACAAACTTCACTATACCCCAAATTACTAATGGATTAAAAAGATTAATGACACACAAACCTATGAGAAGACTGAATATGAATAACAAATAAAAGCAAATAACAAAAATTACAAAAAGTAACCAGAGCATACAGACCTACAAAGAATAAAATAAAATAGTAAGCAGTTTAAAATCCCACACATCAAAGATACCAGACACAGATATCTTTACCAAATCTGTGAATTCTAACAACCTTCAAAGAATACATAATCTCCAACTTACCTACACTAAGCCAAAGATTACAGAGAATGTTACCCACTCTATGATTCTAATTCTGATATATCTCCTTGGATAAGGGAAACAGAAGGGGAGAAAAAGACACAAATGGCGCTACATAAAATTAAAACTCTTTTGCACAGAAAAGGAAACCATCAACAAAATGAAAAGACAACCGTCTGAATGGGAGAACATATTCGTCAATGATATATCTGATAAGGGCTTAATATCCAAAATTTATAAGGAACTTATAAAACTCAACACCAAGAACACAAAAAATCCAATTAAAATATAGACAAATGACTTGAATAGACATTTCTCCAAAGAGGGCATAGAAATTGCCAATAGACATATGAAAAGATGCTCAACATTACTAATCATCAGAGAAATGCTCCTGCAGGCCTGTCTCTCCCAACTGCCCTCCTTTGCCAGCCTGATCATCCCCAACTGCCCTCCCCTGCTGGCCTGATCACCCCCAACTCCCCTCCCCTGAAGGTCTGTCTTCCCCAACTGCCCTCCTCTGTCGGCCTGGTCAAACCCAACTGCCCTCCCTTTCAGGCCTGGTTCCCCACAACTGCCCTCCCCTGAAGGCCTGTTCCCCCCAACTGCCTCCCCTGCAGGCTTAGTTGCTCCCAACCGCCCTCCCCTGCAGGCATGGGTTCCCCCCCCCATAACTACCCTCCCCTGCCAGCCATCTTGTGGTGGCCATGTGTGTCCATATGGGGGCAGCCATCTTTGGCCATATGGGGATGGTCATCTTGTGAGTTGGAGTGACAATCAATTTGCATATTACTATTTTATTAGGTAGTATGTTAAATTTTGGGGTGTGATAATGATACTGTGGTAACATATGAGGCTCTTAGAATGCTGAAATACTTACAGGCAAAATGAACCACTTTTAGAAAATAATGGCAGACAAAGAAAAAGAAATATACAACAAAATGTTAAGAACAGGTTAATCTAGGTAAAGGGTATATGGGTATTCATTATACTCTTTTCATCTTTTCTTTTGCTTGAAATTTTTTTAACCAAAAAGCAGGAATGCACCCTTATATATATTAAGACATACACAAGAATATTCACCAGCAACATTACTGATAAGAGACCAAAGTGGAAACAATCCAAATAAACACCAACAGTAAATTTGACAAGTAAATGGTAATAAATCAATGGACAAGTAAATTACAGTATATTCATATAACAACAAGTACTATAACACAACAACTACTGTTAACACACCACAGGGGTGAAACTCACAAATAATGTTGAGCAAATTAAACTATATACAAATAAGATAAATTATTTGTTGAATAAATATTCCAGATAAGACTCAGATAATATCAGGGCTATTTTTTATCTCTGTTTATCAAACATTTTATTCATAGGTAGTACAAAAAGATTAAAATGAAAATGTATAAAGTTATTTAGGAGAACAAATTCCTTCCAAGCAAATTTATAAATACTACCCACATACTATTAATTGCTCCACTAATTAATCATAATGCACTGCTGATTTGTCAACTTTTTAAAAGATCCAGTTTGAATCAGAACTTGTACTTGATAGTTACAAACCTGTACTACAATAACTGTTCTTCAATGAGTAAGAGTTTCAACCTCTACTATAATTAACCAATTTTAATTATAACCAGATATTATTTGTAAAAGAGAGCAACATAAAATACTTACACTAACTTTGAAAACTTGTACAGTGTTATCCAGAAGAAGAATGTTGCAATCCACCTCTGTATGCTGTCTGTCTCGGGCCAACTCTGATGCTCGTACATTGTAGGTTCTGCCAGCAGGCAAACGGAAACGTGAGGTCATTACTGTCCACACAAGGTCTAAATTGGGGGGAAAATAATCACTGAATAAAACAGTTCAAGATACAGAGTAGTTTATTTAAAACACAAATTTACTATGCATTTTTCAATTACCACTTAGGTAAAAAGCAGTTATACATTTTGAAATAACCAGATAAGAATTTGTAAGTATAAAAGAAGATACCATACATATACTTCATTATCTAAACTAAAATTACAACCTACCTTTAAAAAGGTTTATTTTTAACTGTTGCATTGAAAAATAAACCAGAAAAATTGTTCAGGGAATCATATTCCAATTCAAAACATATTAATTTAGTAGTCAAAAGAAGAAGGAGAATTTACTACTTCAGGAAGTTGAACATTACTCATTGATACAAGCATAAAAACACTGCAAAGTGGCAACAGGAGGGAAGATTATTTAACTCTGACGGGCTCAATCCCTTTATTAAGCATAAGGCTAGGAGGAAAGATGGAGTTTTTGGGTTTTTTAAAAATACAATGCCCTTCATTTTAACTATCCTCAAATTCAAACTAAATCTAATAGAATTATTATTCTTAACACAAAAACAAAAACTTAAAGCTACAGATCTTTGGATCTCAATTTGTAACCTAAGAGGGAAAAAGTATATTGCCCTACAGAACAGATATCACATAAGCAGCATTTGATATTATAAAACAATGAAGATGTAGCTTCAAAGTTTGAAAGAAAATTACAGTAAACCCTGAATTTTATGGACCTTGATTTAACAGACTTTGGATTAAATGGACAAAATTTCCGGTCTGTATGTCATATGTGAAAATTAACACACAATTAACCAAGCTTTGCTTATAAGTAAATAACATGTTTTCTTGTTATTTTTAACAAATTTTAGCACATAGGCCATATCTTGAAAAAAAACACTAGTAATTTCAATGACATAAATAAATATCGGATATCTACAATTACAGCTTACATATTTAAATTAGAGAGTCACCACTGGTAAACAATATTCGGCGAATGATTACACTACATTTCCCGTGGTAATTGGTTCTGTTGCCTCATGGCATGACTTCCCGCAGCAGTTTTAACGCATGCCAGCTGGCTGATGTCCTCATATGTGCTAAGCCATACCACAGCCAAGTGTCCCAGGCCTGTGCATTTTTTTACTTGTGGTGACTGGTGAGTGCACGTATTTACTAGACCTATTCAGGATGAATTTAAAATTACTCTAATATATATAGAAAATGTTTCTATGAAATTAAACTCTTCATACATAATTTTAGTTACACAAATATGTCTACATAAGCAAAAACAGGTAAACTAATTTGTCAAATTTTTAACCTACTTAATTATATAACAGACACCCACTTGCCTGAATTACTCTATTATATTGAGTCTTTACTGTATTTGAAACACAGAAGTATATACCCCCAAAATTAGAATTCGTATTGCGGGCCCTCAAAAAGAAGACATCTACTAAGAAGGGCTCCTAGTGGTTAACTGGGCTCAAACTTAAAAACAAAGACAAAAACAGAGCTCAGAGCCCAGCAGCAATTTCTACACAGGACGACTCACACAAATGCACTACAGGGAGAAGCCTGCACTGAACTCCCTGCCTCTGTACTGAACTGCTTGCCTGCAGTGTGTTTCTGCCACCTAAGCCAACCCTTACAGAGGGTTTCTGGAATCCTATTTAACCAACAGGACTGAGCCTTTCCCCATCCAATTAAACCTGCACAGCTCCAACCATCCAGAGTAGCTCTATTCTGACCAATCAGGACAACGTCTTTTGGACCAATCAAACTTTGAAAATTTGGAAACCTGATGTGAAAGAGGAACATACCAACCAATCAGTGACCAGATCCATATAAGCCGGCTCTCCTCCAGCTCTGGGAGCACATTTTCCCTTTTCACCAAAGACTGCGGTTTCCCAGCTGAGCTGAAACACCGAAGACATCTCACCAGAACAGAGCAGAGCACACCAATGCAAGCCAAAGCAGACAGGCAGGAAGCAGAGCGGATCAGTGAGTAGAGCTGAGCTATCTAGCCAGAGAGAGGCCTGGCCCCAGGGATGGCAGTCCTAGGGCTGCTTCACAGCCATGTTGTATCACAACTGAGTGTTCCAGTAATGCTGCTGTCAGCCATGCTGTATAAAAATTGAACTTCTTCAGCACATTCCCAATTGGGGATTCCTTTTGGCTTTGAAATGGAGTCAATGACCATTGTTTGACAATGTGAAAGAACAAAGCTAAAGACATTTTCCAACATTCAAGGATTCAAAGTTTAAAATCCATAAGCTGGAGAGACAGGCACATATGAAGAGTCACAACTTACCAGAGTAGAGACACACAAGCAGAAACTGCCATAGGAGCCAATGCATGAGTAGTAGGAAAGCCTGAACTGTAACTGATGAATTGCTGGAGACTCAATGTGGACAATTCTTAAGAGCTGGGCTGGCTGGAGTGGCTCAGTTGATTGAGCATCATCCTGTGTACCGAAAGGTTGCCGGTTAGATTCCCGGTCAGGACACATACCTGGGTTGTGGGTTTCATCCAGTTTAAGAGCATATGAAAGGCAACCCATCAATGTTTCTCCCTCTCTTTAAAGCATGTCCTCAGGTGAGGATTAAAAACAATAATGATAAAAAAATAAAAACTCCAGGAGGATCCAGTTATTGGAAGGGTCCCATTATATTGTGAGATTTACCAACCAGATTCCCATAGTAAATATTAGAAACACTCTTGGGCTTCCCACAGGTTGATGGGATGGGGTGACCAATATGAAATTACAAACCAGAGTATTTGGTCCTTCTTAACAAGACCTACACTCAAAAGAAACTAGTTAATCAGAGCCTAAGGGACCCGGGGCAAAGAAAATAACCAACCCAGCCTATTCTAGCCATGTTATCCCATCTGGGGGAAAGCAAAAAAAACAAAAAAACAAACAAAAAAAAAACACTTGTGAGGTTCATAGTCCAGAGGCATAAGTTCACTAAAATACTAAGAGCAAATCATAGGACTAAAGCAGGGGTGGGGAACTTTTTTCCTGCCAAGAGACATTTGGATATTTATAACATCATTCACGGCCCATACAAAATTATCAACTTAAAAATTAGCCTGCTATATTTGGTCAAACATTTAATTAACTCACCTCTAATGCCTTGGCAGGGCCAGACCAAATGATCTGTCAGGCCCTGTGGGCTGGACATTCCCTGCCTGGGGAAAGGATGTTTCCCCTACCCCAATTGTCGACAAACTCATTAGTCAACAGAGCAGCAAACCACATGTGTCTCGAGAGCCGCAGTTTGCTGACCACTGCCCTACCCCAACCTTACTACCACATTACGAAGGCCCTATTAATAGCAGTTCCTGTTAGCAAAATATCATAGCTACCTATCAAGAAAAATTTATAAGGCATACCGAAAGGTAAAAAACACACTGTGAAGAGACAGTGCAAGCATCAGTACCAGACATGGAAAGTTGGAATTATTACACATGGAATTTAAAACAACTATAATTAATATGCTAAGGGCTCTAATAGATAGACAGCAAGAACAGATGAACATTGTAAGCAGAGAGATAGGAACCCTAAGAAAGAACCAAAAAGAAATGTTAGATTGGAAAAGAAACACCCAGATATAAATAATGCCTTTGATAGGTTTATTAGTACATGAGGCACAGCAAAGTAAAGAATCTCTCAACTAGAAAAATATACCAATAGAACCCTTAAAGAATGAAAATTAGAAAGAAAAAGAAAACAAAGAATGGAAAAAACACACAGATCCAAGGACTATGGGACAACTACAAAAGGTATAACATACATGTAATGGGAATATTGGAAGAAGAGAGAAAAGAACAGAAAGAAACCAATAATGACTGAGAATCTCTATATTATTATTATTATTATTATTATTATTTTAAAATTTCCCCAAATTAATGCTGGACATCAAACCACAGTTCCAGGAATCTTAGAGAATACCAAGAAAGAAAAATACAAAACAAAACAAACACCCCCCCCCCATCTATACATATAATTTTTAAACTACAGAAAATCAAAGACTAAAAAAAAAAAAAAAATCCTGAAAGAAGCCAGAGGAAAAGAATCACCTTACCTATAGAGAACAAATAATTATATCTAACTTCTTAGCCATGCAAGCAATAAGAGAATGGAATAAAACACTTAAAATGTTGAGGGGAGGAAAATACCTACCAACCTAGAATTCTATATCCTGAAAAATTACCTTTCAAAGGAGAAATAAAGATTTTCTCAGACAAAAAGAGTAAGACTCTGTTTAGTTGTTAAATGTCCCTGTGCCTCAGTGTCCTCATCTATAAAATGAGTTGCTATGAGGACTAAATGAGATTAACACATAAGAACTCCTTACAAGTACCTAGTAAGTCTTCACCATTATTATAATCATCATCATGGTTAAACTACCTATCTAAATATTCAAAACTGACTTCAGGGAAAATTTGGAAATACATATTATTTTATTTAAATGATTCCAGTTACACCAGAATTAAAACACAGCATTGATTAAAAGCCTCAGAAACCAGAGTGTCCAAGAAACACCAGTAATCCAGTTGGACAAGAGGAAAAATCAATAGGGGAACAGCAATCATTAAGTGAGAAAGATATTTAGAATTGTATTGTGGAGGAGTTCACACTCATTTGGGCAATAGTGGCATAATCCAGGGGTTAGCAACCTATGGCCCACAGGCAAAATCTGCTCACTGTGTTTGGACCATGAGCTAAGATAGAGCATTATACTATGCGAAATAACTCCAGCTGCTGGCACCTAGGATCTGGGCTTCCCCGCAACTGCCAGCAGGCACCTAGGACCCTGGCTGTCCTCCCCAGGTCTTTGTCTGGATGGTTGTCTGAAAGGACATCTGGCTTAATTAGCATATTACACTTTTATTACCTTGTTTCCCCGAAAATAAAACATCCTCCGAAAATAAGACCTACTTACAGGTTTCCTTCTGAGTGAAATATAAGGCATCCCCCCGAAAATAAGGCCCCCAGGCTCTGTCTCAGAATGAAAATTAATTTACCATAAACTGGTCGCTAGGGCCACCCCAACTGGCGTCTAGCAACCAGTGACATTACGCGGAGTCCTGACATCACTGCTGTGTGAATGGAGAGAAATCAGTATAGAAACTTTGTGAAACCTAAACTGCAAGAAGTTGTGACTTGGGTGAAGAATTCATGGGAGAAAATCACTGACAGTTGCATTGCAAATGCACTGGGAGCAGGCTACCTTGACAAGAAGCACTCATTTAAAGATAGTGCTATCTTGCGTCTCAGGGGGCCATGTGCCCCGGGTGAGCCGAGTGTCCCAGGGGGCCGTGTGTCCCAGGGGGCCATGTGCCCCAGGTGAGCCGAGTGTCCCAGGGGGCCCTGTGCCCCGGGTGAGCCGTGTGTCCCTAGGGAAGCAGTGGGACCCAGGGGGAGGGGCGGTGAGAACCAGAGGAGGAGCGGACTCTATTTGTGTGGTCCTGAGATAGTCACCATAAAACAAGCAGACTGCCAAATGAGGAGCGGATTCTATCCATGTGATCCTGAGATAGTCACCATAAAACAAGCAGATTGTCAAATGACAGCGGGGAGGGGAAGGAGACCTGGGGGGAGATAAGAGAACAACCGAAGGACTGGTATGCATGAATATAATAAGTACAACCAATGAACACAGAACTCTGGGGAGGGAGGGCATGAATGGGGGGCGGGGGCAATGGTAAGCTATGTACACATATAATACCTTAATAAAAAAATAATTATTAAAAAAAGAGAAAAAAAATAAAGACAGTGCTATTGCTAAACATGAGAGATTTAGTCCACTGATTCTGAAATAAATGGAGTCACAAGAAATTCACCAGGAAATTCAGGAATTGAATTGTTATGATGATGTTCCAGA
The DNA here is from genome assembly GCA_963924515.1 of Vespertilio murinus. NCBI lineage: Eukaryota > Metazoa > Chordata > Mammalia > Chiroptera > Vespertilionidae > Vespertilio > Vespertilio murinus. Next base: position 8,409,508 of record OZ004711.1, read on the forward strand.
AGATGATGACATGATTGTCACTGAATAAATGAGTAAATTCTTGATACTGTAGGATTCACAGTTTGTCAGGTTTGTGTTGACAACTACCGTACTACCGTACTGTATACAGGTAATAAATTTCCTTTATTTTCATTTAACAATAAATGTGTATCATATTCTTCATGGAAAAATAAGACATACCCTGAAAATAAGACCTAGCGCATCTTTGGTAGCAAAAATTAATATAAGACACTGTCTTATTTTGGGGGAAACAGGGTAATATAAATACTAATAAACATGTACAAAAATAAACTCAAAATAGATTAAATACTTAAACATAAGACTCAAAATCATAAAAATCCTAGAGAGAAAAAAAATGTAATAAAATCTTGGACAAATATGTTAGCAATATTTTTTTCCTGATATAACTCCTCAGGCAAGGGAAACAAAAGAAAAAAATAAATAGGACTATATCAAACTAAAAAATTTTTCCACAGCAAAGGAAACCATCAACAACATTAAAATGGAAGATATTTACCAAGGATGCATTCAATAAGGGGTAAATATCTAAAATTTACAAGGAACTTATAAAACTCAACACCAAAAAAGCAATCCAATTAAAAATGGGCGGAGGATTTGAATAGACATGTCTCCAAAGAAGGCATACAGAAGCTCAACTTCACTAATCATCAGGGAAATGCAAGTTAAAACCAGAATGAGATATTACCTCACACCTGTCAGAATGGCTATCACCAATAAATCAACAAACAACAATCGTCAAGGTTGTGAAGAAACGGGAACCCTCATGCACTGTTGGTGGGAATGCAGACTGGTGCAGACACTATGGAAAACAGTATGTAGGTTTCTCAAAAAATTAAAAATTGAAGTGTCTTATGACCCAGCGATTCCACTTTTGGGTATGTATCTGAAGAAACCCAAAACAGTTCTTTGGAAAAATTATATGCACCCCTATGTTCATTGCAGTGCTATTTACAATAGCCAAGATATGGAAGCAACCTAAGTGCTCATCAACAAATGAGTGGATAAGTATGATATGTGCCCTAGCTGGTTTGGCTCAGTGGATAGAGTGTCAGCTTGCAAACTGAAGTGTCCTGGGTTCAATTCTGGTTAAAGGCACATGCCCAGGTTGTGGGCTCCATCCCCAATAGGGGGGATGCAGAAGGAGGCTAATCAATGACTCTCTCATCATTAATGTTTCTCTCCCTCTCCCGTCCTCTCTGAAATCAATAAAAGTGTGTGTGTGTGTGTGTGTGTGTGTGTGTGTATATATATATATATACACACACAAACATATGTATATGTGTGTGTGTATAAAAAGTTATGTGTATAAATAATGGAATATTATTTAGCCACAAAAAAGAATGAAATCTTACCATTTGCAACATTATGCTAAGTGAAATAAGTCAGACAGAGAAAGACCAATACTGTATTATTTCAGTTATATGTGGAACCTTAACAACAAAATAAATGAACATGGAAACAAACTTATAGACATGGAGAACAGACTGATAGTTGCCAGAGAAAAAGCGGGGTGAGAGGCAAGGTGAAAAAAGCAAAGCGATTAAAAACTACAAACTGGTAGTCACAAAATACTAGTAGTCCCAGGTATGTAAAATACAGCATAGAGAATATAGTCAATAATATTATAACTATGTAAGGTGCCAAGTGGGTACTTGAAATATTGGGGGGACTCAAAATGAATACAAAGTAATAGCGAATGTAAACTGGGATGGGGCTTAATCACAAGGAACAACAGCAGCCTGTAATTAGTGGAATCAAGAGTCTAGGTCAGTGGTCGGCAAATTCATTAGTCAACAGAGCGGCAAACCATGGCGTGAGCCGCAGTTTGCCAACCACTGGTCTAAGGTAACCATATTGCAACTTAAAATTTCTTATAGAACTTTAAGTGGAATAAATTAAAAACTAAACAGCCTCCGATCCATTTAGGTCAAGTTTGGCTAGCAAATTAATTATAACAACTTTCATTTCTCAGGGCTTTGGGGATTTCAGAATTGCATATGAGGAATTGTTGACCTATATGATTCTTTTGTAAAGAATTATGCTAACAAAGATCAAAAGCCATAAAATAGCCAGATGCAAGATGGGTCACAAGACTGGAATCACCTGGGCAAACTTCTCCAAATCACAAAACCCTTACTAATCAAGATTCCCCATTTCCCTAGTAGCTTCTATAGTAAGTCACTGGTCCTCATAGCAGTATATATTGGGCTGAAAAAGGCACAATAAATTTGAAATTAAAAAAAAAAAACACAAGTATAGAGATTTTTAAAATTCCAATGTAAATAAAACAATATGGGAATCCATGCAGTTTTTAAAAATATTTTACTCCATGAGGTAAGAAATAGCCCCAAAAGAAACAGATACAAAGAACATCAACATTACTTTAAAATCAGGTATCTCCCAAATATTTTAACCTTCTTAAAAAACTAATTTATTTTATTCACTCAAAGTAGAGTCAATATCAGCAGATATGTGCAGGGCACTGTGTGTACCAGGGAATACCAGGAGTGAGGTTTGGAGAAGTAGATAGGGGCTGAATGTGAGTTAAAATTTTATCTTAACACTAGAGCTCTGTACATGAATTCGTGCATGGGCGGGGTCCCCTTTGCCAGCAATTGGGGTGGCCAGGGGGGGAGGGGAGGGGAGACTGCAGAAAGTTGGCTGGCCCCAGTAGGTTGGCTGTGGGAGCGCACTGACCACCAGGGGGCAGTTCCTGCGTTGAGCGTCTACCTCCTGGTGGTCAGTGTGCATCATAGCGACCAGTCCATCAGTTGTTCGGTTGCTTAGGTTTATATATATAGATGCAAATGAAGAGGCCAAAAAAAATTCTGAGCAGGAGTGCAATGTGATCACATGTGCAAGTCACATCACTCTGGCTACAATGTAAAGGAAGACTAAAAAGGGAAGACAGCTAATAGAATGTACTTTCAGAGACTATTGTAAAAGTCCAGATGAGACATGAAGAGCTTTGTTTAAAATCATCCCCAAAATTTCAGAAGTTCTGCCTAAGCTTCATATTGCCAAACTGAAGCTCAAGTGGTGATAGGGCTATAACAGGGAAAATTAGTGGAGAAAGAGAAACTCAATAGTGTTGATGAGAGATAATCTAGACAAGCAGGTAGAAAATGGTACCTACAGCTTACAGTAGCAGACAATCAGCAGTGTTCCAGGCCTTACTGTACAAGTCCCAGGTGGTATCCCAACAATCAGAAAAAACACAATAGCAGAACATGTTTAATTTTACGGTTCCTGATGAAAAACTTATAGGAGATAACAGAGAGCTCAGCTATCCTGGAGTTCAGAAATTCAAAAATAGGACACAGAAAATAGGACAGCAGCAGAAGAGATACAGAGTCTGGACTCAAATCAACTTCTCAAAACCTTAAATCTGCCATTTCTAGCTATAAAAGTCTGGACAACTCAGCATTTTGAGCCTCAATTTCTTCATCTATAAAAAGGGAGTAAGACTACCCACTCCAAAGGGTTGCTGGAAGAATTAAATGCGGTATCAATACTTTAAAACACCAGTAGAGTTCAATAAATAGCAGTTTCATCCCTTTCCCTTTTTCTTCCATTTTTCATTGAAGCTACTGAAATAGGGAAGTATTTTGCTTGACCACAAAGTTTGAAAGTTTTATCCAACTAGGCATTAAAGGAGGTTAGGTTGCCGAAACCGGTTTGGCTCAGTGGATAGAGCGTCGGTCTGTGGACTCAAAGGTCCCGGGTTCGATTCCGGTCAAGGGCATGTACCTTGGTTGCAGGCACATCCCTGGTGGGGAGTGTGCATGGGGCAGCTGGTCGATGTCTCTCTCTCACCGATGTTTCTAGTTTTCTATCCCTCTCCCTTCCTCTCTGTGAAAAATCAATAAAATATATTTTAAAGGAGGTTAGGTGAACAAAGGCAGGTAGGTCATTAATGCAAAATACCTTATGAAAACACTAGTTCATAAAGAAGTCAAAGTAAATGAGTCACATAAATAAAAGGACCTTAAAACCTGAAGTAGAGTAAAAGTTTAAATCCTTAGAATTAGCCTAATATCACTACATTAAAAAAAAAAAAAAGAAAGCAAAAAAGGGAATACACCTCTCTGTATATTGAAGTAAAAAAATCTCCAAGGTATATTTTAAATTTAAAAAATTTATTAGCTGAAACCGGTTTGGCTCAGTGGATAGAGCGTCGGCCTGCGGATTGAACAGTCCCGGGTTCGATTCTGGTCAAGGGCACGTACCTTGGTTGTGGGCACATCCCCGGGGGGGGGGGGGGGGGGGGGGGTCAAGAGGCAGCTGGTCGATGTTTCTCTCTCATTGACATTTCTAACTCTCTATCCCTCTCAATTCCTCTCTGTGTAAAATCAATAAAATATATTTTTTTAAATTTACTATATAAAACATTAACATGATATGCTGCCTTTTATATAAAAGGTAGAGGAGGAAAATAATCTATATTTGTATTTTGTTTCTATTTGCATAAATTCTAATAAAATATACAAAAATTAAAATTGGTTACCTATAGAGAAGAGAGGGATAGACATAATAGTATTGAGACTTCTCAATTTTTGTATATTATTTTGAAATTTTAGCCAAGTAACTAGGTCACCAATTAAAAGAGGAAATAAAGTTTAAAATGCTTGAGAAATCTGTGTCCTGATAATATGTTCCACTATACTTACTAATTATGTATGACTAATCTGTACATATTTTAGCAATATTATAGCTTTTTAAGCTCCTCCAAAGAACGTATTTTACAAGATAAAGATCATGTCTCATTTGTTCTGTAACCTCACTGCCAAGCACGGTGCCTGGCACCTAGCTAGTATTCAAAGAATACATTAAATTGACTCTGGATTGTTTAAAAGCTTTCCAACTGAAATCACCTCCAATTCTGCAAATATTTTTAAATTGTATTACTGGTGACTTATCTATGTACAAAAGCATACTTAAAATTCAAGGATATTTTACTAGGGGTGGTGAACACACAATACAATACACAAATGATGTATTAAAGAATTGTACAACAGACACCTATATAATTTTATTAACCAATGTCATCCCAATAAGTTCAATAGTAAAGAAAAATTTCAAGTTTTTATAAAAAATGAGGAAAGCTCTTCTAATTAACAATTGTTTAACAAAAAAGGTAAGATATAAATTTAACTATTAATAAAATAAGATTAACAATACTCTAGATCACTCCAAAGACTCAACATAAGATGGCAAAGTCTGTTCATTTCCTTGATAGCATGTATTGCTACATAGTTTTACTTACCCATCTTTCAAATATCTACTATAAGTTGCTTTTTCTTAATTCCAAAATTTTTTTTTCTTGGTTCTGTTCCCCTATTCTTCATGACCCAAAAGATCTTTCTTCTTCTCTTATGACCCAATTTCTTAAGAGTTTTTTGGTCTCTATCCATTGTATGTCTAGTTTCCTCAATTTAGTTTCTTATCACACCCCTCTTATATGTAACTCCTCTAATAAGACAATGCATGTCAAACTTTAGTATACCTAAAATCGTAGCAGCATTTAAGTAGATCTCCTATGCAACTCTTCCTCATTCCTCACCCACCCTTTTAAGAATCTAAAAGGTGTGCGATGAAACCTGGGGAATTGATCTTTTTTTTTCTTCATTTAAAAAAAAATGTATTAAGGTATTATATGTGTACATAGCTTACCTTTGCCGCCCCCCGCCTCCCATACATGCCCTCCCTCCCCAGAGTTGTGTGTTGGTTGGTTGCACTTATATGCATGCATACCAGTCCTTTGGTTGATCTCTTATCTCCCCCCCCCCCCCAGGTCTCCTTCCCCTCCCCGCTGTCATTTGACAGTCTGCTTGTTTATGGTGACTATCTCAGGACTACACGGATAGAATCCTCTCCTCCTCTGGTTCACACCGCCCCACCCCACCCCCACCCCTGGGTCCCCCCACCGCTTCCTAGGGGCTCACGGCTCTCCCAGGGCACATGTCTCCCCCTTGTGCTCCCCCAGGACACACGGCTCCCCCGGGACACCCGGCCCCCCTGGGGCACAAGGAATTGATCATTTTAATCAGTATCTCATTTGATGCTAATACAGGTAGCCTGCCTGAACACACCTGAAACCCAATTAGATTAGGTCATCAATAACTGTCCAATAGTCACATTCTAAGCACTTTGTTATTTCTTTCAGCACCTGACACCTTTCTGTAACTCCTTCCTTCTACCACCTTCTACCATACAACTACACTCTTCTCTCTCACCACCATTCACCACTATCTCCTTTACTGGCTTCTTCACTTCCTGATAGCCCATAACCTTCAAATAATAGTTGTAGGGGCTGTCAGTTGACTCTCTTCCTACATTGACAAACTTCATAAGCAGTAATAGGTGCTTTAGCTACCACTTACATGCCATCCTAAAACCTGCCAGTTTGAATTCCAAACTATTTTCAGGTAGTCAGAGGCAGTGCAGTGCAGTAAAACAAAACAAAACAGAACAACAAAAAAAGCAAAGATGCTACAGCATCATGCATATTTGAATTCAAAATATTTGCTCTACTATTTACATGATAACATGCCCAAAGCCACACATTTTTCTGAATTTCAGCTTTGTTATCCTTTAAAACTGGAGATAACATGTTTGTAACAAATTTTTGTTTAGATTAAATGAGGGGAAAAAAAGATTAGCTGAGAAGCTCCATTCCCTTCCTAGCAGGAACTTGAACTCATCCTTGAGGGCCCATGCCATAGGCCTCAGAGGTGGCAGATAAGGGACAACTAGCCTAGGGTTGGGAGATTAGAAAATATAAGAGTTTGAGCAAATAAGTAAATATACTGAGGATAATGGGAGCCAATTTCTCACTGCTGGAGAAGAGATTTATAAATAAATTTTTAAAAATCATCCTTGGTGCAAAATGCCTGGCTTACTACAGGTACTAAATAAAAATTATTTGGCCTTCCCTTCCCAGACTATTGAATAAAAAAATCTTAAAATTATCATCAACTGTTTCCCTCTTTCTCCTATATCCAAATGGACTCTCAGTTCTAGAAAAATAGCCTAATAAGTTTTCAGTTTTTCACATCCAGTTTTTATTTCCCCATCTCTCCATTTCCAGTTCTTACCATCTCTCACCTGGACCACAGCAAGAGCATCCTCACTGGTCTCTCTGCTCCAATTTTAACCTGATCTTTGCACCTTTCTTACATCTTACATCATTATCTTAAAAAACCGAGTTATTTTTCAGAACTTACATCTAATTTTATTGTTCTTTTATTTAAGAACCTATAATTGCTCTCCGATGTAAATGTTGATTTTCTAAGAGGAAAATTAGACATGTGTGAAGGCACTAGCAATGCAGAAGCACTAAAAAGATATTTCTCTCTCTGTCTCTCTCTCTCTCTCTCTCTCTCTCTCTCTCATACACACACACAGCAACAACAATGAAGTAGTAATTACTGGGGGGTGGGGATGGAGGGATCTGATATCTTTTATGCTTGTTTTAGGATTTGGTACTGGTTTTATTTTTTATTACATAGTGGGAATACCAGGGATGAGTAGGTACTATAAACTTTCCAATAATACTTAGAGCCTCTAAAACAATGCTTTTACCAATCCTTTGCCCAACCTGGCATCAAAGAAAAAAAAAAAAACTTTAGCATACTAGGACAAGCCAAGGAGACGATTCAAGGTTAAAAGAAACCATCCTGGGGGGCTCCAATATGCCCAATCCTTTAGGCCAGTGGCCGGCAAACTCCTTAGTCAACAGTACAATGATTAAAATCTCTTTTGAGAACCAAATTTTTTAAACTTAAACTTCTTCTAATGTCACTTCTTCAAAATAGACTCATTCAGGCAGTGGTATTTTGTGGAAGAGCCACACTCAAGGGGCCAAAGAGCCGCATGTGATTGCGAGCTGCAGTTTGCCGACCATGGCATCTTGGTCTTAGCATCAATGGTAAACCATTATTTAGACTGACAGGCATTTGCTCTTAGCATTGATGGTAAACCATTCATGGTCTACCAACTAGTTGGAAAGTTCTGTTCTAAAGATCTTAATATGATCCCACTCATCACCCAAACAAGGACCCTCACAACCTTCCCTCTCCTACCACAGTTAACACACACATACAGCACACAGATTCACAAACAAAATCAAATACCAATACCCGTCCCATAGACAGAAACAGACATGTACAAGACAACTTGCATTTCTCCAAACACACTACGCATCCTTTTATACTTCTGACTTTTTGTACATGTTGTTCTATCCAGATCAATTTCAATTCATCCTCCAAGACACTGCTCAAATGCTACAGCTACTTCCCCCAGATCTTATTACACTTATCACTCTGAATTGTAATTGTTTGTTGACATGTGTTACCAACCTAGAATTTGAGCTAAGGGCAAAAAAAATGTTTATCACTGATCCCTATAATAGACATTCAGATGTTTAACATCCTGTATAATAAAAGCCTAATATGCTAAGTGTCTGGTTGGCCATTCAACCAATCAAAGCATAATATGCTAATGATATGTTAAGGCTGTTCAACCACTCACTATGACATGAACTGACCATCAGGGGACAGACACTCCGACTAGGTTAGCTTGCTGCTGGGGTCTGGCTGATGGGACTGAACGAAATGGGAGCCCTTCCTGGATGGCCAACCTCCCGTTTCCCTCCCCAGCCCTTATCATGCACCGGTGGGGGTCCCTTGGCCTGGCCCGACCCCTCTTGCGATCCAGGCTGAGTGCATAAATTTCATGCACCAGGCCTCTAGTCCTATCTAACAAAAGTGATATGCAAATTGACTGTACACCCTCTACACCCACAAGCAATGCCCACCAGCCAATCCAGAGTGAGTATGCAAATTAACCCAACCAAGCTAGCTGCAGCCACAGAGAGAGCAGGAGGCTTGGGCTGCCCTGGCAATGGAGGAAGCTGAGCTTTCCGCCTGCTCTGGCTGGCCTAAGCCTCCACTCAAGGCTACAAAGTTTCAATGATAGAAGATCAATAAGTCCCGACAAAAATGGCGGCAGCCACGGAGCTGAGAACAAGAGGCTTGAGTTGCCGCTGGCGATGGAGTAAGCCAAGCTTCTGCAGCCCTGGCCTGCCCTGGCTTCTGGTTAAGACTACAAAGTTCCAATTATAGACGATAAATAAATCCCAACAAAAATGGCTGCAGCCACAGAGCGAGCAGGAGGCTGGGCTCCACTCAAGGCTACAAAGTTTCAATTATAGAAGATAAATAAATCCCAGATACCAGGGCCTCCGCTTGGGTCAATGGGGGGCATGGCCAGCCTACAAACCACCACAGGCCCCTCACCAAGGCCACCCCACATTCTAAAGGAACCCACACCCTGATCTGGGACACCCTTCAGGGCAAACCAGCCAGCCCCCACCAGTGCACCAGGCCTCTATCTTATCTAACAAAATAATAATATACAAATGGACCATCACTCCAACCACAATATGGTTGCCCCCAGGTGATCAAAAATGACTGCTTCCATGTGGACACAAGATGGCCACCTCAAGATGGCCAGCAGGGGAAGGCAGTTGGGAGGGACCAGGCCTGCAGGGGAGGGCAGTTGGGGGCAATCAAGCCTGCAAGGAGAGGGCAGTTAGGGGTGACCAGGCCAGCAGAGGAAAGAAGTTGGGGGGTGGGGGGTGGCCTGCAGGGAAGGACAGTTGTGGGGGACCCAGGCCTGCAGGGGAGAGCAATTGGGGGTGGGGGAAAACAGGCCTGCAGGGAAGGGCAGTTAGGGGTGATCAGGCCTGCAGGGGAGGGCAGTTAGGGGCAAACAGGCAGGGGAGCAGTAAAGCATCAATCAGGCTATCAGGGGAGTGGTTATGGGGTGATCAGGCTGTCAAGCAGAAGCAATTAGGGGCAATCAGGAAGTCAGGCAGGTGAGCAGTTGGGAGCCAGCAGTCCTGGATTATGAGAGGGATGTCCCAGATTGGAGAGGGTGCAAGCTGGGCTGAGGAACACCCTCACACACACCCCCACCCCCGTACACAAATTTCGTGTGCCATGCCTCTAGTTATATACAAATATATAGTTCACGAATAAGCCAAATATTTTTTCTTTGTTGTTTTTAATCCTCACACAAGGACAAGTTTTTTTTATTGATTTTAGAGAGAGAGGAAGGAAAAGGGAGAGGGGAAAAAAAAACACAACACATCAACTTGAGAGTAAAACATCCATTGGTTGCCTCTCTCATGCACTTGGACTGGAAATCAAACCTGGAACTTGGATATGTGCCCTGACCAGAAATCAAACTCTTGACTTTTCTGTGACGGGACGGGACGGTACTCCAACCAACTGCGCCACACAGGTTAAGGGCAACCAATTTTTAAAAAGACATTAATTAAAACAATGAGGTTCAATTTTACAACCAAATTAGCATTAGGATTTTTTCCAAAGCAAGAACACCCATTGTTTTTTAAAAGAAAGATTTGGCATAGAAATATTCTTAGCATTGGACCCCTTTCCCAATCCTAGGGTTTTAGGCTGAGGAAACAAACAAGCACAAATATATGCAATGCAGAGATAACATTGGAAGCTTTAGAAATAACCAAAATGTTTAACAAAAGGTAAATGACTAAATCAATCATCTGATCAATAAATAATGTGAAATGTCTAAGCAACTGTTTAAGTTATGACAATGGGGAAAGAAAAATGGTATCAGATACCACTTATTGATCATCTCTTTTATTTAAAAAATAGTGCCAGATGTTTTATACATAGTACCCCAATCCTCACAACAATTCACAGCCAACTATTATCCTAATTTCATAGTTAAGGAAGTCTGCTCAGAGATTTTATAATTTGCCCAAGGTTTTTGAGACCACATTCCAACCCAGATCTAACTCCAAAGTGTGTCAAGCTTTTCCCTACATTACAGTGCTCCTGCTATACAATATTTACAGAACATCAAACTCAAATTATATTTCTACCACACAACTTTATTTTAAAAAATATGAACAACTGCCTGAAAGGAAACAAAAACATCTATTAGAGTGGTAATTAAGGATAAATGTTGTTACAGTAATTATCCTTTTTTTAAAAATTGGCAACTTTAAAGCATAATTTTTAAAAAAATATATTTTATTGATTTTTTACAGAGCGAGAGAGAGATAGACAGTTAGAAACATCAATGAGAGAGAAACATCGATCAGCTGCCTCCTGCACACCTCCTACTGGGGATGTGCCGGCAACCAAGGTACATGCCCTTGACCGGAATCGAACCTGGGACCTTTCCGTCCGCAGGCTGCCGCTCTACCCACTGAGTCAAACCGGTTTCGGCCTAAAGCATAATTGATAAACAATAGACTAAACTCATGAGACAATACAAAAGAAACAATCCCCATTTTTATTTTTTTTACGTTTTCATTAAAGACAGAGTAGGTAAAACAAAAACTTAAGAAGGATGCACTAACTGAAATCTCTAAATAATCACATACTAACTCCACGGTGCTTATCACCAGGATTCAAAATCTAGTCATTATGACTGGATTAAGCAGCATTCTTTCAGGGGGAAAAGGTGAGTTTTAAGGAATACTTGAAGAGAAGACATGGATTGGAGACAGGAATGTTTAAACAGAGAAATCAAGGGCAAAGGAAAAAACAAGTTTTCTTTTAAGCAAGAATGAGAAACGGGGTGAGAGGAAGTTGGTGGAAAATCTTCAAGGCCAAGCAGATAAGTTTGGGATTAATTTGATAGGCAACAGAGAACCATATTCTTAAATGGGAAGGTGGCATGCTGAAATATGGTCTTTAAATATCCAAACTTTGTTCCAAGGCACTGCCTTTGGTTACACAGTGTTTCACCAAACAACTGGGGGTGGAGAGGAATAATCCATTATCTTTTACATGTGCTTTATCCATACTGTGATCAAAAAGAGAAACTAAACAATAAAAATCTGTAATAAAAGGGTAATATGCTAATTAGACCGGATGTCCTTCCAGCCTACCCTCCGGATGAAGCCAGGGCTGCGAGGGAAGCCCTGGTCCCAGGTGCCTGCCGGCAGCCAGAGGGAAGCTGGTGCTGCAGTTGGGGGAAGGAAGGCCTACTCTTGCACAAATTTCATGCGTCAAACCTCTAGTCTTCATATAATGGGTGAGTATATTAGGGAGGAAGGCCTTTCAGATATAATGCTTGAGAATATTAAATGCCATTGCACATTTTAATAAGAATCATATAAGTTTGGAGCAAGGATGCTGGAGAGCCTTTTAGTGACCAATTCTTCATTTTCAAAATGAATTAAATTGATGCTCAAGAACTAAATAACTTGCTTAATGTCCTGTACAGCTAGTAAAATTTTCAATATTAAAACTCAGATTTTCTAGGCAGTAAGACATAAAGCTGTGCTGTCCAATATTGTAGCTACTAGCAATATCTGGTTATTTAAATTTAAACTGATTAAAATTAAATAAAAATATTTTAAATTTATAATTGATTTTTAGAGAGAGTCTAAGGGGGGAGCGGGGGGAGGGGGAGACATTGATTTGTTGTTCCACTCATTTATGCATTCACTGGTCGACTCTTGTATGTGCCCTGATCTGGATCGCAACCTCAGTGTGTCAGACATCACTCTAACCAACTGACTGCCCTGCCAGGGCCAAAATTAAATACAATTTTAAACTCAGTTCCTCGGACATGACAGTCACATTTTTGAGTACTCCATGCTGCACACGGCTACCACATCTGACAGTGTAGAAAAAAGAATAATGTCATTTAGTTTAATGCTGTTTTGTTGATGAGATGCCTTAAGAACTTAACCCTTTTTTTCTATCAGTTCGTCTATGGTAAAATTGGTTTCATTATACGTCATTTTCCTTAAAGTCACAAAAGCAATCTATGACTTTAAGTGAGGACTTAGACTTACTGTACTTCCATCACTGTAGAAGGTTTACCTGGACACCAAGATCTAAAGAATAATCTTCAGAGTCAGACAGACCTAATTTGAATTCTACTTACTAGCAGTGTGACCCTAGACAAATTAATTTCTCCTTGCCCTCATTTGGGGAGAAGGGAAAAGCAGGAGATTATTAACACCTACCTCACAAAGAGTACTTGAAGATAATGTGGGTAACACAGAAAGCCCCTTTACACTGTCCGGCACATAAAAGACAATAAACACTTCCCTTCTGGGTCCTTTTCCCCCCTACTCCTCAATATAACCTCCTGGTTAAAAGATACAAACACAACAACTCACCCAAATTACTATCTTCCTTCCCCTCAAGATAACCCATAGTACCTAATTTTCTTCTGTTCCTGCCAATTTCTTCAAATATTTGCACCTCTCTTCCAATGTTTCTATTCAGGAATAATGGAATGAAGGGGGAATGTAGAGGGAGAATGGAATAAATTGGCCCTCTGTTTTCCATTCTATTTTAAATATGACCATACTGACTGATCAAAGTAAAATATATTATACTGTTCATAAATAATGTAATTCTACACCAATAAAGTCGATTCCACCATCTGCACTGATAACTGGACATTAAATGAAGAAACAACACTTTCCGGGGGAAAAGGATCTCCAGAATGCTAAACCAGTTCACAGCTTAATCTCGTGAACTGACAAATTTAACAAAACTAGACTCAGCATATAAAAAATTCACAATATGCATGTCCCAGAAAAACAAGAAAATCCGACTCAGTTTATAACCAGTGAATTTCTGCCAATTCTATATTTTATTTAGAAGAAACAATTCATATTTAGCTACATAGTCACATAACTTGCTGTTCCTAATGAGATTACCAATATTACATTCCTAATAACATAAAGAATTAAAGCAGAACTTTTAAACATACGTCTTCAAACTTCCACTAAACAAAATTTCTACATATTTTTAAAAACTTTGTTATTTAAAACTGACCATATTAACTTTCAGAGGGGAATAACAAAAGTCCTCTCAACAACGGTCAGTAACAGCGTCTCCTTGAAATTATCTGGTAGCCTCCTACTTTGCTCCTGAAAGATTACTAGAGAACACTGATCCCCCTTGTAGAATTTAGAGTAAGTCATAAATAGGAAATAGATAACACCACACATTGTACTGTCCTTTCTAACTCAAATTATGGGGGTTCACATATGTTTAAGAAAATTATTTAGGTTTGTATTACTATCCCACATTAAGTATTTTATACATTAAACAAAAAAAAAGGCTTCTATGCCTTAACTTATACACCTAATTGTGTGGGAGTGTATGGTTTTTTTTAAAGTCCTTCAATAATAATGAAGTGTACATTGGTCACAGTAGAATAGTTCAAATGAATTTTCCTGAGGCTGCATTCTGAATACATCTGACCCAGAAAGTATTTTTAGCAAGTGTGTTCAATCAATGCTGGTTTTATGCCTAGCCTAAATTAGAAATTGGGTGTCACAAATTTAAAGTAACAAAGTTACTAGGAACATTTGAAGATATTCAATTAGACCACAAGAAAAAGTCTGAACAATTCAATACCCACAAACTAAGCAGGTTAGAAAATATGCAATAAGAAAGGCATATCCTCATTCATTACGACTTTTGAGGAACCTGTGATTTTTCTATCTTAAATAAACTTCAAACTGCTCAATTAACATTAAAAACTACAAAATTGTGGCTCTTTGTGTTTTCAAAATATTTTGCCAAATGTTTAAAATAGATGAGCTAAACAACAAATATTCCCAAATACAAAAAAAAAAAAAAAAAACCCACCCGTTTCTCTTCTTATAAACCACCAAGATCATATTATGGGACCGTGCATATGTTTCAGTGCAAAAAACGGTAACTAGGATATGTGTGCCATAAATAAATAAATAAATAAATAAATAAATAGTTTTTGTGGTGATTGGAGCAAGAATTTATTCTGACCAAATATGGTGGGGTCCACAAAATGATTGCACTCTTATTATGAGTTAGTAAAGACATTCTGTACAAATATACAAACATTTATTTACAAAGTCTTTTTTTTATTGATAGGTTGAATTTATATTCATCAAATCCAGAGGTAACTGATATACCTATCTCCCTTCCATTAAGCACACTTTGGGCTCTGAATAATCATGTAAGGTTGTCTCCTCCCCGCTTAAAAAAAAAAATTACTTTTTTCCCAGGCTCTTTAAGGATCCAAAATCAGGATTAAAAAAAAAAAAAAAAAAAAGACCAGTCTTCTTTTCTACTTAAATCGTCTTTTACAAGGAGAATACATTGGTTTTCTGCTCCCCCCCAAAAAAAAAAAAAACAAAAACATGTTTTAAACGGTATTGTTTTAACTGGGTCTAAAATCTGGTCACATACATATATTAGTATTCAAATTTGTTGATTCGAAAAGCAATTGGCATAGTGTATACGTACAGGTTTTCCTAGAACAAGGAAAGGCTTGAAAATCCTACGGATC
Source organism: Vespertilio murinus (assembly GCA_963924515.1). Taxonomy (NCBI): domain Eukaryota; kingdom Metazoa; phylum Chordata; class Mammalia; order Chiroptera; family Vespertilionidae; genus Vespertilio; species Vespertilio murinus. The sequence continues at coordinate 8,424,892 of OZ004711.1, forward strand.
GTCCTGGTACAATAGCGGTGTCCCTAAATAATGCAACCCCCAAAAGCCTCCCATTCCCAAGTTTCTCAGCAACATGCGAGCATAGAACTGGAAGCTGGTCCACTGTAAGGAGCCGCTGGGAAATGCATCGGTGCGTCTCTAGCTACATCTCAACTTTTTTTTTCTCTCTCCAACCACAGATTCTTAAATACAAGTATATACCGGTAGAATCCTGAAACTGAAAAACTTCAACCCTGGGAGTCCGTCCGTCTATGCAGCATGCAAGCAGCGCTCATACCACACGATCCAATTTAAAAAAAAAGGGGGGGGGGGTCCTATCAGCTCCGGAAAACTCAGATTCCGAAGCTCGGAGTCCGGTCCGGTGGAGCAGCCCGTCTCCACGTCCATCGCGCCCCCGGTCCCGCTCACCGAGCGCACACTGCACCCTTACCCCGGGGCGCCGGGGCAGGGGTCCCGGGAAGCGGGGGCAGGGGCGCATCCTTCTTCCCTCCCCTCCTTTCAACTCAGCCCCGCACCGCGGGATGGCCCCACCCGGCTCGTTTCCCCAGAGCCCCCCTCGTCCCAGGCAGCAGCCTCGCGGAGGGCGCGGGGCCGGGGCCGGCGGGCACCCGAGAGCCTCTTACCTCCGAGTCTCAGCCGCGTCCTCTCGGCCGGGGAAGAGGAGCCTCGCGGCCCGGGCGGCGGGAGAAGCGCGTCCGCGCGCCGCGCCGGGTCCCCTCAGCGCCCGCCGCGCACCCGCCGCCGCAGCGGCCGCGCCGGGGCCGGGAGCGGCCGGCCGCGCCTCATGCTGCGGGGCGGCCGCCGGGGCCGGAGGGCGCGCTCGCACCTCCCCGCCGGGGTGACCTAATCCACACCCCCAAAAGTGCCGTGGGGGAGGGGAGCCGGGAGGGGCCCGACCCGCGGCCAAAGCCAAGTTCCTCCCGTCCCCGGCTCGGGCTCGAGGTCCGCCCCGGGGACCCGGGAGTCCGGGGACGACAATGGGGGGCCGTGAGGAGCGGAAAAGCGCGCGGCGCGGCGCGAGCGAGCGGGTACTCCGGGGCTGCGCCGGTGTGCGCGAATGCGAGAGGCGCTCGGCCCCCCGCCCCCCGCGCCTCCTCCCCCTCTTCCTCCTCCTCCCAGGCTCCTCCTCCTCCTCCCTCCAGCACACTCCGTCTCCCGGGCCGCTGCATAGCAACCGAACATGGCGGCTGCGCAGACGCCGCCAGTCAGCGGCCCGGAGCGGCGGCACCGGCGATCTCGCGAGAGGTGAGGCCAAACCCCTTTCCCGCTGGCGCAGGAGGGAGAGGTGGCACCAGCCAGTGCGCCGGAGGACGCGCAGGTGCGAAGGGGGCCGGACCAGTGGGGGGGGCGGGGAACTGGGGGGGGAGGAGGCGAGTGCGGTGGCCCCGCCCCCCGGCCCCGCAGCGATTGGTTATTAGAACATGGACACCTCCCCTGCTGTGCCTACCGACCTCCGGACCGGACACTGCGGCCAGAAACCCAAGTTTTAAAGGGGAGAATCAGACCTTTTGGCCCAGGGCCTCCCAACTTAAGTGGTAACAGAGGATATTAGGTTTAGGATGCAGTTTAGAATCATTGCCTATCCTAAATATGGTCTCTAAAACAAAGAATAAACGTTCATCTATGAAACATGTTTGGGTGCCAGAATCGTGTGCTTTTAAAAAATGAATTAATTAACTCTCATAACACAGACGAATTTGGTGTTATCTCTCCAGGGCTTTTTCCCCAGGTACATTCAAATATTTTATTGAAAATACAAACATTGGTGATAAGACAAATGCAAATACCTACTGGCTGGGTGATGTCAGCTGAAATGCTGGGAGGAGAGATTTGGGAACCTTCACACTTCCTTTGCCTTTTTTTTTTTTTTTTTTTTTTTTTTTTGTCAGTGCACTTGTCGCTAACCTGGCGCCTTTTGCTCTTCTTGCTCTTTGCTTCAGCTCCTCACCAGAGCTAGCCGTCCTACAAGCATTCTTTCAACACGCTCCCTCAAAGCCAACACAATGCCTGTTCACTAATCAGCTGTGGTTTTCACAAGATAAAATCTTGCAAATTCATACAAATCTGTGAAAGACAGTGATTACTATTGACCCTCTTCTCCCTCGAACCTCCCTTCAGTTTTTCCATTTTAAAAAGACAACTTGTCAGTCCATATTTTTCCTGCTTTATCTCTTCTACTCACTTTCCTTCTCAGAGCTTAGTTCCAGCCTGTGCTCATCCATTCTTCCTTAAATATGCTTTTCTCGCTCTAGCTCTCCGTTTTCTATTCCTTTGTTCATACTATTTCCTCCACTAAAATGCTTTTCACTTCATCTCCACCTATCAACGTTAAATCATCAGGTTACCTGGGACTTCCAGCAGAAGTTGTGGGTTTATACCTCCCTTTTTCTTATGGTGCACATATTACTAAGTGATACTTATCTCTGTGTGAGCCATCTCCATTACTACATTCTAGTAGTAAGACACTTGAGGCAAGGACCTTATCTTATTTATCTTTCTATCCCCTATAATGCTGATGACACTTCCAGCTGCCAAAAACGTTTGCTGAAATAATGAAATACTTAAATCTCTAATTGGTGGGATTTCAGGAGGGCACCTGGGACGCGCAGGCTCTTCCTGAGCTTCAATCTGGTAGGTTGCTATACCTCTGGGTGATCCTGGTCTGGTCTGGTTATGTCCTTGTTGATGCCATGTAGAGCCTTGTAGCTAGTCCCACAACTAATCTGCCTATCTCCAGACCTTCCCTCTCCAGCCCGTTCCTCCCACCCCCATAAATCACTATGACCTTTTATACAAATGAAAATCTGAGTTGTAATATAAATAGAGCTGTAGTCTCAAAAACTTTTGTTTTGGGACACTCCACAGGGTGCACCCTTCGGATAAATAAATGTGATTCTCATATCCATTTCCTATTCTTTAGAAAAACTGTGGTCAACTTTTAAAACTTGAGATATAATTCACCCATTTCAAGTGTACAACTCAATGCTTTATAGTATATTTACAAAGTTGTGCAGCCATCACCACTATCTATTTCCAGAACATTTTCATCAGGAAAATGAGATCTATACCTAAGAAGCAATATTCTCCATTCCCACCGCCCCCTAGCTCCTGTCAACCACTAATTTACCTTTTGTCTCTATGGACTTGCCTCCTATGGACATTTTATATACTGGTAAATGGAATCATATATATTGCAAATCATCTATGTTAATTTAGCTCTTGTTTTAGATTATAATTTAAAAAATTAATGTATGCCTATTCTGGATCACTTTGATGACCACCTTATAATCAGTCAAATATTGCCACTTGATTTTGTACTTGGCACCAAAAACTATAGCTTGAATTTCCTTGAGCTAATGAGAAAAGAATATTCTTATGGAGATGACAGTGGTCTGGCTTAGTGAAGGTCAAGTGTCCTCATGGCACATTGTACAAAAGTTTCACAGCAATTCAAATTGAAAAGAATATTGGGGTAATTAAATTGATTATAAACATTCTTTTAAAAGCCTGTACAATAGCAGTGAGTTCCATATTTTCATTTCAAAGGATAATTTAATTTCAGCAAAACAAAATCATCAGCTACATTACATAATAATATTCATTGAATTTTTTAATTTGAAATATTTTTTTGTTTTATAGAGGTAGAATTGCTATGAAAATAAGGACTTTATGCATAGTCTTATGCTTACACTTAATTAAGAAACATAATTTAAATAATTTAATTTCACATTCAACAGTGAACAAGACTTTTTTTTAAGTGGCCTCAAACACTTCTAGATATTGGCAAACACTACTATTGACTGAGTTTTCCCCTTGTCTGCAGCCTGCCTTTGGCTATGGTTTGGAAGAATCAGAGCAAGGTTGTGTCCACACTTGCAGGATGCTGGCAGGGAAAGACTGGTGTTTCTACACTGTGTGGTTGACATTAGGACCTCTCCTAACCCTGGGTAGCTACAGCCAAGAGGGAATAGACATTTGTTTCAGCCTCTGCAGCCTACCCAAGCTTCCTGGGCCTTGGCAGTGAATTCTGGCAGCCAGCCACCGGCAGCAGAGACGGAGCCCTGGCCAGGCACAGTGGCTGACTGACCAGCCCTGGTCCCCAGGCCCCCACCCCTATCAGCAACTTGGGAGGATCCTTTGGAAGAAATGAGTAACCATTGGGTTACTGGGGGTATCTAGGGATAAGACCCCCAAGGGAAAGCTGGACTCATCTTGCTAGAGCTTAGAGTGTTGTGAATTTTAACATTAAAAAACGCATGACTTAAAGTGACTTGAATTTTTTGCCTAAACTGGTGAGGTGGTACATAAAAGGTACGTAGTCTATCAAACACCTCTCTGACACATGACCTCAATTAGATATCCATCTGCCTTAGTTGCACAATTAAGGGGGAAATTTACCTTTTTACCTGTCTGGAATCTTCAGGCATAACTTAAAGCAAAGCAAAACAAACAAGTTTAAACAGTTTATATGTTTAAACAGGCGTCTTACATTTTCCCAACAAGTTCAGAACTCTGTGGCTTGGGCTTCCTCTAATCATAGAGCCAATTTATATATACTTACATATGTATTTACACACACACACACACACACACACACACACACGTAATCTTACCTAATAATAGACAAACATGTAAATTGACAGTACCTCTGCCACACCACCAGCCAATCAGGGGTGATATGCAAATTAACCCAACAAAAATGATGGTTAATTTGCATACACAGGCGATGAGTGACTGGGCAGGATACTTGCATCATCACCATGGCAAAAACACAGGCATTCTGCCCCAACCATGGTCTCTCAGGCCTCTGAGCAGCATGCAAAGGTGGGGCCGGAGCAGAAAGGGGCTGGGCCAGAGGGGAAAGGCCTGCAGCCAGGGAAAGGAAAGCCCATTCTAGCATGAATCTTCGTGCATTGGGCTTCTAATATATATATATATATATATAATATATAATTTTATTTATTTATTTTTTAATTGTTAGCTAGTATATATCCTCTGGTGCAGTTGGCCCAGATTTGCTTACTCTGTCAACATGGCCCCTCCCTCTCTTTGCCCTCTTCATTTGCTAGCAATTTTTTCCTTCCTTCCTTCCTTCCTTCCTTCCTTCCTTCCTTCCTTCCTTCCTTCCTGTAGCAGCAGAAGACCCAAGTTAGAAATCCCTGGAATCAAGAACTATACAGAAAAATGTAAAAATTTTAAAATAAAAAACTTCTTACTCCCAGTTTCACTCCCCAAAAGGTAAGTACTATTAACAATGTCTTATATATACTTCCAGACTTTTATTCTATGTAAATTAAATATAGTTTTTCACTATATACAAGGGATTATAGCACTATACTATATTTCACTTACAAATCTCCTTTACAGAGCACGTATATGTCATACTTTCTAAGACATAATATATTTAATTTTCTATAATAAATGAGCATGTAGGCAGTTTCCAGTTTTTTGCTATTAACTGCAATGCCTGTAAAGAACATTTTCATCATAAAGCTTTGTACATATAACTAAGAATGTATCTAAGATAAATTCCTGTAAAGGCAGTTGCTGGGTTGAAGTGTATGGGCAAGTTTAATTTTGCCAAATCAACTACCAATGTGTAAATTACTATCATCCACTTCTTTCTTATCATTTCTGGGTTTTATATCTTTCTCAATAAAAACAAAACAAAATTGTATTTTCTTCTAGTATTTTTAGATGATCTTTTTAATTACTTAATCTTGACCCATCTGAAAATAATTCTTGTGTAAGGATATAGGGATCCAGCTTTATTACTTTATTACTTTTATTATTAACTATCCAGTTGTCCATTATCAAATAATTCAAACACACACACACACAACACACACACACACACACACACACACACACACACACACAGGCTTGCTAAATTGTCTTTATCAGATAATAAATTCTAAATTTTTATTTAGGAATTTCTTAGTTTAATGTGTAGAACTATCTACTGCATCTCTGCATTTGTTTCCTAATGCTGCACATTACCACAATAGCAGTGGCTTAAAGCAGCACAAATTTATCCTATTACAGTTCTGGAAGTAAGATAATAAGTCTCTTCAGCTGCTAGAGGCCACCTGCATTACTTGGTTCATGGCCCCTCCTCTGTCTTCAAACCCAGAAGCCTAGAAAGTTCAAATTTCTGTCTTATCACCTTCTCTGTCTCCCATATCCTCTTGCCTTGCTCTTATAAAACCCTTGTGAATGGACCCATCCATTGTAATCACAAGGGTTTTATATACACCAAAATCTTCCCATTTCAAGATCCTTAATTTAATCACATCTACAAAGTCTGTTTTTCCAGGCAAGCTAACACAGTCACATAATCACCCTGTGGGCAAGGGTGTGTACATTTTTTGGAGGCCATTATCCTGTTTGCCACAGCCTCTAATACCAAGTTTTTTAGCTACTAGAGTTTCTAATAAGGTCTAGTATCTGAAGGAGTCAATTTCTCCTCATAACTTCTTTTTCCAAGATGAGCATGTTTTTAATTATATGAACTTAAAATGTGAGCCCATGATTGTGACTGAAATGTTAAATTACATCAACAGTGTATATGGTGTGCCTAGTGTGGGATCGATATAGTATCTAAAACAAATTATCTGCAGGTATGTGTCTATAATCTGTCTATATAAATACATTCTTAGGACACTGATTTTCCACCAACAAGGCACTGAACCTGTACCTAAGTCTTAATTTAAATATTTTTACAAATTACTTGTAAAATAAAACATGTTACTGCCCACTTTTTATTTGCTAGATACCAGGAATACTTATAAGAAGTAACTCTTTCCCTCAAGGCAAGTATTTTTCATTCTTAGATTGTGACTTTTTAGTGGGTTATAATATTAATTTGATGGATCATTACTAGTATTTTGAAAAAAAGAAATGAACTAGACTGGAAGATATCAGTGTGTATCACACAAAGTGAAGATTAAGATGGTACTGGGAAACTTTATGTTTGTGAGTATGTGGGTTGTGATATAAAATGTCTTTGAGAGCTTATGGCCTGAGGGAGAATTAATCCTATATAATAAAAGCCTAATAGGCAAATAAAGAGAATGGCAGAACAAGTGGCAGCAGTCGCCAGGCCCAAAGCAGGTGCAGTGGACAGAGGAGGGATTGGCTACCAGCAGTGGCTGCCGGGTAATGAGAGGCAATCACCTCCCAGAGAGGGAGGCCAGACTGCGGCTTAGGCTCACTCCTTGCTCCATCAGTCAGACATCCCCCAAGGGCTCCCAGACTGTGAGAGGGTGCAGGCCAGGCTGAGGGACTTCCTCACCCTGGTGAATTTTTATGCACCAGGCCTCTAGTAAGTAAATAAACAATACAAATTAATATGAGAAGTGCTTTTATCAATTAACCTGTAAACTCCATGAGGGCAGGAACCATGATTGTTTCACTTACCATTATTTCATCACAACCTAACCTAATGTCTATTGTGCAATCAGCTCTTACTGAGATAATATGAAAATTAACCCTCATGCCCTCACAAGATGGCTGCCTATGACCAGGACCATAGGAGGGTTAGTGAGGGATGACCAAACAACTGAATAGCAGGCTCTGTGGGGCCTGTGAGGGGCAACCAGGCAGGCTGGGGAGGCAGTATGAGACAACCAGCAGAGGAGGGGGGCCCAGTTAGGGGTGACCAGGCTGGCAGGGGGGGGGGCAGGTGGGAATGACCAGGCCGCAGGGAGACAGTAAGGGGTGACCAGGCCGGCAGGGGGGCAGTTAGGAGCGACCAGGCAGGCAGGCAGGCAGGCAGGCGAGCCATTAGGAGCCAGTGGTCCAGGATTGTGAGAGGGATATCTGACTGCCAGTTTAGGCCCGATTCCCAAGGGGTCCTGGATTGGAGAGGATGCAGGCTGGGCTGAGGGGACTCTTCTCTTCCCCCTGTGCATGAATTTTGTGCGCTGGGTCTCTAGTTCTCAAGTAAATGAGTGAACAAGGTGGGCCGAAGGTGCTAGGGAAAGCACGAGAGGGAGCTCAAGTGACTAGCACCTATTGTGTGTTATGTTTTGTATGGCTTCATGAGAAGTCAGGTACTTCAGGGACAAGGTCCAGAGGCTGGGCAGAGCTAGGAGAGGGTAGTCTGAGGGATCTTGAGTGACATCTAGAGGCTTCTTTGCCCTGAGGAATCTCGCATTAGGTGGTGTTTTATTGGATATGTGTTTGCTTAAAAATAAAATTAAAAAGATGGGCCCTGGCCAGGTGCTCAGTTGGTTAGAGCATCATCCCAATATACAGGTTCAGAGCACATACAAAAACCAACCAATGAATGCATAAATAAGTAGAACAACAAATCAATGTTTCTCTCTTTCTTCCTCTCTAAAATCAATAAGAAGGGGTGGAGGGGGGAAGATGGGCTCCATCCAGCATAGTGTATAAATGTTCCCTTATTTGAAGATAAATACTTTGGGTTTATTGGTTGATGCTCCTTTGTATGTGTTGGCTTTGTCAGTAGGAGCTTTAACATGGGATTAGAATGTCTTGATTAACCATCTTCGTGTCTTTGTAGCCTGGTACTCACCACCTAGCACAGCATTGTCAGGTGTGCTTCGGGTGTGTAATAATACCTCCTGTTGGCTGGCTGACATGTTTTAGTTTTTCATTCAATCTCTGGTGATTGATTGATACCACCCACATGAAGTTCTCTCCTCCATGGCCACTTTAGAAACATCACGGAGTTTTTAATAAATACCGAAGACTTTGCCACACCCTAATCTGACCTTCATTCTCATTTAATTGGTCAGGGTGCAGCCCACGTTTCTCTCTACAGATATGGATAAAGACATTTTTTCATCTCCCAAGGTGATTCTTCCTTGCAGAGGGTTGAGACCCACTGTGCCCATTTGGGCAGGCCCCGAACGTAATGCAACTCCACCGTTACTGCTAATGTAAGTAATGTTTGTAAAATTCTTACCTACTAAACAATTTAGGACAGTCAAAAAAAAAAAAAAAAAAAAAGAGGCAAGCACTTAGCCCAGCACCGGGCACATAGTGCCATCAACTAATGGTAACAGTCCCTTAGGCGGATGAACAGTAACCCAGTTCAGGCTGATAGGAGAGGAGATTGTTTTAAGGCCCCGAGACTGCAAGCGACTGGGACCAGGAAGAGTTACCCCATTAGGTGTGCTCTCTTCAACTGACAGTTTTACTTCTAAAATTTGGCCTCTTGCCGAAACTGGTTTGGCTCAGTGGATAGAGCATCAGCCTTCGGACTGAAAGGTCCCAGGTTCGATTCCAGTCAGGGGCATGTGCCTTGGTTGCGGACACATTCCCAGTGGGGCATGTGCAAGAGGCAGCTAATTCATGATTCTCTCACATCCATGTTTCTAACTCTCTATCTCTCTCTTCCTCTCTGTAAAAAATCAATAAAATATATTAAAAAATAAAATTTGGCCTCTTTCTTTCTTCCTTCCTTCCTTCCTTCCTTCCTTCCTTCCTTCCTTCCTTCCTTTTTTAGTGCTTTAAGATATTCCTGATTTAGTAATGGTAGTAAAATGAGAATTTTTCCATGGTTGTACCTTGTTACTGTTTTGGGCTTACAACATTTGGAATTATCATATATGTCAGAGTCTTTCCATATATGAATGTTTTGTCTGCTTAGGTAATAAGGAGACAGGGAAGAAAGGATTTTACAGAATCACAGATTGTCTTAATCTGTGATAAGAGTAGGAGAAATATCCACCAAAGAGAAGAGAACTGGAAGTGTATCTCTGGCTTGTGGAGAAGAAGGAGCACATAACAGTAGAGTGTGATAACTGTAGGGCATGTCTTTTTTCTGTTTTTACAACATATCAGGATCTACACATGTAAATTAGCATAGTCCTCCAACTTAATGATTTAGGGAAGCTATCTGCTTTTCCAAAAATTTGATTTCTCAAATACTGTCAACTCTACCTCATTTCATCTCTACCACCCAGGTTCTTGTCTGGGAAGATGCTGTTCCTTCTAAGTACTCTGCCAACCCAGCCCTATTCTGAACCCTGGTTGAAGCAGGAGGTAAAACCAGGACCTCTAATCCCACCAGCAGGAGTGAGCAGTTGGCCTACTCAAGTGCCTTCTCTCGCCTGGCACTATGCCAGGATCTGGGTTTGCAAGGTCAATACTTCACAGCCCTTCCCCTAAGGATTTGTAGGCTAGTGGAGAAGGCATTGGTCGAATAACCTGTAACCTGTTCTTCCTCTCTTTGTAAGGAGTAAAATGTCCACGTGTTCATGGAGCTGAGAGCAAGTACTGGGAGACAGACCTGTTTGTAAGGGCACACACTCCAGTTCCCCATACACCGGTAAAGTTGTCCTGGAGCACCTCTGATTGTTGACAACTTGGCTGAACTCCAACCCAACAGAATCTGGATAAATACTGTGAGTGTGGAGCAAGTCAAGTTTGCCCCAATGGGCAGCCCCAGGGCCTCTGTTTCGGGCAAAATGGAAGCAATGTGAAACGGCAGTGTTTAAAAAGCAAAATGTCCAAGTGTCTTTGAAACAATTCCCTCATTTACAGAATGATAGATTTAGCTTTGGTCTGAATTATTTTGGTATCAATGACACCCAACCAATTATACCAGATCAAGTTAGGGATAAAAAGAGCTTTCATTTATTGAGAATTTATTGTTGTTGTTTTGTGGACGTCCTATTGGCTTTATACTAATATTCTAGAAATTAGTACTTAAATTGTTGTGTCCCCCAAAATAATTTGTATCACATTTATGAGAAACTCTGGTGCATATAGCTAACGCAAATGAGTTAATTTAAATGGTCTCCAGCCACGAAGAAGAGATAAGTTGCATAGTTGTTATGAGGACAATGTCTGGGCTGCCCTGCCAGGATGAAAAAATCCCTGCTCTGACACCATCTGTGTGACATTGGGCAAGCTTGCTTACTTGTCATAGGCTGAATTATGTACCCCCATAATTCATATGTTGAGGTCCTAATCTGTAGTGATTATTTGGAGATGAAGTCTTTAAATAAATGAGATTATGCCCTGGCTGGTGTGGCTCAGTTGGTTAGAGCGTCATCCTGTGCACCAAAGAATCATGGGTTTCATTCCCTGTCAAGGCACATACCCAGGTTTTGGGTTTGATCCCCAGTTGGGAGGCAACCAATTGATGTTTTTCTCTCTCTCTTTCTCTCCTACTCCCTTTCCTCTATTCTAGAATCAATGAAACACATATCCTTTGGTGAGGATTTAAAAAGAAAAAAGAGTTGAAACCGGCGTGGCTCAGTGGATAGAGTGTCAGCCTACAAACTGGAAGGTCCCAGGTTTGATTCCGGTCAAGGGCATGTACCTTGGTTTCGGGCACATCCCCGGTAGGGGGTGTGCAAGAGGCAGCTGATTGATGATTCTCTCTCATCGATGTTTCTAACTCTCTATCCCTCTTCCTTCCTCTCTGTAAAAAATCAATAAAATATATTTTAAAAAAAGAAAAAGGTAAAAAGAAATGAGATAATTAGGGGGGACCCAAATCAAGCATGGCTGGTGTCCTTATAAGAATAAATTTATGTACAGATATGCACAGAGAGAGAACCGTGTAAACACACAACAAGGAGGTGGCCCTCTGCAAGCTAAGGAGAGAGACCTCGGGAGAAAGCCAGCTGCCACCACTGTGACTCTGGACTTCCAGCCTGCAGAGCCTGGAGAAAGTAATGTGTGTTGCCTATGCCGCCCAGTTAGCGGTACTTTGTTATGGCAGCCCAAGCAGAATAATACAAACTCAAACTCTCCGTGCTTGTTTCTCCACCCATAAAATGGGGATAATGCTTTACTTCAAAGGACTGAAGATCAAGGGAACTAGCAAACATAAAGCACCCAGAGCCGTCCTGGCCCCGGGCAATACTGGTCCACATTAGTAGCTGTTATCATTGACCAGACGCTTACCATGTGCCAAGCCTCTTAAGTGCACCATTGAATTGTTCACTTCCGAACTCCCCTATGAGCAAGTATTAGTGTCCCCATTTTGCAGATAAGGAAACTTGAATGTAGAGGTTCCAGCAAGCCTAATCACATTTCATATTGACCCTTCTATGGAGCTGTAAACATCAAAAAGTGCTATACCTAAATGCAAGCAACTCGAGTTAGTAAAGGTAAGACAGTGTGATGTCAGCAGCCAGCGTGGAGAGAGCATCAGCCAAGTCGAGAAAGGGCAGGAATGAGAATCGCCTGGTGGCCACTTTTGCATTTGTGTCATGAGCTCTGTGTTGGTGGCAAGGAAGAGCCATAGAAAGAGATGTGATTATCCACATGCTTTTAAAGACCACAATAATGATAAAGTAGCATAGGCTGGGGGGTTAGGGAAGCGTAAAGGTAGGGAGACCAGTTTCAGACCCTTATAATAACCCACTGAGTTATAGTAAGTATTTCAGCCAGGGTGGAAATTGTTGATACAAAAGAGGACAGAGATGCTTGAGATACTAAGTAGGCAGAAGCAAGATGACTCAATCATTATTTGTACATGATTCAGGTGGGACCCAGGTTTCTGGCTCAGCCAAGTGGCTGGAGGTAGAGTAGTGCCAGTCACCAAAATGAGAGCACAAAATTAGGAACTAGGTTTGACAGAGATGAGGATGAATCCAGTTTAGAAGAAACTGAACTTGAGGTACCTGCGAGATTCTAGGTGGGACTATCCAAAAGCCAATTAAACATACAGGCCTGCAGCTCGGGCCCCCAGCATGCACTGGAATTGGAGATTTGAGTTGGCAGCACCGACTGTGAGGACAATATCTGGAGAGAGAAGTAAAGGAAAGCATCCAGGGGAGTAAGACCCAACAACTGGGAATGGGCCCCTGTAGTAGACCAGTTAGGGTGAAGAGAGAACGGGGTCCCAGGCCCCAAAGGAGGAGAGCTTGTCAAGACTGTCGGGGATCGATGGTGCCATGTGCCACAGAGGTGAGTGAGCTGTGGGAGGAAAAGTGTGCCAGGGGTTGGGAGTTTAACTCTCATTCATGACCTTTACCAACAGTTTCAAGGAAGAGGTGGAGTAGAAGGCAGGTGACAGTGAACTGAAGAGGGAATGGGGAGTCCAGACAGAGTGAAGACAGGTCACAAAGAGCCTAGTTATTTAAGGAAAGTGAGAGGAATAGATAGGATCGAGGCAAGCTTTGGTATAGGGGTGGACAAACTTTTCGACTCGAGGGCCACAATGGGTTCTTAAACTGGACCGGAGGGCCAGAACAAAAGCAACCTGACCATGCTGGCACTCTCATCTTGGGCTGCTGGTGAAGGAGCGGAGGGGAGAGGAAGAGAACCCTCCCTCCGCTCTTTTGGCTCCGTGGGCCACCGGATAGAACAGCCGAACGGGCCAGATCCGGCCCGAGGGTCGTAGTTTGCCCACGGCTGGGTTAGAACATAATACTAACAATGCTAGCTCAAGGGATTCAAATCCCCATGGGAGTCAATTAATAGTCTCTTTTAAAATCATAGTTAATAAATGCTAACCCAAGGTAACCATTTTGGTAAACGAATAATCCACGCTTCACTAGCTCCCTCATGATTTTGGAGTCTCCTAAAGGGCTGTGCTAGCTCCACTGATTGCTAACTCAACAGCTGTTGTCCCCTCTTTCTTGCTAATTGAACTCAATTGTATGGTGTGGCAATTTGCCCAGACCATAGTATAAACTGTGATTGTTCCAAGACAATTAATGCAATGCTGTTTCCCTTTGCCAGGAATTCGTCTGGGTGTGTGTATGACCCAGTCCTAGCCAATGGGAAATTTGCTGAGGGCTTCTCAGCAAGTTGTCCCAAAGCCCCAAACGGAGACAAAAGTGGAGAAAGCCCTTTTTCACCCCTCACCTTCCATTCTGTTTGGGATAAACATAATTATAAGGAAGCCTAACAAAGTCCTGATTTTTCCAAAAGTAATTTCTTTTAAGCAGACATAGAAAAGTAAAATTTTAATTTCAAAAATCAAGTTTTTAGATGTTCCTGCTTTGCGCATATCTTAAGCAGACTTTATTTGGTTTATTAGACAACCTAACACTGAACCTTGAGCAAATTATTTGACTTGTATGAACCTCAGTTTCCTCACTGGGACCCCGGAGGTGAGGATAGCACTAAAGCCTGTGGTGAGGACTAAGATAGCATGAGCAAATGCCCAGTAGATAAATGATGTGCCTGGCTCCTACTTTCATATGGGCTATTGGCACATCCCCTCACCCTCTACCCCAGTGTTTCCCAAACTTTTGACATATGGGTGTACCTCTTCTATAATTTTCATAACACTGAGTACCCCTCGTCAAAAAAAAACCTTCCTTATCTGAGCAATATGCACAATAATAAAAACCTCATAGAACTTATAAAAAATTAGATATATAACTTATATATGGTCCCTAATAGATGCCTAGAGATGCTAGTTCCCTCCCGCTCTCCTCCCTGCTAACAGAATCAACACAGACAATGTGCTCTCAGTAAGGATTTGTCCCCAAGGCAGACATTCCCTCAGATGAACTGATTTCCAGGAATTGCTCTTGTTGCTTACGCGGATCCTTCATCGGAAGGAGTTCTTGCAGATGCCAGTCCCTTTTCAGTTCCGCACAGGGACACACGGAAGCTCCACGGGCTGTTTTTACATCCTAACACTCTGACACCCTCACCACCAACCTGCTCTCCACCTCTCCAGGCTTCAGCGGGGTGTCCTGCTATGTAACTCAGTTCTGACACTAACTACCTTACCTTACTGTCAGACCCCAGCTTACGGGCTCAGTCCCACAAGACTCCCCCCACTTCAGACACAGTAGCCTTCTACGACTGGCTGTAAGTAGGGGCTTTCCATGACCTCCTATCCTCGGGTTTACTCATTTGCTAGAATGGCCTGAAACTCAGGAAAGCAGTTCACCTTCTATTACTGGTTTATTTAAAGGTTATGACTCAGGAGGCTCAAGAACAGCCAAATGAAGAGATGCATAGGACAAGGCTTGGTGTGTGGGGGGTTTTCATGGAGGTTTCGTTATGTAGGCCTGATTAGCTAAATCATGGACCAATGGTGATTAACTGACTCTCCAGCCCTTCTCTCCTCCCCATAGAAACAGGGGTGGGGCCGGAAGTTCCAGCCCTCTAATCACAAGGTTGGTCTTTCAGGCCACGTCCTGAAGCTAACTAGGTCTCTCACTCCAGAGTTATCTTGGTAGTGTACCAAAGGCGATTTCAAGGAGATTTCAAGGACTTTAGAAGTTCTTGTGCCAGGAACTGGGGACAAAGACCAAGCATATATTTATTATATGTTAACATCGCACAGCAACCCCGTTGCTGAGAACGGTGTCTGCCAGAAACACACTGACTTCGGGACAACCACTCTGCGTGGGGCGGGATGCAGGCTCCTTAGTCAGGTCAAGGGGAATTTAGATACCAGTCTGTGTGAAGCTCTGAGTTGACTCAAGCCTATAATTTAGAACCACACATAAAAATTACTTTTTTGAGAAAGACTCAAAATTACTGAAATGAAGCTTCTCTCTTTCCATAATGTGAGGGGAAATAGCGGCCAGCCCCACCCCCACTCTGGCCTCCTCTGCCTTCTCTTACAGTCACTGAGAGGATTGTTCCCGCCCCTTGCCCCTCATTCATGGCTTTCCTGGCACTGCTAAGAATAGCATAATTTGGAGTGGGGTTGTTTTTCTTCTTCTTCTTTCTTTCTCTTTTGGTCCACATGAATGGTCTGTGGTTTATTTCTTTCCTGATGTTTTTTCTTAACCTGCCTGTTGTAAGAAACCCAGAATTATTTTTAAATGTAATTTCGGGGCTTCCAAATAAAACAAATATCTTGCCTGTGGGTTCCTAAGTTACAAGCTCTTTGGTTGTGGGGAGAACAGAAGACAGAAGGCAACAGGGGGGTGAGGCCTCTGAGGACAAAGTGAGGCCCTGAGGCTGCCCCCCACGGCTGGGTGTCTTCCCCTTCCCGCTTTCCCACTTCTTAGGCGTTGTTATGGACTCAATGTTTGTGTCTGTTGAAGCCCCAATCCCCATATGACGGTACTGTATTGGAGATGGGAGCTCTAAGGAGGTTATAAGATTGGGGCCCTGATCTTATAGGACTCTAAGTGTCCTTATAAGAAGCTCCTTTTCTCCACACACACTCAGAGGAAAGGCCATGTGAGGAAAGGGTGGCCTTCTGCAAGCCAGACAGAGAGAGCTCTCATCAGAAACTGAGCCCTGTGGAACCTTGATCTGGGAGCCCCCAGAATTGTGTGAAAATAGATTCTGTTCAAGCCATACAGTCTGTGGCATTTGTTATAGCAGCCGTAGCTGAGTAATGCAGGCACCAACCCCAGTGCCCTCTGGCTGCCCTGGGTGCCATATCTGACTAACTCAGTGTGCCCAGTCAGCTCAGCCAGGTTCAGAGAGCCTGAGAGGGGGCAGTGAAAGATGGAGAAAAGACAGACAAGAGAATGAAAGCTGGGTCTGGGTGGGACACTGTCCTCTCTGATGGAGAGGTAGCGACAGCGCCATGGCCTGTAAACTGTCTCTTTATTTTGTAGCCACAGTAGAGGTCCGTTGCATGAAGAGATTTGTGCAATAGGCCTTCCTTCCCTTGGCTTCCAGCGTCGGTTTCCCCCCCGGCACCAGAGACCCAGGCCTTTGCTCTGGCCAGCGTCTGCCCTCTTGTGCTGCAGACTCAGGCAGGTGTCTGTAGTCTTTGTCTTTGCTGTGCCAGAGTTCCGTTCCTATAGATCCCTTCACTCCCCACCCTCCCTGTCATAGTAAGCATCCTGCCCCACCAGGCCACTCCTTACCCGGAGCACCTGTGCGGCCACCATCTTTGTCCTTCTAATTTGCACATTCCTTCCTGATTGGCTGGTGGATGTAGCAGGTGATTGTCAATTTGCATGTTTTTCTTTTATTAGTGTAGATTCCAGGAGGCAAAGAGCATGGTCAAGATGTTTACAACATTCTTGTGAGTTTTGAATCTACTCAATTACATGCACCTGAACTCTATCAAGCCCACATCATTCAGGTATGTGGGGCCATGTGTTCGGACCATAGGTTCAAGTTTACAGCTTTAGCTTTTGGCTATAATTGTGCTGGGAGGGCTCTGCCCTCCAAGCTGGGGCTTGCACGTGGCCATGAGAGAACTGTGCCCTCTCATTTGTCCGAGGCTTGAACGTGTCCAAACACTATAGCTGCTCTCCACAACGCAGATATTCTGTTGAATTTTGTCAGAATTCTTTTTCCTTCAAAGCTAAGCTGATAGAGAGATTCATACATTACCGAGGACTTTTATTGCCTTAACCCAGTGTTTCCCAAACTTCTCTCATGATGAGAACCACCTGGTGGAGTTGATCCAACTAAGAAATGCTAAACTAGAATTTTTGGGAACATATAGGTAAAATTGTATACTTAACTAGAGCACTATATGTTCCCAAAACTATATGTTCTAGTTTAGCACTTCTTAGTTGGGATTCAGGAATCTGTAGTTTAACAACTCCACCAGGTGATTCTCATCATGAGAGAAGTTTGGAAACACTGCCTTAACCCATTGGTTCTCGACTCTGGCTGCCCATTAGAATCAGCTGAAGAACTTACTAACGTATACATTTCTAAGCCCCACCCACCACATCAGGGGTTATGCCCTGGAAACTGTATTTTTTAAATTATAAAGGTAACAGAGTTCATAGATTTTGTTGTTGATGTAAACATTACAGAGCTATTTGAAGTGAAGAGTAAAAAGTCCTTCACTCCTCAGGAGGTAGCACCAGTTACAGTGCTGTATGTCTCTTTCTAGAAGTTGCCTGTGTACATATTTGCCAAACCATGTGTTTATTTCTTATCAAATGTCATCAAATTATCACATTTGCTTTCTTCATTTTCAATAGGCCTTGGAGAACTTTCCACATCACTACAAACTGAGCACGCTCAGCCTCCCTAAGATTAGCCTTGCATCGCACCCGGTGGAGGGCGCTGCGGAGGGCTCTCATGGGAGGGAAGCGGAGCCACTGCTGACTGGGGTGTCTCCTAGCTTCAAGAACCGTAGGTTTTGTGTTGCATTTCTTTAGCATCTGTTTTGCCTCTGAGCCCATCTGAATGGTTGCCTATAAGATGACACCGCAGCACCTCAGCACCGGGACAGCACGCTCTTCCCAGGTAGCACACGGAAAACGCCTGTGTCAACTGCAGGAAACCTCCGACACACCCGGGCTCTCTGACGCGTTTCCTTCCGGTGCACGTGGCCTTGGGTTGCTATAGGAAGTGAGGGTCACCTGGACCCTGACTCAGTGGAAACAGAGGAAAGAGGAGGCACATCTCAGGGGGGCCGTTTTGAGAACAAACATAGGACTTCACAAAGACAAAAAGGCTGGAGTGTGCGTGCAATTTGGTTTCTTAGATAATTCAACTACCGTAATAATCTGGCTTCTCACTGTGTCAGAGGGGTTCCCTCTGAGTGGTTGGCCTGTTTTCATCATGGAGAGAAAAGCTCCCTCTAGTCCCGGTGTGGATGTTGGGTAGGTCTTGTAACCTGACTGGGCATCCGTTTCTTCATCTGTGACATAGCATTATCATACACAAACCATAGAGGAATATGTTTTAAAATAGCAAGGGAATTTAGTTATTTGGAAAACAGGTGGAATTCCACTTCCCAGCGGGGTGCCTCCTGCCCACACTTGTATCCCGACTTGAGTAGCGCTCTTCCAACCTCTCTTCAGTGTGGGATTCAGAGCATCACATTGGACCTTGATGGTGTGAGCTTGCTTTCTCCCAGAACTACCACTAGCCTGCCACTTATTTCAAGAGGATATCGTCCAGTTTAATACATTGCGATAATAATTACCTATAATATGTACTTGAACTTCAATCGTGCACCATGGATGGTATTTTAGAAAGTATATGGGGTTTTCAGGAGGTGATAACCTGGATTTGAATTGCTTCATAGGGATTTGGTTGCAAATAGAAACTATTTCTGGTTAACTGAAGTGAAAGAGGAAAGTGTGTGAGGAGCAGTGGGTACGTCACAGAATCACTGGGTGGCGGGAGGCAGAATCACTGTGGGAACATGGAAGACCTTGGCCCTCAGAATCACTAGCTGGGTGGGACCCACAGGAAGTGAGGCACAGTCAGGAGGCTGCCGGGGAGGCACCAGCTTGGTGCGGGAGCGCCTGTTGCCACACTTCAGGGCCCCTCATATAAATCCTAACTGACCTTGTGCCTTGGCTTGTCTCCCCCAAGGGTCACAGTTTTGAGGGACCAGGAACTGGGAAGAGGAGCTCTCATCCCCCTCAGCTTGGTTTCCACAGAAGGCCATGGACCCTCTTCCAGATTTCTTCCCAAGTAACACGTGTAAATGCAATTGGACATCTTTGTGCAAAGGAAAAGAACCTTGATTCTTACCTTGTTTCATGTACACAAATTAAGTTGGGTTAGACGATTGACCTAAATATATCCACATGCTGAGCAGCTGAAATGACAAATGCTTAGCACTCGGCTCTGCTACCTCCTGCCACCAGCCAAGTGACCCTGGGGACATGAGGAGGGGATAATGGCCATCTCCGGCGGCTGTGTGGTTCAGCGGGAACATGGAAGACCTTGGTCCAGAGCCTGCTGCTCCCCACCCTCTGTGCAGGGATGTTCCCTGCGCCTGACCTGAAGCTCGGGCCTTTCTGGACCCCCGGGCACGTCTGCTGTTAGTGCACTTCCAGTGTCCAGGCGTCATTCTGCTGAGAATGAGGGGTGGGTGTCTGAGGGAACATTTTGACACCTCTTGGTTTTTGCAGCTTTGAGAACCCTAAACTTTAACTTCCCTGGGCAGCTGTAGGGAGGGCCTCTCAGCCTCTTGAGAAGCTTATGTGGTGCTTTGAGACCCCAGGAGTTCCCCAAAGTATCTCTGGTGAAACTAGTGTGGGTGGGGGGAGCTGGAAGCCCTGTGTCAGCAGGTGGGGGGCCTGAGTCGTGACGTCGGTTAGTGGGGATTCCCTGTTCTTCTGGCTGCCGGAGCCTGAGAGGATGTGGGACACATGCACTGCTCAGGGGATTCCTTCCCATCCTTTGAGGTCTGGGGAGCAGGGCCCAGCGTTTCCCTGGGGGGAGGGGGAGGAGAAATGGAGACTGATGAACTGCAGAGGTGCTGAGGCTGCTCAGCTCGGGCCCAGGGCCTTGCTTTCCTGATCTGAGGCCAGCATCCTTCCCACCATCCACGTCTTCCTGTGGCGGTACCTCCAACATTGGAGCACCTGGATATTCTTAGCTAACAATGGACACATAAATAAACTCAGGGTCACGTCCCCACGTTTCCGCACAGATCCACTGCAGATGGCAAACCTCTTTCTCTGAACCCGCATGAAGAGGCATTTCCCTGAGAGAGAATTTCGGCATTAATCACCATGGAGCTGTGGAAACTGGCCTTGCAGGGGACGTAATGTCCTTCAGGGAAGACGGGCAGCCCGGGCTCACAGTCCGGGACCCCCAGTGTTGGGAAGTCAGAGCTGTCCTCCTGGGCATGGCTGAGGGCTTCTGCTGTGCCAGGAACCGCTGTTTGCCCTCAGTCCCCGGGGAGAGCACCATCTGCTGTCCCCCGCAGAAACTAGACGGAAGCTCTGAGTGCTTTATGAGTAGCAGGCTCCTGTCCTGGCCCCTTAGCCCATGCAGAGGTCGGGGAGGGGGTTGCTGCCCGTAAGGCCTGGTCCAGAATTCTCCATACATTGACTGAGCCAATGAGGAGGATCCAGCGTACACCCAGGAGGAAAGAAGAGACCTGAAGCTGAGAGACTCAGGCTGCTTCTCGGTCCAGCTGGAAGGTTGTGACAGGATTGGGTGCAGGACAGTGTCAAGAGCCCGGAGGGAGGAGGGTTCTGGTGAAGAGCCTCTCTCCTAGGACCCCTGTGCCCAGTGGAGGTAGATGACCAATGACTGCTTGTTGAAGTAATTACTGTAATAGTTTAGCCGCCAAGGATGGTGTTTGGGGCGGGCTGAAGTGGGCAGGGTGGGGCTGTAAGGTCAATGTGGAGGAGCCCTTTGGGGCCTTCAAGCTCCATTGTTAAGGCCTGTCTGTCTCCAAGCCCAGGTGGCATCTCCTCTGCTGTCTTTCTCTTCCTCTGCTGTCTTTCTCTCTGCTATAGGGGGAAGCAGGCCTCCCCTCACAGATGATTGTGCCTTAACATTTGTCAGCCAAAAAGGGACAAGTGGGCATTTGTCTAATGCTATGCAATTAGGCTAGAAAGCATGTTTTTTTTTTAAATCTTTATAGTTGAAAGTATTACATATGTCCTCTTTTTTTCTCTCATTGACCCCTTCTAGCCTGTCCCCCACCCCCACTCCAGGCCTCCATCACCCTATTATTATCTGTGTCCATGGGTTATTATACAAATATTTATTATACAAATAATACAAGTTATTTGGCTGATCTTTTCCCACCCATCCATCCCATACACCCCATCTTCCCTCAGAAATTCAACAGTTTGTTTCATGCTTCTAAGTCTCTGGATCTATTTTGTTCGTGAGTTTATTTTGTTCATTATATTCCACCTACCCCGTTTCCCCGAAAATAAGACAGTGTCTTATATTAATTTTTGCTCCCAATGATGTGCTAGGTCTTATTTTCAGGGGATGTCTTATTTTTCCATGAAGAAGAATATGGTACACATTTATTGTTAAATGAAAATAAAGGAAATTTATTACCTGTATACGGTATGATAGTATGGTAGTTGTCAACACAAACCAGACAAACTGTGAATCCTACAGTATCAAGAATTTACTCATTTATTCAATGACAATCTGGAACATCATCATAACAATCCAATTCCTGAATTTTCTGGTGAATTTTTTGTGACTTCATTTCTTTCAGAATCAGTGGACCAAATCTCTCATGTTTAGTAATAGCACTGTCTTTAAATGAGTACTTCTTGTCAAGGTAGCCTGCTCGCAGTGCATTTGCAATGCAACTGTCAGTGATTTTCTCCCATGAATTCTTCACCCAAGTCACAACTTCTTGCAGTTTAGGTTTCACAAAGTTCCCATGCTGATTTCTCTCCATTCTATTTTCAAAGTAGCCATTAATTTCCATGCGCAAATCGTCTTTGAATGGCTTCTTTATTGCAATATCAAGAGTCTGGAGATAGGCCGTCATTCCTGCGGGAATTATTATCTGATCTATTTTTCTTTCGTGAAGAAATGTCTTCATGTCTTTAACGTGGTGAGTGCTGGCTGCATCCCAGACTAGCAGACCTCTTTGGCTCCCTCGCATAACAAGCTGCAGCATTAAATTGACCCACTTCCTTATAACTGCTTGAAAGGCCCAGGCTTTTTCAGTTTAAAGAATAAAAACGCCCCAAAACATGTTCAATCTTTTCCTTCTTGCCCTTAGAAATGATTAAAGGTGGGATTTTAGGGCCATCCAGACGAATTGCCAAAATACAGGAGACACGTGCACTTTTGTAAGCAGTGGAGGGAATGTACACTAAGGAGGCACCCCGCTGTTCAATTGTTGTTTGAGATGATTAGCCCATAAACACTGCAGTTTCATCCATAGCAATCATGTTGGAAAGATTGTATTTAGAAAAGTCAGCATCATCAATAAAGGACTTGAATGCAAGTGCTCGCTTAACAATTTGAGTATCTTCCAACCTAAACAATGTTGTAGATCTTCTTAAAGACAGTTCACTTGGCTGAAGGAAATTATCCAGCCAGTGTTGTGATGCTTTGAAGTCTTCGGGGGCTATGTCAAACTGTGGTGCCATTGCAAGGGCAAATTCTTGAATCTGAGCCCTATTCACAACCAAAGCCTTTGCTCTCCTGTCAACAACCCATTCACAGATCAGGTCTTCCAGCTCGGAAAATAATGGTTGCCGATCTGATCCACACTTGAGCTTTTTAGCATTTCCCTTGTCCACTTGTTCAATGAGGTTACCATACTCTGCTCGCCATTTTCGGACCAATCAGATACTCAACATCTTCTCTTTGCAGAAAGCAGTAAGATTTTGGCCCCAAGAGTCTTCCACGATTCCTTTCTTGTACTCCACGGAGTAGCTTTTTCTTTTTGCGCTCATTTCTAGGGGTAAAAAAAAGGAATTGGGGTATCAAGATAGGGGTAGGGGGATCACTTAAAATGTCACAGGGGGGATCAGAGGGGGGAATCAAAATGGCACAGGAGAATCAGAGGGCGGATTACCATTTCAGTAACTCCTTTTGATCCTCCTGTGTCATTTTGATTGCCCCCTCTGATCCTCCTGTGTCATTTTGATTGCCCCCTCTGATCCTCCTGTGTCATTTTGATTGCCCCCTCTGATCCTCCTGTGTCATTTAAAAAAAAATTTATTGATATTTTACAGAGAGGAAGGGAGAGAGATAGAGAGCTAGAAATGTCGATGAGAGAGAAACATCAACCAGCCGCCTCCTGCACACCCACGACAGGGGATGTGCCCACAACCAGTGTACATGCCCTTGACCAGAATCGAACTCGGGACCTTTCAGTCCGCAGACCGATGCTCTACCACTGAGCCAAACCGGTTTCGGCCTCGTGTGTCATTTTGATTGCCCCTTCTGATCCTCCTGTGTCATTTTGATTGCTCTCTCTGATCCTCCTGTGTCATTTTAAGTGATCCCCATTCCCCCACCCCTGTGCCACTGAACACCTTCTCCAGACATCTCCCCTTCCCCTTTACCAGACATTTACCCCCTGGGGCCTGCCTGGGGACTATCACTGGGCTTGCTGGGGCCTGGATCTGGGCTGGAGCAGGGTCTGCCACTGACTGAGAACCTTCAGTCATCATGAAGGCGGCCGAGAGCATCAAGTAGTGTCACCAGAGACAGACCAGCACTCACCACCTTTGCCACTTCCTGTCCGCTCTAATCCTCCTGTTCTTCTACACGCATCTGCGAAAGTCTCCTGCTCTCTCCCGCCCCACGCTCACTGCTCATTCCGACCTCTACTCTGCCTCCACACAGCAATGACATCAGGACTCCGTGTAACGTCACTGGTTGCTAGACGCCAGTTGGGGCAGCCCTAGCAACCAGTTTACGGTAAATTAATTTTCATTCTGAGACAGAGCCTGGGGGCCTTATTTTGGGGGGGATGCCTTATATTTCACTCAGAAGGAAACATGTAAGTAGGTCTTATTTTTGGAGGATGTTTTATTTTCAGGGGAAAAGGGTATGAGTGAGATCATGCGATACTTGACTTTCTCTGACTGGCTTATTTCACTTAGCATATACTCTCCAGGTCCCTTCATGCTGTCTCAAAGGGTAAGAGATGCTTCTTTTTTACTGCTACATAGTATTCCATGAAGTAAAAGTACCACAGCTTTTTTATCCACTCATCTGCTGATGGGCACTTGGGCTGTTTCCAGATCTTAACTATTGTAAATTGTGCTGCTATGAACATAGGGGTATATACATTCTTTCTGATTGGTGTTTCAGGTGTCTTAGGATATATTCCTAGAAGTGGGATAACGGGGTCAAATGGTAGTTCTATATTTAATTTTTTGAGGTAACTCCATATTGTTTACCATAATGGCTGCACCAGTCTGCATTCCCACCAACAGTATACTTGGGTTCCCTTGATTTGTCAATGGTAGCCATTCTGACAGGTATGAGGTGATACCTCCATGTTATTTTAATTTGGATCTCTCTGATGTCTAGTGACTTTGAGCATTTTTGTATGTCTCTTGGCCATCTGTATGTCCACTTGGGAGAAGTGTCTATTCAGGTCCTTTCACCATTTTTTGTTATTCTTGTTAATCCTCACCCAAGGATATTTTTCCATTGATTTTTGAGAGAGTGGAAGGGAGAGGGAGAGACACAGAGAGAGAAACATCAATGTAAGAGAGACACATCGATGAGCTGCCTCCTGTAAGCAGCCTGACCAGGGCCAGGGATCGAGCCTACAACAGAGGTAAGTGCTCTTGACCAGAATTGAACCCAGGACCCTTCAGGCTGATGCTTATCCCCTGAGCAAAACTGGCTAGGATCTTGGCCAATTTTTAAATTAGTTTGTTTTCTTTTTGTTAAGTTGTATGCAGTTCTTATACATTTTGGATATTAACCCTTTATCAGATGTATCATTGCCAAATGCGTTCTCCCATGCAGTGTGCTCCCTTTTAATTTTGTTGATGGTTTTGCTTTGCTGTGCAGAAGCCTTTTATTTTGATAGAGTCACATTTGTTTATTTTCTCCTTAGTTTTCTTTGCCTTAGGAGATGTATCTGTAAGCATATTGCTATGAGAGATGTCTGAGATTTTGTTGCCTATAGTTTCTTCAAGGATTTTTTCTGGTTTTATGTCTTATATTTCAGTCTTTTATCTGTTTTAAATTTATTCATGTTTATGGTGTAAGTTGGTAATCTAGTTTTATTTATTTATTTAGCATATATCTGTCCAATTTTCCTAACCCCATTTATGGGGTGATTTCTGGGTTCTCTGTTCCATTTCATTGATCTATATGCCTGTTCTTGTGCCAGTACCAGGCTGTTTAGATTAGAGTTGCTTTGTAGTATAAGTTGGTATCTAGTATTCTGATCCCTTCAACTTTTTTTTTTCTTTTTCAACATTGTGTGGCTATTTGGGTTCTTTCTTTTTTTTCCATATAAATTTTTGGAGTGTTTGTTCTAGATCTTTGAAATATGCAGTTGGTAATTTAATAGGAATTACATTGAATCTATAGATTGCTTTGGAGAGTATGGACATTTTAATGATGTTAATTCTACCAATCTATGAACATAGTATATTCTTCTGCTTGCTTATATCTCCCTCTAGCTCTTTTTTTCAATGTCTTGTAGTTTTCTAAGTATAAGTTTTTTTTTTTACCATATTGGTTAACTTTATTCCTAGGTATCTTTTTTTTTTGTTGCTATGCTAAGTGAAATTGTTTAGTTTCTCTTTCTGAGAATTCATTATTCGTATATAAAAATGCCATTGATTTTGGGGTGTAGATTTTGTATCCTGCTACATTGTTGAATTCCTTTATTATATCTAGTAGGTTTTTGGTGGACCCTTTAGGGTTTTCTATATATAATATCATGTAATATGTGAATAATAAGTTTTACTTCCTCCTTTCCAATTTGGATTCCTTTTATGTTTTCTTCTTGTCTGATAACTGTGGCTAGAACTTAGAGTACTATGTTGAATAAGAGTGATGACAGGAGACATCCCTGTCTTGTTCCTATTCTTAGAGAAAGTGGTTTAAGTTTTTGCCCATTGAGTATGAGGTTGGTTGTAGGTTTGTCACATATGGCCTTTATTATATTAAGATATTCTTCATCTATTTCCACTGCTGAGAGTTTTCATAAAAAATGGGTGTTGGATTGTGTCGAATGCTTTTCTGTTTATTGATATGATCATGTGATTTTTGTCTTTTAATTTCTTTATGTGATGTATCACATTTATTGATTTGCATCCATAGAATAAATCCCACTTGGGATTGGTCATGGTGTATGATTTTTTTAATATCTTGCTAGATCTGATTAGCTAATATTTTGTTGAGGATTTTAGCACCTATATTCATTAGGGATGTTGGTCTGATTTTCTTTCTTTGTAGTGTCTTTATATGGTTTTGGAAAAAAGAGCTTGGAAGTGTTCCTTCCTCTTGAACTCTTTTGAATAGCTTGAGGAGCTTAGGTGTTATTCTTCATTCAATGTTTGGTGAAAATTCCCTGTTAAGCCATTCGTTTTTGTTTTTGTTTGCTGGGAGTTTTTTTTTTTTTTTAATTACTGCTTCAATTTCCTCAATTATTATTGGCCTATTTAGGTTTTCTGATTTTTCCTGATTCAGTTCTGGAAGATTATATTTTTCTAGAAAATTTTCCATTTCATCAACATTGTCCAGCGTGTTGGCATATAGTTGTTCATAGTACCCATATATATAAAAGGCTAATAAGCAAATTTTCCTTTTAGGAATTTGACTGGGAGTTCAATTGCTCACTATGACATGCGCTGACCATGGGGGTGGGGGTGGGGGGGTATGGAACGAAGGAAGGCCCCAACCAGCAGCCTGAAGGCCCCCAATTGGCTCTGATTGCCTGCCAGGCCTAGGGATCCTACTACCTGTGCACGAATATTATGCACTGAGCCTCTAGTTTTCTTATAATCCTTTGTATTTCTGTGATGTCAGTTGTTACCTTACTGCTTTCATTCCTGATTTTGTTTAATTGGGTCCTCTTTGTTTTTTTATGAGTCTGCTAATGGTTCATCAATCTTGTTTATCTTTTCAAAGAATCAGCTTTGGTTTCAGTGATTTTTTTTTTTTTTTGGCATTGTTTTTTCAGTCTCTCTGTTATTTATTTCTGCTCTAATGTTTATTATTTCCTTCCTTCTACTTATTCTGGTCTTTTCTTGCTGTTCTATTCGTAATTATTTAAATGGTAGGGTTAAGTAGCTTATTAATCCTTTCTCTTGTTTCTTGAGGCTGCAGTGCTATGAACTTCCCCCTCGGGATTGTTTTTTCTGTATCCCAGATATTTTGTTGTGTGTTCATTTTCATTGTTTCCATGAAATTTTTTTTATTTCTTTCTTGATTTCATTGGTAACCCATCCATCTATAATAATAAAAGTGTAATGTGCTAATTAGACCAGACAGCCAAATGACCTTCTGGATTTCATTCCGAATGTCTTTTTGGATGAAGCCACCACAGCGGGGGCTGAGACAGAGGCGATTACAGGCAATCAGGCAAGCAGGTGAGCAGGTGAGCAGTTAGGGGTAATCAGGCAGGCAGAGGGTTTAGGGGTGATCAGGCAGGCAGGTGAGCAAGCAGTTAGGAGTGATTAGGCAGGCAGGCAGAGTGGTTAGGGGCAATTAAGCAGGCAGGCAGAGGCAGTTAGGGGTGATCAGGCAGACAGATGAGTGGTTACAGGTGAGCAGGCAGGCAGGAAAGTGGTTAGGAGCCAGAGGTCCTGGATTGTGAGAGGGTGCAGGCATGCTGAGGGATGTGCCCTCCCTCCATTCACGCATTTCATTCACTGGGCCTCTATTTGTTTAATAACATGCTATTTAGCCTCCATGTGTTTGAATGTTTAGAATGATTTTACTGTAATTGATTTCTAATTTTATTCCATTATGATATGAGAAGATATTTGATATGATTTCAGTCTTCTTGAACTTGTAGAGCAAGCATGTCAAACACATGGCTTGCAGGCTGCATATGGCCCACATTGAATATTTTTGCAGCCCAGCCAATATAATGGTATGTAAGAAACATTTTAATAAAAATGTCATAACTTAATTTTTATAATATCCTGTTATACATAATTATTAATAACAAGCTACAATGTTCACTAATGACTGATTACTATAATTGTGTTACATTCATTTCCCTTATGTGCCTTAGTGCAGGCAACCATTTCTCTCCTCTAATACTAGCAGCAAATATTTTAGCAGCCAATTGCCATGTCATTAGTCTTGTACTGACTTGTTTGATGTGTGCAACAGGAAATATTTTGCTTTCGGAGAACAAGAAAAATAGGTTTATTTGCATTATGCTTATTAATATGTGCAGTTATTCAGTGTCTGGTAAGTTAATGTTCAAGAAAAAATATTAATTTTTATTAAAATGCTCTATTATTTTATGTTTATTTATTTCAGCCCTTTGTATTCAGCATGTCTCTATCGAAATCAAGTGGTAGTACAAATAAACAAAATTGCTGACAAACATAGCAATTTCCAAGAAAAGTGGGAATTGAAGTATTTTTGCTGTGAAGTAAAAAATAAATTAATCTGCTTGATATGTAATAATGCTATTAGTATACCAAAGTTATACAACATTAGAGGTCACTATGAACAACATAAATAAAAATATGATAATTAGGAGGGGTTAATGAGACAAGAAAAGTTGAAAGAGCTCAAGTTGGGCCTGAAAAAACAACTGTCCATGTTTACTAACGTATCATAAGAAAGTGAAGCGATGGTGCATGCAAGCTACGTCTTGTTGGAGTTGATAGCTAAACACTTGAAACCTTTCACTGTAGGTGATTTCATAGAGGAATGTATAATTAAAGCTGCAAAAATTGTTTGTCCTGGAAATGTGAAATCTTTTCAAACAACCTCTTTGTTTCAAAATACAGTTGTGGAGTTACCAATTTGGCTGACATTATGGTATAAGTATTCATTTAAATGTAAGGTAGTTCTTGGGCAAGCAGTTGAAAAATGAAGATTTAATGCACTTTCCAACATGCAACATGAACAAATCAAGTTTAGGTAAAACTGCATCACATCAAAACTACACAGAAAAAAATTTAGCCTTAGAACTGAATTTGAAACAAGATTTGCAGATTTAAAATGTTTGGAAGACAAGTTTTCTTTGATTTTTTCAATAAATATAGAACCAATACCTAATCAAATGCAAATGGAGGTAATTGAGATCCAGTGCAATTCAGATTTGAAGGCGAAATTCACTGAAGTTGGTGTGCCTGAATTTTATAAATATTTACCTGCCAGGTTTGAAAATATTTGAAAATTTGCATATGAAATTATTTCCGTGTTTGAAAGTATTTCTCGGTGTGAGCACTTATTTACAATTATGAAAGGAAATAAGTCTCCTGTTAGACCCAGAATTACTGACATTCACATTGGGTCAGTTTTGAAAGTAATCACTGCGAACAAGACTTCCGCCGAAGTAAGAAAGGTAGCAGAGAAGAGATGCCAGTGTCAGGAAGGAAACATTAATTTTATCATTGCTCTTGTTCTTCTTAATACATATATATATATATATATATATATATATATATATATATATATACCTACATTTCTATGAAAATTGAAGCTTTTGGGTGTTTTTTTTTTTTTGTGGCCTACATAAACATAAATCATCTTTATTTGGTCTTTGTTAGTCTTTGAGTTTGGTATGCTTGGTCTAGAATCCAGTGGGATGTTCAAGTCCCCTACTATGACTGTATTGCTGTTGATCTCTTCCTTAAATTCCCCCAGAAGTTTATTTTTTCTTTTCTATATTTAGGTGCCCCTATATTGGGTGCATATTTTGGATTGATGCATTTAATATTATGTAGTGACCTATATTGTCTCCTGTGATGGCTTTCATTTTGAAGTCTATTTTGTCAGATCTGAGCATTGCCATCACAGCTTTTTTTTTTTTTTATTTGCATGGAAACATTTTTTTCATCACTTCATTCTCATCCTGCATGAGTCTTTTGTCCTGAAGTGTTTCTCTTGT
This sequence comes from Vespertilio murinus, assembly GCA_963924515.1. Lineage (NCBI taxonomy): Eukaryota > Metazoa > Chordata > Mammalia > Chiroptera > Vespertilionidae > Vespertilio > Vespertilio murinus. The sequence goes on from OZ004711.1 coordinate 8,454,977, forward strand.
AGATAGCATATATTTGGGTCATGTTTTCATATTCATTCATCTACCCTATGCCTTTTATTTTTATTTATTTATTTTTAATATATTTTACTGATTTTTTTACAGAGAGGAAGGGAGCAGGATAGAGAGCTAGAAACATTGATGAGAGAAACATCGACCAGCTGCCTCCTGTACATTCCCTACTGGAGATGTGCCCGAAACCAATGTACATGCCCTTGACCGGAATTGAAGCTGGGAACTTTCAGTCTGCAGACTGACGCTCTATTTACTGAGCCAAACCAGTTTTGGCTACACTATGCCTTTTTATTTTTAATTTAATAAATCTTTATTGTTCCGATTATTATAATTGTTTCTCTTCCCGCCCCCCTTCGCTCCACCCGGTCCCCATCCAGTCCCCACCCCACCCTCTGCCTTTACCTCCACCGCCCCCCTTCCCACCCCCTGCTGTCCTCATCCATAGGTGTATGATTTTTGTCCAGTCTCTTCTGGTATGCCTCACACAAACACCCCTTTCCCCCTGAGAATTATTAATCCACTCCCGTTCTATGCCCCTGAGTCTATTATATTCACCAATTTATTCTGTTCCTCAGATTTTTAATTCACTTGACTTTTAGATTCACTTATTGATAGATATGCATTTGTTGTTCATAATTTTTGTCTTTACTTTTTTCTTCTGTTTTCTCTTTTTAAACAACACCTTTTAGCATTTCATGTAATACTGGTTTGATGGTGATGAACTCCTTTAGCTTTTTCTTATTTGTGAAGCTCTTTTTTTTGCCCTTCAATTCTGAATGGTAACTTTGCTGGGTAGAGTAATCTTGGTTGTAGGTTCTTGCTATTCATCACTTTGAATATTTCTTGCCACTCCCATTTGGCATGAATAGTTTCTGTTGAGAAATCAGCTAATAGTCGTATGGGTGCTCCCTTATAGGTAACTAACTCTTTCTCTTGCTGCTTGTAAGATTCTCTTTGTCTTTTTCCCTTGGCATTTTAATTATGATGTGTCTTGGTGTGGTCCTCTTTGGATTCCTTTTGTTTGGGGTTCTGTGCACTTCCTGGACTTCTAAGTGTATTTCTTTCACCAGGTGGGGGAAGTTTTCTGATATTATTTCTTCAAATATGTTTTCAGTATCTTGCACTCTCTCTTCTTCTGGCACCTCCATAATTCTGATGTTGGTACTCTTGAAGTTGTCCTAGAGGCTTCTTACACTATCTTCAACTTTCTGGATTCTCCTCTCTTCCTGCTTCTCTGGAGGTGTGTCCTTTGCCTCTTGCTATTCCAAATCTTTGACTTGATTTTTGCGTTCCTCTAGACTGCTGTTAGGTCTCTGCATAATATTTTTATTTCAGTCAGTGTATGTTTAATTTCTAGTTGGTCCTTTTTCATATCCTCAAGGGTCTCGTTAAATTTATTGGCCTTTTTCTAGGAAATTCTTGAAAAACCTTATAACCGTGGTTTTGAACTCTATGTCCAGTCGTTTGTTCTCCTCTATTTCTTTCATTTGTGATCTATTTCCTTGTCTCCTCATTTTCGCTGCTTTCCTGAGTTGGTAGCTTAGCTTTGTGTGCTGGATGTCCTATATGGTTCAATGCATCAGTCTCCCAGTTACTTGATGTGGACACTCTTGGTGCACCCCTTTGTGGACTGTCCAGCCTTGTTGTAGTTAAGTCTTGATTGTTATTGGTGTCACTGGGAGGAATTGACCTCCAGGCCAATTGTCTATGAAGACCGGCTGTGTCTATAACAGAAGAACTGCTGTGCTGGAGACATGTTTATGGGGCAGGATTTGTTCCAGTGGGGCTTTGGTGTTCACTGAATCTACTTCTTGAATGTGTCTCTTATGCGAGTAGTTGAAATCTGATGTCATCTCACACTGACCACTAGATACACTATTTTCTGGATCTCCAATGGGGTGCAGGTCAGCTACTGTCTGAGGCCACCCAATCAGAGCTACAGCAAGAACTACAGTTTTCTCTTCTTTGCTTTGGATTTGGCAGTTTTGGAGAGTCTGACTTGAGCTGCAGTTTATTTCTTTAAGCTGCCACAGGGCAGACTATTTATATGCAAAAGCCACCTTGTGGAGCCTGGGAAGGTTTGTAGAATGTTCGGGGTGGGGTCTCAGGGCATCACTAGGCTGGGGCGTGGCAAACAGTGATGGCTGCCATCAGTCTTCTCTGCCTTTCCATGCTTCCAAGTCCCAGCGTCCCATGCTCCAGTGCAGTTAACTGATTGCTGAGCACACCTCTGTAAAAAAGTCACCCTCATTTTCCAACCCAATGGGAGACCAACTTCTCCCCGTAGGTGTCTGGGTCCCCTGCCTGTCCCCAGAAACTGGATTTCAGTGTGATTGGGAGCTTGTTTCCCTTCAGGTTGAAAAAAAGCCTTGCGTCCAGTCATCTGTCACCAGCTCAATTTTGCATGCCTCCGTACCTCAGCTTTTCAGCGTTTGTGCTCCTTTCTCTTTCCTTCTACTCTGTTTCCCCGAAAATAAGACAGTGTCTTATATTAATTTTTGCTCCCAAAGATGCACTAGGTCTTATTTTCAGGGGATGTATTATGTTTCCATGAAGTAGGTCTTATTTTTGGAGGATGTCTTATTTTTGGGGAAACATGGTAGTTGTAAGACTTCCATTTAGCCAGCTTTCCCACGGTTCTGGGTAATAGACATTTTGTCTTTTAGTTGTAGTTTTGAAATTGTTGTACAAGGCGGCAGTTTAGTTGTTTACCTTTGCCGCCATCTTGGTTTCTTCTTTACCCTATGCCTTTTAATTGGAGCATTTAATGCATTTACATTTAAGGTCATTATTGATAGGCACTTATTTATTACCGTTTTTGTTATTTATGCCTATGTTTCTCTCCCTCTCTGTTTCTTTTTCTCATTACATCAGTCTCTTTAGCATTTCTTACAGTGCTGGTTTGGTGGTGACAAACTTTGCTAGCCTTTTTTGTCTGGGAAATTCTTTATTTCACCATCTATTTTGAATGATAGCCTTGCTGGATATTGTAATCTTGATTTCACATTATTGCTTCTCATTACCATTAGTACTTCATGCCATTCCCTCTGGTCTGTAGAATTTCAGATGAGAAATCAGCTGACAGCCCTGGAAGCTCCTTTGTAGGAAACAAATTTCTTTTGCTGCCTTTAAGATTCACTCTTTGTCTTTAGTTTTTGGCATTTTAATTAGATGTTTTTGGGTGTGTGTCTATTTGGGTTCTCCTTGCTTGGGGTTTCCTGTGCCTCCTGAACTTGTGTGACTTTTTCCTTTACAGGTTGAAGTTTTCTGCCATTATTTCTTTAAACATGTTATCTCTCCCTTCCTCACTCTCTTCCCCTTCTGGCACTCCTATTAAGTGAACATTGTTATATTTCATGTCCCACAGCTTCCTTATGCTGCCCTTCTATTTTTTAATTGTTTTTCTTTTAGGTTCTCTGATTACATCATTTTTGCTACCCTTTCTTCTAAGTCCCTGACCCAATCCTCAGCTTCACAATCTTCTGTGTTTCTCTTCTACTGTACTCTTTATTAGTGCTATGTCATTTTTCATAGTTACTATATCTTTTCTCATGCTGTTGAGCATCTTTGCCATCATTATTCTGAACTCTATGTGTGATAAATTTCTTAACTCCATTTCATTTAGTTCTTCTTCTGGAGAATTCTCTTGTTCTTTCATTTGTTTTTGTTGTTGTTGTTGTCTCCCCATTTTGGCTGCCCATTTGGGTTTGTGACTATGTACTAAGTAGAACTGTTATGCCTCCCAATCTCTAGAGTAGGACAGTGTCAGATGCTGTTTTTGACTGGCCCTCAGTACCTAATTGGAGCTATCAGGAGTACATAGCTTGTGGCTCCCTCTGCTGGGACTGGGTGCCTTTGGAAAAGATCAAGATATGCACCAAGGTCTCTTTTCCTAGCCCTGGGGCCAAAATTAGATCAGGCAAAGACTCCAGTGACCCCCCTGGGCCTGCAGTCTGATTCTATTCAGTTTGATTTTCCTCAAGCTGTTGACTACAGGCTGGGTGAAAGGTTTTCCAACAATTTGGGGTAATTGCTTTCCCCCATAGGCTAATTGCTATTCTCAGTCTCTTAATGGCCCTCAGAAACTCCACAGGGTAGGGCAAGGGGTTTTTCAATAGGTGTGACAACTGCCTCCCCCCAGGAAAAAAAACACCTGATAGCAAAGGTCTACCAGGGGAAGATGTCCTCTGCAGCGTGAGGGGATGACTCCACACAGGAAACCAGGGTGTCACCCTCTGTGATCTAACCCCAGAGCCCCCAACCCTGGCTTCTGCTCACTCAGCTCCAGTCCTTCCACTTCGGGAGCACAAGGTGAGTGGCTGCCCTTGACATTTTGTCTACTGGCCCTTTAAGTGGGTGCCTCCATTCCCAGCCATCTCTCCATGGCAGACAGCAACCCTGGTTGTTATGTGGGTACCTTTCTCAGTTCTGCTGCTCTCTGCTGGTGGGCTCAGCTTGGGTTTTAGACCCCAGAGTTCTCATTGGGAAACCCCCACAACTGAGATATTTCCCTGGAACTTCAGCTGCTGTCTGTGGGAGTTTGGCCAGCCTTTTTGCACCTCTGCTCTTCCTACCAGTCTCTATGCAGTCTTCACTTCACGTCCTTGGTTGTTGGGGTTTTCTCCAGCTCGTGTTCAGTTGATTATTCAGGATGGGTTTTCTGTATTTTAGTTGTAATTCCAGTTTAGTCCTGGGAGCATGTCTATGAGCTTCCAGTTACTCTGCTGCCGTTTTGGAATCCTCCAGACCAGATGATTTTGTGGGCCTTATCTGGAAAGCATGTTTCAAATGAATACAGAGGAGAAAGGAAGGAAGTTGAATTTGCTTAATTACTCAGATTATTAATAGGTTGACCTTAATTGGTTTAGATGTTAACCTTTTAAAAACAATCTGTAGATGTAGAAACTGTGTGTACATTTAATATCTTTGGACACGTGCTTACCAATCATGGAAGCTGATGACTGTTTTGGCATAAGGATGTGTGCTCAGTTTGAGGTTCAGGCAGCTCTGTCTACCTGATGTGGACCTTGGTCATCTGGACCCTTGCTGTGGGGTTTTAGTTCCAGCTCCATCTTGGCTGCTTGCCTCTCAGGCACCACTCTCCTGGTGCCCCAGTGGGTACTGGGGCTCTGGTGGCTTTGGGAAGTCCTCTTGGTTGTCTGGACCCAATTTCCTTTAGCTCTCAGCTCTCCTGGCCTTCTTAATTTCGACATCACTCCATCCCATGGGATCTGTGGGCTGGGCCCACCCCTGAAGAGGGATTCTCAGCAGTTGACTTCAGCTTCCTTCCCACCTTCCATGTAAAATGATACGGTTAGACTGGACTGACTCCAAATCCCTTCCTGTTTTAATCGCCCAGGAGGCTAACAAAGGTGCCACTGAAGGATCTGAGCAGGAACCCGCCCTGAAATCCTGGTGGAGGGAGCATGTAACTCCACATGCTGTGTTCACACAGCTTTGCTCATACAAGATTTGGATGCTTTCTGGACGAAGTTAGAAAGCCAAAGGAACCAGTCAGGGGGCCATGGAAAACAAAGGCAGGGCAGAAGGCAAGTATTCAAGGATGAACTTGCCATCTGAGGGCATGCCCGCCAGACTCAGGGCTGCTTGCAAAGTGGACTTCTCATCCTGTTCTCTCAGGCTTACAAGCAGCTCATTGTTCTCAGGAGACAGCAGCTGCTTCTGGGAGCTTTCAGCATTTGGGTGTGACAACCGAAGCTAGTATTCAGCATTAGGCACAGGCCTGCCTGACACAAGGAAGGGAGAGACTATGCTGGGCAGGGTATTAGTTTTCTGTTGCTGCTATAACAAATCACTACAAGTTTAGCAGCTTGTGTGGGTCAGAAGTCTGATGCAGGCCCTTATGGAGCCTGCATCATGCCTCCACTGTCAAAGTTAGGCTATGTAATTGGCTCACCCTCCGCTTGATGTTACACAGGGACAGCCAACCTTCCTCAGGTGACTCAGACCTCCCGGGCATGTTGAGAGACACAGAGTTGTGTGAACTGCAGGACGACAGTGCCAGCTGGGCCCTGTGCAAAGTGAGACTTAAATACCATTGTCCTAGGCATTTTATGGCCAAATCATCAGATTCGCTGAGTAGCTACTGTTGTTCACATGGGCTTGTGAAATGCAATTATGCAGGCTGGCTCATAAAGCATTTTTCTTTTTTACAAGATCTGACACAAATGGAACCCACACATCCTGCTTTTCCTGTTCTAGCTTTGCCAGCCAGAGTCAGGACCCCCCTGGAACTCCATCCACTGCCAACCCTCCCTGCCGCCCACCAGTGTGGTTTGAGCCCACAGGGTCAGTGTTGACTTGACCTGAACGCCTCTGGATTCACACCTGCTGCAATGCCTGCAATTCCCAACCCTTTATGTCTCCTGCAAGGGCCTGGCAACTCCTCCTCCAGGTCCTTCCAGCCCTTCTCTGCTCAAAGGGCATGTGAGACATCATGGGGGGGGGGGGGGCTGTGGGAAATGCAGAATCTCAGGCCCAGCCCCAGGCCTACTGAAGCCAAATTTTAATTCCATCCCAGGGGATCATGGGCTTTAAGGTTTGAGCAGCACTAAGTTAGGGCCTCTTCCTCCATGAAGCTCTCCCCGATTGCCCAGACCTAGCAAATAAGCTCTTCCCACAGCTCCCTTTGTGCCACATTTGGACTTCTTTCATAAGAAGGGAATATAACTGGATGTTTAAAGGGACTTTTCCTGTTGCCTAGAAATTTCAGCAGAGGCCTCAAAGGCAGAGAACAAAGTGGTCAGTGCTGAGATAACTCCAATCCACATGAAGGGTCGAGACCCCACGCAGGAGAAACTCAGGGACTGTAAAAGGTCCTCGCTTTTCTCACCTGTGAATAGCAGGTCAGGAGGAGAATTTCTATGGAGGGGGTTGACTGAGGTTCTGTATGTCCTCCCCCCAGCCCCCAGTGCCCTTCCATGGGAGAGGGGAGACAGGTGTGTCCTCCGCAGCTCAAGGTAAGTAAGAAGGGCTTCAGGGGATGCCTTCGCTGTATTTTTAAGTGTTGGGGAAACAAGAGGCCTGGTCTGAGAGGTCAGGGCTGTGAAGCAGAGGTGCGTGGTTCCATGCCCAGGTGTGGGTCACGAGATGGGGAGACTGCTGTGAGTCTCTCTGAAGGAGCACCACCCAGGAGGTGTGGGGGGGCAGACAAAGGGACCCAGCAGAGATGGTCCATGAGAAACCAGAGGTGGGAGGGCTGCCGCAGTGCCCTCCCAGCATGCACCTACCTCACAGTGAAACTACAAGGGTAGGTGGCCAGTTAACACAAAGCTGAATGGCCATTTAGATTTGGGTTTTGGGTAAGCACTGGATGAGTTTTTCATGTCACCTGCAATATTTGAGACATGCTAAAAAGTTATGTAATGTTTATCTGAGCTTCAAATGTCACTGGGCTTTTTCTGTTTCATCTGGCAACCTTAGTTGGAATCACGGCAGCAGAAATTTTCGTGGCTTCACCAAGAAATGCACAGAAGTGTCTCAGATGGAAGTTAGTTATTGAACCCCAATGTCGCTCCTGAAGCTGTCCAGGAAGAGTGTTTCTGCTCCTTTATCCATGCTCCCATCCCTCTCCTCCTTCCCCACCCCTCCTCAGGAACCCCGGCGGTGAGCAGATGGGAGAAGGGAGGGTGCCTGCAGGTGACCACACCGACCCCCTCCCACCTCCGCAGACACGCCCAGCCAGAGAAGGTGTCGTAAGTGAATGGAGCATTTTGGGTAGTAGCCGGCCCAGACTGCTGAACAGCTGCTGTTCTTGTGATTTAAGGGGACCGCTGCTTGATGGCTGCCTGGTGCCACGCAGGGGCGGGGAAAGAGGCAAGCCGGAGCCAGGTTGGAAACACAGCGGCTGAGGGACTGGAGTTGCCTCATGATTGCGCCCTGCGGAATAATTTCTTGTTTGCACATCCATCTCTCTCACTCACGTCCTGTTATTCTTCTGTGTCCCCCGTGCCTGGCATTATGTAGTAAGGGCTCAGGAAATGTTTGTGTTGAGTGATGAAAGCTTCAGTGAATCAACCCATTTTCCCACCTCCAGGACGTACAGCGAGTGTTTTCTGGCGTATACCAGTATAACCCTTCCCAGAGGTGCTGTGGCTGTGGGCAGCTTCTTGTTATAAAATGTGCCAGGAGACACGCGCAGCTGGATTGGAAGCCTTGTCTGGGAACAGCTGCAGGCTGTCACGGCAGGCGCACAGCTAGGTGTTTGGGGGCCTGATGCTCATACAAACTGGGACCCTGTCTAAGAAAAAGATCATAAAGACAAAATTAAGCATAAATGTGGATATTAATGTAGGGGAATTCACAACAAATTACAAATTAAAAAAAAAAACCCCATATGAACTAATACTACAAACATGACAAAATCCAGAAAAATAACATACCATTTGGATGGTTAACTATTGACATTTAGCTCCAAGACACTTTTAAAACTGTTTTTTGATTATATTTTGCCCCTACATTACTGGGTCAATGTCCTGTGGTAGCCCTGTTATCCTTGTTGATGTTGGTATTTTGTGGTCAAATCACCAAGAATGAAAATATTTTTCAATCTACAATAATAAAAGGGTAATATGCTAATTAGACCAGATGACCTTCCAGATGAAGCCGGGACTACGAGGGAAGCCGGGGTCCTGGGTGCTGGAGAGAAGCCTGTGCCAGCAGCGGGGGGAAGGAAGGCCTACTCTTGCACAAATTTTGTGCATTGGGCCTCTAGTATATCCATATGATTCATTTTTCTTCATTAAATTGGGTTGTTCAAAAAATATATTGATGTTCAAAATCTATTTCTTCCTTTTAATGAAGAAATGCTCTGCCCAGAAGTAGCTCAATGGTTGAGCATCGACCTATGAACCAGAGGTCACAGTTCGATTATCGGTCAGGGCATATGCCAGGTTGCAGGCTTGGTCCCCAGTATGAGATATGTGTGAGGCAACCGATCATTTATTCTCTGTCATCTTTAATGTTTCTAGCTCTCTCTCCCTCTCCCTTCCTCTCTGAAATCAATAAAAATATATTTTAAAAAATGCATTTGGCATAATCTAATTCTTATTAATCTTTATCTCTTCTTTCACATTTTCATTATTTATATTTTCTTAGTTATGATTCTTTTCTTTAACTTCATGCTTTTGTTCATCAGACCTTTTAGCTTCTATTGCATTAGAACAAGAGTTTTTTGAAGCTTCTTTCGGTCTCTTTTTCCTTCAATTTTTGTCTCAGGCTTCTATGGAGATGCTTCTTTCTTAATACATTTGACTTTTGTATAATCAATAATTCTGAAAAAAGTATACAAACTTAATCAGAAATAAAGGCAGTAATTCAAGAGCACTTCAAATGCACTTAAAGTCCTGGCTGGGTAGCTCAGTTGGTTCGAGTGTCAGGGCACATATAAGAATCAACCAATGAGTGGCTCAGGGGTTGCGTGTGGATCCATGAACCAGGAGGTCAGGTTTGATTTCCAGTCAGGACACAGTCCAGTGTTGCAGACTTGATCCCCAGTGTGGGGTGTGCAAGAGGCAGCTGGTCAATGATTCTCTCTTATCATTAGTGTTTCTAGCTCTCTCTCCCTTCATCTCTGAAATCAATAAAAATATATATATTTTTAAAAAGAATCAACCAATAAACATATAAACAAGTGGAACAATAAATTGATCTCTCTGTCTCTAAAACAATTTTAAAAATGGACTTAAAAATTGCTGAAATGTTGGGTTGATTTCTATATTGTGTAATCAAATTACTCTTCTGCCGCACACAGTGGCCTATTGGTGAGTATGTGTAGGGATTTGGTTACCATGAAATAGCACAGTTGCGTCTGGGGCCACCAAGTCCATCATAACAGGAGGAGCGGGTACTCAGGACGATTCTCTTGCCTGGAGCGTGACCCTGTGGCAGGTATCACCCAGGCAGTGAGTGTGGACAAGCACCGACTCCAAGCCTGGTGTGATTTCACATAACCTTGTTTGAAAGCCTTAAAAAAATACATATATCCCCTCTTGCTGAAACCAGTTTGGCTCAGTGGATAGAGCATCGGCCTGCGGACTGAAAGGTCCCGGGTTTGATTCCGGTCAAGGGCATGTACCTTGGTTGCGGGCACATCCCTGGTAGGGGGCGTGTTAGGAGCGTGTAAAAGTCAGCTGATTGATGATTCTTCTCTCATTGATTCATCAATGTTTCTAACTCTCTATCCCTCTCTCATCCTCTCTGTAAAATATCAATAAAATATATTTAAAAATATTGTATCGCCTCCTACACACATCCACATTCCTATACTTTGATCTAGTAATTGAACTTTGGGGACTTAATTAAATTTTTTTTTTATTAAAACAGATTAACAGTCTTATATGCATAACCCATGGACACTAACAATATGTGGTAAAGGCCCGGGGGGTAGGGGAGAGGAGGAAGGGGCAGGTACAGGCTAGGAGAGGTCAATGGGGGAGGGGGGAGAGGGACACATATAATATTTTCAACAATAAAGATGAAAAAAACAAACAAACAAAAAAAAAACAGGCCGAAACCGGTTTGGCTCAGTGGTAGAGCGTCGGTCTGCGGACTGAAGGGTCCCGGGTTCGATTCCAGGGGCATGTGCATTGGTTGGGGCACATCCCCAGTGGGGGGTGTGCTGGAGGCAGCTGGTCGATGTTTCTCTCTCATCAATGTTTCTGGCTCTCTATCTCTCTCCCTTCCTCTCTGTGAAATATCAATGAAATATATTTAAAAAACAAACAAACAAAGAAACAACCCCCCCCCCAAACAAAACAAAACAAATGAACAGTCTTAACGTTGAAAAACAGGTCTATAATAATAATGTGGTTCAAAGAAAAGTGTCCAAATAAAAATTGTGTACAAAACGTCAGGATGTTCAAGGAACTCAGAAACTGCCACCTCCAGGCCGATGTAGTTGCTGGATGAAATTAACAGAGATTTGAACAACAATAAAAAGTGTAGTGTAACATTTAAAAATAAGGGCTGGTTTTGATTATCGTTACTGTCTGACTTATAATTAGACAAATAGAAGAAATCACTATATTTCTGCTTGAGAATTGCTAGAAAGTAAGGACATGGGAGACTCCATGTCCCTGACCTACTTTGCCATCCGAGACCAGGAGCACCAGCCAGGCTGCAGGCCCTAAGGCATGGGTCACTCACCCTCTACCAGCTTCCCACCCTTCTCAAAACCTAATTCCAGAACTTTCCACCAGGATGAGTTCTGGTGTCCTGCAGGCAGGGAGGCCATTGAGTCCAGCAGCTGATGCCCCCTGGGGACTTAATCTTAAGGAAATATTATGGAAAACATTATGAATGAGAGATGTTAGCAATGTATTTCTAACAAAAAACCATTTGGAATAACTTGGTTCAGCAATAAATGATTGGTTTTTTAAATCAACTTGATGGATATTATTGCTATTAGAGTTGATAGAAACTTTGTTATAAAGTACAAAACAGTTCTTGCATAATGCTAAGCAAAAAAAAAAGCAATATATAAAATTATATATGCATTTTTATTTCAGTTGGATTGTTATAATCCCTATACTCAGAAAAATCCTGGAATATACATAATTTTTAAATGTATATTGTATAAAAACGTATTTTATGTCATGAACATTCTCCTGTATCAATAAATAGAAACCCACAATATTATTATTTTTAAATATATTTTTATTGATTTCAGAGAAGAAGGGAGAGGGAGAGATAGAAACATTAATGATGAGAGAGTTTAAGTTCCAAAAGCTCTGGGTTGTGTGAAATTGTCTTAAATTATGAACCAAAGTTTAATCAATTTCTGATTTTAAGAGATTTATATTGTTTCTAGTCTTTTCCATGTTAAGTATTGCAACAAAAAAAATCTTGCACATTAATCTTTAACCAGTTTTCTAATTATTTCCTCAGGATAAATTCCTAGCAGCGGCATTGCTAGGTCAAAGGCACTTTTAGGACTTTAGAGACTTGTTGCTCAATGACCTTCCGGAGAGACCGAGCGTGCCCTCCCGCCCGCAGTGTGCACGAACGGCCTCTCCCCGGTGCCTTTCCCACCGGACTCACTCATTTGCTTTAAAATTGAGAAGATAACTGAAGGAAAAATGCCTGCAACAGATTTGAAACTGACTCGTTTTTATCCCACAAGCCCAGCTTGCTGTGATAATGGTGACAGTGGCTGCTCCCGGGTCCCAAACACTGTGCCACACACACGAGCTAAAGTTTGTAATTCTCCGGACATTTCTGGGAGGTGGGTGTCCTCATCAACCCACGTCACATGCGAGGCAAGTGAGGTGCAGAGGCGCCGGATAACCAGCTCCAGGTAACACACCTCGGGCGAGGAAAGGATGAGCTGAGGCTGGAACCTGGTCACGGTGTCACCAGGCTGGCAGTGTCTGTCTTGCAGATCCCTGCTGGGGTGTTTGAAAGCACCAGGGAGACAGTTCAGTCCAGGACTCACCACGGCCCGGCAATCCGAGGCCGCAGTGAGGATGGCTTCAGTTGGGCCGAGGCCTCAGAGAGCCATTTCCAGCGGTTCTCAGCCCTTTGGGGCTTGAGTGACCCTTTCTCAGGGTTGCCTAAGGCCATCGGAAAACACAGATATTTACACTACGGTTCATAACACTAGCAAAATTACAGTTATGAAGTAGCAACGAAAATAACTTTATGGCTGGGGGTCACCACAACATGAGGAGCTGTATGAAAGGGCCGCGGCATTGGGAGGCTGAGAACCGCTGGTTCAGAAGCTCCCAGAACCACCCCCAGGAGCCGGCGGGTCCTCTGCAGCGGCTGCGGAGGAGGGTAAGGCAGTCCTCCCGGTCCTGGGGTCTGGCCCCTCGGCCTGCAGGGCGAGGAGAAAGGGCTGCTTTGGAGGCAGCTGGGCCAGGCCACCAATTCCTCGCGGTTTGCCTGGGGCCGTCCCGGTTTCCTAGGGAAAGCCCTGCGGAGTCCTGGGCAAACCGGGCCGGCCAGCACTTCCCTCCCTCAGGGCGAGCGGAGAGGTTTTGGGGGCCCCGTCTGGAGCCCGGCCTGGGGCACAGCTAACTCCGGGCACCAGACCCTCAGAGGACTCGTGCCAGGCCGGCTGCTGTGCCACCTTCCGCCAGGCCCGCTCCCTGACCTCGGCCCCTCTGAAACCTCGCCAGTGAGCTCGGGGGCTGGGGCGGAGCTGGGGGAGGAGGTCAGTAAGGGGACCCCCACCCATCCCCGGACCCTTCCACGCCTGAAGTAGCCTGGGTTTGTGGGAAGGGGAGCAGAAGCTAACAATCTAACACAGTGTAGAGGTTGGCACACTGGCTTGGACAGTGTAGTCACGAAAATGAGACGTAAAAGGCCCAGAAGCAGATGGAAGGGGGGAGCTGGTCCCTGGGGCGGAAGATGATTGCAGGGGGCAGTCTGCTTCATGGTTACCCGCTGCCTGTCCAGCCCCTTCAATAGCAGGGTCACGGGGAGGAGCTGTGGTCCCGGCCCTGCTCCGCTCAGCTGGGGTGAGACCGCAGCTGCTGCCTCTCCTACTGCCTCCCCCACAGGCTGTGCCCCCACTGCCTCCCCCACAGGCTGTGCCCCCCCACTGTCTCCCCCCACAGGCTGTGGCCCCCCCATAGGCTGTGGCCCCCCCCTGCCTCCCCCACAGGCCGTACCCCCCACTGCCTCCCCCCACAGGCTGTGGCCCCCACTGCCTCCCCCCACAGGCCGTGCCCCCCACTGCCTCCCCCACAGGCTGTGCCCCCCCCACTGCCTCCCCCACAGGCTGTGCCCCCCACTGCCTCCCCCACAGGCTGTGCCCCCCACTGCCTCCCCCACAGGCTGTGCCCCCCACTGCCTCCCCCACAGGCTGTGCCCCCCACTGTCTCCCCCACAGGCTGTGCCCCCCACTGCCTCCCCCACAGGCTGTGCCCCCCACTGTCTCCCCCACAGGCTGTGCCCCCCACTGCCTCCCCCACAGGCTGTGCCCCCCACTGCCTCCCCCACAGGCTGTGCCCCCCACTGCCTCCCCCACAGGCCGTGCCCCCCACTGCCTCCCCCACAGGCTGTGCCCCCCCCCCACTGCCTCCCCCACAGGCTGTGCCCCCCACTGCCTCCCCCACAGGCTGTGCCCCCCACTGCCTCCCCCACAGGCTGTGCCCCCCACTGCCTCCCCCACAGGCTGTGCCCCCCACTGTCTCCCCCACAGGCTGTGCCCCCCACTGCCTCCCCCACAGGCTGTGCCCCCCACTGCCTCCCCCACAGGCTGTGCCCCCCACTGCCTCCCCCACAGGCTGTGCCCCCCACTGCCTCCCCCACAGGCTGTGCCCCCCACTGCCTCCCCCACAGGCTGTGTCCCCCACTGCCTCCCCCCACAGGCTGTGGCCCCCCCCCAATGCCTCCCCCCACAGGATGTGGCAGGATCCTCCCTCCCCCAGAGTCCCCCCCCCATCCGTGGAACATCTCAGCCCTCCACACTGCCAGGCCCCCTCCCCCAAGCAGCTAGAGCAATAATGAGAGTTTGCTGTACGCGAAGACACTTGAATAAGTCCTTTCTGTGCATGTATTGACCTGGGAGGTATCATGATCATTCTCAGTTTTCAGAGGTTCAGAGCAGTTAAGGAACTAGCTCAGCTGCTAACTGGCAGGGGTGACTCACAAACAGCTTTTTTAAATTTTTTATTTAAATATTTGTATTGATTTCAGAGAGGAAGAGGAGAGAAACACCAATGATGAGAGGCAATCATTGACTGGCTGCCTCCTGCACGCCCCCTACTGGGGATCCAGCCTGTATGTGCCCTTGACCGGAATCGAACCTGGGACCCTTCAGTCTGAAGGCCGATGCTCTATCCACTGAGCCAAACTGGCTAGGGCACAAACAGCTTTATTTCCATCGAAAGCCGGTGCCAGTCCACGGTCCGCTGGCCTCCTCGCTCCTCCCTGGGGGGCTCTGCCTTCCGCGGGCGGCGTGGGGCCTGCTCCGCTCCCACAACCCCACGTGGAACCTGGAATGTGCTTTTGCTTAGAAACAACGTGATAGAGGGACGTCTGGCCCCGTGGTTACTTATTGGCCAAGCCGCCCTTTGTGACCTGGCCGGGGGCTCTAACCACGCTCGATCATGTGGCTTCCTGGGAAGAAAACACAGCCTGAGTTCTAAATAGCAGATCCCAAACCCGCTGTGGGTATACAGCTTATTGGTGAGCTAGGGAGTGTCTGCCTGTGAACGATTTTATTTTGTTTGACAAGAGAAGCTGGCTGGGCTCTGGAACTTTCCTGTCTGGGTGGCCGGCTGGAAACAGCAGAGGAGCAGTGGCCCCGCTCCCCACTGCCCGGCCTTCAGGGAGCCGTCGGTGAGCCGCTAGGTCTCCTTCGAGAGCGTGAACCGGCCCAGCGGCTGGGCCCACCGGGGAGAGGGTCGGCCTGCGGCCTGCGGGCCCGGGGGGTAAAGCAGTGGAGTGAGTACAGGCTGGATTGGGGGAGGGATGATGTGGATCAGTTCTGCCCTTGCCCTTCATTGGTTGGGTGACCTTGGGTGAGTCACTTTTCTTCTTCAGGCGTCGCCTCCAATCTGTAAATAAGGGGTTACATGAGAGGATCCCCAACTTTCCTTCCAGTTCTCAGAGCCCATGCGGCACAGACAGCCCCCGGTGCAGAATGACAAATGAGGGTCTGCTCCAAAATGGTGTTTCTTCCTTTTACTTCCCTTGCGATTTTTAGAACGCTCTCAGTTGTGCTAGTCTCCCTAAGCCACGGCAGAAGGGAAAAAGGGAAAGCCGGGTTCTTTTGCATTAAATGGGGCGTTTAATGATGGGTGAGCAGAGACCGTGACGGCCCTTTTCCTCAGGTTGGACGTTGGCTAATAGATCAGCAGGCCTGGCATGTGAGTGACAGCCTGCATTGAGGAGGGCGGGACTTGGCTCTCCGGCCCGCCAGCTGTGAGAGCTTGAAAGGGAAGCGATGGGGGGGATGTCTTTCCTTCCCGGGAAGCTGGGGACACGCTCAGCTGAGCGCGGCCAACTGCGCCCCTGGCCCGGCCTCTAAATGAAGCCTTTTTCCTCCCTTTGGCCCCGCCCCTTGGGCCTGAGCCCGGCGCGAAGCCTGGGTGCTCCTCAGCGCAGCCTGGGAAAGAATCCGTTTCGTAATGGTGCAAGGGCTCAGTGCGTCCTTTCTCTTTTTGAAAGCTAGGATCTGATTTGTCTACTTGCTTGTTTTGTCCTATCTCTTACAGCAGACACAACAAACGCTCCTAGGCAGAAGTTAAGGCTCAGAAAAATAGAAAAATCAAGATCGAGGGAAAGAAGAAAAGAAGAGCACCGATGTGTGCACTCTGAAGGGCAAAGGGCTGTTGTGCCTGAAATTCATATTTAGCTAACCACAGTTTTCCTAGTGTCAAAGCAAGACCGGGCCCCACAGATAGCTGCCTGCTTCCTCATGTTGGGGAGAGAAGGGGTTCAGTCACTCAGGGAGCGTCCTCTCGCCCATTCATGTAAAAGCACTGAGTGAAAGCTCCTCAAGTGCCAGCACTGTCCCAGGTCATCAGAGATGAAAGGGAACCCCAAGGAGCTCAGCGTCTGAGGCGGTGGATTGGGGGGGGGGGGGGATGCTTGACACAAAAACAGACCCAAAGAGTCTGTTCCCACAGCTGGTAAATTCCGATGTTGGGTTCAAATCAAAGCCACTTTTGGTCTCCTTAACATCCATTATGCCCCTTCTCTTTCCCAACAGAACCTCAACTGTTTAGTTGTTTAGCTCAAAAAAAAAAAAAAAGAAAAAAGAAAAAAAGAAAAGCTTCTGTGGGCCAAGTGCTGATGATCCCCTTCTGCACTCTTTGGGGTAGACAGGAAGATTGATCTGTCTAACCAGTCACATTCCCTTCGGCTTGGCGGTGGTTGGTTTAAGAGCCAGGGCATTTAAGTCAATCAATGTATGGCATTCTCGTGGTGACTATCTTAGGTCTAGGATAAAATAAGTGGGCATAATAAAACTGAAGGGAAGAGCATATATTCCGGGTGTGAGGGTTACGTTACTCTTTCTTGCTTGTTGGAAAGAAACTAGTAGGTGCGTTGCTTTTTGTGACTGTGGGGGAAGCCCCTGCTTCTGAGGGAGTGTTGAGACACCAGCCGGTAGTGGGGTGTACTTCCCCAGACACAACTGTAGACCCCCCTCCCCGCCCCCCGCTGCTCTAGTGCGGATTGCACAGGGACAGGCACCGTCCCCAACAAGACTGCACTCAGATGCCGGCGGCAAGTGCTGTCCCAGCCCAAAGGCCCTCTGACACCTGGCTACAGATCTCTGTGTTCCCACACCGCCCCTCAGGTTCCAGTCCTGGCTAAAGCGACTCATCAAGCTCAAGAAAGCCTTACTGTGCTCACAATTCTAATATCAAGGATACAAATCAGGACCAACATGGAGCACTAGGTCCTCTCCCGGAGAAGTAGGGGCCCTGACAGGGAGGAGGGCTGAGGTGCTCCCCGAGGGGGAGGGGGGGTGGTGGGCGGAGGCAGACTCTGAGTGGAGGGAGGCTCCACCCGCCCAGCGTAGCAGTGTGTTCAGCCAGGAAGCTCCACTGAGCTTGAACTTTGGCATCAAGGTTTTATTGGAATTTTATTGACGAGGCATGATTGATTAAACCCTGACCACATGGTTGCAAACTCAGTTTCCAGCTCTTCTCCCCTTCCTGGAGGTGGAGCTGCCTCAGAACTCCAACCCTCTAATCACACGCTTCGTCTTCCTGGTGACCAGCCGCAACCTGAGCCATCTCAGCAACGTCAACTCAGGGTGACTCACGGGCCGGTGAAAAACAGACCCTGCCCTCCCTCAGCAAAGGGTTTTAGAAGCTTTGTGTCCAAACCAGAACTGGGACAGGTGTGGTCTTTATTCTCCACCTGACCTTCAGACAAACACGGAGGAAAGCGTTGATGGGAGCGCAGTGCAGAGCGAGGCTGGAGGCCTGCTTACTCTGCCCCGAGCCCCGCTCTGGACCCCAAAGAAATGTGTTTTTCCCCCCTGTGGATCTTTTTCATAAACAAACAAACAAACAAACAAACAAAAACTTTCCCTGAAGCTCTTAGCAGATTTTTCCTATTGGTCAGAATTGTATGCCCACCAGCCACTAGCAAGAGTGATGGAAGTCCCGTGCTTGGCTTGGGGCAATCGAGGCCTGTGCCTCCGGAGAGGACCACCTTCCCTGACCGCGTGCCCCGTGGAGGCGGCATCCTACTCAAGCCCAGGGCTTGCTGCGTAGCCAGCCAGGACTGCCGTAACCAACTACCACAGGCAGGCGGGCTTAAACAACAGCAACGTACTTTTCACAGTTCTGGAGGCAGAAATCCAAGGTTCTGGCTGGGGACTCTCTTCTTTGGCTTGCAAACAGCTGCCTTCTCACTCTGCCCTTGCCTGATCTTTCCTAGTGCGCTGTGGAGTTGGGAAGAGGGAGAGAAAGAGGGAAAAGGTGAGCTCTCTGGTGTCTCTTATAAGGACACTAATCCTATGGGATTAGGGCCCCACCCTTATGATGCCATATAAACCTTAATTACTTCATTAGAGGCTCAATCTCCAAATAGAGCCACACTGGGTGATAGAATTTTAACACGAATTTGGGGGGTGGAGTAGACACAAACATTCAGTCTATATAGAGTTCGAAAATAAGCCACACCAATCTAGGGTGTTAGAAGTCAAGAGGTGGCCCCTTTGGAAGGTGAGAAAGAGTAGTCATTGGAAAGAGACACAAGCAGCTTCTGGAATACCAATAATTTTCCATTTCTTAATCTGGGATGTGTTCCACGGGCGTGTTCATCATTAAGCCGCCGCTATGGTTGGTGCAGTTTTCTGTGTGGAGATGGTATCCCGCTGTTCAAAGGGTGGTCCGTGGCCAGGCTGCGCCCACACTACCTGGGAGCTTGCTGGAAATGCAGAATCTCATGTTCCACCTACTGTGTCAGAAACCGCATTTTAACACAAAGTGAGAAGACACGATATCATACATCAGTTTAAAAACTGCTTTCCCAGGTTGTAAACAGGGCCCCAGCCCCTGGTCCGGTTGGCTCGCCTCAGGGCTGGAGGGGACGGGAATCTGTGGAGGTGGGTGCGGTGCCACACGTGGCTGAATCTTTCACACGGATGAATGGGGCGGGGCGACGCCTCAGAATCTCCAGAAATGTGGATTGCAAGAATATATGTTTTGCAAGAAGGAACATAAACTGGGATTCTAAACTCCAGTAACACAGACATTTTAGAAACAGTACACTTTATTCCTCTGCTCTGATTTAAGATAAAAATTCTGCTTCTGCTTCCCGCCTACACTTAGAGCGCTCTCCGCCGGCTGGGCTCCCCCCTGCGGGGAAGGAAGGAGCTCGCCGAGGGGCTGTCCGCTGAGGAGAGGCTTCTGCTCACCCGTGTCAGGCACCTCCTCCTCTTAAAGCCTCAGGCCAAGGGGAAAGGCCAGCCCTGGGCGTGGTTCACGGGAGCCGTGGCTGTGGCCACACAAAGGGCTCACCCACCACCCCCGGGCCCAGGGAAAAGCTCTTGACCATCCCAGGCTTACGCCAGGGAGGTGACACTGTGAGCGGCCTGGCCTCCTGGGCATGTGCCCTGTGCAGCCTCAGAGAGCCCTTGTTCAGGAGACCCCTTCACTGTCTCAAAATCCTTAATACATTTACGAAATTGCACACTCCTCACGCTGCCTCACCGTGGCCACTCTCTTCCGCTGTCCAGGACCCTGGTGATGGCACCGGGCCCTGCCTGATGTCCGTCCCAGGCAGCTGATCGGGGCTCTCCGGCTCCCACTGGCTTCGCAACGTAACGTGCTCACAGACCTGGGCATTAGGATGGGGCCGTCTGGGGGGGCGGGTGGAGGGGACTCACTCTGTGGCCTATAACCCCGTTTTGCCTTCTCCCCCGGCCTGAGGTCCCAGCTGATCTTGTCCCTTGGCACACCTTTTAGCCCGGCGGGTTTTTTAAAGCTTCTCCAAACTAATCATCACAGAAATTGATGCAAAAAGAAAGGAGAGGAAAACAGGGGGGAGGGAAGAGACCGAAGAGGCAGCATTTTGATAGCCTCTCCATTTGTGACTTTATATTTTGCAACTCCCTGCACCACCTCCGCCTCTCTTTAGCACATCTGTGCCTGGCATATTTGAAGGTCATCAAAACTTTTAAAGTTTAAAAAATAAATTACTAATGAGAAAGTGGTAGGAATTATACCTATTGAGCAGGCACAGTCATTCAGGTTCTAGAACATGCGTTTTAGGAGGAGACATAAGCGAGACCTTGACTAATTGCATCTCCCTCTTCCACTTCTGAATGTGAGATCTGTGCTCCGGACCAGTGAGTTGCCCAAGACTTTTCCATCTCCTTGGAAAGTCTTCATTCCGCCCCTCCTCCCAAGGTCGGGGGCCCCCTTCCTTTTGGGGGGAGGGGGGGAGGAGCTCCGAGGTGAGTGCAAAGGCGCCCCGTGCGCTCCTTACCCTGCATCTCCCCTGGCTGGGGTTCAAGCCTTGCAAACAAGAACTCTTGGCCAGATTGCTGAAAGAGGATCCTGGCTTGGAAAACGTTGCCAGCTGGTCTCGTACCCACATCTTTTCAGTAAATCTCTCTCAAGCATATGTACACATACAAATACGCCTTCTGCCGACGGCGACGAGATAATCTCTCCCACGGAGGCTGGAGGAAACGTGCCGAGCCCCGACACTGCCGCGATGCTCCCGGGCCCGGGTCCGGCTCTTCAGAGCCAAGGGCCTGTGCCCCGTCGCCAGGCAGTGCACAACTCGGACCTTCTGAAGATGGCAGTGCCCTGTGAGCATGATTCCAACGCGCGCAAATCCTGCTGGGACCTGCTCACCTCCCCCCGGCCACCCGGCTGAGGAGGCTCTACTCAGCCCCGTCCCTTCCCCGTTTCACTGGTTCTGGGCACAGACCACTCTGGGGAATTGCCTGCTTGGCTTGTGTACGTGTCGTCTCCCTCCCCACAGGGATGTAGGCTCCTGATCTGTTTTGCTCAGAGATGTATTCCCAGTACCGGGGACCTAGATGCTCGGTCCACACTGTCACAGCTCTGTCTGTGGATAAAGCTTGTCTTTTCTGGACCATCAGCCACTGCACCTGTCTTGCCTACGGGAGTCCGCCCCCTGCCCCTCAGCCGAGGGCCCTGGGCGGTGAATTCTGACCCGCCAGCTTCCCGCCGGGAGTCTAACCTCAGGTTCAGGGAAAGGCTTTGCCAGTGGAGGTCACCCCGCAGGAGACCTGGGCCAGCCCGGGACACAGGGCAGCAGTGGCATCTGGTGCTGCCAGGGCTGGGAGACAGCCAGGAGGAAGCCCAGCGGCCGCCTTTGTGGGCGTGCAGCGAGGGGAGACAGCAAGGAGCCACTTACAACTCAGGGCGGTGGGCGCTCTCCGAGCCGCCGGCTCCGTGCTGCTGAGGCCCGGGCAGTCTCCGAAGGCTGCCTGAGGTGGTGCCCTGGAACACAAACTTGAAAAATGAGCGGGAGTTTGCCAGAAGCAGGGAGACTCATGCAAAGGGGTCTGGGGATCTGGGTTCAAATCCCATCCCTGCCCCCGAGTAAGGCAGGCGCTCGGCTTCTCCCTGTTTGGCAGAGCCATCATGGCTGCTGTAGGAGTCACAACACGGAGCAGAAGGGCCCGGCTCCTGCATTCCTACAAGACAGCACTCATGCCAAGAGTAGGGGACACACATTTCTTGTCCTCCGTCTACTCTTTTTCTTCCCTGTCACCTTGCCTGGGGTCAGACTCTTCTCCTGACTGAGCTTACACCTGAACTCCGGCCTGGGCAACTTAACGGTGAGTCCCACGGCCTCAGCCAGAGCCCCACTGGCCCGCCGGCGTGGCTCCTGACCAGCAGCCCAGGAGCACCCGTGTCTCAGCAGCTTTCCCCGACCCTCCAGGAGGCTGGCCAGGCGTGCCCATCCCTGCCTGTCCTGGGCTGCCCTCCCCGCTTGCTACTGCACCTCCAGGCCCCTCAGCAGGCCGTGTCCGAGGAGCAGTTGAAGAGCGAGCACTCAAGTGGCATCCATGGTAAACTCAGCTGCCAGCTCTGCTGCTTGAGGAAGTCACCGCATTTGTCCCCGTCCTCCTTGCCGCTGTGTCTCTCGGGGCTCTGGAAAGAGGAGGCCTGAGCTCATGCCTCAGAAATGCTTTGAAGATGAGAAGCCCTGAGCACTTCCCCAACAGCCCTCAATTTACTTTTTCAACATTCTCTCCGGGTTGTCAAGCCTTTGTAGTTATTTTTATAAATAGCAATTGCCGGCTGTTTCCATTTTTACCCCGGAAAACTCCACCTCCCCTGGAACCGGCTACCACCCTCTGGCAGGCCAGCCATGGCGCTGGACTTGCCCTACTTCTGAACTCCCCCTTCTCCGCGCCCCTTCCACCAGCAGACCCCACTCTCACTGCCTCAGGTGTGTGGCCAATGTCACCCCATCTCTGGTAGCCAAGCCACTCATCTGTCCCAATTGCCCCCCTCCACACAGAGCCCACAGCCTCCACTATGGAACCCAAGTCCCCCACTCACCTGCTCAGTGCATCCCTTCCTGTCCCCGCCACGCCCGGCCCAGGCCGGGAGAGAAGCTGGCTCACAGAGAATGGGGGCGCAGCCTGGTGGTGGGCCTGCCAGCACGGAGGGGAAAGCAGGTGCCCTGACTGATTAATGTATGCTTTTGGAATAAAACATTTAAATCATATAAAAAGGTATGGGGAATAGTATAATGAGCCACCTGGCTTATGGAACTAAATGCTATCTTTATATATATGTGAATCTCTTTTTCCCTCCAACTTTGCCCCCTCCCCACACTCAGGGTACCCCCCAAAACATGTATACACACTTTGAATGATGGTCTATTCCAGTGGGTTAAATCTGCAAAGGAAGAAACATCAATTGGCCTATCAGCTGTTAAAGTGTGTATACACTGAAACCAGTTTGGCTCAGTGGATAGAGCGTCAGCCTGCGTACTGAAGGGTCCCGGGTTCAATTCCGGTCAAGGGCATGTACCTTGGTTGCGGGCACATCCCCAGTAGGGGGTGCGCAAGAGGCAGCTGATCGATGTTTCTCTCTCATCGACGTTTCTAGCTCTCTATCCCTCTCTATTCCTCTCTGTAAAAAATCAATAAAATATATTTTTAAAAAATAAAGTGTGTATACATTTTGGGGGCCACTCTGTCTATAGATTTTTTTGTGTGTGTGTCACTGGTTATCTAGTTTGGCTTGATCTCGTTACTAAAAAATAGTATCAGTCTTACCTTTTCGTAGTGTTTTCCCTTATTACGCATTTAGTTCTCACAGCCGGTCCAAGAGGGAGCTTCTTTGCCAGTAAGTTGGTCAACTCAATGGTGTAGAAGACTGATGGGCCCATGGTTGGCTGTGAGGCATCTGGGCCAGTCTGGGCTTCAGACCACGGACCCCTGGCTCTGACCTCGGCTGATGCTGCTGTTGGGTTGACACCTGCTCCACGTGTCCCTGCTCTTCCTTGGGACGGTGGCTGTCCAGGGCACGCTCTTCTCGTGAGATCTGTGCTATTCATTGGAGATGGTATCCCGCTGTTCAAAGGGTGGTCCGTGGCCAGGCAGCGCCCACACTACCTGGGAGCTTGCTGGAAATGCAGAATCTCATGTTCCATCTACTGTGTCAGAAACTGCATTTTAACACATAAAGTGAGAAGACACGACATCATACATCAGTTTAACTGGCGAGTGGCAGGGCACAAGAGCAGGGGCAGAAATGTGTGAAGCTTCTTGAGGCTATAGCCCTGAGAAGAATTCTATCTACCAAAATGGACTCCTCATGGCTACCTGGGCCCAAATTCACCACCAGAGCCCAGCAGCTATTGCTCACCCTCCCACACCCGCTGCTGAGCTCTCAACCTCCAATGCTGTGCCCTGCCTGTTTACCCTGCAAGAGGGGGCCACTGTAAGGAAGTTCCTGGTTTCATCTGTCAGCCAATGGACTGAAACCTGCCCAATCCAATCAGAATTGCACAGATTATATCCTCATTTGCATCCATACCAACAAGAAGTGCACAATTTGGCCCAATCAGATTACATGAATTGGAAGCCTCATTGGCATGAAACAAACCAAAATGGGAACGATGGGCAGCAAGTTTCTCTATAAAAGGTGATCTCCCTTTGTTTCTGCGGAGAACAATTCAGGTTGCTCCCTGAATCAGTCTCATAAGCCGTAGCTCTTTGTGCCCAAATGAATGCTTTTAGTCTTTGTTACAGTCTAACTTGATTTTGGTCCACAGGCCTGGGGTAGGAATTGCCACTCTGTCATTCTGTCTATATTCCATTGGACAAAATGAGTCTGTCTTAGTCTGCTCAAGCTGCCATAACAAAATACCAGATCGGGTGGTTTAAGAAAGAGAGGTTTATTTTCCTGACAGCTTCGGAGGCCGGGAGTCCACGATCAAGGTATCAGCGGGTTTGGCTCCTCCTGCAGCTTCTCTCCTTGGCTTGCAGATGGCAGCCTTCTCACTGTGCCCTCGCCCGCTTTTCCTCTGTGAGAGAAGAAGCCTTCCTTATTTCTCATCCAGGGCGTGAGAAAAACTGGGCCTTGTTCAAGAGGATCCGCGTCCTCTGGGTGCGGGCGTTTCTGCCTCGGAAAGTGACCTGCTCCCGAGCGCGCCTGCTCCGGTCCGCGCACGGCTGCCCAGGCGCAGGTGCGCTGGGAGGACTCCCAGCAAGGAGGCGGTATCGCCCTCCCTGTGCAGACGAGAAGCAGACTCCGGATAAGCAACAGTTTGAACTCCCTGGGGCACAAACTTGGAATGGATTTACTTTCTTCTCCAATATCTTTTAGGGATTTATACCAATATCTTTTTCACAATCCTTAATCAAATTTTGGGCTGGTCTCAGAACTTTTGAGTTGCTTTCGGGTATTAAAAATCAAACAAATCCTGCCAACCTGGTCCCTTTAAATCTTGAATGGGATGTGGTGCCCACTGCTGTCCCTCTCCCTGCACCAGCCTGCCCTGCCTTCGCCAGGAGCCCGCTGTGAGGATGAGGCTGTCCTCAGACTTCTCACGCTTCCCGTCCCTGTCCCTTTCTCGTCCTGTGCTTGGGGACCCCAAAAAGGGGCGGGGAGGGGATATGAGTCCTTCTGCTTCACTGGGCATGTGATTGCAGCTCCCCTGGGCTTTGTGGGTCCTCATGGCTGTCCTCAGAACGGCAGCTCTCCGTGACTATGTGCCGCTCCCGGCTCCCTCCAGCGGGAGTGCCTCCCCTCGGGCAGCTTTCATGGGGAAAGGGCTGGTAGGACAGCCAGGAGACCTGCTGCCCCATGGCACTCCCGGGCGATGCCTACGCCTGCAAGCCACGTCATCGCAGCCACCCCATTTCCCCCGAAGTCTCTCTCCGACCCAGGAATGCCCTTCTCACCGGCACCTCGATTTCAAAAGGCAACACTGTGCCAGCACAGGCTCACTTGGCTGAGGAGGGAGAGGCAGGCAGTGCTCCCTGAACTCACGTCCCGTCCTCCACTGGCATGGTCCGAGGAGGTGGGAAGGCTGGGTGTGGATCGAGCAGAGGCTAGCTGGGACAGTGATCCTGTTAAGAGTACTGTGTTTATTTTTATTGGGTGGAAATCCACATAAAATTAACCATTTTAAAGTGCACAGTGCCGTGGCACGGAGCACACGGACAGCCACGTACAGCCACTGCATCGATCCGGTTTCACCACCTTTTACCACCGACGTAAAGCCCCGCGCCATGGCCAGCCCCTCCCCTCCCCCCTCCGCAGGCCCTGGCACACGAGCTGCATTCTGTCGCTGTGGGTTTACAGGTGGAGTGCATTTTGATCCTTTTTTTGGGGACTCTTTCCCCTCAGATTAGCTGGCCATTAGCCAGCTCTGTGGCTTCCTGTACCCAGTGGATCAAACGCTCCCTAAACACCACCGTTTTTCTCAAATCTCTACCAATGGGATGAGATTTTAACCAGAAACCGCTGTTTACTTTCACCAACTACCTAAAAAGCCACCATTTCACTCACCTCAAGTAACTAAAGTCAGACCCAGAGCCACAAAACATCCATTAGACGCCGTCGTGCAGTGAGCATGTGCCACGTTTCGGGGAGAGGGCGGCCGCGGCTCCTGGCCAGGGAAATCCCCTCAGACGTGTGTCCCGGGCAGCCAGCGGCCGCGGTCCTTAGGTAAAGTGTGGGGCGACCCTGAGCCTCATCTGTAAAACGAGGGGGGCCTATGACGGATGCAATTTGTAAAGCCGTAAAGATAATCCTGGCTCAGAGGGGATGATCCTGGAGATCCCTTTGCGGTTAAAAGGCATTGAGTGGCTTAGTTTTTGTTTCCACCCGACTTTACACAATAGAATGGAAACAAAATAAACAAATGTAGCTGAAACCGGTTTTGCTCAGTGGATAGAGCATCGGCCTGCGGATTGAAAGGTTCTGGGTTTGATTCCGGTCACGTATCTTGGTTGCGGGCACATTCCCATTGGGTGTGTGTGTGTGTGTGTGTGTGTGTGTGTGCAAGAGGCAGCTGGTCGATGTTTCTCTCTCATCGATGTCTCTAACTCTCTATCCCTCTCAATTCCTCTCTGTAAAAAAAAAAATCAATAAAATATATTTTAAAATAATAATAATAATAATAAATAAACAAATGTAGAAAAGATTAAAAAGAGTTAAGTACTAAGCAGTGGTGCAGTCTGTGGGGGCCATAGGAACAGAGGGCCCGTGCCCTGTGTGGGAAGGACTGTGGGGGCACAGGGGGAGAGGGAAGGGCTGTGGGGGGCACAGGGGGAAAGGGAAGGGCTGTGGAGGGCACAAGGGGAGAGGGAAGGGCTGTGTGGGGCACAGGGGGAGAGGGAAGGGCTGTGGGGCACAGGGGGAGAGGGAAGGGCTGTGGGGGCACTGGGGGAGAGGGAAGGGCTGAGGGGACACTGGGGGAGAGGGAAGGGCTGAGGGGGCACTGGGGGAGAGGGAAGGGCTGAGGGGGCACTGGGGGAGAGGGAAGGGCTGAGGGGGCACTGGGGGAGAGGGAAGGGCTGAGGGGCACAGGAGGAGAGGGAAGGGCTGTGGGGGCACAGGGGGAGAGGGAAGGGCTGAGGGGCACAGGAGGAGAGGGAAGGGCTGAGGGGGCCACAGGACAGGGAGGAGAGGGAAGGGCTGTGGACTGAAGCTGAGGAATGTTTGTGGAAGGGGCTCTGGGAGGAGAGGGCACAGCAAGGGGAGTCAGCGGCTCAGTGTGGCTGCGCTTCCAATCATAAGTGTGTGTGTGTGTGTGTGTGTGTGTGTGTGTGTGAGTGTGTGTGTGCACGGGTATATATCTTGTGGTGGGAGGATTGTTCAAGATGAAAAGCACTCAGGAAACATCTACCAAATGCCATGCATGGACCTTGTTTAAATCTTGATTAGAACAAACCAACTGCACACTAAACACGCTGGAACAATGGGAGAATTTGGATGTGAATTTGGTATTAGAAAACCATAAGAAACCTCTGCTCATTTTGTTAGATGTGAATGTGTGTACATGGGTGAGAACAATTTAAATATGCTTGTTATGTAAGAAAATGTCTTTCTTTTTTAGAGACACATTCTGAGATCACTTAGCAGCACCATGATGTCTGGGATTTTTCCCCACAAAAATAAAAATAGCTGAAGTATGCAGGATGGCAATGGTTGTGAAATCTGGGATGAGTGTTTGGGTGTTTATTGCACTGTTTGCATGAGTCAGGATCTAATGAGGAGGCAAAAACCACTTGAACATTTAAAGCAGAGGAACTTGGGACAGAATATTGGTTGCACAGGAGATGGGAGACTGGGGAGCCCTCGGAGAACCCAGAGATCAGGGCCAGCACTGCCAGCTCTGGGCTGGGGGACAAGGCCAGCAGGTGCTGTCCGGGAGCCCAGGGCCTGGGGTTACGTCTCCAAGTGTGAACCACACAGGCCATTGGTGGGAGGGGGTGCTGGGGTCACCGTGAAGCCACTGCTGTGGGGACACTACCCAAGACAGGAAGGAGGAGAAAACCCTGCATCAGCACCCCGGTCCCCTCCAGTGCTCGCTTTCAGCCAAGCATAACTTCCCATCAAAACGGGCCTGTCAGGGGTGGGCACGGGGAGTGGGTCTGAGGGCAAACAGGTCTAGGGCCTATGTGAAATTCTCTTGATGTGTGTGTGTGTGTGTGTGTGTGTGTGTGTGTGTTCCTTGCACTGGGACATCCCAGCTTGTGGAGGCTGTGGACGCCCTGCTACGCTCTTGGGGTAGAAGAGCATCAGCTCCATTTTCCAGCAGAGGATGCCTTTCTGGCAAATCAACTAGGAACCTCTGTGCCAGCGCCCGCTGCTGACAAGGACCCAGAAAAGCATTGGCTGCGGTCACGGCAGAGTCAGCAGCTGTGCCGCCCCGTGGAGATGAGGCCCAAGATGCCGCCGCAGTCCTGCTGATGACCGACCCAAACCCAGCTCCACCTTCCCACCAACAGGACCTGGGTTTTGCTCCTGCTGGCAAGGTGCCCAGCTTAAAGATGTGCTTCCCTAGTTCTCTTGGAGTTATTGGTGGCGCCTGAACACATCTGGCTGAGACGATGTAGCTGGAAGTCCTGGGGGACGGTGAGCCGTCAGAGAGAAACGGCAGGTCTCCTTGCTGCCCCGCTTCTGCTGTGAGCACGGTGCAGGCCTGGCCATGCAGCAGCAGGCTGTGACAATGGGGACTGAAGTCAGCCGCTGGAGCGGGAGGGAGTTGGGGTAACAATGGCATCTTTGAGCAGCTGCACCGGGCCTGGCCTGCCTCGCCCTGGGCTGCCTGTGAGGTGAGTAGAATCGATCCCTTACTTATTTAGCCGCTGAAGGGTTTTGTGTGACTTTCAGTTGAACACACACCTTGACTCAAAGCAAAGAAATATGCTTTTACTCAACAGAAGGAAAAGATGGAAGTAAGTTGGCTCCCAAGGAAGAGATTGGCAGCATAATCTCCGTGGATGGCACACAGCAGATGCTCAGAAACATATGCCAGTGCCTGGGTGAATCGATGCGGGCAATTGAGTAATGAATCTGAAGGGTATAAAGGCTGCAGGTGGTAAGATGACCTCTCCCATCATCAACTCAAAGGAAACCAACAACAAACATGGCCCGCATGCCTGCTGTTGTCACAATTATCTTGGGATAAAGAATATTATTTCCAGAGTGTCCTGGTAAAAAATGCAAATAGTGTCCATGGAAGGCAAATGCATGTTTGTTCACCACTCAAACAGATAGCAGGACTCTGAGGGGATGGGTGTGGTATGCACACTCTAAGGTGACCCCCAATGAGCCACACTCTGCATAATTGCCACCCTCTGTCATTCTGTTGATAAGGTTACATTACAGGCATGCCTTGTTTAATTGTGCTTCTCTTTATTGCGCTTTGCAGATACTGAGATTGTTACAAATTGAAGAAAAAACCGTCCACCAGCAGAAAGATTATGATTTTCTGAAGGCTCGGATGATGGTTAACATTGTTTTTAGTAATAAGGCATTTTAAAATTAAGGTAAGTCCATTGTTTTATTAGACATAATGCTACTGCATATTAATAGACTACAGTATAGTGTAAACATAACTTTTATATGCAATGGAAAACCAAAAAATTCATGACTTATTGCAATATACACTATTTTTGTGGTGGTCTGGAATATCACTAAGGTATGCCTGCATATGGCAAAGGTAATCATATATGTGTGTGTGACACACACACACACACACACACACACACACACACTGGGAAGACTGGAGTGAGAGAGAGATTCTTCCGTGTTGACTTTGAAGAAGGAAGCTGCCATGTGGTGAGATGGCCACTTGGCAGGGAACTGGGGGCAGCCTCTAGGAGCTGACAGCCAGCAGGAAAACAGAGACCTTCATCCTACATCTAAGGAGATGAATTCCATTACAGGCTGGATGAATCAAGAAGCTTGGGAGTCAACTGCCTGTGCCCAGACCCTGAGACCTACTCCAGTCAAACCTTCAGATAAGAACTCAGCCCCTCCAGCCCATTGATTGCAGCCTGTCACTTGAGCAGCAGCCCCCGCTAATCTGTGCTCAGAAGCTCTGAGATAATAAATGCGTGTTGTTTAAGCCACTACCTGTGTGGAAATTTTTTACACAGCAATAAAAATTAATACAATGGGACAGAGAATAAAGATACTCTCTGGAGAAGAGGCATCCTAAGACCCAGCCTGGAAGGGTTGATCCTGGTAAAATATTCATTTATTCCTTCACTGACTTGTCAACTGTTTATTAAGAGCTACTATAATGTACTGGGTACTAGGTCACAACATACAGCTTTTGTCTCTTGCACCTCATTTCTTCTTTACCAGGCAGCCATAGCGGTAACTTTTCCAATCTAGACAGAGCTACAGGGATAGAAGGGGGAGTCACAGTTACAGTTACAGTTCCCATGATGACCTGGGCGCAGGGCCAGACTTTACATACACTGACTCATCAGTCATCACAACGACCCTTACGGTCTGTATTAAAATCACCGTTTTACAGATTTTAAGAACTGAGGTCACACAGCAGTGGTGAAGCTGGGATTCTAAGACGCCAAGTCTCCTCCTCCTGCTCCATGTTGGGTTAGAATTTGGCGATGGGAAAATCAGGTCACCTGAGCTCACGTGGCCTACTTTATCAGGCAGCCTCCGCCTCCCCCTCTTCCTCTCCTCAGAAGAACTTCCTGAAAGAATTAAAACATTATGTATTAAAAAATACAGCCTGTAACTTATGGCTATTTTAAAATGAAATGAATGCTGGGTGTACCTTTTTACCTTTCCTTTGTCGGCTTGCTCTTCCCTTCCGATAAAGACACAGTCAGAGCATCCCTTCAAACATTTCTAAATGTGAGCCTGGTGCCAGCCCTCCTCCCGGCCTCCGGAGGCCCCGCTGTGAGGGATCCGCAGCATAATGCACCTGGCCTTTCTTCTCCGCAAAGCTCTGTATTCTTTCCTTTTCCCTCAACGCGTTACCAGTCAGAGTCCTGGCAGGAAACAGCTCTCACTCTGATGGCCCAAATGGAGAGCCACTTAGTGAAGGATGAGTTCCTGAGATGTGGGAAGGTTGAAGCCATCCAACAAAGGCTGCCGAGGCACCCAGGAGCTGGCCACACTCTCCGCCAAAAGGGCAGGGGAAATGGTGGCAGCGGGGCCCAGAGGGCTGCAGGCTTAGAGGAGGGCGCCCAGCAGGACCTGTCATCCTGGAGGCACTGAGACGGGGGCTGAATGGAGACGATGTACCAGCCTCTCCGTCCTCCCACCCTCCATCTCCTGCTGATGTTCCCCATTGGCTGAACCCAATGCAGTCTGAAGCAAGGGAGTCGGGATAGAGTAGGTGGCTGGGGTCGACTTCCTGGGGTGCAGAGCAAGGTGGAGAATAACTCTGGAAGGACAAATGGAGACACATTAGCACATTGTATTAAGAGCACTATCCCATGTTGTTAAAGGTCCTTTGAAGACAGTATGTTTAATGGCTAAGTAATATTTCATCGTTTGGTGGGTCTACAATTTATTATTGGTAGTAGCAGCAGCAGCAGCAGTAACATTATTGCTATTCTTCTCACCTGCCATTTCTAGTGACTAAGTTCATGGAGGTCTCTCCACAGTTCACAGGCGTGGAGGGTCTAGGCGGGAAATACCAGAGGCCCACCTGTCCCAGGATCCCTGGAAACCACCTGGAGCCATCAGGTCCTAATGTTTCTTTGCCCAGTTGCCAGTCAGGAGAAGGTTTGGGCGGCACCTGAAAGAGAGGCTCTTCAGAAAATGCAAGGCTGGGCTTGGGGCTGAGGGAGGGCGATTGACGCCCAGGGTCTGACACTCACAAGGGTGCCTTCTCCCCAGAAAACTATTAAAGGCCAGGAGACTCAGCACTCTGGGCTTCCACCCACCCTTCTGCCTGGGGCTCCTGGGCCTTGGACTGAGGTGAGCTTCCTCCCCCTGCTGGCCAGCCATGGCAGCAGCATGAAACGGTGCCCAGCCTGCTCCGGTGGTCCTGTGCCTCAGCCGCCAGGAGCAGTCAGGGGCATGTGTCTAGGCTCTGGGACTGCCTCCTGAAAAGCTCCCTCAGGGCTTTGAGCACTAGAGCCATGCTGGGATTCACCTCCCTGTGAAACGGAATTTTTGGACGGGAACCCGGATTCTTTGTCCACCGGAGTTGAAGAATGAATCCACAGTCAGAAGGTGGTATAGCAAAGGTGGAAATTTATTGAAGAACAAGTACAGACTCCCAGGTGGGGAGGGGGGAAGGGTCTCACAGACTTCCTGTTTCCAAGGTTTATAAAGGCCGAAGTTCCTGTGTTCTGATATCCCCTCTGATTGGTCAATATTCCCTTTTAATTGGTTACTATAATAACTCCTGAGGCCCTTCTCCCTCATTGCTCTCCTATTCCCTACGGGCTTTTTTCCTCCTCTATTCTGTAAATGTAGACCTCTTGGCTACTCCCAGTTCCCTTATCTTATGTAGATGTAGCTGTTGCCTCTCCCTTGTGTTGTGGAGATGTAATTGCTGTACCTGGCTTCCTTGCCTTAAGAAAATGTACCTTCTCCCAGTCTGTGGCTCTGTGTTTATTTTTCCATGGACTCCAATTCTAAAAATTCCCTAAGCCTGCTTATATTCTCCTAAAATTTCCGTTTCAACTGGAATAGAAAATGTCATGGTTAGAACAGGATCTCTAGGACATTGGTGGAAATTTACTGAAAGTGGTCTATCTACTGAAAGCCTTCATATTTTTGAATTCAGCCTCACCTCCTCCAGGAAGTCTTCCAGGACCACACTTCCAACCTCCAGTGTAATATATAGGCCCCCTTTTTCTGCCCCTGCAGCTTTTCTGCTGGTCTCTGATTCAGGTGAACTGTAACTTTATTTTGCTCTAATTTTTAACATCTCTATTTTTAACCCCAATTCTGCAAGATATTAACTTGATTTCAGTCATTTCAAGGTTTTTCTCTGCTCTTTCCCTGGGATTGTGAACTGGAGGGAGGTGGAGGGAATGCCTACTAGCCAAGACCCGCGGACGTGGGCGGGCAGCCCCTAGGCCTCTCAGTCATCTGTCCTCACACAGGCACCTGCTGAGATGCCCGGGGCAGCAGCCAGGGAGTCCCTACAAGAAGCCCTGTGTTCCTGGTTGTGGGCTTCTTTACTGGCTACATGGATTCCTGGGAACCGCTCTGAGGTCCTGTGCACAGGGGCACAGGACTTTCTGAAAGAATAGCTAAGGAATTAAAGCAAAAAATCGGAACTCTTTTGACCTCTTTTCTCCTCGCACCTGATGCTTCCCTGGAAAAGAGGTCCTGGTACCCTCTACTCTCACATCATGGCCCAGCCGGTCCTGTCACACCCCAGGGGCTCGGCTGAGGAAGCAGGGCCAGGGCCCACCTCTCCCCTCCTCCCCTCCAACGGGTCTCCGCCCATCCCGGGCAGGAAACCTGGCTCTCATTCCCCTCCCAGATCTTTTGTCCTTGCCCAAGTGACTCTTCCTCTAACAATCTGGGAGGGATTTTGAAAAACAACAGCCAGGAAGTGACTGCTTTCATTCTGCTTTCTGCTCTCACACTTCCAGGAGGAAGGGATTGCTGGCGGGACAGGGGGGAGGAAGGGAAGAAGGGAAAAGGAGGTGAGAAGCCCTGTCTGGGTAACGTTGTGGGGTCAAACCCTCCGTTCAAAATAAGACCACCGGAGGCTGATGATTGATTAAAAAAAGCAGGCAAGGATTTATTGAAAAACTGGCCAGGACGGCCGCAAGAGCACCACACGCAGGTGGACTCATACGACCGCACTGTTTCAGGTGTAGGCAGTCCTTTTAAAGGTCCAAACCACAAGAATTCTAAATTCTAAATTTTAAAGGCTGGGAACAGCCCGCAGGTCGTTCCCAGTCACATCCTGCTGGACATTGGAATGTGGCCCTATCGTGCAATAGCCAATAATACAGAAGCAGAGCTCAGTGGTTAGTCTCTAAAGGTTATCTACAATTTCTACCCCTGAAGCTACTGAGTCAGTGGGAATCAATCTCCTGTAGTTCTGGTCCCAGGCAAGGGAAAATTGCCTTAGCTTCCAGGTATTCACCTGGAAGCTGAGATAACTATCTTGTGTTTAATCAGGTGCAGGAGCCAGACTAGAAGGGTTAAAATTCAAACAGCACTTTTTACCCAAGTATGGTTGCTACCATATTTCAGGTAACTCAGTTAGAGCATTGTCCCAATACACTAAGATTGTGGGCTCCATCCCCAGTCAGGGCACAGATAAGCATTAACCAATGAATGCATAAATAAGTAGAACAACAAATTGATGTTTCTCTCTAAAAAACAAACAAACAAATAAAAAAATTTTTTTAATAAGAAAAGGAGGTGAGGAAGTGGAGGAGAAACCCTCTGATGTTTTAGTCATGCCACCACACATTCCCGCTCTCATTCTTGTATCACCTGTCCTCACCCCCTCTGTCCCAGGGTTGGTTGGGGTGGGGCTGACAGGACTTGCCCTTTCAGAGGCGGAGGAGGGGCTATCTATGAGCCTTGGGGGCAGGCCTATCCCTTTTGGCCCTAGAACGGGCCAGTTCTGCAGCTTGTCCTCAGTCAGTGCAAGACATGAGAAAGATTTTAAGACAGCCAGAAAAGAAAGGAGGTTATCTATTTCCAAAAGAGAGAGCCAAAGACAGCGAGAGGCAGAGAGAAAAACAAAGGGGGAGAAATCTGCCAGGAGAAACAGCCTTTGGAGAAATAAGCCTTTGACTGGAAGCTGGGAGACCCATGTGCGTGGAGACCTTTGAAATGGTGCTTCCACCTTATTCTGGGCTGGTCCTTCCATTGAGACTGGGAGGCAGAAGACAGAAGAAATCATGGTCTTTGCTGCTGATACTGCCTATGAAATAGCCTACTGGTGGGTGTGACCATGGGCAATTAGTTAACCTTTTCTAAGTCTCACTTTCCTCATCTGTAAAGAACTTCCACATTGCAGTGCTGTTCTGAGGATTTGTTGCAAAAAACCAAAGAAAAGCCAACCAACGCTTTTAAAGACAAGGAGTTACACTGTTTAGTATACCGGAGGACTCAGCGAAATAACTTCCCAAATCTGAGTAAAGTAACATGCAGGGGCTTCTCTTTTATATTCCTGGGGTCTTGTTCCAGAAAATATGGATTATGCTTCCAGTCATTTTCTCAGCTTTGCAAGAAGGCCCCAGGTGTTGAGGGGCTCCAGGCCATATCTGATGGTCTGGCCTGGTGCCAGCGTTAATAACCCTCCCTCCGGGGCAGTGCACTGTCCACAGTTTTATGGCCTCTGTAACAGGTTCTGCAAAAGTTTCTGGGAAAGAGGCAATGACTTAATTATAGGTTATCAAGAATGTACATTGGGCCGAAACCAGTTTGGCTCAGTGGATAGAGTGTCAGCCTGCGGACTGAAGGGTCCCGGGTTCGATTCCGGTCAAGGGCATGTACCTTGGTTGTGGGCACATCCCCAATGGGGGGTGTGCAAGAGGCAGCTGATGGATTGTTCTCTCTATCGATGTTTCTAACTCTCTATCCCTCTCTCTTCCTCTCTGAAAAAAAGCAATAAAATATATAGATATATATTTTAAAAAAGAATGTACAGTGGGCTTGCTGGCACAGATCTAGATTGCTATCCCCCCACATCAGGGTTACATTGGAATTAGCCCTTTTTAGCCTTCTCAGATTAAGTGAGAATAGTTGTAAAAGTGATGGCGTTGTAATTAATCCAGTTATTAATGAGCTGGAAAGGGGCAAAGAGAAGGCCAAGTTCTGCAGGCTTTGCCAGAAAGCTGCCCTTGACCACTCCCCAGGTAGCCACCAGAAGGGCCGGGCCAGGGCGGATGCAGGCATGCCCAGTAGTCTGGATGAAAGAGGAAGGCACTTGTCTGTCAGTCACACCTGGGAACAGGTCATTGGCCAGAGTAAAAATGCTTATTCCAGCAGCACCCCAAGAACCCCACTCCCACTGGCAGTGGAGAAAGGCCATCCACGCATCTCTCTGGTAACAACAGGGCCCACGGAAAGCCGGCCTGGCATGAGCTTCTCCCGAGGTGGGCAAGCCATTGTTTAAATGCCAGCCTTGGGGCACATGCCTGGGTTGTGGGTTCAGTCCTCAGTTGGGGGCGTGCAGGAGGCAGCTGACCAATGATTCTCTCTTATCATTCATTGATGCTTCTATCTTTTTATCCCTCTCCCTTCTTCTCTGAAATCAATAAAAATATATTTTTAAAAATCTTATTTGCTTGTCCTGGCCCGGTTTGGCTCAGTGGATAGAGCATTGGTCTGTGGACTCAAGGGTCCCAGGTTCGATTCCAATCAAGGGCATTGTGAGCTTCATTCCCAATAGGGAGCTTGCAGGAGGCAGCCAATCAATGATTCTCTCACATCACTGATGTTCCTATCTCTCCCTCTCTGAAATCAATAAAAATATATTTTAAAAATATTACTTGCTCTGTAACTATGTATTCCTTCCTAGTTTATTGTCTAGACTCTAGAACAGAAAGGCAGTGATCTTTCTCCATTGCTGTTTCCAGAGCCTAGAATAGACCTGACACCTACTATGTCTCCCCGTAAATAAGACATCCTCCGAAAATAAGACCTACTTCATGGAAACATAATACATCCCCTGAAAATAAGACCTAGAGCACCTTTGAGAGCAAAAGTTAATATAAGACACTGTCTTATTTTCGGGGAAACGAGTAGCAGGTGCTCACTAATGTGTGCTGAGGAGTGAGGCTGAGGAGGCGGGTGTGGAGCTGCGTCAGGGTGCCCCCTGCAAAGGGTGGCTACCAAGGCCAGTGACCACACGAGCTGCCCGTCCTCCTGGGGTGTGCAGGGCTCTCAGTGGGACCTCGACAGCTGTCCACCAGCCACTCCCGCCCTGGGCAGGGCCTCTTGGCCAGATTTCTTCTCTGAGCACTGACCTTTTCCCACGTGCTCCTGAGCAGCGGGGATTTCCGGCCTCTGTCCCATCCAGGCAGCCCATTCCTGGACCGTGCACTTACTCACTGCCTGCCTCCAGCCAGGCCCGGAGGGACGCTCTGTGGACCTGGCGAAGGGGTCCCCCCTGCCCCGGGCCTGAGCCTGCCATCGCACTCAAGGCCCCTGCACACTCCTGCTCAGTGAATCCAGCAGCCCAGGGTTCAGGCCAGGCCGGGGTGAGGGGAGAAGGGTGCGGGTGCAGGGCCAGCCCCCTCCTTCTGTAAACCAGATGCGGAAGTTCCAATTGGGGGCAAACCCAGGAGGACTCAAAGCACGGTGTGCGGTCCACGGCCACGCCCCCTTTGGCCACATCGCACGTCCGCTCAGGGATCGCGCCTCTTCTCCAGCAGGACCGGGTCCTTCACGTACAGGGTTGTTAAGCTCACAAACAAATATAGGAAGTGTTCCCGATCGGGACTTTCCCACGCCTCACCCTGTGACTGCACAGAGGGTGCTCAGTAAATGCGCTTGGATTGGGCTGTCCTCCCCCCCACCCCCCCCTCCCACCTACAGCGCAGGTGCTGGGCCGGGTGGCTGGCACCCAGGAAGGACGGCCCTGCCCTGCCGAGACACTCACAGCCCAGCTGGGGGAGACTGACAAGGTACCAGACAAAACGCGGTGTGAACAGTGCCTGGCAGAGCGTGCCAGGCTGCCATGGGAACCGAGGGGGCCGCCGCCCCGGGATGAACACAGCTCCTTGCATGTGTGCGTTGCTTTCCGCTTTTCAAAGAGCTGGGTGTGAAGGGGGAGGTGCTGGTGGGAGACAGACACTGAGAAGTGGAGTCTTTCCATCCCAGCTTGCTCACATTCCAGGACTGTGGCCTCAGCGGAGCCCTTTCAACGGAGGAGAAAGAAGAGAGACACGAACTCACCCGCCCATGAACGAGGCGTTTTAGCAGCTCCGAGAAGCGAGCGTTTCTCGGGGTGTTTCTTGGCAAGGCTTGGCAGCCTCAGCTGACCGTGCTGCCGAGGCGGAGCATTAAGAATCTGTAGGTAAGCCCTAGCTGGTCTGGCGCAATGGATTGGATGCTGGCTTATGGACTGAAGGGTCCCGGGTTTGATTCCTGTCAAGGGCCCATGCCGGGTTTATGGGCAGGATCCCCAGTAGGGGGCGTGCAGGAGGCAGCTGATCAATGATTCTCTCATTGATGTTTCTATCTCTCTCCCTCTCCCTTCCTCTCTGAAATCAAGTTTATTGATTTTTTTTTACAGAGAAGAATAGAGAATTAGAAACATTGATGAGAGAGAAACATTGATTCAGCTGCCTCTTGCACACCCCCTACTGGGATGTGCCCGCAACCAAGGCACATGCCCTTGACCGGAATCGAACCTGGGACCCTTCAGTTCGCAGGCTGATGCTCTATCCACTGAGCCAAACCGGTTAGGGCAATATAAAAATATATTTTAAAAACAGAAAGAAAAAAGAATCAGCAGGCCTGCTTCCAGTGAGCTGTCCTCTCCGCGGGAAGGAGCCACTCCACCCCCACCTCTAGCTTAGGGCCCCAGCTCCATGCTGCCTAAGCAGTGTTTCCCAAACTTCTGACATATGTGTACCCCTTCTATAATTTTCGTAACGCTGAGTACCCCTCGTCAAAAAAAAAATGGATGTATGTTAATAACAATCAAAATATATTTCCTTTTTTCTTTTTTTGGGTACATACACAAAATAATAATAAACGAAAAATAAAATAATTGATAATAAAATATAAATAAAAGTTATCTTATAAATAACATTTATTTGCACACCGGACCATCTCACGCCTCACAAGACTGTCTTGACTTGACTCATGAGAACGTAGAATTAGGCGCAGCTAAGCACGGTGCAGTGCATATCCCCACCGAACTCTTCCCGCCCCCCTGGGGGTTCGCGTGCCACACTTTGGGAAACACTGCCTTAGAGGATGTTTGTGAAGAGCCCAGAGTTCAGAAGAGAGCCCCAGGCCAGCGTCACTCCCAGTGTGACAAAATGACAAAGCAGTGACCGGGCTGAGCTGCTCCAGCTGGGGCTCCGGGGCCCCTGTGCTACTGCCTTACCCTGCTCAGCTAGCATGCCCCAGCGGGGGGTGGGCTCCCGCGGTCTCCTGAGGCTTTGTCACTTCAGTCCCATCTGTAGAAACCCTAGGTGACCCTCCTTCCCCAGCCAGGCTGCAGCCTTACTAGAAGAAACAGCACTGGCTTTGCATGAGGCTCAGGAGTCTCATTCTGGCCTCACCGGCGAGAGCTGTGTGTCCTCGGGCAAGTTACTTAACTTCTCTGAGCCACTGCTTCTCACCTGGATTAGGACAGCCTGGCACAGAGCAGCTGCTCCAGGCAGGGGGCTGTGACATTGGTCTGTGGAGGGAGTTTCTGCGAGGGCCTGGGGAAATAGGAAAGCTCCACCTACCAAAAGCCACGCCTGCCACCTCTGTGAGGACCAGCCCAGCATCGGCCTGGCCCATCAGGGGGTGAGGGCGGCACCACAGCAACTTCCTCCTTAGGCCAGAGCGTCCTGCTTGCTGGGCCTCCGTAGTGGTCTCCGGGCCTCTACCCTGTGCCCTTCCCCAGGGCTGTCTGTTCCACCTTCAGGTTAATGTAACCTCTGAATAATTTAGCAAATCTCCCCTTGCTCAACTGAAGAACATGTCACGAGGCAAAACAAAATTGAATCATATGTATGCAAGCATTTCCCCAACAGCTGTCGCTGGCTTATGCAACAGATGGCTGCCGACATTGATTTGGCTGGCGCGGAGGCCTGGGGAGCAGGATCCAGGATGGAGGGGACCCGGGTTAGGGGAGCAGGATCCAGGATGGAGGGGACCCGGGTTAGGGGAGCAGGATCCAGGATGGAGGGGACCGGGTTAGGGGACGGAGGAAGCGGAGTCTGCAGTAGGAGGCGGGCCGGGGCCAGAGTGGCCGCCGTGGCCCAGCTCCTGAGGGCGCCCTGCAGCCCAGGCGCTGCACAGGCTCCTCGCAGGGCCGAGCGGGAGCCAGGCCGGGGCAGCTCGCCCTCAGGGCCAGCAGAGCGATCAGTGAGCCACAGCGCCTGGGGCCGCTGCCTGAGGTGGCCTCCAGCTGCTGCGGGGAGCAGCATCAGAAGGTGCGGGGGGGGGGGGGGGGGCCCTTCTGAGGTCCCCTTTCCAGAAGGGGCAAAACTGGGATTCAGAGGCCTTGCTACAGCAGCCTGTCCCTGTGGGTCCCCGAGAACTCTGGGCTGGGCTGAGCTTCACAGGCCAGCGCCTCTGGGTCCACGTGCCAGGCTCACCTCTTCACGCCAGCACAATCACTGCTGTATCCCAGACTTCTCAGCACCCACTGGCCGGCCGGCGCTGGGAGCCGGAGCGTGGATGGCCGTGGGCTGCCCTTGGAGAAGCTCCAAGCTGGTCTGGGAGTGGGCACGGGAATAAGCCTGCCAGGGGGTGAGGACACCGTGGAGGGCAGCACTGCCAACTCTGGCTCACATCAGGTGGTAACCTGAGCCACGTCCAAAGGTGCCACCGAGCCGAGTCCCGCCGCCGGGCCGTGGCCAGTGAAGGTAGACTCACGTGCTCAGCTGTCCCGGCGCCAGACGCTGTTCACAGTGCTGCACAAATACCAATGTGTTACATATGTGTCACCTTCTTCCCAACACCCTGGAATGGGCGCTGCCACGGCGCCACTTGTAGATGGAAAGGGAGGTGCCGCGAGGGCAAGAACATGCCCCAGGAAGCAAGTGCAGAGCCAGGATTTAACTTGGGTGTCTGGGCCTGAGGCCCACGCTGCCTGGAGTGGCCCAGATCCGGCCCTGGCCAACCGCCCCCGTGGACCCAGTCTCCTCGGACCCGACTCCGCCTCTTCCCTGCCTCAGCAGGTGGACAGGCCCTGCCTCAGGCCCGCGGGACGGACGGCTCAGGAGCAGGGGAGCTGGCAGGGGCCTCCCAGGTCCAGCAGGGAGGCCACGGGAGTGAAGCGGGGGGACCCAGGACAGTGAGGGAGGCCCTGGAGGGAAAAGGGGCGGGCCTTTCGCCTGCTCACATGTGGGGCACACACAATTCCACATGTGTGGAATTTCCAAGACGTGGGGTCTTGGAAAGCCGAGCAGCGAGCAGCGTCCACCTGAGCTGCTGTGGGAAAGGCGCAGATCGCAGCCAGGCGTTAGGGGTCCCTGCCATGCCGGGCAGCCCGAGGCGCCAGGCTCCGGCAGGTCTGTGTGATGACAAGTACCATCTGCATGGTCATCAGGTCTGATTATGAAGCAGCGACTCTGCTGCCTGTGCTGTCACCCCTTCTCCTCTTTCCACGTGGGCTCTGGCTCCCGTTTGCCCCTTCTCCAGGCCTGCAGTGGGGCAGCAGGTGGGCTGAGAGGGAGGGGAGAGGCGGAAGAGAAGCTGGGTTGATCCTGGAGGTGTTTACCCTTGAGGCGCAGCAGGGAGCAGGGAGCGGGGCGCTCGGGGGTGGGGTGGGTGAGGCTCTGGGGGGCGAGTTGGAAGAACTGCAGGGCCAGGGAGGCTTGAGTCCAGGGGGCTCAGGCAGCCCATAAGCGTGTGCTCCCAGCCTGTGAGTGCTCCGGGCTGGGTTAGAGGGTACAGGGAGGAGCAGGGGAGAGCGCGCAGGGTCCAGCCACGAGCACCGGCTCACCTCCATCAGCCTTCCTTCTGAACTTTACAGACCATGTGATGCTTTACAGACCATGTTTACTCCTCTTCCTCACTCTGTCAGGCAGGGAGCTCGCAAGCATCCTGGGGGGTCAAAGGCTTCACTCATCATCATCAATAAGAACAACATTGTGTTTCCGAGGAGGCATCATCAATGAGGGAGGAGCATCGTGCAGGAGGCAGAGAGGGCATCTGAGAGCTCTGCTGCAGGCAGAAGGGGCGGAGGGGCATCCCGGACACCAGCTTCCAAGCCTGACCCCCGCAGACATTCCTCACCCACACCTCAGACCGGGTCCACCAGCACATTTCATCTCCCACAAACCCATTCTTCATTGCCTGCTGGGGGAATGGAGACGGGCACGCTACACATCTCCCTCCCCACCCCAACCCTCTGCTGGCACAGTGCCATCTTCTGACAGCAGCCCGGGTCCTGCTTCTGCCATCTGCACCGCCACCGCCAAGTTCAGGCTGCCACCATCTCTCCTGTGCTACCATTCCTTCTCTTGCTAGAACATTGTCAAAGGCTCCCCTGCACTTAACAATACACCTGAAAACCCACCATGGCCCACAAGGCGGAAGCTTCGGCCTGGCCATGTGGCAGCGGAGAAAGGACTCGCCGGGGCCGGGAACG
The DNA here is from genome assembly GCA_963924515.1 of Vespertilio murinus. NCBI lineage: Eukaryota > Metazoa > Chordata > Mammalia > Chiroptera > Vespertilionidae > Vespertilio > Vespertilio murinus. Next base: position 8,497,130 of record OZ004711.1, read on the forward strand.
GAAGGTGCTGCGCCATCTCCACACCAGCACGGAGGGTGTGCTGGGAAGGTTGTGGGTGGGCTGAGATGGCTGCGGGCGGAGAGACTGCCCTCAATGGTGTCTCCTTTGGTGCAGAAGCGGAGCTGCTGTGGATGCAGAGGCTAAGTTCTGAAGCCGCACTTTCCTTGAGCCCAGGGTGGAGTGAGCTCTGTTTTCGGTGGATTCCTATTATTCGCGGCGGCGGCGGGTGCAGCAGCGGGTGCGGTGGTGGGTGAGGCAGCGACAGTAGCTCCTGTGGCTCAATTTCCCCTGTAGTTTTAAAATCCACATGGCGGTAGTGGCGGAAGCTTCGGCCCAGCCACCAGGCGGCGGAGGAAGGACTGGGACACACGTGTGCCGGGGCTGTGAACGGAAGGTGCCGCGCCAGCTCCTCACCAGCATAGAGTGCGGGGAGACCAGGCCAAGCTAGCTGCGGGCCGGGAGATGCCGCGCCAGCTCCTCACCAGCTCGGCGGGCGGGCTGGGACAGCTGCGGGCCGGGCTGGTTGCGGGCAGGTAGGCCGCGCTCACAGGCTTCTTGTCCGGGCAGGAGGCCCCACATCAGCTCCTTGGCTCCCACAGTGGCCGGCAGGGCTGACCCACTCCCTGGGCCCCAGGGCAGAGCGAGGTCTGGCTTCCCTCATTCCCGGAGGCAGCGGCTCCGGCAGGTCAAGTTTCGCCGTAGTTTTAAACTCCACATGGCAGCAGTGGCGCCCTGCTTTATGTCCAGTTGCAGCCTTCCCATTTTGCCAGCTTTCCTGTGGGTCTGGTGCGATCCCTTTCAATTTTAGCTGTTGTTTTTTTCCAAATTGTTGAGGAGGTGGCAGCTTAGGAGACTACCTAGGCCGTCATCTTGTTTTGGTCCTCACTATGTCTCATCTTAATGCCCTCTTCTCCAGTCTGGTCTGTCTCCCCCTAGGGCCACCTGGGTCCTTTGCTCTCAGCTGCTGCCAGGTAATTTCCCTAAGGGTAATTACTGGTAGTAATTGAAGAACTGCCCTGATTGGGACTTGAAAAGCTATAAGCACAGACTTGAATGAGGCAGCAGTGAGTTCTCTATGAGTTGAAAAGTCTCAAAGAATTGCTGATATTTGGGCAGCAACTCCAAGACCTGAACTCCTTGGTACTTGTACCACTTAAAAATACTTAAAATTTAGGAAACCAATCTTCTTTTAAAGTGTAAAACTATTTTTTTTTTGTCAAAACAATGCAGCAAGATACATATTAATATCCCAATTTTATAGATAGGAAACTCAAGGTCAGAGATGTGAAATCACTTGTTCAAGGCCATCCTGCTAAAGTGGCAGGACTAGGATTTGATCCCATAACTGGCTGCCCAGTCTGTGGTCTCCCTAAGGTACCCTTGTCCTCAGCTGGGGCCTCCTAGGGCTCTGTAACACTGCCCACCCACCCCATTGCCACCTCACCACTAAATGTATGTGGTGGCTCTTCCTTTCAGTTACTGAAAGGGTCCCCTGGAAGTTCCAGTGAGTCTTTTTTTCTGATCAGAGTTGAGGGTGGAGTCACCTCTAACCAGCATGGGGAGAAAGGCTATAGGGTCCACAGCGTAAGTTTGCACCATGACACCCTCAGGATAAATAGGACAGTATAAGCATTAGGTCTCAAGAAAGGGATCTGGAGCCAGACTGCTAGCTTCAAATTTTGGTTCTGCCACCTACACGGCTTTATGATTTGGGTATATTTCTTCACCTTTCTGAGCTGTTTGCTTGCCTGTATAATTGAAATGATCTTACCAACTACATGTCCTAATTTGGGGATAAGTTCTTTTAAATGCCTCTAAGAGCCCAGCACAATGTCTGGAGTTCAGCAAAGGCCCCATAAACATCACTAGAGGGATGTGAGGACCTGCACATCCACTTGGGACCCAGCCTGTGATGATTGGGGAATGGCTTCCAAGGGCACGTGCTCACTCCAGGCCCGGCTGCCTGGGGCCCTGCACTGTGGACACTGGCTGGGGGAACGGAGGCAGCAGAGTAGGATCAGGATGGGCAGAGCCAACGCCAGCACCATGGCTCTGGGACGCCCCTCCCTGTATTCGGCTGTTGGGATGTGTGTGTGTGTGTGTGTGTGTGTGTGTGTGTGTGTGTGTGTGGTGGAGGTTGTATTTGTGCATTGTAGCTCTGCAAACTATGAACATGTGGGGGCAGGACTCAATAGAACTATGTGCCCTCGGGATCCAGGGCGGAGTGCTGATGACTGAGGCACACAGCAGGCATCTGAGGAGATGCAGGGCTGTGTTCACTGGGTCACTTCCTGTCGCCTGGCCCATCCGCAAAGCCCAAGAGCATGCGTTTGAACCTCTTTGTGATCAGCCCCCAAACTGTGTGAAGGGGCCCAATATATCACAATAATTTGGAGTCACGTTTCCCTAAAGCCCCTTGGCAACCCTGCTTCAGTAGTCTCCTGAGCCCTGCAGGAAGTGACCCTGACGTGTCCTGGTTTCCCCACTGACACCAGCGATGGGAGATCAGGACCAGACCCTGTCCTTGGAAAGTCCCAAGTCGGGAAGATAGGACTGGGGTCACGTACCACCCACACGTCTAGCCAGCCTTACTGTAATTGCTCAGACTCCCAAGGAGCCAGGACTGTCTGTTGTAGTCTCAGAGCCTCATTCGTGTATTAAAAATGTTATGGAGAACTTCAGTCTAGAGTTTAAATGAGACACAACCCTGCCCTTGCAGATAGTACATTTCAGCAGGAGATGCTAAGCCACTAACCCCAGGGCAACTTGTTTAACTACAGTGAGCAGTAAGGGCTAGGCAGAGGTACAGGGTGTACCACAGGGCGTGAACGGGACGGTTACTGGAGTCGGGTCCCTGAGTAATCCTGCAGGAGAAAGTACTTCAGCTGAGGGACAGAGCCATGGCAAAGGCCTGTGTGGGATGCAGGAGGCACTTAAGCAACCGCAGACCTGGGGAAGTGGGATGCAGGAATGTGGGGCCGTGGGGCTAAGAACTGCAACTGTAGCCAAAAACAAGGAGATGCCAGGGGAGGGCCGCAGAGAGGGTTTCCGATATTCATATTGCTTAGGCGGGGGCCAGGCTCGGGGAATGTGTGAAAGGCGGCAATGAGGAGGGGCAGCTCACAGATGGGAGGCTCCGAGCCAAGGTTTAGAGCTGGGTCATGCAGAGCATATGCAGGGAGTGGAGACAAAATTTGACATGGAGTAGAGGGAGCCAAGCGAGCAGCAGTTTTAGGGGACTTCCTCTTTCCCCCCCCCCCCCCCATGCACAATGGGGCTCCCTTATCTTACCACTTGCACAGGAAGGCCTGATGCCACCATCTTGGCTCTTGCAGGGGTGTTGAGAAAGTGAAACACATTGAATCCAGACCCCAAACACGTCTCCAGCCAAGAGTAGGTGGTCCCATGTGGCAGCAGCAGCAGCTGGATGGCGTGCCGAGGGGCCACTGAAGGTTACCCCTGCGTGGGGGCTTGTTCACTAACTCATTCTGCTATGCACACATCAGGCCAGTGCCCAACACTGTCCCGGACCTGAGAGACGGGGTGCTCTGCCTGCAACAAGAGTCTGGCTAGGCCTGACATGGGAACCACAGAATGGAGCCAGAGCACTGAGAGCCAGCCCACAGCGAAGGACCCAGCAGGAAGGCATGCTTCCTCAGCATGCTCACTCTCCATTCAGTCCGCTGCAGGAACTATGTGCCACCGAGTGGCCGCCCATAATGCTATATACCAGGACTGGGCAAACTATGGCCCGCGGGCCGGATCCGGTGAGTAAAACTATTGAATTAAAAAAACAAAACAAAAAGACCGTACCCTTTTATGTAATGATGTTTACTTTGAATTTATATTAGTTCACACAAATACTCCATCCATGCTTTTGTTCCGGCCCTCCGGTCCACCCTCCAGACAGAAAGTTTGCCCACCCTTGCTATATACCCTTTCCTGAGTTATAGCACCAGGCCTGAATTCTTCAACTCTTCCAGGGAAAGCATAATCACCAACAACACAGGAAGCCTGGCTTGCTGATCACAATTCTCCTCACCACCCCATTTGATCAAAAGAGGGCTCAAGGGTAACAGCAGGCTCAAAATGGGACACCAGGCCAGGTGGACAGTCCACCTCCACCCCTCTGCTCTCATCAGCCTCCTGTGCGCCAAGTCCATCCTATGTCCATCTCCCCTATAACCCGCTTCCCCTCTCCAAGCCCTGACCACGCTCAGCATTACGTCAGCGGGCTATGTCCCTGCAGGGCCAGTTTAGCAACGGCTCATTCTTTCCTCTCCCTTTGCCAGAGCCTAGCAGGTTCCCGCCACGCTTCTCCCCTTCAGGCCCAGCACGCCCTGTTGGCTTCCTGCCCTCTCTGAGCAGGCCAGCTGCACTTGGACACACCACCCTTAACGCCCTACTGCACACGCACATTTCCCAGCCTCACAGGCACAGTAGCTTCTCATCTTGACTTCTCAAAGCTTTTTTAAAAAAATGTTTTTATTTATTGATTTTTGAGAGGGAGAGGGGAGATAGAAACATTCAGAGAAACATCAATCGGCTGCCTCCTGCACACCTCCTACTGGGGATTGAGCCTGCAACCTGGACATGCACCCTTACTGGAAATTAAACTGGCGACCTCTTGGTTCCTGGGTCAATGCTCAACCACAGTGGCTGGGCACCCTCTCAAAGCTTTTAATCTCTACCGTAGAAGGAAACTGGGATCTGACCAACAGGCAAACCACGGATGGTTCTCCGCTGTAGGAATGTTCACATCCTGCAAGCACCTCTGGTGGTGAGACAGGTATGACCTCATCCCCACAGCCTACTGGTTTCAAAGACCTAGAAGGAGGGACATCCATTTGCTTATGCCATACCCTTTTTGCCAGAGGACCCCACTATCCTGCCAGAGGTGTGCATCATACCCATTTTACAGTGGAGTAAACCAAGGCTCAGATTCATAAAGGGATGTGCCCAAGGTCGCTTAGATCATAAGAGGTGGGTTGAGGTAGAATCCAGGCTGCTTGACTCCAAAAACATTGGGCTTTGGGTACGGGGAGCCCCCGGGTCAATGGCAGGGCTGTGCCTGCATGAGCTGGAACTGTCCGTGAGACGAACCCCTCAGGAGGGGCCTGGGTTGCGGGCCGCCCTCCACATCTGCAGCATGGAATCCCGGCGGGCCGTGTAGGGTAAATGTTTGATGCGGAACCAATGTCTGGGGACGATGTTCCCGCTGGGCGTATACAGCTTCTCTCCGGGTGGACCCAGGAGACTGCGCAGGGCCAGGTTGCCAGACAGAATCTTCTCATAGAACTCCACCCCGCCCTGGGAGTAGGCTGCAGACACGGAAGCTGTGCGGCGGTCCAGCCAGGCTTCCAGGGCGTGAGTGAGAGAGTCTGTGGAGAAGGCGTAAGCCACAAAGCCTATCGCTGCTGCCACCAGGTTGAAGGCAACTCTGAAGTTCAAGGGCCCTCCATAGAGCCCCAGCGCATGCTTGGCACTTACGCTCAGGGTCCAAGTTCCTGCCAGACAAGCCGGGGCGGGCAGGGCCTGCAGGGCCGCTGTGCCGCTCTCCAGGAACACCACCTCCCTGGCCAACGCAAACTTCTGGGCGTCACGGGACAGGGTCAGGGCATCTTTCAGCCGGGCACCTTCTGGGCTGTTCCAGTCCACTCTCTGCCCATGTACAACCACAGGGTGGTCAGTTTTGGTCACTGAGTCACCCAGGAAGCTGGCGGGGATGCCCACCACGGCCCCAGCAGGGAGTCTTGGGAAGCCAGCACTCACCGGCTGGAAGGTGAAGGCGGCGAAGGCCTTGTAGTCATGGCCCGATGGGACACCAATGTCCTGTAGCACCTCTTGGAAAAGTCTCTCAAGCTTTGGGGAGAGCGGGGCTGGCTGGCCCTGAGGCCAGTACTGGTACAGCCATCGAACCACAGGATCCGGGAAGAGGTGGTACAGGACCTGGGCCCCAAACAGGCCCGCACAGGAACCCACCAACAGGCCTGTCCTATGTCTCTGCACAAATGCTGCGGCCCGCCACAGGGGACCGGCCATGGGTGCTGCTCCCGCCACAAACCTGGGCCAAGAAAGAGACAAGTCAGCCAGCGGTCCCCTGGGTCTGCCTGCAGACTGAATATCCTCCCAGGGCCACATCCTTTCTAACCAGGGCAATGCTACTCAGCGGTGAGAGCCTGAGTTCCAATCCCAGCCCACCAGCCTCTCCATCTGCCAGGCATGTGAAACTGACCCACCACTAGGGGGCTGTGATGAGTAAATGAATGGACACATAAAGCATGAGGGTCTGGCACAGTAGTGGACAGCCGGCGATAATTTCTGTGATTATTACTTTTATTCCCACAGCATTACTAGTAAGGGCTCAACTGCCTCACGCCATTATGCATCCCAGAGTGAAGCGCTACGACCACTAATTTACTGGTGCTTATGTTCAGCTTACTGTATACTATTGTATGTCAGACAATTCTGACAGCTTTGCATTTATTATCTCACAATTAAATGTTCACAACTCCATGACCTAATTACTACTATTGGTCCTATTTAAACAGTGGAAACTGAGGCATAGACAGGCTAAGTAAATTGGTCAAAATTCCAAACTAGTAAAGTGGCTGTTATGGGCTGCATTGTGTCCACCCAAATTCACATGCTTAAGTCTTAACCCCAGTACCTCAGAACGTGTCTGTATTTATAGAGACGGGGCTTCTAAAGAGGTAATTAAGTTAAAATGAGGTCATTAGGGTAGGCCCTAATCCAATGTGCTGTCCTTAGGAGAACAGGAGATTAGGACAGACACAGAGGGAAGATCATGCGAGGTGCAAGCCAGAAAGCGATCGCCCACACGCTAATGAGAGAAGCCGCAGAAGCAACCAGCCCCGCTGACACCTTCACTTGGACGTCCAGCCTCTAGAATCATTAGAAAAAGAAATCTCTGCCATCCAGTTCTTGCCCTGGCAGACTAATGACACAGGCACAGTATTTGAGCACAGGTTGTCAGGTGTTCTCAGCAAACAGCAAACTTCATTTTAGAAAAAACTTTAGGCCTGGCTGGGAGATGCGGTTACTTTCGGAGCGTCATCCCTACACCAAAAGGTTGCCAGTTTGATCCCTGGTCAGGAGAGGTATGGGAGGCAACTGATGGATGTTTCTCTCTTACATCGATGTGCATCTCTCTCTAAAGTCAATTTAAAAACAACATATCCTTGTGTAAGGATTAAACTAAAATTGTAACGCCAAATTGCAAACGTACAAAAGAAATATTGCATCTTTAATCACGTGGCCAATCTTGTTTCATCTCTACTCCCACCCATATTCCCCCTCTAATTGGTTTATTTTGAAAAACATCCCGGGCAACCCATTATTTCAAATGTAAATATTTCAGAAACGTTCACAATTAATTTAACTTTTGTTGAAGCTTCCTGTCCTCCTGTCTATAAAAACTGTGTGCGTGTGTGAAAAGTGTTTAAATTAAGGAATAAGTTGCTGCAAGTAAGAACGTGGGGCACTTATTTTAGGAACAAATCCCCAGAGTCATAAAACCTGGCCTTTTTTCCAATGAGGAAACTGAGGCCAAGAAGGAAGGGTCCTGGCCGGGTCCCAGCGCCGCGGCTCGGCGCCCAGGCCGCGCCCCCGGTGGGCACGCGCCGCGGGCAGCTGGGAGGAGGCTTCCGGCAGCTCCATCCGGGCCCTAAGCCGCGCTCCGGACTCCAGCTCGCTCCCTGCAAGAACCTGGGGAGGAAACCGGCCTCTGGGGACCCGCACCGACCGCCCGACCCGCGCGCTCACCTCCTGCGCCTCCACCGCCGCAGACTAGGAGCCGCAGTGAGCCGGGCCGGCGCCGGAAGCGCAGCTCCCGCGGGGCGGGGCCTGCCGCAAAGCACGCCGGGCCGGCGCGGGAGGCCCCGCCCCCGGCTGGGCCCCTCGGGGCCGGTCTGCGGCCCGCAGAGCCCTGGCGGCGGTGGGTGCCGCAGTTTATCTCCGGGGGACGCGGGCTCCGCGGGGTAGGAGGCGGCTCACAGCACAGCCTCTGATGGAGCCCCGGCCCGCCCGACTGCCAGGTCCGTGAGCTCTTCTGTGGGAAGCGCACCGCCGGCGGGGGCTCCGGGCTTTCTCTGCCCCGCACCCCGGTTCCTCCGCGGCGATCACACTGTGCAGTCCATAGAGCAGCGTCGCACCTGCCACCTCGCCTTCCAGCAGCTCTAGGAGTAGGTCAGGGGTGGGCTTGCCTGTGCACCAAGCCACGATTACCACCCGTTTTTGTAAATAAAGGTTTCTTGGACTATTGCCCATTGCATGGGGATGAGAGTACCAGGTACCTCCGGGTGTAATTGTGGGGATGCAATGAGGTCATGCGTATAATGCTCAGCACAACCCGTGCCGTGTAGCTATTGGCTGTTATTATTAAGATCTGTTCTGGTTCTGAGATTCCAACTTTGGCTGCTCAGCTGTTTGTATGCAAATGATGCTATTAACATCTTTACTATGTGACCTCAGCCAGATCCAGATGTAGGATATTCTACAGGGCCAATGATGTGGTTTTTCTAACAAGTCAATGGCATGAAAAAGATGGAGGCAAAGGAGACTTGAAAGACACCTTTGGGAAATCTGAATATGGATTGAGTATTAGGTGAAATTAATGAATTGTTTATTTTGTTAGGTGGGATGAAGCATGATATTTATGTAAACAGAAAAGCCCTTATCAACTAGAAATGCATATTGAAGTACTGAGAAGTGAAAAGGCATGACGTCTGCTATTCAAAAGATTACAGCCAAAAACAAAACAATAAAACAGGCATATATGAAACAACACTGACAAAATGTTGGTAGTTGTTGAAGCTTCATGATAAATTTGGGGGGGTTGTTTATCAGACTGTGCTGTATTTTATATATGTCTGGATACTTCCATAATAAATTTTTTTAATGTATCTTTAAAAATAGGCTGACCATTTTGAGTTTATTCTTGTGTACAGTGTAAGTTGGTGGTCTAGTTTCATCTTCTTGTAGGGGTCTGTACAGGTTCCCAGCACCATTTGTTGAAGAGACTGTCTACTCCATTGTACGTTCTTACCTCCTTTGTTAAATATTAATTGACCATAATAGTGTGGATTGATTTCTTGGGTCTCTGTTCTGATCCACTGGCTTATATGTCTGTTCTTGTGCTTTGATTACAATGGCTTTGTAGTATAGTTGGATATCCGTTATTGTGATCCATCCAACTTTGTTCTTTCTCAAGATTGCTGTGGCTATTTGGAGTCTTTTTTGGTTCCATATAAATTTTTGGAGTATTTATTCTAGTTCTGTGAAGTATGCTATTGGTAATTTAATAGGAGTTATATAGAATCTATAGATTGCTTTGGGTAGATGGACATTTTAATGATGTTAATTCTTCCAATCTATGAACGTGGTACACACTTCCACTTGTTTGTATTTTCCTCTATTTTCCCCCTCCAACATCCTATAGTTTTTCTAGTACAGGTCTTTTATCTTCTTGGTTAAGTTTATGTGAGAAATGCTCAGTCTGAATTCAAGTAAAGGACTCAGAGACAGAAATATGGCAAAAATGAGACTTTTAATACACTCTCCAGAGTGGGTGTCCCATCCAGTTACATAGGCACACCTGGGGCAGGACACATGGCCCATTTATTCAATCCCTCCTCCTGCTCATCATTGGCTGAACACCATGGGGGTCACCTTTCCCCCATACATCACCTATGTCTTGCTCTCTCCCATTGGATCATTTAAAAAAAAAAATTGGGCTGAGGCCTTCTCTAGCTGCCTCCACCTCCGCCTGTCTAGCTGAAGCAGGCCCCTCAGAGGGTTTCCACCATGCTGCTGGCCCACATGCACAGTTCTTTTAAAAAATATATATATTTTATTGATTTTTTACAGAGAGGAAAAGATAGGGATAGAGAGTTAGAAACATCGATGAGAGAGAATCATTGATCAGCTGCCTCTTGCACAACCTCTACAGGGGATGTGCCTGCAACCAAGGTACATGCCCTTGACTGGAATCGAACCCGGAACCTTAGAGTCAGCAGGCTGACGCTCTATCCACTGAGCCAAACCAGTTTTGGCACATGCATAGTTCTTTGTTTTTACATCTTCTTTCCTCCCCCCCCCCCCCACATTCTCTTTGCCTTGGAGAAATTCAGCAAATTCTATCAAAAGCCGACCATGTTGGAGATGGATCACAGAGATCCATTTCCTACAGTTTATTCCTACGTACCATATATATATATTTAATGGGATTTTTTTTTTTTTAGATTCTCTTTCTGAAAGTTCATCTATATATAAAAGCCTAAGCGATCATTGAAACCAAATGGACGACTGAACAGGTTGTGTGGGGCAACCAGGCCCACATGGGGGGCAGTTGGGGGCAACAAGGCTGGTGGGGGGGCACAGTGAGGGGTGACCAGGCCAGCAGGTGGGGAAGTTGGGGTGACCAGACTGGTGGAGGGGCAGAGGGAAGAGGAAGTTAGGGGCAACCAGAGTGGCAGTGGGGTGAGTTGGGGGTAGCCAGACCAGCAAGGGGGCAATTAGGGGCGATCAGGTAGGCAGGCAAGGTGAGCAGTTATGAGCCAGTGGTCCTGGATCGTTGGACATCCCCTGAGGGGTCCTGGATTGGAGAGGGTGCAGGCTGGGCTGAGGGACCACCTCCCCACCCCCCGTGCACAAATTTCATGCACCAGGCCTCTAGCTATTGGCATACAAAAAAGCCATTGATTTTGTATCCTGCTACTTTGCTGAATTTATTTATTAAATCTAGTAATCTTGAAACACCTATCAGAAAGAATACATGCACGCCTATGTTCATAGCAGCATTATTTGCAATAGCTAAGATTTGGAAACAGCCCAAGTGACCATCAATAGATCAATGGATATAAAAGCTGTGGTACATTTACAATAGAACACTATCAGCTGTAAAAAAGAATGTTCTCTTACCTTTTGAGACAGCATGGATAGACCTGGAAACTATCATGCTAAGTGAAATAAACCAATCATGGAAAGATAAATATCACATGACCTCACTTATTTGTGGAATCTGATGAACAAAATGAATTAATCAACAAAATAAGACCTGAGACATGGAGACACAGAACAGACTGACATATCTCAGGGAGTTGGGAGGAGCTATTGGATACTGGGGAGTAAGCATTGTCTGACAACCTCCTATATACATCTCACTGTCTTTTGTGGTGTTTATTTTATTTATTTTTTGCATCGTTTCCTTTGAAGTCTTTTCACAATGGCTTTAACAAACTTCCTGCAAACAAAGTATCTGAAACAAAACATTTATTTGAAGATACTTCCTCAACAAATAAACACTGAGATCCCAATAATAGCTAATGTTTAGTATGCACTGTGCTGTGAGTAACATCTCATTTAACCCCATACCCATCCCACAAAGTCACAAAGGCTATTCCCCCTATTTTAATAGAAGCCAGGGAAAGTGCACGAACTTGCTAAATTTGTGGCGACCACACCCATGTTTAGCAGGACGGGATTAGATGATGTTCTGTGTCCTTCCATCTCTGATGTTCTGGACTTTAAATTCTCTATTGGGTTTAACTGCTTTCTTTCCTATAACAAATATACTCTGAGTGTATGTCATGGAGAGGCGAACAGATGTTAGACACATAGTTCTCATATTGTTTTACACCTTTTGATCCAACAAACATTTATTGAGAGCCTACCTGCGCCAGACATCTCGCTGGGGCTGGGGTGCAGAAACGAGTGAGATGCGGCCACCGCCCTGTGGGACCAGCTTACTGCTGGATTTCTTTAGATCCAGGCCGACTACTCTGAGAGCAGGGCTTTTAGGGCCTGGGCCCTGGTTTGTATTTTTCCTACATGCCCTATTTTAAAGAACAAATAGCTAAGTAAAACATAAACATCACTATGTAATACCTTTACAGTTAGAGACTCAAAATTTGAAAGTTTAAATAAAACTTAAATAAATGTAGATCTGTAATGTTTTCATTGATTTTCACGTGGTAGAGAGAAGAGCAGGCTAGGAATCAGGAAGCCCAAACCAGGCCCTTTTGTTCATTGGGCAAATCCATGAACCCTGCGGACCTCAGTTTCCCAATATGCAAATCACCATAACAACAACTCCTCTGTGTGTCTCAGAATGTTGTGAGGAAAATGCTTCACTAAAAGGAAGCAATTATAATTACTTGTAAAATGAAGCAGCTTCGTGACTTATCCTGAGGTTTGGTTTTATATAGTTTGGACTTTAGAGAGAGAGTGAGGTGATAACCGGAGTGATGCAGGAGAGCCAGCTGGCAGTCTTCAGGGGCAGCTGTGTAAGCCCGAGCGCCTCCTGCCCTCCGCCAGCCCTTGGTTACATCCGGAAGTCTATGGAACTGGCTTCAAACAGGAAGCCCTCAAACTTCATGTGGCCAATGATTTCACTGGAGGAACTTTTTCTTTGGGGCTTATCCCAGAAGACAATTTATATAAGGTCTTCTTGCCTTTTTCCACCCAGTGGTTGTTTGAAAAAAAAGGGGGGGTGGGGAAGGAAAGCAGAGATGATCATTCATATTTGGAAGTCTTGTACTTGGCTTTATGGTGGGAATCCTAGGCTACAACTTTGGAGGCAGAGGAGGCCTTGCTTGTGGCATCCACCAGGTGGCACCAGATCCCCAGTTTACTCAGCCCATTCCAGGGGCCACAGCTGAAGACGGCCTTGGAAGGCAGGGAAGAGAAAAGAAATCCATTGGCTCTGGGATGTAGGTGGGGAAACAGATGGATACAGATACAGGCACTGACATGAGAATAGGTTAAAAGTCAGTGTAACAAGCCCTAAGGAAGAAAGCTCTCACAAACAATGCAGTGCTGGCTGCCAGGAAGAAGGCAGGGATGGGTAGGTGGGTTGCAGGGGCTTGGGAACCGCTGGCTGCAAGTGCTGAGTGCAGCGGCTAGTGGGGGGAAGGTGGACATCCTGGGAAGCAGCTCCCCGAATGAGCCTGACGGGGCTCCTCCCTCCTCAGAAGCGGTGGGCCTAGGCTCTGGGAGATGACTTAGTTCCTACCCCAGAAGTAGTGCAGGGCCCGAGGGCCTGGGGAAGGCTGAGCTGCCAGGGACTTGAAGGCCAGAAGGTGGTGGAGTCTTAGGAGCAGCAGGTGTGAAGGTGCAGGTGTGAGGGCAGACTTAGGAGACCGCTGAGGCCGGCGAGTGTGGAGGAGGGATGCAAAAGGAGGGGCAGGGTTCTTGGCCCCTGGGAGCCTGGAAAAGACTCCAGTCAGGCCCTAACCGGTTTGGCTCAGTGGATAGAGCGTCAGCCTGCAACTGAAGGGTCCCAGGTTGGAGTCCGGTCAAGGTTATGTACCTTGGTTGCGGGCACATCTCCAGTAGGGGATGTACAGGAGGCAGCTGATTGATGTTTCTGATTCTCTATCCCTCTCCCTTCCTCTCTGTAAAAAATCAATAAAATATATGTAATTAAAAAAGGAAGATTACCAATCAGAAGGATAAACCGGAAACTGCAGAGACTGATTCCCTACAGGAATGGTCTGACGGGGCAATGAGATGAGGGAGTGGGAACTGAGAGTAGGAATGGGGGTTCGGGACACTTGTCTGAGTCTGGCTCTCAGAACCATTGTGATGCTCCACGTACCATGTGATGCCCACATATAAACACATGGCTAAAACCCGTGAGGACGCGGAGGACCCCGAGGTGGATATCAGCAGTGAACCGACGCCATCCCAGCTGTGTACCATAACCACACTGATAGGAGTGGAGAGGAAAAGAAAAGAACCGACCTGAGTAACCTAGGAAAACTGTATATAACTGGGCCCCATCACGTCAAAGACAAAAGGAACTCAAGTACCGGGATCTAGTTAGTACATGCGTTTCCCACAGGGAGATGGGTTACAATTCCGACACTACTCTGCGGATATGCTAGCACTGAACGGATAAGTCAGGCAGCGGACGATGAGGGCGGGATTAGCACTGCTGGAGGAAGAAGTTACCAATGAGGAAGGGAAGGCTAAAGTGAACCTCAGGCTGGACTGAGTCAGAAATAGCAGTATCAATCCAGGTTTTTTTTTTGTTTTGTTTTTTGTTTTTTAGCTAGCTAGATATACAGATGTGGTTGTGCGTGTGGGTTAGCATGAACACATGCATTCCCAAGCTCTGTCCACTGAGAGAGACTAGAAGCAGTGAGACCCCAGTGGCGATGAGCTGTTGGTTTCTAAGGGTAGTGCCCTTTGACGGGAAGAGACTGAACATAAACTGCACCTATGGATGAGGACAATGGGGGATGGGGAAAGGGCAGAGTGGGATGGGAACTTGGTGGAGGGGAGCAATGGGGGGGGAATGAGGAACATTTGTAATAATATGAACAATAAAGATTTATTTTTTTAAAAAAACTGCCCTTTGGGATGTTGGGATTTTGATCTTAAGCTGGTCATTAAAAAACAAAAGAGTCATAACGAACCTTTGACCCTCCCTCTTTCCTGCCCGAGAGATTCGAATGGAAAGGCCAGAAGGGAAGGGAGTCGAGGATGCCTGGTCGGAACCGGGCGTGATGGATGGGAGGGCCGTAGGGGGAGCCGGTGGCTGGGTCACCCCAGGGCCTGTTGTTTCTGGGTTGCCTAGCAAGAATTTATCTGCTATGAATGTCCCACAACTCCTCAACCTGTAAACTGCCTCGTTCCTGTGAAATCTCAGCCCCCCGCACCCCACTTCCTCCTGTACTCAGTTTACATTAAGGTCTCTGGGAATTTTCATGCTTCTGTGAATTCCCAGTGCATACGTATTACACATTTGATTTTCTCCTGTCAATTTGTCTCTATTAAGACAGATTAACTTAAAAAAACTTAGAAGGCGGGAAGAAAAGTTTTATTTTAGCATCATTCTCTGATAAAAGGAACCAAGGCTCTTTGGAGAGATAGTTGGCTCCAGGGTTGAGGCAGAGAAAATGCAAGATAAACCCGGGATATCTTGTAATGCCAGAAAGTAAGAAAATGCTTTAAAAAGGATGGGGCAGCCGAAACCGGTTTGGCTCAGTGGTAGAGCGTGGGTCTGCGGACTGAAAGGTCCCGGGTTCGATTCCGGTCAAGGGCATATACATTGGTTGCGGGCACATCCCCAGTAGGGGGTGTACAAGAGGCAGCTGGTCAATGTTTCTCTCTCATTGACGTTTCTAGCTCTCTATTCTCTCCCTTCCTCTCTGTAAAATATCAATAAAATATATTTTAAAAAAAATAAAAATAAAAAGGATGGGGCATGTTTGAAGGACTGAGTCAACCCGAGGGAACTAACTCCCAGTGGCCAGAGTTGAAAATAGTTTGAGCAGCAAAATAACGATGGTGTTGAAATACAACTCATATAATAAATATCCATCATTCTATTCTTATATAAATAATGAATGGACGGGTGAGGGAGGGAGGGAAGGCGGAGGCAGGCCATGGGAATCCTCATGACTAGTCGTAGGCAGACACCGTGGTAATGACTGTTGTGAATGAGAACCACCGGTGGGTGCTGAAGCTGAGGAGAAACAGGATGTTTGCATATCCTCAAACCATCTCCTCTGAGATATTAATTATGAAGGGAAAATTGGAAATTTTTCAGTGGAGTAGCTCAGCAGGCAGCTCTTTAGCCAAGTTTAATCACCAGTAGTCAGCCCCCAACAGCATGTACCCTTGTAAGAGGCACCGAGCACGCCACGCCGCTCCTGTGATTTCTTGCAGATGCACAACCTCATCCTAATGGTGAGGACACACCAGACAAACCCACACCGCAGGGGATGCTAGAAAACTACTGCCCTGAGTGTCAAAGTCATGGCGATAGGCGAGACCTGGAGGACTATGGCAGACCAGAAGGGACGAAGGAGGCTGACCGAGTGCAGCGTGGCGCCCTGGGATGGTAGCAGGGCGTCAGGCGGGAGCAGGGCCACCTCCACGGCCTCCTGCAATTGTGCGGGCTGCCGCGGCTGTTCCCGCTGCGGGGGGCTCGGTAGCATACATGGGGGAACTCTGTGTCAGTGCTACAGATTTCCCTTCAGTCTAAAATTATTTCAAAGTAAAAATTAAAACTAAACAAAACACTGGCTTAGGATGGCAGGCCGGGGACAAGTGTCCCAGGGTCTCCTCTCCTCCTTGCCCCCGAGCTCCAGCCGGAGCACCCGTGTTTTCCTTTGTTGGAGCCACAGGAAGCCGACCCCGAGGTGAGCCTGCCAGCCGTCCTCCGGAAGGCCTGGTGCCAGACGGGAACGTGTGGCGCCAGGTTCCCCTCACGGCCTCCCTTTGGCACCCCTGCTCCCTACGACCCGGCGCCACAGACGGAAAAAGCTCATGCTGCTCCCTTGGTCAAACCTCTCTGAGGGCTCAGCGTCTCACAATGAAATCCAAAGCCAAGTCCGTGTCCTGGCCGCGAGACCCCACGTGGCCTGCGCCCGCACCTCCGTGTGCAAGGCCCGCTTGCCCCTCAGCTCACCGCGCTCAGCCACCTGCCCTCTCCCGGGTCCCCTGGGAGCCAGGCGCACCCCTCCGAGGGCCTCTGCCCGTGCCCTCTGCCCAGAGAGCCGGCCCCTCCCGCTCAGCGGCACCGCCTCTGCTCCTGTCACACCTGCCATCCCGGGGTCGCCTGGAGCAGTGTCCCTTCCTGGACCGGCTGGCGCCTGGCTCCAATGGCGTTTGTGTGTAAGTGTACATTTTGTGTACAGATGTGTGTGCGAGCGTCTCCAGCACCCACCTGTGGTTCTCATTTACAACAGTTATTACCATGGTGTCTGCTTACTAGTCATGAGGATTCCCATGACCTGACTTCGTCTTCCCTCTCTCATTCATTCATTCATTATTTATATCGAAATAAAATGATGGACATTTATTTTATTGTATGAGTTATACCTCAACATCACCATTTTTTATTTTGCTGCTCTGTGTATGTCTGCTTCTTGCTGCCAGACCTGCCAGCCAGATCCAGGACAGAAGGGGGGTCACTCCCTAAGCCCCCGGGAGATTGTCTGGCTCCTCCCCAGTGGCCACGGTGCCCTGTTGTGCTGGTTCCGGGACAGGCGGAGAGTGGGTCCCAGAAGGATGATAGGCGGTTTCCCCTTGTCTGGGCGGGCCAGGCCCTCGACCCTATCCCTCCTGCGCTGTCCTCTGTGCCCCCAGCACCTGCCGTGTGGTGCCGAGGGTGTCGTGGCTTCTAGTGCCGCCTGGGACGTGCCTCCCATGTGAGTCCCCTGCGTACATCTTTTCTGTAGTTCTGCAAGCATGCTTACATTGTGGACATTTACTGAGCCATGCTCTTTCATTTTGTGCTCTTTTTTTGTACATGTTACATTTTTAAAAACTTGTTTATCGTCTTTACTGGGGTCCTTAGTACACTTTTTTTTTTTTTTAAAGGTGAAAAACAGAAAACAGCTTTATTGCTTAGACATGACCAAGAAAAGGTAAACATGGCAAAAAACAAAACAAGCAAGATGTGCATTCATTGGGAAAGAGAGGTCTACTACTACGGGAGGAAGGAAAGGTCAAGACCCAAACAGAACCCACTTCCTGGAGATGCCTTGTCCCGCTCACCCGTTCTCCTGAGTCTGTGCTGAGACTCAGTACTTTTTGTAACACAGAAACAATGTTTAAAAGAGGGGGGGAAAGTGAACACTTCCTCCAACAAAGATTTCACTTGCTCCAAGAACAAAACTGCTTTAGGTAAAGAGGTAGTAATTATAAACTTGGGTCCCCACTAATCCCAAAGGTAAAAATATATACCATTGAACATTGACAGTTGAATACCAAAGTGTTAATATTTCAAATAAATAGCCCCAAAAGTAGCACCTGTTTATAATTGGGATCGGGACCCTCTAGCCAACCATGTACTTCATGACCAAACATTCTGTTAGAAATCTGTTCTGTAAAGAACACATTTAGCAGAACTATAAAATTTACCACCTCATGGAATGATGTCATAGTTATATTCTATTGCTGGTGTCCTATAATGTCGTGTCGCCATGAAGTATTTGCGTATTACACATGGTACAAAGGAAGGCTAGCACCTGACCCCTCACCTTTCCCCAGAGGCTCACTCCCCGTGTAAAGCCTTTGTCCTGCATGACATCTCCCACCCAGAAGCTTTAGACGTTGTCATCCTACTAATGACCTTTTATTTTTAAAAAGAAAAGTTATAACAAAAATATATACATCATCCATATATCCACATTTCATTTTTTTCTCTAGAAACTTTAGTTGCAAAAATGGCTGGAACATAAATGAACACAAGGGACCACAGTGACTTGCAGAAAGCAGATGAGAAGAACCGACCGGCTGATTCTTATTCTAGAATCAGGTTTGTGTTGAGAGCTTTGGCCCGCACATTTTTCATCTCGTCCACTTTTTCTGCTGTCTTCTCCATTGGTTGTGCCTGGTCTCTCACCTCTCTAAATATCAAAGGACCAGACAAGGACACATCAGGGCACTCACAGAACACCCGAACTCACTAATGCCTCAGAGAAGGTTTAAGGAATCGATATATATATATCTCCTTTCTAATAAAAGAGTAATATGCAAATTGACCATCACTCCACCACACACAAGATGGCTGTCCCTATGTGGCCAAAGATGGCTGCCCTCATGTTGACACAAGATGGCCATCAGGGGAGGGCAATTGGGAGGGACCAGGCCAGCAGGGAGAGCAGTTGGGGGGATCAGGCCTGCAGGGGAGGGCAGTTAGGGGTGACCAGGCCTGCAGGGGAGGGCATTAGGGGTGACCAGGCCTGTAGGGAAGGACAGTTAGGGGCAAACAGGCTGGCAGGGGAGTGGTTAGAGGGTGATTAGGTTGGCAGGCATAAACAGTTAGGGGCAATCAGGAAGGCTGACAGGTGAGCAGTTGGGAACCAGCAGTCTGGATTGTGAGAGGGATGTCTTACTGCCCGTGGTCACGGTGGAAAAACAAATTCCAGTGTGGGGCATGCAGGAGATAGCCCATCAATGATTCTCTGTCATCATTAATGTTTCTATTTCTCTCTCCCTCTCAATTCCTCTCTGAAATCAATAATATTTTTTATAAAGTGTAAAATACTAAATAATATGACCTAATTGGTTTGACTCATTAGATTGAGCATTGACCTGGGGACTGATTCCAGTCAAGGGCACATGCCTGGGTTGTGGGCTCAATTCCCAGTGTGGGGCATGATGGAGATAGCTAATCAATGATTCTCTCTCATCATTGATGTTTCTCTCTCTCTCTCTTCCTCTCTGAAATCAATAAAAACATATGTATATTAAAAAGACAAACCAGCCGAAACCGGTTTGGCTCAGTGGTAGAGCGTCAGTCTGCGGACTGAAAGGTGCTGGGTTCAATTCCGGTCAAGGGCATGTACATTGGTTGTGGGCACATCACCGGTAGGGGGTGTGCAAGAGGCAGCTGGTCGATGTTTCTCATCGATGTTTCTAACTCTCTATCTCTCTCCCTTCCTCTCAGTAAAATGTTAATAAAATATATTTTAAAAAAAAGACAAACCAATATAAATAATATAATTGAATTTTGGTAAAATATATGTACATTTATTTACTTAAATAAATAAATATTTGGAGGACCATACATAAAAATATACGTTATTGCTTCTAGGTGGTAGGGTTATGTTTTTATTTTATTCTTTATATATATTTTTAGTTTTTAAAAAATATGTTTTATTGATTTCAGGTAAAGGAAGGGAAAGGGAGAGAGAGTTAGAAACATCAATGATGACAAAGAATCATTGATTAACTACTTCCTGTACACCCCCTACTAAGGATTGAGCCCGAAACCTGGGCATGTGCCCTGACCAAGCATTGAACCATGACCTCCTGGTTCATGGGTTGACCCTCAGCCACTGAGCCACATCAGCCAGGCAGTTTTTGATTATTTTTAATAATAAGAAGCATTTTTAAAATAAAAATAATTTTAAAAGTATACCTGGAATTTTAAACTTACGAACCATATGAACAACATGTGGCTATGTCCATTACAAAAATACTAGAGGCCCACTGCATGAAGAGACTCGTGCAACAGGCCTTCCTTCCCTTGGCTTCCAGGACAGGTTTTCCTCCGGCACCCGGGACCCAGGCCTTCCCTCCGGCCGGAGTCTGCTGCCTTCGTCTCATTGCTGCGCTGCAGACTCCGGCCAGAGCCTGCCATCTCCATCTTTGCTGCAGACTCAGGAGTCTGCAGTCTTCGTTTTTGCTGTGCCAGAGTGCCACTCATGTAGATCCCTTCACGCCCCCTCCCCCCCCCCCCCCACTCTGCGCCTGGAGCAGTTGGGCAGCCGCCATCTTTCTCCTGATTGGCTGGTGGGCATAGGGGAGTGATGGTTAATTTGCATGTTTCTCTTTTATTAGTGTAGATTAATCAATACCAGTTTCTTTAAGGATGATGATGTTTGCTTAGCTGGCTGGCCCCTGATGTAGAGGCAAAGGGAGACATCAATATCTGCCAAGCATCTGGTTCACATCTAGCAACTAGCTCGGTGTCTTCACATTTGAGTCTTGTTGAATCCTCACAACTGCCAGAGAGTTTGTGTTCTGCACGTTACAAATGAGGAAGCTGAGACCCAGTTACTAACGGTAAGTAACCTGGCTGGTGACCTCACATGTCATAGATGGTGGAGTTGGGACTCATAGGTCTCATTTGCCTCCAGAGTCTGGAATGAAACTCCTTTCATATGGGATGAAACTCCTTCACTATCAATAAGAAACAAACAGATCTCTGAGATAAGCAACTGGAAAAACTGGATTCTGTTTTTAAAGGCATATTTGCTAACAGCATTTAAAGGAATGCAGTGTGCCTAAAATAAAATACACATCTAATTATCAAAAGCTTAGGAAACCGTTCTCTCTTAAAACCCGAGATATGTGGATTCAGACAACATGACAGTTCTGTGGTTCGTGTCGGGCAAATTTTCTCCAAGGCCGCCTCTGAGTAGGAAAAAGCATCCACTTACTTCTCCTTTTTGCCGTCCCTGTGGTCCAACTGAGTGAATTCCACTTCGATCATTTCTGGAGTCAACGCAATTTCCATATTCGGCTCACTGAAAAGGAATAAGAAAACTGTTTTCCTTCCCAAAATAAAAGAGAAAAATACTGAATCATTTAAGAGTTATACAACTCTTGTGGTCTTCAATGTTAGTTCTGCCTACTTGTGTTGAGTCCGTGTTAAGAGAAGCGGAGGGCTGATAAATTGCTTTCTACCAATGAACAACAGTAGGAGTCGTTATTTATTACCAGAGAATAAAAAGCAATTTTAAACACAAGATTACAGATTTCATGTTCTTTTCAAGTGTACATGGAACATTTACCAACATTGACCATATCTTGGCCTATAAAGAAAGCCTGAATGAGTTCCAAAGATTGAAATCATTCGGAGTACAATCTCTATCCACAATGGAATTTGAATAGAATTCAATTGCAAAGAAGATAACTAAAAAAAATCCATAACTGTTTGAAAAATTAAACTTACCCGTGTTTCCCCCCAAATAAGACATCCTCCGAAAATAAGACCTACTTCATGGAAACATAATACATCCCCTGAAAATAAGACCTAGCTCATCTTTGGGAGCAAAAATTAATATAAGACACTGTCTTATTTTCGGGGAAACAGGGTACATGTTTGTAAATAATCTATGGGTGACAGAAGAAATTAATATCTTTGGTCTGCTATCCCTTAGACTGGGAGTCAGCATGCTTTTTCTGTAAAGGGTTTGCAGGTCACACAGTCTTTTGTGTAATTATTCAACTCTGCTTTTTGTAGCATGAAAGCAATTAGAAAATACTCAAATAAATGTGTGTGGTGATGTCACGCTGAAACTTTACTCATGAAACCAGGGGGCAGGCCAGCTTGGGCGGCAGGCCGGTTTGCTGGCCCCGGGGCCAGAGCTTTGCTGCTTGCTGGTTACAGCTGGGTCACTGCACA
This sequence comes from Vespertilio murinus, assembly GCA_963924515.1. Taxonomy (NCBI): domain Eukaryota; kingdom Metazoa; phylum Chordata; class Mammalia; order Chiroptera; family Vespertilionidae; genus Vespertilio; species Vespertilio murinus. The sequence continues at coordinate 8,519,025 of OZ004711.1, forward strand.
GACCAGCGGGAGCAGAGGAGGGTGCGGGAGTGTGGAGGAGGCACACCCACTCCTTGAAGGGCACTGACCTCAGAAGTAGAAAACTCACATCTGTTCACAGTTCTTTGGCAAGGGCTTAGTCAAATGGATGGCTTAACTGCAGGGGAGGCTGGGAAATACAGCCCCTAGTTTTCACAACTCTGCTACTTTGGAAGAAGAGAATGGATTGCTTGATAGCATCCCTCTCCACCGCACTCCATTAAAGAGAAATGCTTCCAAATGTTGCCAGAGGCAACAACGGCCCCAAGGTTTGGAACCACAAACAGGAACGCATTCAGCAGTGAGACATGACTAGAGGTGGGCCTAGCAGGTTTCTGTTAAGAAAAGTACCTGTGAAAGCTGCAAAAGTTGTGCCAGTTCCATAAGGTTGAGAGCTAACATTACTAAGCAGCTGTTATATGCAAATCACTATACTGCTGGCTTTGCAAACATGACCTTCCCGTGGTCATGTGCTTGGCAGTTTCCTCACCTCTGAGGCGGGATGATAACAAGAGCTGATCTTGGGGATTAAAAGGTCCAAGCACTGCACCTGATCCACATTGACCGCTCAGCAAGTGTGAGCTACTGTCGTTACCATCCTCATCATTAGCATCATCCTTTCCTTCAACTGACAACCCTCTGTGAAGTAGGCACTGTTATTCCCATTTCAAATGTGAGGAAACTGAGTCACAACCATCTTCACATCAGCGGTGAATGAGGAGGGGTTAGCTATGTTTTGGTTTGCTGAGCGCTCCCCGGTGGCCCTGCCAGACAGGACCTGCTCCGCTGAACCTCAAGCAAGTGTGCACCAGCGGGCCCTGGTGGCAGCAGCTGGGGCAGCAACGCCCCAGGCGGTGGTTTGAATCGAAGACACTTCAGTCTTCCTGTTCAGACTTGGATTCCTGCTTTAGATGCCCAGGTATTGCCAAGTGTCACTGCACGTGGGCAGGTCTTAGGAGAAGTGATACCAGGAGGTCAGCTATGTCTCAGATACTGGGCATTTCACTGACTATTTACATATAAAAATGCTTAAGTGGGCACAGTGATAGGAGATTTAAGGACAGGTTTCCACTGGCTGTTGGATGGTCATCAGTAAAACGAAATGTAAGTGCCTTGGTTTCGGGCCTATGTTTTTTAATCCCTCTCCAAGTCCTACCTGTCTCCCCCCACCATGCTTTGCTTTTTATTTTTTAATTGATTAATTAATTACTTTTTTATTTTGTTATTGATTATGATATCACATAATTGTCCTCATCCCCCCATTCCCATCCCAAACCCCTCCCCATGCATATCCCCCCCCTTCTGCTGTCTGTGACCACTGGTTAGCCTCATATGCATGCAGATAAGTCCATTGGTTGATCTCTCCCCTTATCCCCACCCTCCCCTACATTCCCTCTGAGGATTGAGAGTCTGATCGCTGCTTCTGTGTCTGGGTCTGTTTTTTGTTCATCAGTTTATGTTGCTCATTAATTCCCCTAGATGCGTGAGATCGTGTGATACAAGAAATACCCTTGTAAGAGCCGAAACTGAGACAAGCCATAATCTACCTGTCTTTCTTTAAAAAAAAAAAAATATTTTATTGATATTTTATAGAGAGGAAGGGAGAGAGATAGAGAGCTAGAAACGTTGATGAGAGAGAAACATCGACCAGCCGCCTCTTGCACACCCCCTACTGGGGATGTGCCCGCAACCAAGGTACATGCCCTTGACAGGAATCGAACCCGGGACCTTTCAGTCCGCAGACCGACGCTCTACCGCTGAGCCAAACCAGTTTTGGCTACCTGTCTTTCAAGTACTGACCCAAGTCCACACGACCACTGAAGTCTTCCAGCCTACCCGCACTGCCTCTGCTCTCCCCTCCCTGGAGCTCCCAGACACCTAACGATCAGCACATTTGAGACCCGGAGACTGTGTATCCTCGCAAAGAATTTGGCATCTTATCTACTTAGGGGTTCGGTTGGCTGGAGCCTGGTCTCATTTGGATTGCGTGCTCAGGCACTGCATGCTTTTCTGAAACCTCTCCCAGCACCCAGCATAACTGTGGAAAACAGACCACATTAGAGACAAAGGTGAGGACTGTACCGTTCGACTATATCCAGTCTGTCCTCTTCTGGTAAGGCGTTGAGAACCGCGGGGACTTCTATAGGAAGCATAGCTGAATTGAGGAAGTCACAGCTGTGGGAGAATCACACGAGCAGCCAAAGATAAAGGATCACATTAGCAGTCTTGGGGTCTTTGCATAACTTTCTAAAGCACTTTTGTTGTACCTCCTTGGAAACCTTTACCATTCTGTCCTCCTTCGCTCCCGAAATCCCACTTACATTTTCCTCGGGGCCACGGCAGGAGGTGTGACAGGTCCCAGGCAAATCCAAGAATATGTTGCCAAATAAGACATTTCCCAGGGTTCAGAAACATAGATTTTTTTTTTTTGTATAAGAAGAAGGGAAAGTAAGAAAAATACATATGTTATAAAGAGAAACAAAGGATGGATAAGTTAGAAGACCCAGCTGGTTACCACAAAGGCGGGGAGGGACGGGAGGGTGTGACATTGCTCCGCATGCCTTTCCTGTACTTTTGAGTTTGGAAAGCACGTCAATGCTCTACATATAAAAAAATAACATTAAATTGATAAGAAAGGGGGAAAAAAACCCTAGATGGAAAGCAAACTGAAATAAGTAGTGTTTCGAATGAATTCCATAATCACATTGGAGGGGAAGAAGAGAGAGGGAGGAAGAGAAAGAGAAAGGGGGAAAAAAGGGAAGGGATGTGGGAAGAAGTAATCCAAACAGTTTATAAATATCGTACTTGACTATACACTGAGTGGTCAGATTATTATGATCTCTGAACGCATAATAATCTGGCCACTCAGTGTATACTTCCTGCTTTGAATGTGGTGGGGGTAGGGGAAAACTACAAATCAATCTGAACTCTATTTGCTTGCTTATTAGAGTGGTTACAGGTGTAGTGATTCTGAGATGAGTTTGGATGAGCTATAACACTGAGCGAGTAAATGTGTTAGGAGCCAGGGTTCTCACAGGGAGAGAAGGAACACGCAAATACGGGTGGGGGAAGGAAGCAATACTCTATGGATAGACAATTTATATAAGCACTGGTGTGAATCCTTGATTTCTGATATATATATATATATATATATATATATATATATATATATATAGTATATGTACATGTGCTTATGTGCCCATGCACATGTACGCATGTACACACTATGTGTGTGCATGCAGTGTTTTGGGGTGTGTGTGTGTGCGTCCTACATATACACCCTGGCTTATCTGCTGAAGAGGCCAAGAAAGAAGCTCCCCCAGCCCTCTGGGGCAGTGTGTACACGGAGCACCCAATATTGGTTTTCATGTCATGCCTCACTGAAAGGAACCCAGGGAGTGGCAGAGTGCAGGTTCTAGCTGACAGCACACTGCCTCCCCCCCCCCCCCCCAGGGGGCAGTCCGGAAAAGGCCCAGTAGCTGCAGGCCCAGCCTGTCTCCAGAGCAGGCAGGGATGGGAATATGAAATGGCAGCCACCACGTGCTTTCCCTATTGGCCCGATTTTAAAGTATTGAGACTATGTTCCTCTTACTTGTTTTTTTGTTAATCCTCACCTGAAGATATTTTTTCCATTGCTTTTCAGAGGTTGTGGGAAGGAGGGAAGGAGAGAGAAACATCAATGGGAGAGAGACATTAACTGGCTGCCTCCCATACTTGGCCTGGATCGAGCCCGAAACCCAGGTACGTCACCTTGACAGGGAATCAAACCTGCAACCCTTCAGTGCCCAGGTTGGTGCTCCGACCACTGAGCATACCAGCCAGGGCTCCTCTTACTTTTGTATGTTCACATGTTCTTCTGAAACGGAAGTAATGGCAACAACTGAGGGTGGTGGGGGTTTTGCTCTGCTTTGCTTGTTTTAAAGCCTTAGTTGGCAAAGTAAAGGCGGGCAGTGCTAAAGCAGCCCCCAAATCCCGCTGGCCAGGTCACTCACCTGTAAAACCCAGAAGTCTGGGCCCTGGACTAGATAACTCATTCAGCTGCTGTCGACTCTCAGACTTTATGAAAGTCCTAGAGATTCAACAAATTCTCTCTAAGCTTACCAAAGAGTAAATAAACAAATTCTCTCTAAACTTACCAAAGAGTAAATAAACAAATTCTCTCTAAACTTCCCAAAGAGCAGAGAAACCAAGTTGAGCTGTTTTGATTATTCTGAACACCAAAACAACTTGGAATAAACACTAACTATATCACACGGTTTAACAACTAATAGGTAACTCTCAGGGGGGAAAGATAAAAGGGAAACACCTCATTAAGTAATAGGTAATTTATTCAAGCAAAGTTGAAGTATCATTAATGGATTTATAGGAATGCAAAAAAGAAATGTCGTTATTTTATAACTCCTATTAGAAAACAACAACAACAACAAAAACCCCTGTGTTTTCATGATCTAGAATCTTAAATCATGAAAACACAGGGTAAGGAAATATAGAATCCTCTTTTGACTTTATAATGTTACCAATTATGGTTTGTTTGGAAACAAACTGGCCTAACAGAGCACTCAGACCGGAAACTGAAAGTAACAACTCATGGTCGGGACTCTTCTTTAATTCACGTAGATTCACGTTTAATACATGGTGAAGTCAAGCCCCAGGTCACTGTGTTCTGACTGCTTTTTGGAAGAACAGCCTCGGGAGATTCCCCCTTAATTCTGGAGACCTGTGGGGGGCCAGCTGTAGGCACAGGCGGTCACCACCTCTCACCATTTCTCATCTTGCTTAGCCAGCTACTGACAGCACCCCATGCCCAGCCACATCTACGGACTGTGGGGGTCAGGTTTGAAGTGTCCTCGCACCACAGCAAAATGAGGTGGTCAGGTGGTGGCAGACCGGCGCCATCCGGTGGCAACAAGGGGATTGCAAGCGGTAGTGGGTGGGAATGGAAGGGAGAAGAGAGGAAGTTACTAAAGATGGTGCTAATTGGTCGGGCAGAGATGCCAAGACCAGGGGCTATAGTTTATGCTTCACATCATTTTACTTCAATCCGCACAACAGCGGGGGTGGGGATGCCCTCACCATGACTGTTTCTCAGGCGGGAGACTGTTGACAAAGGGCCTCAGTAGCAAGTGACACGCCCACGGACACAGAGCTGGTGACAGCTAGCGAGTGATGGAGGCAGGTCTGCCAGACGCCAGCATATTGTTCTCTCTTTGGTGTCACCGTGGCGGCACTGCCATTATGGAGATTGTGGCTTTGGAGATGCGCTCAGTGCCGGTCAGAGAGGCTCAGTTGTTTTGAGGTGGCCGCGGTGGGTGTGGTCTGAATAAACGCATAGAAAAGGAACTGCTGTTTTTGGACTCCTACATGGCTTATGCTTGGTGTCATGGACTCTCCAGGCGAGGAGGAGGAGGAGTAGAGACGTGCAAAGGAGAACCCACAAAGGGGTGGTATTCAGAAAATCTCTGGAAGCAAGTCTGGATTTTCCTTAATTCAGGGAAAGCTTTTCCGCAGGCAAAGAAGTGTTCTGGAGTCACACACTGGATTTCAACTCAACTGGCTCCTCCAACTACTGCGGGGGGGGGGGGGGGGGCGCGCTCAGGGGTGGAGGTGCTACACCTGAGGTTGCTGCACCCTGGGTAAGCTCTCCTCCTCCTCCTAAAGGAAGATGTCAAGGCTGAGAAGGGTCTTCTTCACAAGTCCAATCCCCTCCCTCTGGACCAGAGGGCTGGGTTTGGATGTGTGGTGGTGGTGGTGGTGGTGGTGGTGGTGGTGGTGGGGGTGGGGGTGGGGGTGGTGGTGGTGGTGGTGGCTGAGTTACAGCCCCTGGAGGCAGCAGTGGGCATGGCATTCTGTTGAGGGAAAGCAACTGGACACACTGTGGGGAGGAGGGGAGAAGGGTGTGAGGGGGAAGGGGAGAGGAAGAAAGGGGGGGAAGATCATCCGCTGATCCTGGTTGGTGGCAGAGCAGAGCTCGGTTTTCCTGACCACTCCTGGGCCATGGCAGGGCTCTGTCACCTGGGGGGAGGGGGGCCCTCATCTGAAGCAAGGATTTGAACATAAGGTGACAACAATCATTTCAGGATGCTAGTCACATTTTCTCACCAACAACTTATTTAACTATGTTTATAAGGATAATGAACTAAAGATGCAAATTCAAGGATTCAGAAGTGGGTCCTTGATCAGGCGGAGCCCTGAAGAAAAGGCAGCAGGCTTCTGGTTTGGTATCTCGGGACTTCGAAGAGGTGGTATATAAACAAATTAGAGAAAAGGGTGACTCTAAATTTCTTTGGTCCAACAATATTCTCATCTCCCCATTCTGCGTCTGGAGCTGAGCGCCAGGCCGAATCGGAGCTGAGCTGTGTCTCTCTAAGGTGATAACGGTGGGCCTCGTGGTGGCTCTCTCACAGGCCGTGGCATGAGGGAAACGTGGATCCTTTGGGACCGGACCGGGATGGTGTAGGAGGCTCATTTTGGCAATTTTAATGTGGAGAATGAACCAGGAATATTTCAGCTGAATTATATGGATTGGTTGTTCACTTTTATTAAAACATGGCCAACTATCCACCTGTGACACGAGTTGTTTTTAGAGTATATCTTAAGACCAATTCAAAATTTGAAAGTAGTGTACATCATCTTTTTTGGTGACTAGCTAACTTCCCTCATGCATTAAGAAAGCATCATCTGACGCCGGGTGGCACGTCACGCTCTGGGACCGCAGCCTCCGGGACGGAAGAGCTGTGCTTACCTCTGTGCTGTCTCTATCTTGGAGGTGTCGGGCAGAGATGACAAGACCAGGAGCTGGAACTTCTTCCAGTGCATTATTCCCGTTATAATGTCCTGGAACGGAAGCCGGCACAGGGCACTACATGTAAAGGAACTGTTGGGTGAGGCGAAGTCTAGGACGGACTTTCATTTCATTCAATTGACTATAGTTTATGCTTAAATATTAATTCCAAAATTTATAATTTCATTCAGTTTGATTGAATTTGTATGAAGCTAAAAGACAACTGCCTCAGCAAAAGGCATTCGACAAGGCAGCACACAATTAACGAGGGGCCAACGGAGCTCCTCCCCGAGCTCCGACCCCCCCCCCCAACTCATTAGACACATCACGACCCAGCAGGCTCTGCGGGGAGGGCAGATGTGGCCTTGTCATCTGTTTGGTTATTGGGACTGTGGTGCTGAAGCTACAGCCAAAGAGGCTGGCGGTGCATCAAAGGGCATGTAGGCAGGGGAAGCACCTGCAAGTGCAGGGAGGTGCAGGGGGCGGTGCCGGGAGGGCGCCCACTGGGCTGAGTGAGGGGGGCTGCAGGGACGACGGCTGGAGAGGCAGGCTGGTTAGGAAAGACCGGGGGCCAAGCTAATGAGTGTGGAGCTAGTCCCACCGGCAGCGGGACCACGGAGAGGGTTCAGACTAAAAGCAACGTGACTGGAGGGATGTGCACTGAAGGAAGTTGTCTAGAGAGGGCTGACAGCACGTGGTGGCCATGGGGGGAGCAGAGGGAGGTCCAAAAGCTGTTTGGGGCAGACTGGTAGAACCCAGTGATGGTTAGATATTTGAGGGAGAAGCAGGGATCAAGGGTCACATGGGCCATTGCACAAATCACAGAACAAAAAGGTAAGGCAGGAGGAGGAGCTGTCTGAGGTGTAGTTGGCAACAGTAGGGACTTATTGAGTGTAAAGGTCTTGAGGGCAACTCCCAAGAGATGCCACTGGATATTCAGGTTGGTTATCTGGGGGAAGAAGGAACTCTTTGGAGCCTCTTCCTGAATGTGCATTTGTCACATCAGCACCTTGTCCAGGCTGGTGTTTCTACACTTGTTGGGGACAAAGAAAGAGGCAATCAGGCCATGGGGTTATGCCTGCCTTGTGATGGTGTTTTCGTGGTTGAAATAGGAATAAAAATGTAGAGTGGTGTCATCTTCAAGGAAAGAGAGTGGGATGTTGAAAAAGGGCAACTTGCGCCAAAACCGGTTTGGCTCAGTGGTAGAGCGTCAGTCTGCGGAATGAAGGGTCCCGGGTTCGATTCCGGTCAAGGGCATGTACATTGGTTGCGGGCACATCCCCGGTAGGGGGTGTGCAAGAGGCAGCTGGTCGATGTTTCTCTCTCATCGACATTTCTAGCTCTCTATCTCTCTCCCTTCCTCTCTGTAAAATATCAATAAAATATATATATATATATATATATATATATATATATATATATATATATATTTTTTTTTTTTTTTTTTTTTAAAAAGGGGCAACTTGCAGCCGGAAAGGTGGGCATGGATGGGGCCAGAGTGGCGTTGCGTCTCCCCCTGGCCTCTGGAGGGCTGAGGGTGTGAGAGTGCACATAGCCATCGCTGTTAGCTCTCTTGTTCCGCAGCTGTGGCTGCAAACCTTCTTTGTCTCAATTCCAGGCAGGCCCCCACCCCTGCTCCCCGCCCTTGCCTGCACCCCGGGGCCAGCTCTGCCAGCGACTGGGGCCGGCATTACCGTGTGATGGAGAAACTGTTTCTGGGTGAGAGGGATGCTGGACCCAATGTGGGACGCCTTGGTGAACTGGTACTTGGGGTGAGTGCACAGATGGTAATCCATCGAGGTCTCTGGGTAGGTCAGAGGGTGCATCACAGCAAACAGTCCTGGGTTGGGATTCTGCAGGAGAGAGAGAAAATGATTCTCGTTTGTTGACTGGCCTCTGAGCCACGTGGAGGGCAGGCACCTGCTAACGTTCTCGGTGGCTTCCCCTCGCACTGACACGGCCTCCGTGGCAGCGCCTGGGGGAGGAGCGGGAGAGCAGGGTGTCTTCACACCCAGTCTACAAGGCCAGCCACTCCTCAGCGTCTCTGCGGGCGCACCTCCCATGGGGCTACCCTAAGCTCATCACACGGAAACAAGTACAACCTAAAATGGCTTAAAGCATTTGTTTCTCAGCTCAATGAATTAGGGGGATTTATTAAATAAGCAAAGTGGTTTTAAAAAGCAAGTAAGTGTCTGGCTTTGAAAACAAAAGCAGCTTCTGAAAAACGTGAAAAGAAGGCAAAGAAGAGCATGCCATTTGCTCTATCAGGAAATGTCAACACTTAACATGGTTTTGGTGATGTTTTTAATTGAGGAAGGCTCCATGTGGAGGTAGTATCTGGTTTTAGGGAAGAACCTGTTTTTTATTAGTTTTCCAGCAGAACTAAAGGAGTGACAGAGCAATTATACCACAGTATAAGAGCAGAGAGCCTTGGAATAACTCTTCCAGGATTTTAATATATATATATATATATATATATATATATATATATATATATATATATATATTATTGATTTCTTACAGAGAGGAAGAGAGAGGGATAGAGAGTTAGAAACATTGATGAGAGAGAACCATCAATCAGCTGCCTCTTGCACACCTCCTACTGGGGATGTGCCCGCAACCAAGGTACGTGCCCTTGACCGGAATCGAACCCGGGACCTTTCAGTCCCCAGGCCGATGCTCTATCCATTGAACCAAACTGGTTTCGGCTCTTCCAGGATTTTCTAACCAAAACGCCATTCTTGTTGCCAAGAACAACATAGCCATTGCCCCTTCGCAGTTGTTTAATTTCAGATATTTAAGAACTTGTAGGTCAAGATTTTGTCCTATTTCTTTGTCTGTATAATTTTCTAAAACATTAAAGAAATCACAACAAAAACACATGGCTTGTAGAAACCCAATCTCGTTGCCAAGAAGCAAATGTCTCCCACAACGTAAGGGAACTGCAGCCGAATGGGGAGGCAGAAAAGTGGGAATAGGGGAGCCTGGAGTGGTGCCAGCACCGACTGTTCCAGTGAAGCTCACTGGGAAGGCTGCAAGCTGCTGCAGAGGGGCGAATGTGCTGCTGGGGCCGGGAGAAAGACGGAGGAGGGCTCTTGCCTGAACTCATTAAAAAAAAAAAAAAAAAAATATATATATATATATATATATATATATACACACACACACATATATATATATACACACACACACACACACACACACACACACATATATATATATATACACACACACACATATATATATATATATACACACACACACACACACACACACACATATATATATATATATATATATATATATATATATATTTTATTGATTTTTTTACAGAGAGGAAGGAAGGGAGAGAGATAGAAACATCGATGAGAGAGAAACATCGATTAGTTGCCTCTTGCACACCCCCTACTGGGGCTATGCCCACAACCAAGGTACATGCCTTTGATCAAAATTGAACCTAGGACTCTTCAGTCCACAGGCCAATGCTCTATCCACTGAACCAAACCAGTTAGGGCCTGAACTCATTTTTATTTTATTTTTTAATTTTTATTTATTTTTAAAATAAAACTTTATTGTTCATATTATTACAAATGTTCCTCATTCTAGCCCCCTCTATTGCTCCCCTCCACCAAGTCCCCCCCCTTACTCTTTCCCCCCTTCCATTGTCCTCACCCGTAGGTGCACATTTTTTGTTCAGTCTCTTCCCGCACCCCCACACCCCTTTTCCCTAAGAATAATCAGTCCACTCCCCTTCCATACCTCTGATTCTTTTTTTCTTTTTTTAAAAAATTTATTAATGTATTATTTGTGTACATAGCTTACCATTGCCCCCCCCCCTCCCATTCATGCCCTCCCTCCCCAGAGTTTTGTGTCCATTGGCTGTACTTATATGCATGCACACTAGTCCCTCGGTTGTTCACTTATTTCCCCCCAGGTCTCCTTCCCCTCTCCGCTGTCATTTGACAATCTACTTGTTTTATGGTGACTATCTCATGACCACATGAATAGAATCCGCTCCTCATTCGGCAGTCTGCTTGTTTTATGGTGACTCTCTCAGGACCACACGAATAGAATCCGCTCCTCCTCTGGTTCACACCGCCCCTCCCCCGGATCCCACTGCTTCCCCCAGGGCACACGGCTCACCTGTGGCACACGGCCCCCTGGCACAGCCAGCTCACCCAGGGCACACGGACCCCTGGGACACAAGGCTCACCCGGGTCACACAGCCCCCTGGGGAACATGGCTCACCCGGGACACCCGCCCCCCTTGGGGCACACGGCTCACCCGTGGCACACGGCCCCCTGGGACACACAGCTCACCTGGGGCACACGGACCCCTGGGACACAAGGCTCACCAGGGGCACACGGCCCCTCTGGGGCGCTGGGGTCGCAAGTTGTAAGTGCCACACTAGCTCCTTGCTAGCATGGCGGGTGGGTTGGGATGGCTGTGGGAGGGGAGACTGCGCTCTAAGGAGTCTCAGTGGAACAGCTGCAAGCTCTGAAGCCGCCCACTCCCTGGGCCCAGGGTGGAGTGAGCTCTGTTCTTGGTGGGCTTCCCTCACTCACGGCAGTGGCGGTGGGCGTGGTGGAGGCGGTGGCTTTTGTGGCTCAATTTCCACTGTATTTTTAAAATCCACATGGCGGCAGTGGCAGAAGCTTTGGCCCGGCCCTGCGGTGGCGGAGGAAGGACTCGCCGGGCTGCGAATGGAAGGCGCTGTGTCAGCTCCACACCAGCATGGTGGGCGGGCGGGCTAGGTAGGCTGCAGGCGGGCCGAGACATCTGGGGGCGGGGAGATGGCGCTCAAAGGTGTCTCATTTGGGGCGGAGGTGGAGCAGCTTCGGACGTGGAGGCTAAGTTCTGAAGCTGCTCACTCCCTGGGCCCGGAGCGGAGTGAGCCCTGCTCTCGGCGCCCCCCCCCCCCCCCCCCCCCCCGCCCACCACACTCGCGGTGGCAGTGGGTGATGCAGCGGCGGGTGCTGCGGTGACGGTGGCTCCTGTGGTTCAATTGCCCCTGTAGTTTTAAAATCCCCATGGCTGCAGTGGCAGAAGCTTCAGCCCAGCCATGCGGTGGTGGAGGAAGGACTCGCCGGGGCTGCGAATGGAAGGCGCTGCGCCAGCTCCTCACCAGCACGGCGTGCACGGAGGCCGGGCTGGGACAACTGCGGGCTGAGATGGTTGCGGGTGGGGAGACCGCGCTCAAAGACGTCTCATTCCGGGCAGGGGCCAAAGGCATGGCAGAGGCCCGGCATCGGCTCCCTCGCTCCCACGGCGGGCCAGCCAGGATGGCCCACTCCCTGGGCCTGGGGCGGGGCAGAGTGAGGTCTGGCTTCCTTCATTCCCAGCAGCGGTGGCTCCAGCGGGTCCAGTTCCACCGGAGTTTAAAACTTCACATGGCAGCAGCGGTGCCCTGCTTTGTGTCTAGTTGTAGCCATCCTATTCCGCCAGTTTTCCTGTGGGTCTGGTGAGATCCCTTTCAATTTTAGCTGTTGTTTTTTTTCCAAATTGTTGATGAGGTTGCAGCTTAGGAGACTACCTAGGCCGCCATCTTGTTTTGGTCTCCCATACCTCTGATTCTATTATATTCACCAGTTAATATTGTTCATCAGTTTTAATTCCCTTGGTTTTTGGATTCACTTGTTGGTAGTTACGTATTTGTTGTTCATAATTTTTATCTTTATCTTCTTTTTCTTTCTAAAGAACCCCCTTCAGCAATTCATATAATTCTGGCTTGGTGGTGATGAACTCCTTTAGCTTAAATTTATTTGTGAAGCTCTTTATCTGGCGTTGGATTCTGAGTGATAGCTTTGCTGGGTAGAGTATTTTTGGCTGTAGGTTCTTGCTATTCATCACCTTGAATATTTCTTGCCATTCCCGTCTGGCCTGCATGGTTTCTGTTGAGAAATCAGCTGACAATCGTATGGGTACTCCTTTATAGGTAACTACCTGCTTTTCTCTTGCTGCTTTTAATATTCTCTCTTTGTCTTTTGCTCTTGGAATTTTAATTATGATATGTCTTGGTGTGGTCCTCTTTGGATTCCTTTTATTTGGTGTTCTGTGTGCTTCCTGGACTTGTAAGTCTATTTCTTTCCCCAGGTGGGGGAAGTTTTCTGTCACTGTTTCTTCCAGTATGTTTTTGGTATCTTGCTCTCTCTCTTCATCTGGGACCCCCATAATTCTGATGTTGGTTCGCTTGAAGTTGTCTCAGAGGTTTCTTACACTATCTTCAACTTTCTGGATTCTCTTGTCTTCTTGCTTCTGAAGAGGAGTGTCTTCTGGCTCTTTATGTTCCAAATCTTTGACTTGATTCCTGCGATCTTCCATTCTGTTTTTAGGACTCTATATAACATTTTTTTTTTAATTTCAGACAATATATTCTTTATTTCTAGTTGATCCCTTTTCATATCCTCATAGGTCTTATTTATTTTATTGGCTTTTTCTAGGAAATTCTTGAGAAACCTTATAACTGGTTTTGAACTCAATGTCAATTCTTTTACTTTCCTCCATTTCCTTCCTTTGTGGCCTGCCTCTTCTCTGCATTTTAGCTGCTTCCCTGATTTGATGGAATAGTTTTGTGAGCTAGGTGTTCTGGCAGAGCCTAGTAGCACAGCCTTCCCAGTTACCTGAGGTGGACAATCTTGGTGCAGCCCTTTGTGGGCTGTGTGTGCAGTCTTGTTGTTAAGCCTTGCTTGTTGTTGGTATCACTGGGAAGCATTCTCTAAGCCAATTGGCTGTGAGGATCAGCAGTGTCTCAGCTAGGAGGGCTTCTGTGCTCTGCTTGGAAGGGGTGGAGCCTTGGGGTGGTGCAACAGGCTTTGGTTCCCCATCAGTCCCGCCTTAGGAAAGTCCTATTAGCGGTGAGTCTTGCAAGACTGGCTGCAGGCATGCACACTACTTGGGGAAAGGCTATTCTAGAATTTTGCCTCCTCCCTGACAGCCAGTTTTTTCCCCCCAGCTCAGAGTTGTCTCTCAGTGCAGTTGGGAGTTTTTTTTTCTCCTGAAGGAGAAAGCCAGCCAACTGGGAAGGCTTCTGTGTTCTGCTTGGATGGGGCGGAGTCTTGGGGTGGTGCAGACAAGCTTTGGTTTCCCGTCAGCCCCTCCCTAAGAGGGTCTGGTTCCTGAGTCCCACAGTAATGGCTGTTGGCTACATGCACCTCTGAGAGAGCTTTGCCCACTCCCTGACAGTCTGGCCTCTCCCTGACTGGGGCTGTCTATCAGTGCAATAGGGCGGTTCTGTTTCCCTCCCAAACAAGAAAGCTAGCCACGTGTTAGCTGCCTGCCAGTAAGCCAGCAGTGAACTCGGCGGCTGCCCTTTCTGTGTGCACAGATCTCCCTACCTCCACAGCTCCTGAGGCTCAGCATTTCTTCTCTTCCCTTCCTATATGGTAGAGCTTCCACTCAGCCGGCCGTCTGGTGTTTCAGGGGGATGTTTCCTCTGTTTTCCAGTTGTAAATTTAAAATTGTTGTGGTAGGCTGCCCTTAGGTGTCTACCCTATGCCGCCATCTTGGTTTTTCTGTTTTCACTTTTAAAACAATGAGAAGATGGTAGTGGGTGGGTCTGGGGAACAAACACTTATTGTTCAGACCTTGCTGTGGGGACCCTAGGGGTTTGCAGGGATGCTCTCCTCAGGAGAGCCTCTGCCCCACTGCCATCCAAGCAACCATAACTTTATCTATTTTACATTTTGCCTTTCTCTGTAAAATTTCAGCTGTTGAGAGGGTTCTAGTACTAAAGGAAGTTTGAAAATCATTGATTTTCAAGTGCAAGGTTATTCTAGTTCTAAGATTATTTGTCTCTGAGGAGCATTCTCCTCAACCCAAGAGACAACAAGAAAATGCCATAGCATGGCCAAATACCACAGCTCTCCACAGAAAAGCAGCACAGATCTGAGGAGGAGCCCCTGAAATGGCCAAGAGACAGGCAGGTGACATTCCAGCCCTCCACTAACTGGCTGGGTTACCTTGGGAGTGACCATTAGCACCTCTGGCCACACTGTAGATTCTCACAAAAGGGACTTTCCCAAGTAGTATTTAAGGTCCTCTATTCTCTGTGTGTATGTGATGCAACAATTGCGTATAACTTCATCAGATTTCCTGTCTGGATGGGACTTGGACAGCTGGAAATGTGAGTGGAAGAGAGAACCCATGAAGGAAGGTCTCAATAAGCAAAGACCTGGTGATGGGAGGAAGGCACATAGAGTTTGGCAGGGAGGTGTGTAGGGGGACAGGGATGAATAGGGCTGGGGGTTATGACCGTATTCACAGTTTCAGGAGTGTAGGCTTAATTTGGTACAAAAGGGAGGCCATGAAGACTAATGAGCAGAAAGTGGCATGGCGAGGGTGCTTTCAGTGGGTGAGCATGAACAAAGCAGAAACAAAGCAGGACAGAGAAATCTGATAGGCAAAGACTTGAGTGCGGCAGTGATACACTGCCCAAGCATGGAATAGGAACCAGTAGAATTTTGAGTGATGAGATTTGGGATAATTTTACTTTCTTTTTTTGTTGTGATTTTTCTTTCTTTCTTTTTTAAAACATTATGTGTGTGTGCATGTATATACATATAATCTATAATAATGAAAGTGTAATATGCTAATTAGACCGGACAGCCAAACGACCTTCCAGACATCCTTCTGGATGAACTTCCGGACGAAGCTGGAGCTTCAAAGGACGAGGCAAGCCACCGAGGCAAGCTGCCATGGCTGCGAGAGCTGAGCCACTTGCTCGAATTTCATGCATCAAGCCTCTAGTATATTATATGTGATATAATATTAGAAAAGATCACAAAGCTATTGTCATAAAAATAAATGCTAAGATTATTGAATGACAGAAGCATTAATATTCTCCAAGCAAGCAATTTTGAAGATGACATATTATTTAAACCTTGAAATTCCAAAGAGGTACAAACATTCCCAATTAATACATCTATTTTCTTATAAAGCAACTGCTGAAATAAAGGAACACAGAACACAAGACTTCTTCCAATGGTCACTTACAAAAATATAAAGTGGGTCATAATCTGGAGACGTAATTAAGGCCTCAGGTGGTTTCATGTTCAAGATTGAGATCTTGCCAGGGGACTGAAGGGTGACGTCCTGGTTTGGCAGGCCTATCACAGTGGTGGCTTCATCCTGTGCAAGGACCGAGAGCAGTGTTAGTCTTGATGCTGGGACAAGAGGGGAATGGTGAGGGCAATTCCCGAAGGGGGGATGTGTTACCTCAGCTCCTTGCTTCAGCGGTCGAGCAAGCTTTTGAGGTCTGTAACTTGCTGAAGACATCTGAACAGAGAATGGCTGGTACCCCCTAATTTTGTACACTTGAGGAACCTGGGGGTGAAACAAGATGACTGATTCAATATCCTTAAAAGTTTGTGACCATTTAATGGAGTGTACTCTCAACAATAACAATTCTGAGCTGCCTGATAGTAAAAGAAAACAAGCTCCATGCTGTTGCCATGAGACTGTGGCAATGATTCATTTGATTGTGCTCGAGTGACTGGATGCCAGTCCTGCCGCCAGCACACAGGGCCACCCACCAGTACTCTTCAGTGCCACATGCTTAGAAATGCCTCAAATGCCAGCTAGTAATTAAAAATATTTATATTTTCAGGTAAGATTAAAAATGATGGTGGAATAAGTGGATGTTGCAGACATGCTCCCAGGAACAAACTGGAATCACAACTGAAATACAGAAAAACTTCCTGAATAATCAATGGAAGACTTGCTGGAGAGAACACTGATAACTGTGGACTGAAAGTGGAGACCACATAGAGACTGGTAGGAGGAGTGGAGGCATGAAAGGACTGGCTGGGCTCCCACAGACAGCAACTGAAGTTCCAGAAAGATAGCTCAGATTGGGTGGTGGGGGTTGCCACTGAGAACTCTGAGGTCTAATACTCAACCTGGGCTCCCCTAGCAGGGAGCACCAGGGCTGAGAAGGGTACCCACATAATACTTGGCTGTGAAAAGCAGCAGGGTTGCTGTCTTCCAGGGAGAGGCAGCTAGAAATTCAAGCACCCTCCTAAAGGGCCAATGCACAAAATTCCCTGTGGAGCCAGATACCCACCTTGTGCTCCAGCAAAGGGAGGGCAGAGTGGACTAGAGTTGTGTCAGCAGAAGCCAGGATCATGGGCTATGGGGTTAGAGTTCAGAAGGCAGGCACCCTGGTTTCCTATGCTGTCATTCCCTTATGCTGCAGAGGTTATATTTCCCACATAGACATTTGTTATATAGGAAGCCTTGCCTGTGGGAAGACAGTTGATCCACCCTATTGGAAAACGTCTTGCCCTACAGTGCAGAGTTGCCGAGGTCCATTAATAGATTGAGAATAACAACCTTCAGGCAGAAGTAATTGTCCTATCTTGTTGAAAAAAAAACTCTTGCAAAAAACCCTGTGGATGATTGCCTGAGGGCAATTCAAGACAGAATCCTATCAGTCTGAAGACAGAGGCAGTCTCTGGAGGCTTTGAGTATTTGCCTGATCTAATTAGTCAGAAAAAGTGTTTGACACTGACTTGCACTAGAGATTGAGAGGCATTGCAGATCTATTTAATACATAGTCACAAACCCAAACAAACAGCCAAAATGAAGAGACAAAGAAACAACCCTCAAATGAAAGAACAAGAGAATTCTCCAGAAGAAGAGCTAAATGAAATAGAGACAAGAAATTTATCTGATATAAAGTTCAGAGTGAGGGTGGTAAAGATGCTCAGCAGCATGAGAAAAGATTTAGTAACTATAAAAACAGAAATAAAAAATGACATAGCACAAATAAATAACACATTGGCAAGAATACATAGCAGATTAGGAGAAAGTGAGAGTCAAATCAGTGAATCAGAAGACAGGGTTGAAAAAAAAATCACTCAATCAAAAAACCAAAATGAAAAACAAAACAAAACAAAAAACAGGAGGACAGATTAAGGGAGCTGTGGGACAACATGAAACATAACAATATTCAAATAGCAGGCATGCCAGAAGAGGGATAGAGAACATGTTTGAAGAAATAATAGCAGAAAACTTCCTTAACCTGGTAAAGAAGAAAGTCACATGAGTTCAGGAGGCACAGAGAACCCCAAACAAGAAGAACCCAAATAGGCTCACACCCAGACACATCATAATTAAAATCCCAAAAATTGAAGACAAGAGAGAAGCTTAAAGATAGCAAGAGAAAAGCAAACTATTACCTATAAGGAACTCTGATAATGCAGACACCTGATTTCTCATCAGAAACTCTGTAGGTCAGAAGGGAATAACATGAAATACTCAAAGTAATGGAAAACAATGATCTGAAACCAAGATACTATATCCAGTAAAGCTATCATTCAAAATAGTAAGTCAAATAAAGAGCTTCCAAGAAAAAAAAAAGGCTAAAGGAATACGTCATCACCAAGCCAGCATTGCAATAAATACTAAAGAGATTGCTGTAATAAGAAGAAATGGATTGAGAAAACTAGGCATACAGAATTAAAATGGCAATAAATAAGTACATACCATGTTTTCCTGAAAATAAGACATCCTCCGAAAATAAGACCTACTTACAGGTCCCCCCCCCCCCCGAAAATAAGGCCCCCAGGCTCTGTCTTAGAATGAAAATTAATTTACCGTAAACTGGTCGCTAGGGCCGCCCCGACTGGCGTCTAGCAACCAGTGACGTTACGCGGAGTCCTGACGTCACTGCTGTGTGAATGGAGAGAAATCAGCGTGGAAACTTTGTGAAACCTAAACTGCAAGAAGTTGTGACTTGGGTGAAGAATTCATGGGAGAAAATCACTGACAGTTGCATTGCAAATGCACTGTGAGCAGGCTACCTTGAGAAGAAGTACTCATTTAAAGACAGTGCTATTGCTAAACATGAGAGATTTGGTCCACTGATTCTGAAAGAAATGGAGTCACAAGAAATTCACCAGGAAATTCAGGAATTGGATTGTTATGATGATGTTCCAGAAGATGATGACATTATTGTCATTGAATAAATGAGTAAATTCTTGATACTGTAGGATTCACAGTTGTCTGGTTTGTGTTGACAACTACCGTACTGTATACAGGTAATAAATTTCTTTTATTTTTATTTAACAATAAATGTGTACCATATTCTTCTTCATGGAAAAATAAGACATCCCCTGAAAATAAGACCTAGCGCATCTTTGGGAGCAAAAATTAATATAAGACACTGTCTTATTTTGGGGGAAACAGGGTTTTAATAATAACCTTAAATATAAATGGTCTGTGGACTGAAAGGTCCCAGGTTCGATTCTGGCCAAGGGCATGTACATTGGTTGCGGGCACATCCCCGGTAGGGGGTGTGCAGGAGGCAGCTGGTCAAATGAATAAAAACATGATCCAACTATATGCTATCTACCAGAGACCCACCTCAGAACAAAAGACTCACACAGGATGAGAATGAAGGGATGGAAAAAAATTTCTATGGAAATGGAAAGAACAAAAAACTGGAGTAGCAATACTCATATCTGACAAAATAGACTTCAAAATGAAGGCCATCACAAGAGACAATAAAGGCAAAGAGAGAGAGAGAGAGAGAGAGAGAGAGAGAGAGAGAGAGAGAGAGAGAACAAAGGTCACTAAAGGGATTTTTCCAACAAGAGGATAAAACCCTAGTAAACATATGCACACAGTATAGGAGCACCTAAATATATATATATAAAAAAAACTTCTAGAGGACTTTAACGAAACAATTGACAACAATACAGTCATAGTAGGGGACTTTAACACTTTTCTGACTTCACTGGATAGATCTTCCAGACAAAAACAAGGAAACAGTGACTTTAAAGGACACACTGGGCCAGATGGATTTAATTGACATTTATAGAACATTTCACCCCTTGAGAAAGAAAAACAATGTTGGAGGAATCACAACACTAGCTATCAACTTATACTACAAATCACTCTAAGCTAGACAGCCTGGTACTGGCACAATAATAGGCTTATCGATATAGACCCAAAGCATTATGCTCAATTAATATTTGACAAAGGAGTCAAGAACATACAACGGAGTCAAGAAAGTCTCTTCAATAAATGGTGTTGGAAAAAATGAACAGGTACATGAAAGAAAATGAAAATAGACCTCAAATTTACACCATACACAAGAATAAACTAAAAATGGATTAAAAGAACTAAATGTAAGTCTGGAAACCATAAAAATCCTAGAGGAAACTATAGGC
This sequence comes from Vespertilio murinus, assembly GCA_963924515.1. Classification (NCBI taxonomy): domain Eukaryota; kingdom Metazoa; phylum Chordata; class Mammalia; order Chiroptera; family Vespertilionidae; genus Vespertilio; species Vespertilio murinus. The sequence continues at coordinate 8,538,996 of OZ004711.1, forward strand.
AGCAAAATCTCAGACAACTTTCATAGCAATATGTTTATGAATACATCTCCTAGAGCAAAGGAAACTAAGGAGAAAATAAATAAATGGAACTACATAAAAAAACCTTTCTGTACAGCAAAAGAAAGCATCAACAAAACAAAAAGGGACCCCACTGCATAGGAGAACATATTTGGCAAAGATACATCTGATAAAGGGTTAATATCCAAAATATACGAGGAACTCATACAACTTAACAAAAGGAAGACAAAGAATCCAATTAAAATATGGGCAAAGGACCTAAATAGATACTTCTCCAAAGTGGACATTCAGATGGCTAAGAGACATATGGAAAAATTCTCAAAGCCACTGATCATCATAAGATACAAATTAAGACAACAATGAGGTACCATCTCACACCTGTCAGAATGACTATCATCAACAAATCAACAAACAACAAATGCTGGTGAGGATGCAGAGAAAAAGGAACCCTCCTGCACTGCTGGTGGGAATGCAGACTGGTGCAGCCACTGTGGAGAACAGTATGGAGTTTCCTCAAAAAACTAAAAATGGAACTCCTATTTGACTCAATAATCACACTTCTAGGAACATATCCCAAGAAATAGGAATCACCAATCATAAAGAAGGTTTGCACCCCTATGTTCATAGCAGCACAATTTACAATAGCTAAGATGTGGAAACAGCCCAAGTGCCTATCAGTAGATGAGTGGATAAAAATCTGTGGTACATTTATACCACGGAATACTATGCAGCAGTAAAAAAGAATTTCTCACTCTTTGAGTCATAATGATGAGACTTGGAGGATATCATGCTAAGTGAAATAAGTCAGTCAGAGAAAGATAAGTATCACATGATCACACTCATCTGTGGAATCTCCGTAACAAAATAAACAGATGAATGGAGTGGATCCGGAGACACAGAAGCATGGAAATGGGGAACCTTACAGGAAAGGCGAGGGATGGTGAGAGGGTGCGAGGAAATCAACTAAGAACCTTATATAAATATATGTATGATTTATGGACAGAGACAGTGGGGCAGTGAGGGCCTGGGGTGGGGGGTGATGGTGGGCTGGATGGGTCAATGGGGGAAAAAGGGGAATATGTAATACTTTCAACAATAATTATTTTTATAATTTTTTATAGTTTAAAAAATAAAAATATTTACATTTTCAAAAGCAGAAGTGGTCACATATACTCAAGGAGGGCTGACTAACTTTGTTCACCTCATCTTGTGTTTTTTCTTAAAGTTTCTAATCTGTGTGTCTTCATGAATGCATAATATATGGTATTTCCACAGAATAAGGAAGGACCCTGGATCCTGTAAGCCACATCAGGAAAACAGAGTCTGTTAACCTCACACATACCATAAAGCAACAGCAGGAAAGTACACACAGTATGTGACACAGTATAATCCATAGTAAAACAAGCCATTAAAATAAAGCCATTCAAATGTTTTGTTCACGTCATAAGAAACCTAAGTAAGGATACCATGGGATAGGTCTGACCTGTAGGTTGGAGAAGGAATGAGGGTGCTTGACTTGAACTTCTGAAGGTTTAATTGGGACAGGTCCAAGGCCAACAGGAGCCTGAAAGGGGAAAATGCAAGCAGCTGACACATGATCACACTGGGCAAAGGTGGCTGTGCTTCTGGCCCTTACACTTGGAACATTGAATGAACAGTTCCATTCTTAAAGTATCCCTTCCCACAACCACAGTCGTTACTGCATGTGTGGGGCCTGCAGGTGGCCTTGCCCTGCACCCTCCCCCCTTGTCTCTTAGTAGAAGTGATTCTTCATTTTCATTTTCTGCTGTCGTGGATGCTGCAATGTGCCACCCAGAAGCACCTTCAGGCTTGAAGGTCTCAGCCCCCCAGGTGCTCGGAGTCCAGTTCATATAAACAACTCTCTGGGCCAGCCCTCTTCAGGAGGTGCCCCGGCTGCAGGAGCGGCCTCAGTGAAGGCCACGTGCCCCTCCGAGGGCGGCCCACCTCCATGACAGGCAGGATGCCGGGCCCTGTCACCCTGTCTCAGCATCAGGGCTCCTCAGGAATCCAGCTGAGGCCTTTGACACCAAGGTCTGCATTACTGTTCTCTCTCTGTCCACTCCCGCTCCCACTCTGTCCACTCCCACTCTGTTCACTCCCACTCCCAGTCTCACTCCCACCACCCTTCCACAGCTGCGAATCCCTAGAGCACTACCCAGTCAACTTCCTGCTAGCCAAGCTGCCTCAGACACATAGAGAATCTGAAATAGTGCCTGCATAACATTAGCATGATGCAATTTTATATGCCATCAATATAAGACACTTCCCAATTTCAAAGAGGATAAATATTTTCAAAAATATATTTTTATTTATTTTAAAGAAGAAGAAGAAGAAGAAGAAGAAGAAGAAGAAGAAGAAGAAGAAGAAGAAGAAGAAGAAGAAGAAGAAGAAAGGGGGAGAGAGAGAGAGAGAGAGAGAGAGACACCAATGATGAGAGAATCATTGATCGGCTGTCTCCTGCACATACCACACTGGGGATGGAGCCCACTACCCAGGCGTGTGCCCTGACTGGGAATTAAACTGTGACCTTCTGGTTCCTACGTTGATGCTCAACCACTGAGCCACGTTGACTGGGCAAAGATGCTAAATATTTTAAAAGTTATTTTAAAATTGATAAAATAAAGTATTTGTGAAATGAATGTGAAAACTCTTTAAAGTCAGGAATGCTGAGCAGTCTGCTTCTCATCAACTCTGAGCAGCAGAGAAGCCTTTGTAGAACTAATTAAAGTACCAAATGAAATGCCTAAGCTTTGAACTGCTCAAAAGGAATGTGCCGAGCTCCACAGCGTAGTGGTGATCTCTGTCATCAATTATTAGGTGTCAGATATTTACTCTTGCTGGAAAATCACAGATTTTTTTCCACTAGGAACAATATATTCTAATCTTTTAAGTCACTTAATTTCTAATGCAGAAAATACACGGGATTTCTAAAGTCAGCCCTGCAATGCTTAACACACATTATAGGATGTGAACGGCAAGTTTATTCTTTGAAACTAAATTTTTTTAGCATATGCATTTTCAATATCAACTTAAACACACTTTCTATTGCTAACTATGTGAATACGAGCAACATTTTATTTCTGGCTATGTCCCTCGGTCTCTGTCCTGCTCATCTGTAAGATGATACACAGCACATAGATCTGTTGAAGATTAAGAGTTGATACAACTGAAGCCCTTAGGACACTGTCTCACTCCCTGGATGCAATGTAGGGCTGTTATTTTTATTATAATGCATCATTGTGCCCATTGGGCAAGAGGGTTAAAATACCACAGCTCATGCCAGGAAAAGAGAGGGGAGACAGAGAGAGAGAGAGAGAGAGAGAGAGAGAGAGAGAGAGAGAGAGAGAGAGAGAGAGAAAGAGAGAGAAAGAGAGAAAGGAGAGAAGAAGGGAGGGGGAAGAGCGATTGTGAGCCTGATGGGTAGATTGTGGCATCCAGTCCTTCTGGCCTCTCCATTGCTCACGCAGCAGAAGGGCTCAGCTGAGCAGGACCTGCCTCCTGGGCCAGGCCAGGTCCTCTGGGTTTCCCCGTCTGCCCGTCTGCTCTCAGGCCTGAGCCTGGGCTGTCAAGCTCTGCTCAGTGCTCTTGCTGGGCCCCAGGCTGGGAAGGGCCAGCCCGGCTCTTAGCAGCTCTGCACAGGCGTGTCAGATGTCAGGCCGTAGCAGTACATGGCCCCTGGTGTCTCCGTGGCTACAGTTCCCCGGGCACAGGTCTCCCGTAGGAGCCTGCCGGGGGAGGCACAGGGACTGACTGACAGAGAGAGGGCCTGCCTTGGTGTCTGCCCAACTGCTGCCTGACCAAGCCCGGGCCCTCCCCGGCCCAGCAGCACCCACCAGCTCATCGAAGCCCTGGGTAGGACTGTGGGATGGGAAGGCGAAGGGCAGCACATGCGTGGGTGACACAGAGACCGAGGTGGGATAGCTGTCTTGACTGGACCGCAGCAGAAAGAATCTGGAGACATTCTTTTCTATGAGGGAAAAACAAAACAGCACTTTTGGGGTGATTCCTCAGGTATTTTTATGTGAAGCCACCATCTTCATTTGCTTATCTGTACCTGCCACATGCCATTTCGATCACAGTATCTATGTGTGTACGTATTTACTCCCATTTTTAGTGTCTCCTTTGTCCTTTACCTCCATCCTGCTCCAATTTATAAAAAAAAGGTTATTTTATTTTCACTTCGTTTTCGGGGAGGGCAGTCTGAGCCGGGTCCAGGGGCGTGGGCTCGGGAGGGAGGCGGGCTGCAGAGACAGGCCTGCCTGTGGGCCTGCACCTGAGCCACAGACTGGCAACATCTTTTCTGGAAGGAGACGGTGACATGGCTGTTGGGCTCCTAGAGCTACTGAGGATGGGCCTCCCATAGCCCCAGACCACCTGTGGATTGGAATTTTTTTAAATAACAAAGATAATATGAGGTAAACACTTTGTGAGATAAAAACCAGACCCAGCCAATCAGTCAGCAAGTGTAAGTGTTGACTGTCCTGGTCTCTGGTGACCTTACATGGTACAGGGACTTTGAGGGTGTGATTAAGTTAAGAGTCTTGAATGAGATGGGGAGATTGTCCTGGGGGATCCGGGTGGGCCCAAAGCAATCACAGGATCCATAAAAGAGGGAGATAAGAGGGTCAGAGTCAGATGAGGAGACGTGAGGGAGGACAGAGGCGGGAGGTCAGTGACTTGAGGAAGTGGCCAGGAGCCAAGGCATGCAGGTGGCTTCCGGATGCCGGGAAAGGCCTGGAACATATTCTCCACTGGAGCCTCGGGGACCCCGCCCTGCAGATCTCTGATTTTAGATTTCTGACCTCCAGAGCTGTTTGATATTAATTGTGTGTTGTTCTGAGCCACACGTTGGTCTAGCAGCCATAGGAAACACACATGTGATTTTTGAAAATATCGTATTTCTATGCAGCCAACTTCATAGTAAAGAAACCTCACGCTGTGGGGACGGCTGGTCAAAGCATCGCTGACTTCCCAGCTGAGTCTCACCATGTGTTATCGACTGTCTGTTATGCTTGAATCTCTTTAATATGGTCTCTCTGTCCATGGTACGCATAATGTCCAGCATGTTAACTAATCGTCGATGAACCATGACCTAGAATTAGAAAGAATAAGGGTTTCAAATGAGTAGTTGAGGCATGCTCGTTTGTATCATTTAATTTAATTCACTTTCCCCACCACAGTGAAGGGCTGAGGCAGCGGCTGTGAGTCAGAATTCACCAGGAGAATGGCAAGCTGCTGCCTGACACCAGGCCGGGGCTTCAGCGTCGGGGGAGGGGAGGGGGGGGTGCTGACTTCCCTGAACACAAACAAGACCAGGCTGCCATCTGGCCTTGTCTTACCCAGAGTGCGAGACTCGGTTTCCCCATACTTCCAGAGTGGAAGCAATGACTGCTTCTACATTCCTTTCCCCCGGTATATCTGAATAGTAATGCTCCCACTGTGTTCTCAGAGCTGAAGGACAAATTGAAAGGACAATTCTGTAGAAATGGGGCTGTGGAATATGGGCAAGTCCACTGTACTTTGACTTCAGAGCAGATACGAGTAGGTCAGTCCTAGTTATTGGAATGATTGTTCATTCCATAACCAACACTCCTTTCCATCCAGTGAAAATTCCTTCTTTTAACACTGGCGTGGGGAACCTTTTTTCTGCCAAGGGCCATTGGATATTTGTAACATAATTCATGGGCCATACAAAATTATCAACTTAAAAGATTAGCCTGCTATATTTGATCAAACATTGAATTAACTCACCCCTAATGCCTTGGCAGGGCCAGACCAAATGATTTCGAGGGCCTTGTATAGTCCGAGGGTGGACATTCCCCACCACTGATTTAACAGCTATTATGAAGTGGCTACTCTGTGGCCAGTTCTGTGCAAGGTATTGGAGATACGGTGGAAACAAACAAACATTAGCCTGAACAGAGGTGATGGTCCAAGTGTGTGAGTGTGTTGGGAAGTGGGGAGTGGAATGGATGACAGTGAACACAAGATCAACACCATGAAGAAAATGAGAGTAAATGCACAAAAACATGACTGGGGGCTGGGAAGGGAGTGGTCTGGGCATTGTGCGAGAATAATTAGGGAAGGCTGCTCTGAGGGGGCGAGGGTTGATCTCCTCCAACTTGAATGATAAGGAGACAATGATCCTGGGAAGAAAGTTCTGAGCAGAGGAACCAGTGAGTGAAAAGATCCTTATCAAGGAACAAAGGAGACATGTTGAAGAGACAAAGAGAAGTCCAGCATGACCTTGTAGCCTTGATAATAACTGTGCAATGAATTATTTTATTTTTTTATTGAATTTATTGGGTCGACATTGGTTCACAAAACATACAAGTTTCAAGTGTACAACTCAACTATACATCCTCTGCACACGGCATTGTGTGTCAAAGCCCACAGCCAAGTCTCTTTCTGTTCCTGTTTCCCTCCACCTTTGCCCACCTCCACCTAACTCCCACCACCCTTTCCCCCTGGCTATTACCACACTGTTCTCTCTCTCTCTCTCTCTCTCTCTCTCTCTCTCTCTCTCTCTCTCCATATATATAGCTTTGCGTGTTTTTTGGGGGGCTTAATCCCTTCACTTTCTTTCATCCAACCTCCCCTTCCCATCTCCTCTGACAGCTGTCAGTGTATTCCAAGTATCCATGCCTCTGCTTCTATTTTGTTCATCAGTTTATTTTGTTCATTAGAATCTACATATATGTGAGATCACATGGTATTTGCCTTTCTCTGGCTTATTTTGCTTAGCATTATAACTTCAAGGTCCACCCATGCAGTTGTAAAAAGTAAGATTTCCTCCTTTTTTACAGTTGAGTAGTATTCTATTGTGTAAAATACTGCAGCTTTTTAATTTTATTTTGAATTGTATTTTATTGTTTATAGTATTACAAATAGTAGTACATATGTCTTCTCCCCCCGCCCCCCGCGTTGACCTTCATCAGGCCTCCCCTTATCCACCAGCACTTGCTCCCCCCGCTCTCCCCCCCCAGTGTCTTGAGTCCTTTAGTTATGCTTATATGCATGCACACAAGGCCTCGGTTGATCTTTTACCAGCCCCCGCCCCCAACCCTCCCCTGCCTTCCTGCTGTAGTTTGACAGACTGTTCGATACTTCTTTGCCTCTGTATCTTTTTGTTCATCAATTTATAATGTTCTTTATATTCCACAAATGAATTAGATCATGTGGTATTTATCTTTTTCCAACAACTGGCTTATTTCACTTAGCACAATGCTCTCCAGGCCCATCCATTCTGTTGCAAATGGTAAGATTTTCTTCTTTTTTACAGAAGCATAATATTCAGTTGTGTAGACATACCACAGTTTTCTAATCTACTCATCTGCTGATGGGCACCTAGGCTGTTTCCAAATCTTAGCTATTGTAAATTGTGCTGCTATGAACATAGGGGTGCATATATCCTTTCTGATTGGTGTTTCTGGTTTCTTGGGATATATTCCTAGAAGTGAGATCACTGGGTCAAATGAGAGTTCCTTTTTTTAATTTTTCGAGGAATTTCCATACTGTTTTCCACAGTGGCTGCACCAGTCTGCATTCCCACCAGCAGTGCAAAAGGGTTCCTTTTTCTCTGCATCCTGTCTAGCACTTGTTATTTGTTGTTGATAACCATTCTGACAGATGTGAGATGGTACATTAGTGTTGTTTTTATTTGCATCTCTTGGATGATTAGTGAATTTTTTAAAAAAATATATATTTTATTGATTTTTTTACAGAGAGGAAGGGAGAGAGAGAGAGAGAAATATCGATGAGAGAGAAAAATTGATCAGCTGCCTCCTGCACACCCCCTACTGGGGATGTGCCTGCAACCAAGGTACATGCCCTTGACCAGAATCGAACCTGGGACCTTTCAGTCCACAGGCCGACGCTCTACCCACTGAGCCAAACCGGTTTTGGCTAATTAGTGGATTTGAGCATGTTTTCATAAAGTCTCTCGGCCTTCTGTATGCCCTCTTTTGAGAAATGTCTATTTAGGTCCTTTGCCCATTTTTTAATTGGATTGTTTATGTTCCTTTTAAGTTGTATGAGTTAACTGAAAATTTGGAGATTAAACCTTTATCTGAGATCGTATTGGCAAATATACTCTCCCTTATTGTTTTGTTGACGATTTCTTTTGTTGTGCAGAAGCTTTTTATTTTTATGTACCGTATTTGCCGGCGTATAAGATGATTTTTTGGCCCTGAAAAATACCGTATTTGCCGGCGTATAAGAGACTGGGCGTATAAGACGACCCCCTAACATTTCCACTCAAAATACAGAGTTTGTTATATACTCGCCGTATAAGACTACCCCCCACTTGGAGGCATATTTTTCAGGGCCAAAAAATCGTCTTATACGCCGGCAAATACGGTAGTACCATTTGTTTACTTTCTCCTTAGTTTCCATTGCCCTAGAAGCTGTATCAGTAAAGATATTGCTATGACATCCTGTATAGAGCTAAAGGCATATCTTTAAAAAGTCCAGGCTCCCTGAGGTCCGCCTTCACTTATCAGTTACTCTGTCACTCCCTGAGGTTGCCTGGTCTTCCTCCAGTGCCTTCTGAAGGAAGAATATAGAATAGACCTCGGCTGATTGTAACCCACAGACCCTCCCACATGCCATGAGCTTGGTAGGGCGCCTTGACTGGGGCCTGGAAGATGGGGCTCGTAGGTACCCTACTTAGGATTGCTTGGTCAGGCACTCAATGAGAGGAGAGCTACCCCTACCCTAGAGCCACACCATGCAGTGTTTGCCAGAGGAGTGAGCTTCAGGTTCAGGTTGAATGCAGCCAGTTGTCCCCTCTGCAGGAGCAAGCTAAGCAAGGTGGACCTTCAGGACTCCAGAGGACAAGTCATCAGAGTCTCCTGTTGGGAGTGGTGTTGGTGGAGATCACAGGAGGGGGCCAAGCACTTGGTCCAGGTCCCAGACAATAGCCTCTGAGAGACACATTTGGAATATCCCAGCTCTGAGCTCAGAAGGGCAGGGCCAGGGGCTACTGGAAAGGCAGGCCAAGTGAGTCCCATTGGGGCAACAGTGTAGGCTGAGCTAGCAGGGGAGATAGGAGTGGCTCCCCATGACGTAGTCACTGCACTCAGCTCCCCCCTGTCAGATTTCCAGATGAAATTATTCCCAGGAGATGTGCTCCAAAAATCCCCGCTCTGTGACACTCTGATCCCCCTGTGGGATCGAACTCAGCAGGATTGTGAAAGGCTGCTGCAATGGCCCAGGTGGAAGATGATGTGGCTATTACTGAGCTGGGGTGAAGGCCAGAAGTCATCATACTGGGAATATATTTGAACTGATAGTACTTGCTGGGAGTGTGAGAAGGATGAGCCATTACTCAAGCAAAACACATAATTGTTGACTCTCTCTCTCTTTCTCTCTCTCTGTCTGTCTGTCTCTGTCTCTCTCTCTCTCTCTGTCTCTCTCTCTCTCTCTCTCTCTCTATATATATATATATATATATATATATATATATATATATATATATATAATTTTTTTTTTTACCCTGGCGGACTTGTTTCAAATGGATTAGATGGGTCCCACTAGTGGGAAGCCAGCCCAGTCTGTCTCTTGCTGCTGTTCATCCATTGGCAACAGCTGTGCTCCCTCCCTCAGAGCACAGCATTGTGCTGCATCCTTTCACCACGTTCTTTCCCACATTGAGCACCCTGTGGCCCCCTATGTTCTGCCTCAGCAGGGACTCTGGCTCTCAAGGGCCTTAGAGGTTGGTGAGTAGGTCACCAATGCAGTGAGCTCTGCTGCTCTTGGCCTAGACCAGTGGTTCTCAACCTTTCTAATGCTGCGACCCTTTAATACAGTTCCTCATGTTGTGGTGTCCCCCAACCATAAAATTATTTTTGTTGCTACTTAATAACTGTAATTTTGCTACTGTTATGAATCATAAGGTAAATGTCTGTGTTTTCTGATGGTCTTAGGCGACCCTAAGAACCACTGGCCTAGACTGTCATCAGTTGAGGCAGAAAGTACTACTTGAAAGAGGATTTATTCCATAAACTTTCAGAGTCCCTTACGGATATATACTCATTTAACCTTTACACTAATCTTATGAGACAGCTCTTATTGCTATCCTCTATTGCACATGAGGAGACTAAGGCACAGAGATAATGTAACTTATCCAAAATCAGAAGGCTATGAGAAGTAGCACCAAGAATTAAAGGTGGGCAGCCTTGGCTTCAGACTCCAAGTCTTAACCACTGCTCTCCCCTGCTTGAGGAGGGGCTCTGCCCCTCACCCCCCTGCAAACCAGACACATATGAGGGTCAAGAGAGCTACAGGCAGCATAAGATACAAGAAGCAACAGGAGGACTGCTGAGTGCTGAAGATCACAGGGACTTTTTCTCAGAGTTGGCCCAAAGGACAGGTGACAGGTGTGGACAGATGGAAGGGAGATGGAATAGCATGTCATTTGAAGGGAAAGGGAAAGAAACACAGGTTAGTAGTAGGGGACAAGCTGATGTGTTTGGTAGATGAGGACTGGAACAACTGGAGAACAGAGTACAGCTGGGGAGGTGTGGCTGCAGCCAGACCATGGACCCACCTTATACTCTTTACTGGCATTAGAGGTTAAGAAGTCTTCATTATATTCTGATCCTAGGAAGCCACTGAGGGCTAGCAATGTGGCAGATGGAAGGCCATTGTGAGGGGAAAGAAGCCAGAGCAGCAAGATGATTGCTATGAAGGGGGAGCCATGAGCCTGAATGGTAGAGACAAGAGCCCACAGGAATTCTCCAAGGACAATTGTTCTCCCCAGAAAGTGCTGATCAACAACCCTCTGTCCTAGAGTTACCATATGACCCAGAAACACACACACACACACACCAAAACTGGTTTGGCTCAGTGGTAGAGCGTCAGTCTGCGGACTGAAAGGTCCCGGGTTCGATTCTGGTCAAAGGCATGTACATTGGTTGCGGGTACATCCCCTGTGGGGGGTGTGTAAGAGGCAGCTGGTCGATGTTTCTCTCTCATGGACATTTCTAGCTCTCTATCCCTCTCCCTTCCTCTCTGTAAAATATCAATAAAATATATTTTTTTTAAAAAGAAAAAAAAAGAATCTCTCTCTCTCTCTCTCTCTCTCTCTCTCTCTCTCTCTCTCTCTCTCTCTCTCTCTGACACAGATATACATATAGCCCCAAGAGAATTGAAAACTAATGTCACAAAACTGAACACAAATGTTCATAGCATTGTCATTCATAATAACCTAAAGTAAGAACAACCCAAATGTTTCAATTGGTGAATAAGATGTAGACTATCCATCTAATGGGACAGTATCCTATATACCAGGTACTAAAAGGATAATATGCAAATTGACTAAACAGCGGAACGACTGGTCACTATGATGCACACTGACCAGCATGGGCAGACACTCAATGCAGGAACTGCCCCCTGGTGGTCAGTGCACTCCCACATGGGTGCACGGATCAGCCAGAAGCCGGGCTCAGGCCCAGTGAGCACAGAGGAGGTGGTGGGAGGCTCTCCTGCCTGCACAGCAGTTGAACATCCCCTGAGGGCACAGGGTGAACTCAGGACCCCACCCCCTGATTTCATGCACCAGGCCTCTAGTTCAACCATAAAAAGGAATGACGTACTAATATATGTTACCACATGGATGAGCCTTGAAAGGAGAAGCCAGTTGCTAAGGGACATGCATTGTAAGATCCCATTTATATGAAATGTCCAGAAGAGGCAAATACACAGAGATGGAAAGTAGATTAGTGGTTGCCAGGGCCAGGGGATGGAGAGTGACCGCTAATGGGAACCAGGTGCCTTTTTGTGGCGATGAAAATGTTCTAAAATTAGATAGTGGTCATGGTTGTAGAACTCTGTGAATAGACTAAAATCTACTGAATTGTACACTTTACAAGATTAAATTTTATGATATACAAATTATATCTCAATAAAGAAGGTTTGATTTCCTTGTGCTGATGACTACACAAATTAAAATTTCAATCTGGTGCTGAGACTTACCTTGCGTGCTGCTTGCTGAAACCGTCTCTGTGCCCTGAACCTGCTGACCCAAGTATTATTAATAAGTGGATCAAAATCAGGTTCAAATTTCTTGATTTTCTGTGAACATAAAATAAAAGCACATCTTAGAAATGTAACCCCTAATATAAGCATTTAATAAAAACGTTTGGATTTGATTCCTAATCTAGTTTACTTTTTATGTGTTCTGCTTTATAATAAGCATTTATTAAGCACTTTAGTATATGCAGCATCATAGGGCATACTTATTGGGTTGGGTCTAAAAGTGGAAGCTTTGGGCTTTAAAACATTTATAGTCTACTTCAAGAAGCTCAAGCAAACACATGTGACCCCGAGGAAGAAGAATGAAGTCAGATGTGGTAGGTGCTGACACTGTATCCGGGCGGAGAGGAGCAGACTATATGATGCCAGTGGAGGACTGCCATGCTCATCCTTCCCCCCAGCACCTGCACCAGCACCAGCACCTGCACCAGCACCAGCACCTGCACCAGCACCAGCATCAGCACCAGCACCAGCACTAGCATCAGCACCAGCACCTGCATCAGCACCAGCACCTGCACCAGCACCAGCACCAGCATCAGCACCAGCACCAGCACCCGCACCAGCACCTGTACCAGCACCAGCACCAGCACCAGCACCTGCACCAGCACCTGCATATCAGGGCACAGGTGTGAGGTGCTGGGTGAGTGAATGCAGAGGAAAGGGTGCCTAAGGGTGTACTGAGGCCAGCCAGAGCCTCAGGCACTGTAGGGTTTTGAACAGGGAAAGAATATAAGAACAATGTATCAGAAATGAATGTCTGACATTGCACATGCAGTGTGCTGGAGAGGAGAGGGCGGAGGGACAGGTCTATGAACAGACAGTCTGCTGGATTAGTTGGGGTGAGATCTGAAGGTTGGGCTTGAGTATGACCTTGTAGAAGAGCTATTGGCAAGACTTGGCGGCCTGATTAAATGTGGGGGAGAAGAAAAGAGGTTGAAATAATTCAGATGTGACAAACCCAGGAAAAGAAAGTGAGAATGATGAAGGTGGGGAGATTAGGAATAATCTTTTCATTAAAAGTAAAACTTGGGGTTTAATCAGAAACTATCACAGGACAGTGGATACTCAGGTGGAGGGGCTACTGTTCCCAGTTGTCATTTGAAGAAACCAAGGCCCAGAGGCCTTTCCGAGGTCCCCAATCTGTAGGAGAGCTGGGACCTGAAGTCTGGCTTCTGGCTTCCAACCAGGGGAAGGCCAACGAGCAGAGGCCCCCCAGACAGTGGCATGGGGAGCAGAGGAAATGGAACGCCAAAGGAGGCCGATGGAGAAAGTGACGGGTGGGGAGGAGAAGCCAAAGTATGTGATGCCATCAATTTCAAGGAAAACATTAATTATGAATTGTGATGCTTTACTGTGAATATGTAGTAAAAGACACTGAAAACACTAGCATATTAAAGATTATTAAGTATCTCTTGCTAAGAGGATTTCTCTAAAATTATTTAGCGTTTTAAAAGTAAGCATTTAAAGAGCTGCCAATAACTAGATTCAAAATAAAGGAAAGCTACCCACTTCTTCCAGATTGTGAACAACCCGCTTCTGGTTAACCTCCGTCTTCAGCCGCTGAAATTCCTCTTCCAAGACAGGATCTCCTCTATCGAGCTGGGTTTTTAATCACCAAAAATATTAAAATTGAATACAAATGCACACAACTTTATTTCTTTTCAAAACTGCTAGAACCCCATCATACAATTGGTCAAATCCAAGAAGTTCCGTTGGGAGGGGGGGTGGTATAACTAGGTTAAAGTTATCATTGTAATTGTGATAACTTTACTGTTTACACATAGGAAATTTTTATAGAAGCACAAAACTAATACCTTCTTTTTGTAACTGGAGGAAAGTGTCTAGAAATTGTTTCCAAGCCATTTAAAGTCATAGAAAGGATTTTAAGGAACCACATAACCACAGCACTACAGAGATTTCATTGAAATGAAATGTCCCAGTTTTAAGCTCCCCATAGCTGATTATCCAAGTACCAGGTTTAACAAAGGCAAATGATGCCTCCCCTTTCCTGCGTAACGGAGGCCGAGGGGGTCTGTTCCTTCCTGGGTGTAAGTTCCCCGTCTGCTCCCCTCCCCCCTGCTTCCCCAGTGGGGGTCCCCCCCAGCTGTCTTTCCCCCGCCTGCTCCCCTTTCTGCTTCCCCAGTGGCCCCTGAGCTTTCTTTCTCAGAGCCCCGGGTCGCCCCAGGGAAGGCTGACTGGACTGGGATCAGTCTACACATTCCCGCCACCGTGCCTGCTGCCACCGTTCTGCCTGTCTGTGCTGCTTATTACTTGTTCGATAGGTAACTTCCATAAGTAGCTTGGCTGTTCATAATCATTTCTAAAGACTGAACTGGAAGAAATCTATTCTGGTCATCACAATAACACCCCATTTAGAGATAAGAGGGGAACAGTATTGTCTCAGGGGGCTGAGCTGTCCAGCTCTAATTTGCACACGTCAGGGAGTTTGAGATTGGGTACCTTAGGTTCTAAATACAGATGTTGTAGAGAGTGACCTGGATCCTCACAACCACTAAAAGTTAAGTAAAACAGGCAGCTAACGAAGGGATTGGCAAACAGGTTGTTAGCCACAAGCAAGGAGGGAGATTTCTTACATCTTGACTGAGACTCTACCTACTATGGTGAACACTTCTGAAGTCAGTATATCCATCTCCCACGAGCTCATCATCCTGAGGGTTTGTGCCTTCCAGCTAGAGTGCCGACTCCTTCCACATGCTCTCGCTCTCTCTGTGCCACATGCCTTGGGCCTCCAGGGTTCCTCCCACTGGGTCACCAGTAAGGAGTCAGCTACCAGAGGAAGTCTGGGCACACTGAACGGCACCCCTGAAACACTTGCTCTCCCACTACCCTGGGCTCTCAGGGTGGCCTGCTTTCCTTCTGTCTCCTTGCTGATGGATAGCAAGGATGCGACAGCTCCTCTCCTGCTCCCCTCAATAGCCTTTGCAAGCCTCTCTCCAGTGCCTGCTCCCCACAGTCGCTGCGGTGGCCTGCTTCCTGCGTCATTGGGAAGACAAGACTGTGAGCACGCCTCAACAGCTCCCACTCTGCAGGCAAGCCCGGCTAGACTGCAGCCGTCCTTACTCAGCCTTCTCCAGTCCTTCCTCCTGTTCAAAGACAATCTTTCCGTCTGACCATGGCCTCTTCCCAAGCTTCTGCAGCCTTTTCCTCTGTGACGGCTCCATCAGTCTTCACTCCTGCTCACCTCAACTGCTTAAGAAGCCACTCACTTCTACCCATTTTCAAGAAGTCCAATTTGGCTTTCCCCTCCTCAGGTCTACTGGGGTTGCTGTCACTTGAGGCCCACAAGGACTTCCAAATGGCCACATCCAATGTCTACTCTTCAGGCCTTATGATCCTGGAATTCTCTTTGCACTTGACTGATCCCTCTGTGTCTGCTTTCTCTGTGTTCTCCAGGTCCCATGACCTCCCAACCATTTCTGCTCTACCTCCTTAGTCATCCGCTGCTCTCCCCTTAAATCATGAAGTTCTCTAGAATTCCTGCCTTGAGCTACCATATTTCTCAAGATATTTACTTTACACAGGTCACCACACGTGTTCTGGTGCTAATCTCTACTCTATGCTGGTCACTCCCAAGTCTCTGCCTCCAGCTCAGATTTGTTCTTTCAGCTGCCAACTGGATGCCCTCCCGTCACCCCAGATGTAACATAGCCCAAATTGAACTTTTCATCTTCCACTAAGCCAGCTTTGCTTCCATATTTGAGATCTCATTGAACACACATGCACCCAAGCTGGGAACCTATGAACTTTACCCTTCATTTCTAATTTGTCTACAGGTTCTAGCTCTAGCACTGCACGAAGCACATTTTGTACCATCTCTTAATGGTTCTGTGCCACTTCTGGACTGACCTGCTAAAAGGCAGGGACCACCCCTTATTCACTGGCACAGAATCTTACAGACAGTGGGCATTCACTCAATGCACTGGCCAAGGGAATAAACACTTGAGTTTGTCTGTCAACCAAATGCTGCCAATTACAGCCTTATCTCTCACGTCTGTGTCACCTTCATCTTTAAAACAGTTAGAAAATATTCCATTGTGGGGTTCACAGAAAACACTTGGTATTTTGTTTTTAAAATCATGTGCAAAGGATCTGAACAACATACCAAACTAAATTTAAATGCCAATCTAATATATGCCTTTCCTTAATGCTAAGATTTATCAATGTAATGATTTAACATCCCTTAAAAAATAAAAAAGGAACAAATTTATTCAAATATCTGATTTGTACTTCAAATCTAGAAAGAAGATATGTTCTATATGAGAAATATATTCATATATGATAAGATACATGATTTTCCCAATCCCTCCTACCCAGTGCTGCCACTGTGTGTAGCACTGAATGTGGGAAACACACACTCCCAAGCTTAAATACATGTACTAGAGTATTATGGATGAATTGTGACCCTCCAAAATTCATATGTTCAAATCCTAACTACTAGTCAGGAGATATGGTATTTGAGGAGGTAATCAAGTTAAAATGAGGTCATTAGGGTAGGAGGAAATTTGGACACAGAAGGAAAACCATGTGAAGACCCAGGGAAAAGATGGCCACCTACAAGCCGAGGAGAGAGACCGCAGGAGGAACCAGTCCTGCCACCACTTTAATCTTGGTCTTCCAGCCTCCGGAACTGTGAGAACATAAATTTCTGTTGTTTAAGCTACATAGTCTTGTATTTTGTTACAGCAGCAATAGCTGACTAATGCGATAAGTGATGATTCCATAAGTCCAAGCCCCTGCGACATGGAGCCCTCGCCAAGTCCTATCACCCCTGGTCCCTGTGTGCCCTGTGCTTCAGCCAGGATGGTCTGTCCTTGCTGTTCTCTGGGCCTGCCCTGCACATAGCAATGCCTATGCCACAGTGATCTCAGGAGTGTTGCACAGTCCCACAGTTCCCTTCTTTACTCTCCCTTCCCTGAACCTGCAGGTGCTGACTTGGTGAGTCAGATGTGGCCTCCCCTAACCAGTTTTCCGCTTTCTGCTCAGCCTCTTTGAGTGACTCTGACTTGGAACTTTGATTTGAGTCTGGATCTGGCATGGCTCCTAGTTTTGTCTTTGGGCCTCTCACCTTCATGATCTGCAGATCTGCGTGAAATTCACACCCAGAACTCCAGCCCAAATTTCAAGCATTCCATCACTCTCAATTGAATGCCTTTGTCCTCTTTACAATATTTCAAAACTATACCATGTCTTAAAGAAAGCTTTCCAATTAGATGAGTTCTCTCTCCTCTCTGGCTTCTGCATCCCCCTAATACTTAATATAGGTCTCTTGTGACACTTACAGCCAGCCTTGATTTACAGGTAACAATTAACTTGTCATCATCCTCCTCCCCTCCCAACTTAACATTAAGTTTTCTTTCCCTGATATGGCATCTTGCCTATAGCAGGAATTCAAAATAGCTAGTGAACTACATGATATACAATTAGAAGTAATTCTGACCTTGTATTTTTCGTGTGATTTTTGCTGCTCATCAGCAAGGTCTTTTATAAATTTAAAAGCCATATGATCTTTACCAAGGTGCACCTGCCTGGAAAGAAAAACAAACAAACACACACACAACCTCCAGAACCTAGCAGAATGGAGCCTCTTAGCTATACTCTACGATTGGAGGAGACATCAATGGGGAAGAAACTTGTAGACTTAAGCAACATAATTAAGATGAATGATGTGTTCTAGAAGATAAAATTAAGCTTATCTTCTAGTGATATATGCTGAAATATTTATGAATACAAAAATCTGATATTTGCCCAGCTGGCATGGCTCAGTGGTTGAGCACTGACTTATGAACCAGGAGGTCAGGGTTTGATTCTGGTCAGGGCACATGCCCGGGTAGCAGACTTGATCCCCAATGTGGGGCATGTAGGAGGCAGCCAATCAATAATCCTTTGTCATCATGGATGTTTTTCTCCCTCTCCCTCTCTCCCTCTCCATTTCTCTCTAAAATCAGTAAGAATATATTTTTAAAAATCTGATGTTCAACATCAATAGTTATTAAGGAAATGAAAATCAAACTACAATGATGTACCACCTCACATTCACTACTATGGCAATGATGATGATGATGATGATGATGACGATGATAATAATAATAAAGACAATAACAGGTATTTCCAAGGGTGTAGAGAAATTGGAATGCTGATGGGAATATAAAATGGTTGGCCATGCTGCCAAATTTTGGCAGCTTCACAAAATGTTAAACATAGAGATAACACATGGCCAGACAATTCCTCTCCTTGCTCTCTGCCCATGAGAACTGAAAATATGTGTTCATACAAAAACTTGTATATAAATGTTCATAGCAGCATTATTCACAATAACCAAAAAATGGAAACCACCCAAATATCAACTAATGAATGGATAAATAAAATGCAGTATGTCCATATTATGCAATATTATTCAGCCATAAAAAGGAATGAAGTCCCTATAGATGCTATGACATAGATGAACCTTGAAAACATGTCAAATGAAAGAAGCCAGCTTCAAACGGCCACATATTGTATGGTACCATTTATATGAAATGTCCAGAATAGGCAAATCTACAGTGGTTGCCAGGGCCTAAGAGAGAAGGGAATGAGAATGACTGCTTAATGGGTATAGGATTTCTTTCTGGGGTAATGCAAATATTCAGGAGTTAATTAATGGTGATAAGTTACACAGTCTTGTGAATGTACCTAAAATCTCTGCATTGCACACTTTAAAATTATTAAAATGATGAATTTTACATTTTATGCATTTTATCACATTTTAAAAATATCTGGTATGTAATGTATTTATCATGAAACATGGTACATGTTAAAAATAAATAGTGGCTATGATTTTACAAATGAAAGGGGGTCTAGCTGGTATGGCCCAGTGATTGAACCAGGAGGTCACATTCAACTCCCTGTCAGGGCAAATGCCTGGGTTGCGGGCTCAATTTCAGTGAAGGGTGTGCCAGAGGCAGCTGATCAATGATTCCCTCTCATCATTAACATCTCTCTCTCTCTCTCTCTCTCTCTCTCTCTCTCTCTCTCTCTCTCTCTCTCTTCTTTTCCTCCCCTCTCTTCTTCTCTGAAATCAATAAAAATATATTTTAAAAATAGAAGGTTTTTTTTTTTGAGAACTATTTTAGATTAAAGGAGACTAAATAAAAATGAAAACTAAATACAAATTGTATGGACCTTGATTGGAACCTGGATCCCTTCTCTCTAAAAACAAAAACCCAGGTATAAAGGACATTAACGGGACAACTGGGTAACATTGTGTATTGGCTGATTTTGACAATATTATTGTAACAATCTTAAATTTCCCAGAAGTGATTATGATAATGCTGGAGAATGTCTTTGTTTTCAGGAACCACATGCTAAAATCTTTAGGAGTAAAATTTCATGTCTGCAATTTACTTTCAAACGGTTCAGAAAAAGGGTGTGTGTGTGTGTGTGTGTGTGTGTGTGTGTGTATAAAGTAAGAGGAAGTATATGTGGCATAATGTTAACAACTGGCAAACCTCCATCAACTGTATATGGGTGTTAATGGCAGGTTTAAAATTTTTCAACAAAATGTTAGGAGAAACTGAATTTAGGATGTGATTTCAAACATAGAAGGAAGGACATGGCCATTGCATCATACTGATTATTATTATTATTTTTATTTTAAAAATAATATATAGAGTGATAAAATAGAGGGATTATTTTCCCCTCCCAATACTTTACAAATAATAATTTTCAGGTTTTCTATCATGACAATGTGTTCATTTTTATAATAGGGAATTAATATTTTTTAAAATGCTCTTTGAAAATGGTGGATAGGTAAATTTGGTATGCAAATCCTTTCATAACACATCAAAATCAAAACTAACCTATAGAATAAACATCATTCAGAACTACCTGAATGCAAGCTAAACAGAAGTCCTACAACTAAGGATACAAAAAAGAACCCACATTGAAACTGATAGAAGGGGCAGAAATGTGGAATGGACTGGTCCCACTCTGACATGTGGCAATACAAATTGGGAGGGATATCTAGGCTGCAGAAGTCCCCCCTGAGGAGTGAGGGGTCCCAGACCCATACCAAGCCTGCCAGTCCAGGATTCCAGTGGCAGGAAAAGAAGTCCCCATAACTTCTGGCTGTAAAAACCAATGAGGACTGTGACTGAGATGAAGGGTAGCTGGAGTCCCAGCTGTTCCTCTTAAAGGACTCATTTACAGACTTCCTTAGACTTACTCTCTCTGAGTTCTAGCACTGGGAGAGCTGCTGGAAAGGTACCAGGGACAGATGTGGAGGAACTGAAATATTTGGCATCAGGGCGAGAGCTGGAGGGTCAGCTTTCTCCAGATAGAAGTGTTGACAGAGGCCATTGTTTCTTTTCTGAGTCCCTCCCCACTGAGCTGGAAGGTGAGCACCATCCTTGGACCTCATCAAAGCTCCACCTAACCATCTCCACCAAGGGATGCACTCAGCAGGCACTAGAGCCCTGCTGAAAAGTCCTGCTCTTGGGGGTCAACCCCTGTACAGTTGACCCTCCACAGTGTTTTCAGACAGTGCATACAACTGGTCAGCCTGTGGTAGATCCTTCCCATTGAGGTGCCAACAAGCAATTAAGGTTCAATTACAACAGGAGAGTATACACAGCCCACATGGGGACCATCCTGGAATGCCAAGCTTGGATGATTGGAAAGGCTGTGTAACTGAGCCTTACAGGACACCTATGACACAAGGCCAATCTATGAAGCCTGGGAGACCTATATAACATAGAAACAAATGCAGGGAGGCAGCCATAATGAGGAGATAAAGAAAAATGTTCCAGGTGAAAGAACAGAATAAAGTTCCAGAAAAAGAGCTAACCAAAATGGAGACAAGTAATCTACTAGATGCACAGTTCAAAACACTGGTTATAAGGAAGCTCAATGAACTTAGGGGAAGAATAAATGAACTACTGAGAGCTTCAACAAAGATAAAACAAAAACAGAAGTAGAAAACATAAAAAGAATCAGTCAGAAATAAAGAATGCACTAACTGAAATGAAGAATACATTACAGGGAATCAAAAGTGGAGTAGATGATGCAGAAGATCAAATCAGAGATTTAGAAGACAAGGAAGTAGAAAACATCCAATCAGAATAGAAAAAAAAAGAGTCCAAAAAAAGTGAGGGTAGTATTAGGAGCCTCTGGGACAACTTTCATGTATACCAACATTTGCACCATGGAGGTGTCAAAGGGAGAAGAGAGACAGGGAAAAAAATGTGAAAAAATAATGATGGAAAACTTTCCTAACCTCCTGAAGGCAATAGACATAGATACATGTATCTCTTGTATCTAATAGGTAATACAGAGAGTGCCAAAC
Organism: Vespertilio murinus; assembly: GCA_963924515.1. Taxonomy (NCBI): domain Eukaryota; kingdom Metazoa; phylum Chordata; class Mammalia; order Chiroptera; family Vespertilionidae; genus Vespertilio; species Vespertilio murinus. Next base: position 8,560,411 of record OZ004711.1, read on the forward strand.
AAGATGAACCAAAAGAGGCATGCACCAAGACACATCATAATTAAAATGCCAAAGATGAAAGAAAAGTGAGAATCTTAAAAGCAGCAAGAAAAAGTTACCTACAAAGGAGCTCCCATAAGACTGTCATTTGGTTCCTCAACCGAAACTTTGCAGATCAGAATAGATTGACAAGAAATATTCAAAGTGATGAAAAGCAAAGACCTATAAGCAAGATTACTCTACCCAGCAAAACTATCATTTAGAATCAAAAGACATATAAAGAGCTTCCCAGACAAGAAAAACTTAAAGGAATTCATCACTACTTAACCACTTTTACAATAAATGTTAAAGGGACTTATTTAAGAAGAAGGGGGGGGAATTAAAAATATGAATAATAAAATGACAATAATGCATATCTAACAGTAATTAAATCTAAAAAACAAAATAAAGAATCAAGAAGAACAGAAACAGACTGGTAGAGAACATTTTGATGGTTGCCAGAGGGGTGGGAGGTTGGGTGGAAAAGGTGAAGGTATTAAGAAGAACAAATTGGTAGTTACAGAAAAGTCATGGGGATGTAAAGTACCAGGCAGGGAATACGGTCAATAATATTGTAATAACTATGTACGGTGACATACGGGTACTAGATTCATTGAGATGATTAGTTAGTAATGTCTAATCACTGGGTTGAATCCCTGAAACTAATACAATATTGTATGTCAACTGAAATAAAAAAAATATTAAAACTGCTCTTCAGTTATTTGGCATACTTCCTATTTAGTTGAGGTCACACCCTGGATACAGACATTTGCTGAAGTAGAAGGTATTTCCATGAGAACAAAGGACACTCCCACTCCCATGCAAGCAGGGTGGCTGGGTGAGGAGTGCTTAGGCAGGGGAATGGACAAGATGGCCTCTAAAAGACCCTTTCCCAGAGTCTTTATTTTTAGCTTAATGGAAGGGTTTCTGAAGTTTGTTTCAGCAGAATCTGAACACATGGAGGTGCCTGGTGTGACCTGGTAAGAGATTGTGAAAAGGGCTCCATTTGAATGCAGGAGCACAGGCAGCAGTCTCACATCTGAGTTTTAAAACCTCCATCAGCTGCCCCCTCCGCTCTGTCCTGCTGGGCTCCCAGCAGGCCCCTAGGCTCCTGGTGTGGTGAGACGCGGGAGGCTGGGGCAGCAGCGGGCAGCAAGGAGTGCCCCCTTCTCCCATGTGCACCCTGGCCTTGCCACTGTCTGGCCACACTTAGGAAAGGGCAGAGTTTGGCCACATTGATTTATTCCCAAAAGTAACTTGGTTCTAAAATAGAGGGGCCAGTGGAGGGAAAGAATAATCAAAAGTTTCAAGGGTTATGAACAAACATTTCATTGTCTCATATAAAAAAGCCATTACTGAAAACAAAGTACTGTCACTTGATACAAATAATTGCTCAATATTTACCATTTAAGGTGATTTTCAATCTCTTCGAGAGTGTCCTGTCTGACTTTCTGTTCAAAAAGTGCTTCCTTCATCTGTCTTGTTTTTGAAACCTCATTGCCTTGGTCCAAAACTGAGGGCAGGAGCAGACAATGATTATACCGGTAATCAAATCAGAACCATTTGCTGAGAGGAAAACACATTTCTAAATATGAAACTCAGCGACTTAATTGGGTTTTGTTGTTATTGCTCATGAATAGTAAATGCCACAGGCAATAATACTTTCCGGTTCTGCCCAGGTGCTGATTTACGGTGGATCAGCTGGTTACCTTCTCTTAATTCTTTAATTTTCAGTTTTCCTGGTTCTTGGTTTAAAACAGTTGCCACAGCAAATGGATTTGATAAATCTACTGGAAATCTCAAGTTCTGATATTCAATTTCCTGGGACCAAATCAGGAAGAAAAAGTCATTATTTTGCTTCTCTCTCACCCCTCCCATTAAGGTTAACATGGATACCCACTTACCTTAACCTTTGGAGGTTTTAACTTCACTGGCTGTTGGCGAAAATTTATCTGTGTCATTGACTTCTCTGCAGGAGTGTCTTTTTTCTTAGAAAGAACATTTAATCTTTCAAATTCTTCTAATCTGTAGTTTAAAGCATATTAAATTAATATATAATCAAACAGCTCAAGATTCCTATTTCTATCTTCCTTCTAATTATACCATGACTTATAGTCCATTTGTTAGTGATTGCAGGTCAATTTGGTGTGCTCAAACATTGGCCTACTATAATAAATGCAATGTCAGTATACCAAAAGATAAACATTTACATCAAAATAGTTTACCAATGGCTGTTTTTCCTTACATTCTCAAAGAACATAACAAGTGGAAAACATGATATGCTGAAAATTGCTCTCATGGTCTAGCATAATTTATTTCTAGGCTATTGGTTTTTATTAGCTAAATTCACTACATTAAAAAATCTTAGATTGATTTATCTTTGTAGCAAAAGAATGATTATGCCCACTGTCTGTAATAAGATCTTCCAAAAGATGATTAAGACAAATGTTTGAGATATTTTCTGCAACTGAAAACTGCCTTTGGACATTTGTAGACAGAGATAGTGCTGCTAACATGACCACGGAAACCATTCGAGTTATTTCTAAAGAGATGTAGCAGAGCTACAATACATTCCTAAGTGCTGCTTATGAAGCGTTTCTTTAAGCAAGAATGCCTGAGCACTTGTCTTACAAGATGACAGATTTCCTTGTTATTACAGACAGAAGTTAAGAATATGCTAACATTCATTCATTCCAATGGTCAACGTGCATTTGCTGAGCACCTATTGAATAGGCCCCGTGTACAGCATGAGTGCCTAAGTAAGGTGTCCCGCAAGGCCCATGGCGTGGGAGCACCTGTCTGCTGGTGACCCACACACTGACGCATGTGCTGTGATGTGCAGAGATGAGGTGCTTTGGGGAGCGAGCTGTGGCTCAGCCTCCACATCTCTATAGAGCCGTGACATCACTTCTGCTGTAAATATAGGGGAACAACAGAAAATGAGGGTGTTACAAAACAGTCTCCTCAAGAAATCTAATCGCTAGTGTTGACAACAGAAATAAATGAAGGGGTCTAAGACAGTGATAAAGAGGTACATTTGGCCATGCCAAGTTTAGGACATGAGTAAGTCCATCACACACACAGTAGTGAAACAAAAAGCAACCTATGAAACTTCCAGAGAACATGGCTGCAGGGCAATTTTCTGCTTCCTGGTGAAATTTACATGCAATGTGGGGAGAGAAGAAGGTATTGAAACATAGTCCTTGAAAATATTGAGTGTGCTAAATAAGATATTAAACTAGTTTGGAAACCAAAACATGTCAGTTTAGAAATAGTGTATATCAGCATTTCCATACAATGCTCTTGTGTAGTTAAGAACATGTCTGTGGAAAGATATGTAAGCAAAAATCCTACTCAAGTAATGTCTTTAGGAAGAAAATCTTGATATAAATATATAATAAATCATGAAGTTACACATTTAATATGCCTTACGATGTAAATATGTAATGTATATGCATGACAAGAAGAAGAATATCAAGGTATTTTTTTAATCGTTTTTGAAATGTTTATAAGGGTTTTCCGAAATTAGTATTTATACTATGGCAAATTTTCCTTTTAACTTTGATAAAATCATGCATGCTAGGTAAAACATAATATTATCTAGATACATTGGGATATAAAAATAAGAGCTCACATTCGAATGAAAGTAGAACTTCAGGAAAAATTTGTAGTGACCTGCACCCTAACCCCCTTTCACATCTGTCCTCCCACTCGAATGTTTCCCTTTCTGCCTGATGTGGAAGCCATTGTCAGAGGGGACTTATTTTGGCTCCCTTTCTGCGGGTGTATTCAAGGCTTGGACCATTTCCCATGGGGCATTGCAGCGGACACTGCCCAGAAAGACACTCCATACATTATAATAGTATACTGAAACTTTGAAAAGAGTTATGTTGTTCTGGCCTCTTGGGTTAATTTTTTGAGTTAATTTCTGGTCAGAAATTCAACCAGCACACCAGTAATCATCAGCGAGAGAATGTATTCCCTCGAAAACCCCTTTATCTCAGTCAGTGCTCCCCCTCTTGGCAGAAGCAATGGCTGCTCCAGCATAGAGATATTCTATGTATCATCATTATACTTTTAAAATGCGTGTGAAGTAAGTGTTCGATGGCATTCTGTTAGAAGAAAGGAAAGCAGAATGGAAGGAAGACTGGATTTTAAAAAGGGCTTAAGGATAAACACAAACAGTCCCTGGCTGCCATACTTTAAAGCCATGTTGGGATAGCAAGTTCCGGTGAAGACACACTCGTAGGGCTCAGAGTTGAACTGGGAAATCTTCAACTGCATTCTTACTTGTGCCATCCCGTACTGAAAGGGCGTAAACTTGACAATCACGTTCATCTTCCCATTAGCTGGGATTATCCCTGAGGGAAGAAATGAGGAAAAACTGTTACTTTCTCTTCTGCAAAGTCCAAAGTCCATGCACACACACATTCTTCCCAGGATAAGCACAGGTTTCTATCCTCCTTATATAGTCTTTTTATTAAATACACGTGAACCACCTTTTAGTGTCTACTTCGATTTTATTTACTAACTAGAGGCCCAGTGCCTGGATTTGCGCATGGGTGGGGTCCCTCAGCCTGGCCTGCACCCTCTCACAATCCTGGACTCCTGGGGGGATGTCAGACTGCTGGTTTTGGCCTGATCCCTGCAGGCCAGGAGGGACGAAGCAGTGCCAAAGAGGCAGGCGGCAGGGAGGAGCCTGAGCCAGGCCGATGACGTGCTGCTCCCACTCATCCCCGCCCTGCCGCGCCAGCCCCTGCAGCTTTTGGCACTGCCACGGAGGTGGGAGTGGCACTCGCCAGCAGTGAGCCGGGCTTCTGGCTGAGTGGTGCTTCCCCTGTAGGAGCCCACTGACCACCAGGGGGCAGCTCCTGCATTGAGCGGCTGCCCCCTACTAGCCAGTGAGCCTCACAGAGACTAGTCATTCTAGTCATTCTGGTCATTTAGTTATAACAGTCGCTTAGGCTTTCATATATATAGATTACTACATAATAATTATTGGATTGTGTCAGTTACATAAATATATTCATATCAACCAGTGTCAGTAAATCACAGATGAACTCCCAGAACTGCAATCTTTGAACTAATTACCAAATGTCAATGTGAATGCTGGGAGCAACAAAGAAAAGCTGGGAACACACATAAACGTTTTTGTCCACATAACGCAGCTCCCTATATTGTTGTGTAACTTGATTCTTTGCTTTAAAACTTTCACGATGGATAACTGCTCTCTTCCAAGTCTTATTCCTCCCTATGTCTCTGTGGCTCTCAGGGCTGGAACACAACAAGTACCTAATACACGGGGAAAGAAAAGTGAAAGGGAGAGAGGGGAGTTGGTGGCGGGGAGGACCAATGTGCTCTGTTTGAGAAGGGCTGATGCTCTGACTCACTGAAGGCTCCCCGGCTTGCTTTCCAAATGATTCCTCATACCCTGCGCCTCCTCAGTTCCCGCAGGGGCCTCGCACATTCTCTCATAAACTCCTGGCACCCCTCCTTTCTTTTCACTCTCTTCTGAACCTTGCATCCCCTGTGATCCCTGTGCTTTAACCACACGGACACCCCACGCTGCCAGCTAACATCCCTGGAGCACTCACTGTACACCAGGCGCTGTTTTAGGCACTCAAGAAATAGCGATAAATAAAACAGTTTACCACCCCTTTACCATCTACCTTTCCTTGCATTTCAGTGTAAAATTTGACAAAAGCAGGTGCCTCCTCATAGCTGTGTCCCGACCTCAATGGATACTTGCTGACTGAGCAAATGAATCCACACTTCAATGCCAAGTCCATGAAACTCCTCCTGACTCTCTCTCCAGGAGGTGGAACCCCTCTCAGCTCTGTCAGCCCTGCAGGACTCCAGTGCTGCAAGAACTGTTGCCTTTCAGAGCTTACAAGCTCCTGACTAGGTTGCAAGCCCCTAAGGCAGGCAACAGGCCCAAAGCTCTTTTATCTTCATGGACCCCAAGCCCAGTGCTTCAGAAACAGGTGTTTGTTAATTTCCTGAGGGCAGACATGAAAATCTTTTTTAAAAAAAATATATTTTATTGATTTTTTTACAGAGAGGAAGAGAGAGGGATAGAGAGTTAGAAACATCAATGAGAGAGAATCATCGACCCGCTGCCTCTTGCACGCCCCCTACTGGGGATGTGCCCACAACCAAGGTACATGCCCTTGACCGGAATAGAACCTGGGACCTTTCAGTCCGCAGTCCAATGCTCTATCCACTGAGCCAAACCGGCTCCGGCTGAAAATCTTTAAATAACAGCCACTAGCGACTCCAGAGACCACCGAGGGAAGAGGCAATCAGAAGAGCTCGCTCTGTCTGTCCGTCAGCCCAGCAGTCCGTCAGCCCTGTCCGTCAGTACCACGGCCACCTACTTGACCAGAAAACACACCTGTTTGACCTGCAAATTCGTTGGGGGCTTTAGACTAAGAACACTCTAGTGCTTCTGCTCCAGCCCATTAATGTGAAAAATAAGGACAAGCTCTGGAGCAGGGATTAATGTTTGCCTTGACCTGGCTGATTTGTGCTAAGTGCTCCCGGCCCAGCTCCAATACATAAAGCACACTGGGGCTGTCGCCTAGGCAACCGGAGCACACACCCTGCCTTTTCCATTAATGGGGACACAGTTAGCACAGCTTTGTTAACAGAACTGGGTCGTAGCCCATTGACAAATGCTAACAGCCACAAAGGTGTGCCAAGCACTCATAGCTTATTGCTTGGCAAAAATTAATGGTGGAGAAATGAGAGAATGTTCCATGTTTTAAAAGTGAGAAGAGCACCCCAAAATTTACTACTTCATTTAACCCTGCTCCCCCCCACCCCCCAAACCATGATTCTGTGGCTTCCATTCAATTCAGACCATTTCCCTAACACAACCAGCAATAATGTGATTCCGGGGCAGGGAGGGTGATGAGGCAGAGACAGAGGCTAAGAAAACACCAGTTTATCAGAAAAATGAGTATTACGAAGAAAATGTAGCAACACTCAGCAATTATAAATGAAGTCACCAGAAAATACCACTACTAGTATAGTGTATTTGCCGTGATTACAATTGTGTAAAATGGGCATTAAATATGGGCAGTTACTAAAAGAAAAGGGAAACTAAGAAGCACATTATTTGTTAGGGCATAGGCCCAGATGGGGATTATTTTTGAAAAATTTATTTTCTTACGTGCCCACACAGTATTATTACAATGTCACTATGATTTTAAAGTAACATTTTTCTTCAAAGATCTCAGAAAGTATAGACCATTCTCCCATATGCTTGGAGAGTCAGCAAGTACAAACCTTAGTCTGCGGGTTTTTTAGTGTTTCATGTACAGTTATTCATAAGTGTGAACACTGTCTCTGCTATGGATGTAGCCAAAGGTGTTTAATAGGTTGTGTTTCAAAACTCTTTGGGTAAACTAATATTCTGTGTCTTGGGGAATTTTTTTTTTAAAGAATGGCTTGGCCATAAGAATCTCTAGCTTTCTCCCAAATTCTCCCTTTCTTTTTGTTGCCGCTGACACCAGCTTGGTTCAGGCTCTCAGGGCCTAACTTATTTCATTCCCAGCACGATCGCCTGCTCCCTGCCTGCCCCCCCCCTCGTCACACCTTCACCCTGCAGCCCCACTGCCCTTCCTAAAAGTCGTTCCCATCAAGCCTGCTCGGAAATCTTAGCGGTTCCCTTCTGCCTGTGGAGCTTAATAGAATTACAGACCACCGGCCGGGTAGGCCACGCCCAGAGCTGCTGAGCCCAGATCACCCTGGGCATCGTTGTGTTGGACACTTGGGGGCACTGACCTAGTTGAAGCCCCCATCTGAGGTCTGACTGCCCTCGTCGCATTCCCACCAGTCTGCAGTGGTGCCAAACGAGCTGCTTGCTAAGCAACGAAATCATCTTTGGGCGACGATGCACTGGCTCTAGCTCTACCCTCGGGAGCCACAGGGCACAAGCCCACCCCTTTCCGCTCCACCGAGGCTCTCTCCACTGACACCGCCAACCTGCCTCCCGGGCCCTTTTCCTCCTTCAAGGCATGTCATCCCCACGCCTTCACTGGCCGACGTCCTTTCACCGGGACTCCGCGGACCTGCTTAGAGGCTGGCTCTCAGGGACAACCCACAGGCTCCGGGTGGTCTTGATGGGCCACCGGGGGCAGGATTACCCTCTTTCTTGCTACAATTCCTACTTCTCTGAGTAGAATACAGACTAAGATCGCAGGAGGGAGTTTATTTTACCGACTCACCTTTTAGGTGACATTTTTATGACCTCTCCAGAGTGAAGGTGAGATCCAGTTTGCACATATGAGGCAGAGGCAGAGCATACATTCACTTTGTAACCAGACCAAGTGGGTCCAAATCTCACCTCTGCCACTGACTACTGAATGTCCTCAGACAAGTTACTTAACCCATCTGTGCCTCATTTCTATGTCCATAAGACAGAAATAGTAATTGTAGACCTCATGTGGTTCTGGTAGAGATTAAGTGTATGTATATAATGTATCTGTATCTATATGTATAGCCTAGAGTAGAACAGTGCCTCACTAAGTGTTGTTATCATTATTATTGTTCTACCAAAAGGCTTATTGTGACCACATCAACGGTAGTAAAAGCAGAAATATTATCTTGCTTAGTTTATTTTTTGTAACCATTTATTTTTATTTTCTTTTTAAAGCTTCAAAATTCTTCTCTCTGGAAAGAGAACCAAGCCCTGTTTTCTGCAGTACAAACGGTGGCTACAACGTATGGCAGAAATCTCAGAATGGCTCCTGGTTCTCTAGGAAGTAATCAAGGTACATTTTATAATTCAGAAGGGATTCCAAGATTCTGCTTTGAACCCTCATTTTGGACAAAACATGTACTTGCAACAATAAAAGGGCAGGAAGCAAATGGATAATCCCCTGATGTTATTTAAATCCCAAACCTAGACACCAGGCACCGGAAGCTGGGGAGAAGCACCCACTTCCGGGGGGATTTCTCTCCCAAAGGTCCTGAGCACCCCGGGACCCAGATCCTTTGGGATAGGGACTGTCCACATTCATCGGAAACCTCACGAAGACTCTGAGAGCGTGGGGAAAATAACACTCTCATTTTATTTGATATTGAATTGAAAGATGAATATAAGGTACCAAGAGGCAAAGTTAGAATTAGGGTAAATTCAAGTTTTGATCTTGGAAAAAATTTACCTGGACATTATTTTATATTAACTGCATGACACAAATGATCCTAAGTGTTTTTATCTCCAAGTGTCTGATTCCAATTTACCTTGTGCCAGATATATAAAATCTATCACTGTTATGCATTTGATAATGTCATATTCAAATGTGGTTTATTCTCTTGTGTAACTTGAGACCTACTCTTCAAATCCTCTTTGATCTAAGAACTCTAAGGAAATTAGAAACTTGAAATCTTGCTTCTCCTTACCTGACATTGGCTCAATAGTAAAGGCCGGATGAGACCGAATCACATCTATACGGAACTCAAAATCTACAGGGCAGCTGCACTGCAAAGGCAAAACACATCTTTTGCTGCAAAAAAAGAAAAAAGAAAAAAAAAGAAAAATAGAAAATATCAGCAATCTTAGCAGCTTCCTTCCGCCTACAGAACGTAATAGAATTATAGGCCATCAGGCAGTACAGTGATCTCAAACTCCACTCGGAGGAAGGTCTACCTCAGAATGACCAGGAGGTGCTTGGGGAAAATGAGACACAGAGGGGTTAAAGGACGGTCCGTAGTACGTGGCAGAGGTGCGATTTAGACCCACAGAGTGCATGTATGCACTGCCTTATTCTGCAGGAAACCAGACCCTTCCCAAAGCTGCTAGGCACAAATGACCCTGGGCATTGTAGTACTCAACATATATCTCGCTCTTTAGTAACAAAGAATAGACACTCCATGTATAATAAACAGCTAGAACAATGACAGCAGTCAACGCCAGCACAATAATGCCTTTCCACAGATGGGTGCCAGCCTGCTGCACAAGTCCAGTTGGCAACGATTCTAACCTGCGTGGTGGGACTATGATCTCCCACTTACAGACGACGAAACAGGCACAAGGGAGAATAAAGGCCCTGCCCACGGTGACACAGCTACAGGAGGCAACCATCAACGTGTTTCTCTCCCATTGATATTTCTCCTTGTCTTTCCCTCTCTCTTCACTCTCTCTAAGAATCAATGGGAAAAATAGCCTCAGGTGAAGATTTAAAAAAAAAGTAAGAGAATGATTCCCTATTTTGAATAGAACCCAACGCAAACCTTTAAAATACTAGACTTATAGGCCTGGCCAGGAGGCTCAGTTGGTTGGAGTGTCACCCTGTACACCAAAAGGTTGCAGGTTTGATTCCCTGTCAGGACACATACCTAGATTTCAAGTTTCATTCCTGATTGGGGCGTATACAGGGAGGCAACTGATCAATGTCTCTCTCTCTCTCTCCCCCCTCCTCTCTATAAAATCAACAAATATATTTTTGGGTGAGGATTTAAAAACAAAATTAAACTTATATTATGATCATGAACACATTTTGTGGCTGTTAGAAGAGAGCATAAATTTGCCTTATAGTAAGTAAATATTATAAAATAATTTAATATAGATTCACATTTCTTTCTTGTCTCTTCCCTACACAAATGCTAGCAGAGGGCCAGACATCCTTTTAATTCCTAGTGAATTATATAACATTTATTTTTACCTTACTCTGATGTTATTTTCTCATTTATCCAAAATTTAACATTGGGTTTCTCAAAGGAATTAATCAAGGATTTTTTTGAGAGAGTGTCATCTTGTGAACTTATTGTAGATAGTAAAAATTAAATCTTCTCCCTGATTAAAAAAATCTCAATGCCTAGAGAGTATAAATAGGATATGACTCCTTTTGGGGGAATGCAGGTAACTGACAACGAGCATGACAAGTTTTAATTTTTATAAAGATACTGGATTCAGGCGGCACAGTAAGTTAGCCATAGGCTTTTATGGGTGTGTAACATTTGAAGGAAATGCCATGCAGGTAAAGGGAAGCTACCCTCAGAGGCAGCTGACCATTTATTTATTTTTTTTATTTTTTTATCATTATATTATGTTTTATTTTTTATTTTATTAAGGTATTTTCTGTGTACATAGTTTACCATTGCCGCCCCTCCCCTCCAATTTATACCCTCCCTCCCCAGAGTTCTGTGTTCATTGGTTGTACTTATGTTCATGCATACCAGTCCCTCGGTTGTTCTCCTATCTTCCCCCAGGTCTCCTTCCCCTCCCCTCTGTCATTTGACAATCTGCTTGTTTTATGGTGACCATATCTGGACCCCATGAATAAAATCTGCTCCTCATTTGGCAGTCTGCTTGTTTTATGGTGACTATCTCAGGACCATATGAATAGAGTCTGCTCCTCCTCTGGTTTTCACCGCCCCTTCCCCTGGGACCCACTGCTTCCCCTGGGACACATGGCTTGCCCGGGGCACTCGGCCCCCTGGGACACTCGGAGCTCCTTGCTAGCATGGGGGGCAGGCTGGGTCAGCTCCAGTTGGTCTGAGATGGTTGCGGGCGGGGGGACCACCTTCAAAGGTGTCTCGTTCGGTGTGGGAGCGGAGCAGCTGCAGACATGGAGGCTAAGTTCTGAGGTCGCCCACTCCCTGAGTCCAAGGCGTGGTGAGCTCTGTTCTTGGTGGATTTCCTTTATTCTCGGCGGCAGTGGCGGGTGGCGGTGCCAGGTGCAATATTGAGGGTCACTCCTGTGGTTCAATTACCATTGTAGTTTTAGAGTTCGTATGGCGGTGGTGGTGAGAGCTTCGGCTTGGCCATGTGGCATCGGGGGATGGGCTCGCCTGAGTGGGTAATGGAAGGCACCGTGCCATTTCCTCACCGGCGTGCTCCATTTCCCTCCCAGCATGGTGGGTGTGCTGGGAAGATTGTGGGCGGGCTGTGATGGCTGCATGGGGAGAGTCCGCCCTCAATGGTGTCCTCTTTGTTGTGGATGTGGAGCTTCTGTGGATGCAGAGGCTAATTTCTGAAGCCACACTCTCTATGAGCCCGGTGTGTAGTGAGCTCTGATTTCGGTGGATTCCCATTCTTGGGGGCGGCCGTGGGTGCGGCAGCGATGGTAGCTCCTGTGGCTCAATTTCCCCTGTAGTTTTAAAATCCGCGTGGTGGTAGTGTCTGATGCTTTGGCCTGGCCATGTGGCAGCGGAGAGAGGATTCTCCGGGTCTGCCAATGGAAGGCGCAGCGCCAGCACAGCGCGGGCGAAGGCCTGGCAGAGCAGGCCGCGGGCGGTGGTGGAGAGTCCTTGCGGTGGCAGAGAGTCCCCGCAATGTCTTAGTCTTTCAGACTTAGTGGAACGCTTCCCCTGAGCCAGGACAAGCAGCAGCACCACCACAAATATTGGCCAGCTCAGTGCTGCCCCTCTACAGGTGACTTCGGTCGGCCTTTGCTCTTGGAGGTCTTAACCAGTGGAAGGCAGTACGGTACAGAACTGCCCCACCTTCTCAGTCTTCCGCTCGCCGTAGTTTTAAACTCCACATGGCAGCTGTGGCGCCCTGCTTGGTGTCTAATTGTAGCCTTCCCATTTCTGGGCAGAGCTGGTTGTGCGGGAGGGGAGACGCTGCGCCCGCTCCTCTCTAGCACTGTGGGCGGTTGGGAGGTCACGCTCACGGGCTTCTCGTCCAGGCAGGAGCCAAAGGCATGGCGAATGCGTGGTGAAGGCGCAGCGGCAGTGGCGGTGGCGGTGGCGTAGGCCCCCATCAGCTCCCATAGTGGTGGCAGGGCTGGCCCACTCCCTGGGCCCTGGGGCGGGGCGTGGTCTGGCTTCCCTCATTTCCTGCGTCAGCGGCAGGTTCAGTTTCACTGTAGTTTTAAACTCCACATGGAGGCAGCGGTGCCCTGCTTGGTATCTGGTTGTAGTCTTCCCACTTCTGGGCTGGTTGCGGACTGGGAGATGCTGTGCGATTTCTTCGTCTGCACAGTAAGCGCGGGGGCTGGGCCGGCGGGGAGGTACTACACCATCTCTTCGCCCGCCCAGTGGCGAGTGCGGGGGGGCCGAGCCCAGGCACTCGCTCCTCTCCAGCACTGCGGGTGGGCTGGGAGGTCGCGCTCACGGGCTTCTAGTCCATGCAGGAGCCGAAGGCGCTGCTGCGGCGGCGGCATAGGCCCCCATCAGCTTCCGTGGCGGCCGGCGGGGCTGGCCCACTCCCTGGGCCACGGGGCGGAGCGAGGTCTGGCTTCCCTCATTCCCGGGGGCAGCGGCTCCCGCAGGTTCAGTTTCGCTGTAGTTTTAAACTCCACATGGCAGCAGCGACGTCCTGCTTTGTGTCTAGTTCCTGGCATCAGCAAGGAAGTCGCCTTAGAGGGAAGGAGGGGAATAGCTTCCTGCAGACCGATCTCATTTTTGTTGAGGAAAACATAGCATTTATTCAGAGAAGATAAGAATACACTGGGAGATAATAAAACTACTGGGAGCTTTTGCACCTTTCAAAACTGAGGGTAGAAGGAACCACACGCTAACTGTATTCAATCAGACTTCCTTGGAGCTAAATGACCTGTAATGATATTTGGCCTGAAACAGCCCGCCAGCAACAGCTGCCAGCCTGGGTCCTTGTGGCTTACCCACCAGCAATTATTAGAACGAAAGGTCACTTGGCAGTGGAATAGAAAACACATTTTTTAAAGCAAAGCAACTTAAGTTCATGTATTTTGGGGTTTGAAATTGTAGTATATAAGACTTTTTAGTGAACATTTGGGCTTCTGTAAGAGAAAGCAACTATTTAAGAAAAAAAATCACAATGAAATTGAATGGTTGCTTGTTACTCTATTCTAAATACTATAACAACATTAAATAATCACATTCCTGAATTCATGTGAACAGTGCACGTGTGTGTGTGTGTGTGTGTGTGTGTGTGTGTAGGCATCACAAGCCTGTGATATTGGGCATCGAAGTGGAAGCAGCCGTGGCCAGATGTGGCCACCTTTACAGCCAGATGTGGCCACCTTTACAGTACATGAATGAGGTTCGATGGCATATAAGCCAGCAAGGAGGAGGAGTGCCCCGTAAACACTTCCAGGTGAGGGTCTCTCCAAGACCGACAATCATCCACAATTTCTGCCTTTGCTTCTTCGAGGAATGTGCTTTGGGTAAACACTGAAATTCCTTGTTATATTCTTTTTTTAAACAAAAATAAATATATTTTATTGATTTTTTCACAGAGAGGAAGAGAGAGGGATAGAGAGTCAGAAACATCGATGAGAGAGAATCATCAATCAGCCGCCTCCTGCACACCCCCCACTGGGGATATGCCCGCAGCCAAGGTACATGCCCTTGATTGGAATCGAACCTGGGACTCTTCAGACCACAGACCAACGCTCTATCCACTGAGCCAAACCAGTTTCGGCCCTTGTTATATTTTTAAATATTAGAATTGAGAATAATCCACAGCTATTTTTATAATAATATTTTAAAGTTCCTTACTGCTTAGTCCATGATACTTAGTTTCATAGAAGCCACAAAATGTATATACTTTTGAAATTAATGAATCAGTCCAAGAATTTATACAAAGACTAGAAGACACGAAACAAGAAAAATGCTCCACGTTTAATTACTGCCCCAAACACACTTCCATTTGCTCTAGATGCTGACCATAAATTTGTGCTTCCCACTGCATGGAAGAACATATTTGGCAGTGATACATCCAAAATACTTAAGGAACTCATGCAACTTAACAAAAGGAGGACAAGCAATCCAATTAAAAAATGGGCAGAGGTCCTAAATAGACACTTCTCCAACGTGGTCATACAGATGGCCAAGAGACATATGAAAAAATTCTCAAAGTCACTGATCATCAGAGAGATGCAAATTAGATGACAATGAGGTATCACCTCACACCTGTCAGAATGGTTACCATCAACAAATCAATAAATGGTAAGTGCTGGCAAGGATATGGAGAAAATGGAACTCTAGTGAATTGCAGGTGGGAATGCAGACTGGTGCAGCCACTATGGAAAACAGTATAGAGTTTCCTCAAAAAATTAATATGGAATTTCCATTTGACTCAGTGATCCCACTTCTAGGAATATATCCTAAGAAACCCAAAACACCAATCAGAAAGAATGGTATGAACCCCTATGTACATACAAGTGTTATTTACCATAGCTAAGATCTGGAAA
Source organism: Vespertilio murinus (assembly GCA_963924515.1). NCBI lineage: Eukaryota > Metazoa > Chordata > Mammalia > Chiroptera > Vespertilionidae > Vespertilio > Vespertilio murinus. The sequence goes on from OZ004711.1 coordinate 8,575,557, forward strand.
CAGCCCAAGTGCCCATCGGTAGATGAGTGGATAAAAAAGGTGTGGTATGCCGAAACTGGTTTGGCTCAGTGGATAGAGCATTGGTCTGGGGACTGAAAGGTCCCAATTTCGATTCCATTCAAGGGCATGTACATTGGTTGCGGGCACATCCCCAGTAGGTGGTGTGCAGGAGGCAGCTGATTGATGATTCTCATCGATGTTTCTGACTCTCTCTCATCGATGTTTCTGACTCTCTATCCCTCTCCCTTCCTCTCTGTAAAAAAATCAATAAAATATATTTTTAAAAAGGTGTAGTACATTTATACCATGGAATACTATGCATCAGTTAAAAAAAAAAAAGGATCTCTTACCCTTTGAGACAGCATGGAGGGATTTGGAGAGTATTATGCTAAGTAAAATAAGCCAGTCAGAGAAAGTCAAGTATTACATGACCTCACTCATATGTGGAATCTAATGAACAAAATAGATTCAGAGACATAGAAACACGGAACAGACTGCAGAACCTCAGAGGGAAGGCGTGGGGAGGGTGTCTGGTTGGGAAGAGATCAACCAAAGAACTTGTGTGCATATGTGCGTAACCCATGCACACAGACAATAGGTGGAGAAAGCCTGGGGCAGGGGGTAGAGGTGGGCTAGAAAGCGTCAATGGGGAAAAAGGGGGACATATGTAATACTTTCAACATAAATATTTTTTAATGAAATAAAAATAAGTGAAGAGTGAAGCACATAAACTCTTTCATTATTATAGATCCTTGCGATTTAGGGGTTGGATAATTTTTCCTGCTAAAATTTAGAAAAAAAGACAGGGTCAAGATGAGTAACTCTATTAATATTAGGTCAACAAAAGGATATTAAATCAAAGACATTTTAACTACAAAATATGGCAAAATTTTTCATGCAGTGAAAATTTAGGCTATTGTGAGTTAACGGTGATGTTTTATCTGAATATACATTTCAAAGCAATTTTAAAATGTAAGTTCAGCTCACATAGGGGCTGAGCTGAAAAACAAGTTTTTTGATTAGTTCAAGTCATCCTTGTCAGAATGTTCTCATGAAATGCTGCTGCTCCTTCAAATCAACTTTGAGTTTAGGACATGAGACCCAGCATGAGTAAGAAGTGTATTTCCCTTGGTGAGCTGAGAAATGTGAATTCATTCTTTGAGCCGGCTTCATATACCCTTCTGAAGGTCAACATTATAGTCTTCTCCTGACACCCGCGTCCTAAGCCAGTCACGTCCTAAGCCAGTCCTAAGCCATTCAGAGCCCGTACTGGTGCAGTGCAGACAGGGCCTGCTGTTCCAGCTGGGCCAACTGCTCTCATCAATCTTGCCCTCCCAGGCCTGGGGTAAGAGTTCCCATTCCCTCATGGCCCGGGCAGTGAGGGCATTCGGCTCCATTTAGACATCCCATTCTGACCTTGGTTATTCCCACACTTTCTAAAATCAGACACAATCTCTCCACTTAAGGAAAAGCATCCTTTGGTAAATTCTTAAATCAATGATGTGAAAGTTCCAGAGACTAAAATATACTGGCGTTGAAGGGAGTGGCGGGGACCTTCTCTGTTCGCGTTGTGAATGTGCCCAGCATCCGCTGCCCTGAGATGCGCACAGTTCCACTTGCTGGGAGAGCAGCCTGGCTGCCCTGCCTGGGGGACCAGGTGCAGAGTAGAAACGGGGAAGTGAGGGGGAACCCAGGGAGCACTCAGTGACTTCATGTCAGCTCTGTCTGCACACACATGAACCGGCTGGCCAGGGGAGTCAGCCTGTAGCAAAGGAGGGTCAGCTGATGACTCACGGAGAGAACACTGGCCAGCTGCCTGGATTTGCTCTAACCGCTTATTGGGTGCCAGGTAGACTCTGCGGGAGAAACCACAGAGCATGATGCACTCACACAAGTCTTCCAGGACCATGGGAATGGAAAGATAAAACTGCAGCACCTAACATAAGCATGTTCTTGCTTCCTTGTGTATATAGAAAGGGGGAGATGGTACTTTATCTTCAGAGCTTTCTAAGACATGAAGCGATGACAAAACTTAACCAGCTCTGATGGTTAGGTTTGCCTAGTTAGAAAGTACAACTTCAGCTCCCAGGAGAGAGAGAACTGGACGTCATCTGCACCAGGGTTTGATTTTGAGATGCTGGAATGCAACTTTCTGTTATTTACAGAAGCTGTCACAATTCATCTCACTAGAACTTAAGCCACCAAGGCTGTTTATAGGTAGCTGGCAAATGTCCACATGGAAAATTTACAAGCACCAAACCTGGACAATGAACATGTAACTGATGAATATACACGAGTCCACTTCATGACCTTGTGGAAATGTACTGGTGCCATCCAGGCCTCAGGGACCTCAACGTAAGAAAGCAAACTTAGTGGCATTAAATGTAAATCCTGCAACTTCTGGCCATTCTGTCTAAATCAATTCTAGATACAAAGAGAAATATATCCTTCTGAATTTTCCTTCTGCTGAATTTGTGCTCTCCCTTCACCTTATCGCAAAGACGGTGGCTCCCACAGCCAATAAGGAGGGAATATGCTAATTGACTGCCCGATCTCAAAGATGGTGGCAGCCACAGCCACAAGATGGCAATGCCTCATCCCCTCAGCCCTGCAGCCACCCAGGGCTGGCCTGAGGCACAGGTAAGCCTCTGATGGGGGCTGCCCAGATGCCCAGGGCTGCCTGAGGCTCAGGTAACCAGAGCCGGCCAAGGCTTGCACTGCTGGCAGTAGCAACAGCAGAGGTGTGATGGGTCCCCTGATTGCCGGGTGGACTCTTACCCTTCAGGGCTCCCAGACTGAGAGAGGGGGCAGGCCAGGCTGAGGGACCCCCCTCCAGTGCATGAATTTTCATGCACCAGGCCTCTACTGCAAACTATAATTGCAAAAAACATACAAACAAATGTTCACAATAAGAATTCAAAGTAGCCAAAAGTAGTAACAACCCAACTGATGAATAAATAAATAAAATGTGAAATAAAATGCAATGGGATGTTATTCAGCAATAAAAGGAATGCAGAACTGATACATCTTATAAGTGGGATAAACCTTGAAAGCCTTATGCCAAATAAAAGAAGCCAGCCACAAAAGACTGCATAATGAAGTTTCCAGAATAGACAATTTATAGAGATAGAAATTTGCTGAGGCTGAAAAGTTTGGAGGGAAAATAAGGAATGGGTGTGGAGTTTCTCTTGAGGGAGATGAAAATGTTCTTATAATGATAGTTGCATATACAAAAACTGTTGACTTGTACAATTTAAGTTAGTGAATTTTATGATATGTAGGTGATCTCAACAAAACTTTTCCTAAAATGTAAAAGGTAATAGAAAGAAGCTGCTCATCCATCCTAGACCTGCAGCCACACCCTCATCTCAGTCCCTGCTCGGTGTCCCTGTGGAACGGCCATTGGGCCATTAGCTTGTACAGTTTCTGACAGGCTGTTTTGGAGGCTTCCACATCCCCATCAGCCATAAGCCCACCTTCAACTTGGCCACTGGCCTTCCCACACCAAGTCTCTCATTGCAACTAGAATTCATGTTGTCTACCTTTGTTACTGTGCGAGCCAAACTGGCTGGGTCTCATTTGTGCAGTCTTCAGATAAAAATCTCTCAGGCGGTGGTGGTGGTGGTGGTGGTGGTGATGATGATGGCTAATACAAATCACTCACTATATGCTAACCACTGTTTTTACGACTATTTATTAAAAACTTGCTCTAGTCTATTTGACTCAGTGGATAGAGTCTGGTCCAAAGCTGTTCATTGGTTGCACTGGGACTGGGGCCTCCCAGGAGGGACAGGCCAAGGTCAGCCACCACCTGTGCTCAGCCTGGGGCCACCCAGCATGAGCTACAGAGAGATCTGCAGGTGGCTGCTACTTGTGCTGGGCTTGGAGATGCCTAGGAGCAGCCAAGCTGTGAACTAAGGCTGACTGCTGCTAGGGCCCGGCCTGGGGCCACTTAGCGAGAGGTACATAGCACATCGAGGCCAGATGCTGCTTGTTTGAGAAATTTTAGGAAAGTTCCCAGCATGAGCTAAGACAGGTCACTCCTCTGGCAAAGCCACTGGAAACAGTTTGGGTGGATCCACAGTTGGGCGTGGTGGAGTCTCAGGGAATCAAACTGGCAGGCAAACAGTGTAAGCCAGGTTGATTATGGAGACACAGACATGGCACCCACATGCCAGCTCTGTGAGGGGAAGGCTCAGAAAAGGAACAGTGGCCTCTGCCAGCACTTCTGTCTGGGAGAAAGCTGCCCCTCAGATTTTACCCTGATGCCAGACAATTCAGTTACTGCCTGTATATCCTTGGTGACTTTTGAGCTGCTGCCCCAGCACTGGAGTTCAGAACAAGTGAGTCTGGTAAGTCTACTTGCCGGCCCTTTCAGAGAAATGCCTGGGATGCCAGCATCCTTCTGTATCACTCAGCCACTGTCACCCTGGTCTTTACAGCCAGAAGTTATGAAGACTTCTCTTCCTGGCACTGAACCCAAGGATAGAGGTTGTGGGGTGGAGCTTGCATCCCTTGCTCCTCATGGGGGACCTCTCCAGTCAAGATATCCGTCCCAACTTTTATTTACTACACGTGGGTATGGGACCAGCCTGTCTTTGCCCCTCTTACCAGTCTTGATGTGGCTTCTTTATATCCTTGGTTATAGGACTTGTGTCCATCTAGATTTCAGGCGGTTCTGAATGAGGGTTGTTCTGCAGTTCAGTTGTGATTTTGATGTAGTTGTGGGAGGATTCAGGCACTGCGTTTACTTTGGCACCATCTTGGCCAGAACCCCTCGTTGCTTGTTTTTGCAGTGCCCAGGCCCTCCCGGTGCTCTGCCGACTTGTGCCTGGTTCACCACAGCTGTCCTACCCATCCCCCTCCACATCTCTGCACGGGGCACCAAATGAGGTTTCTGAAGGGTAGCCATGACCATGCCATTTCTCTGCTTAAGTCTTTCGGTGACAGTCTCAGGGTACACGCTACACATCCCTGCAAAGCCCATCTTGCTCAGCCCTCTTTCTACTTCCCCTGACACAACTGTTGCAACCCATGTCCAGTCACACAAACATTCCAGACAGGCCCAACTGTCTGTGCCGTTTCACCTCTGCCTTGCCCAAGCTACAGCATTTCCTGACACACCTTGTTCTCTCCTGCTCCGCTCCCTTCTGCTGCTAGCGGATTTCAGTCAGCCTGCACAGCTCAGCTCAGGCATGTTCTCTCGGAAGCCTTGTGGAGCTTCCCCATTTCACATGTTCCTAACTCCCCTCACACCGAGCTGGGTTAGGAGTCCTCACTCAGCATACATGGAATTAGAAATTACAATCATCCGTTTAATCATGATATCAGGTCTTAGTCATCTCTACACCTTCAGTACTGAACACTGTGCCTGAGACATCGTAGGCATTCCATAAAGATTTCTTGAGTGAATAATGCTAAATAAAGAATCTACCCAAATGGTACCTGCTTAGTAGGGGACCTTTCATGTGAAACTCTCTCTGTCGTGTTA